>OY282641.1:36879772-38079772 GCA_958299015.1 Tetanocera ferruginea
AATTTGAACACGTGCTTTGAAAAAAAAGTTCCAGTTGTACCCATTCTAAAATTAACGTTGATGTATTTTACGGTGATTCACAAAATATTTTGGCTATACCGAAATCCGTCAGTAAGCTAAACCATTTTGCAAAAACCTCCAAAAATCATGTTTTCCGTATATGTATATATTAACAAGTGTAATAGTTGTAAGTAAATAAACTGTCTCAAGTTATAGGCCTGAAAAAGTTCGTTCAATCTGCATCAAAAATTTGAAAATATTTGCAATTAGATTAATGATAATAATGTTTTCATGTATTTTTTTAGATTATTTTCACAAAACTTCAAATAACTTTATTATTTCTTATACAATCTTCGTTATAAATATACCATTTGAAAAGTATGGACGGCTGTCATTTATTTTTGGACAGAATTGCTTAAACCGAATAACAAAAAAGGACTTATTTAAAAAAAAAATTATATTGGAGAAAAGACCTGCTGGAAAAATACTGTAAACCATCAATAGGCATGTGCGGCTCTTTGTTTAATAATGTGTGGGTCTTATTTTATTTCGCCATTTGTGTGCAATTTACCTGATGGTAAAATTTTCAAAATCCAAAATACTGTATATTTATACTCTATAATTACATTTATAAATCCTTATATACATTACATTTTGAGCACTACACCACCGCCCGCACATTGCTTTAGTGAAAAATTAATATATTCTGAATATAAACAGCATCCAGAAACATCATCAAGCAATACTATTTTTTCATAAAAAAAAGTCAAAATAATGTAGCTAATATATTTTACACAACCCTCCTCTTAATTTTTCCAAACTTCAATGCAACTAAGACTTGCTTTTTTTTAATTTTCGCTTGTGTCAAAAATTCTCTTCCCTCTTGTCAAAATTTATACTATACCCTGAGTATCAATCCGAGTCAAAAGTTTCCGATTGGCACACAGCCTAAGCAAAAAAATCTGACGGTAAACAAAATTGACAACTAATGAAACGAGTTTAAGTCAGAGATGAGCAAAAAGTAGCGAGTAGCAGTTTTTCGAATATCGAATCAGGGTCGCAAACTGCTAAATGCTCATTAGAAGTAGCATTTCAGTGAATTAACTTGACAGAATTTTCTATGGGTAAATCCGCATTTAGAGAAGCATTAATGAAAAAAATGCGAATTAAGCTTTAAATGCGCATTTAGCTTCCAGTGTGAACATAGTATAAATTCGCATTCTACGTTTCTCCCTAATTTGAACACTTGGCATTTGGTCTAATTTTCGAACTTCTAAATGCGTATTTAGAAATCAGTCTGAACGTACTATAAGATCATGATACAAAAAATACAGATAGTATTGACGTTTCTATCGACTACTTCAAATTGTCAAAAAATATATCGAAGAAGATAGCGCTCATAAGCAAACAACATAATACAAAGAGCACATTCAGCATACTCAACATTGCCAACACATGAGCAAAATTTAATTTTGATAGCGCTCAGTAAAACTGAAATAAAAAATATGCACATGAAATACATATGCACTTAAAATAGAAAAATTAAAAAAATATTATTAAAATTATTGTAAAAGTAAAATAGGCTTTAAATAATAGAACATAAACTTACATTTCGTCAACTTGACAAATGTAAGACGCTTCATATAGCAACCCATTCGGCTAAAACATAGCTCACCTAGGTACTCTGTCACAGCAGTTGACTACGCTGAATGTGGTCAGTAACTGTTTTACTTTGACTGCCGTTTTTGACAGTTCCCTTCTCAAGAGAAAATAAACAACTGTCAATGCTACCTGTATTTTGTATCATGGCTAAGATGGATAAATAAGTTTTTATTTTTATAAATTGATTTTCTTAAAATTTATATGCTTATGCTTGGTTTTCACTTGTCATTTTTTGTTTGACATGAAACTTAAAAGTTTAAAAAATCACATAAATAAAATTTTTTTTTGCCATTTTTGCTATAAACATATGAAGAGATCAGTTTTTCCTATTTGTCGGCACTATCAAACAAAAAAAAAAATGACAACGTGTGGGCATTTTACTTGTGACTGACAACAACTGACCATTGAAATTGAGTAGTGAAAACCTGGCTTTAGCGATAATGTTATTTCTGTTTAGATTTGTTAAAAGAAAGAAGACGACCAATGTGGAAAGCGATGAAACATCTTCAAGCGTATAATAAATGTTTATTTAATTAAAAAGAAACAGTTTCGATAGTATCGTAAGTGTAGACGTAGAATTCCGTTTAAAATGTAACCTCTTCTACTTTGTCTCTTTGGTCCGATTGTTTTGTTCATTTTGCACGTATTTTTATTGATCTTACAAAAATTAACAGATTAATTAATAACACTCAATTATGGACTACTTATCGAGGCCAAAACAAAGAAAAAGTTAAAAAGTAAGTATGATTAAATGAGCAAGCAAAAAGAAACAAGCAAAATTTCAAATTTTTTCGATCATTTCGTTAAGTTTGATAGGTTGAGTTCATTGACTTAGTTGAAAAGAAGGCGAAGCAAATGCACTTTCCATTGGTGCCACTTTCGTCTCTGCCCGATATATATTTAGTTTGCGAGCTACAGTCAGTTTAACTACTAAAAATCCTAATGCATCTGATTGGCCATAGAATCATCCATTTTGGTCCAAAAGTTCCATGGAAACTATAAAAGTGCCAATGACTCACCTGTGACCCCAGATAATCCCACTGCATCCGATTGGCCATAGAATCATCCAGTTTGGTCCAAATGTTCCACGGAACCTATTATAGTACCTACCAATGACCCGCCTGTGACCTCAGATAATCCCACTGCATCCGATTGGTCATAGAATCATCCATTTTGGTCCAAACGTTCTATGGAACCCATAAATGTGCCAATGACCCACCTGTGACCTCAGATAACCCCACTGCATCCGATTGGCCATAGAATTATCCATTTTGGTCCAAATGTTCCATGGAACCCATCAAAGTACCAATGACCCGCCTGTGACCTCAGATAATCCCACTGCATCCGATTGGCCATAGAATCATCCATTTTGGTCCAAATGTTCCATGGAACCCATAAATGTGCCAATGACCCACCTGTGACCTCAGATAATCCCACTGCATCCGATTGGCCATAAAATCATCCATTTTGGTCCAAATGTTCCATGGAACCCATCAAAGTACCAATGACCCGCCTGTGACCTCAGATAATCCCACTGCTTCCGATTGGCCATAGAATCATCCATTTTGGTCCAAATGTTCAATGGAACCCATCAAAGTACCAATGACCCGCCTGTGACCTCAGATAATCCCACTGCATCCGATTGGCCATAGAATCATCCATTTTGGTCCAAATGTTCCATGGAACCCATAAATGTGCCAATGACCCACCTGTGACCTCAGATAATCCCACTGCATCCGATTGGCCATAAAATCATCCATTTTGGTCCAAACGTTCTATGGAACCCATAAATGTGCCAATGACCCACCTGTGACCTCAGATAATCCCACTGCATCCGATTGGCCATAGAATCATCCATTTTGGTCCAAATGTTCCATGGAAACCATCAAAGTACCAATGACCCGCCTGTGACCTCAGATAATCCCACTGCATCCGATTGGCCATAGAATCATCCATTTTGGTCCAAATGTTCCATGGAACCCATAAATGTGCCAATGACCCACCTGTGACCTCAGATAATCCAACTGCATCCGATTGGCCATAGAATCATCCATTTTGGTCCAAATGTTCCATGGAACCCATAAATGTGCCAATGACCCGCCTGTAACCTCAGATAATCCCACTGCATCCGATTGGCCATAGAATCATCCATTTTGGTCCAAATGTTCCATGGAACCCATCAAAGTACCAATGACCCACCTGTGACCTCAGATAATCCGACTGCATCCAATTGGCCATAGAATCATCCATTTTGGTCCAAATGTTCCATGGAACCCATAAATGTGCCAATGACCCACCTGTGACCTCAGATAATCCAACTGCATCCGATTGGCCATAGAATCATCCATTTTCGTCCAAATGTTCCATGGAAACCATCAAAGTACCAATGACCCGCCTGTGACCTCAGATAATCCCACTGCATCCGATTGGCCATAGAATCATCCATTTTGGTCCAAATGTTCCATGGAACCCATAAATGTGCCAATGACCCACCTGTGACCTCAGATAATCCAACTGCATCCGATTGGCCATAGAATCATCCATTTTGGTCCAAATGTTCCATGGAACCCATAAATGTGCCAATGACCCGCCTGTAACCTCAGATAATCCCACTGCATCCGATTGGCCATAGAATCATCCATTTTGGTCCAAATGTTCCATGGAACCCATAAATGTGCCAATGAC
The DNA here is from genome assembly GCA_958299015.1 of Tetanocera ferruginea. Lineage (NCBI taxonomy): Eukaryota > Metazoa > Arthropoda > Insecta > Diptera > Sciomyzidae > Tetanocera > Tetanocera ferruginea. Next base: position 36,884,120 of record OY282641.1, read on the forward strand.
CCACCTGTGACCTCAGGTAATCCCACTGCATCCGATTATCCATAGAATCATCCATTTTGGTCCAAATGTTCCATGGAACCCATAAATGTGCCAATGACCCACCTGTGACCTCAGATAATCCCACTGCATCCGATTGGCCATAGAATCATCCATTTTGGTCCAAATGTTCCATGGAACCCATAAATGTGCCAATGACCCACCTGTGACCTCAGATAATCCCACTGCATCCGATTGGCCATAGAATCATCCATTTTGGTCCAAATGTTCCATGGAAACCATCAAAGTACCAATGACCCGCCTGTGACCTCAGATAATCCCACTGCATCCGATTGGCCATAGAATCATCCATTTTGGTCCAAATGTTCCATGGAACCCATCAAAGTACCAATGACCCGCCTGTGACCTCAGATAATCCCACTGCATCCGATTGGCCATAGAATCATCCATTTTGGTCCAAATGTTCCATGGAACCCATAAATGTGCCAATGACCCACCTGTGACCTCAGATAATCCGACTGCATCCGATTGGCTATAGACTCATCCATTTTGGTCCAAATGTTCCATGGAACCCATAAATGTGCCAATGACCCACCTGTGACCTCAGATAATCCGACTGCATCCGATTGGCTATAGACTCATCCATTTTGGTCCAAATGTTCCATGGAACCCATAAATGTGCCAATGACCCACCTGTGACCTCAGATAATCCGACTGCATCCAATTGGCCATAGAATCATCCATTTTGGTCAAAATATTCCATGGAACCCATCAAAGTACCAATGACCCGCCTGTAACCTCAGATAATCCCACTGCATCCGATTGGCCATAGAATCATCCATTTTGGTCCAAACGTTCTATGGAACCCATAAATGTGCCAATGACCCACCTGTGACCTCAGATAATCCCACTGCATCCGATTGGCCATAGAATCATCCATTTTGGTCCAAATGTTCCATGGAACCCATAAATGTGCCAATGACCCACCTGTGACCTCAGATAATCCCACTGCATCCGATTGGCTATAGACTCATCCATTTTGGTCCAAATGTTCCATGGAACCCATAAATGTGCCAATGACCCACCTGTGACCTCAGATAATCCCACTGCATCCGATTGGCCATAGAATCATCCATTTTGGTCCAAATGTTCCATGGAAACCATCAAAGTACCAATGACCCGCCTGTGACCTCAGATAATCCCACTGCATCCGATTGGCCATAGAATCATCCATTTTGGTCCAAATGTTCCATGGAACCCATCAAAGTACCAATGACCCGCCTGTGACCTCAGATAATCCCACTGCATCCGATTGGCCATAGAATCATCCATTTTGGTCCAAATGTTCCATGGAACCCATAAATGTGCCAATGACCCACCTGTGACCTCAGGTAATCCCACTGCATCCGATTGTCCATAGAATCATCCATTTTGGTCCAAATGTTCCATGGAACCCATAAATGTGCCAATGACCCACCTGCGACCTCAGATAATCCCACTGCATCCGATTGGCTATAGACTCATCCATTTTGGTCCAAATGTTCCATGGAACCCATAAATGTGCCAATGACCCACCTGTGACCTCAGATAATCCAACTGCATCCGATTGGCCATAGAATCATCCATTTTGGTCCAAATGTTCCATGGAACCCATAAATGTGCCAATGACCCACCTGTGACCTCAGGTAATCCCACTGCATCCGATTATCCATAGAATCATCCATTTTGGTCCAAATGTTCCACTGCATCCGATTGGCCATAGAATCATCCATTTTGGTCCAAATGTTCCATGGAAACCATCAAAGTACCAATGACCCGCCTGTGACCTCAGATAATCCCACTGCATCCGATTGGCTATATAATCATCCATTTTGGTCCAAACGTTCTATGGAACCCATAAATGTGCCAATGACCCACCAATCATCCATTTTGGTCCAAATGTTCCATGGAACCCATCAAAGTACCAATGACCCACCTGTGACCTCAGATAATCCGACTGCATCCAATTGGCTATAGACTCATCCATTTTGGTCCAAATGTTCCATGGAACCCATAAATGTGCCAATGACCCACCTGTAACCTCAGATAATCCCACTGCATCCGATTGGCCATAGAATCATCCATTTTGGTTCAAATGTTCCATGGAACCCATAAATGTGCCAATGACCCACCTGTGACCTCAGATAATCCCACTGCATCCGATTGGCTATAGACTCATCCATTTTGGTCCAAATGTTCCATGGAACCCATAAATGTGCCAATGACCCACCTGTGACCTCAGATAATCCAACTGCATCCGATTGGCCATAGAATCATCCATTTTGGTCCAAATGTTCCATGGAACCCATAAATGTGCCAATGACCCACCTGTGACCTCAGATAATCCCACTGCATCCGATTGGCCATAGACTCATCCATTTTGGTCCAAATGTTCCATGGAACCCATAAATGTGCCAATGACCCACCTGTGACCTCAGATAATCCAACTGCATCCGATTGGCCATAGAATCATCCATTTTGGTCCAAATGTTCCATGGAACCCATAAATGTGCCAATGACCCACCTGTGACCTCAGGTAATCCCACTGCATCCGATTATCCATAGAATCATCCATTTTGGTCCAAATGTTCCATGGAACCCATAAATGTGCCAATGACCCACCTGTGACCTCAGATAATCCCACTGCATCCGATTGGCCATAGAATCATCCATTTTGGTCCAAATGTTCCATGGAACTCATAAATGTGCCAATGACCCACCTGTGACCTCAGATAATCCCACTGCATCCGATTGGCCATAGAATCATCCATTTTGGTCCAAATGTTCCATGGAACCCATAAATGTGCCAATGACCCACCTGTGACCTCAGATAATCCGACTGCATCCGATTGGCCATAGAATCATCCATTTTGGTCCAAATGTTCCATGGAACCCATCAAAGTACCAATGACCCACCTGTGACCTCAGATAATCCCACTGCATCCGATTGGCCATAGAATCATCCATTTTGGTCCAAATGTTCCATGGAACCCATCAAAGTACCAATGACCCACCTGTGACCTCAGATAATCCGACTGCATCCGATTGGCCATAGAATCATCCATTTTGGTCCAAATATTCCATGGAACCCATCAAAGTACCAATGACCCGCCTGTAACCTCAGATAATCCCACTGCATCCGATTGGCCATAGAATCATCCATTTTGGTCCAAATGTTCCATGGAACCCATAAATTTGCGAATGAGCCACCAGTGACCTCAGATAATCCCACTGCATCCGATTGGCCATAGAATCATCCATTTTGGTCCAAATGTTCCATGGAACCCATCAAAGTACCAATGACCCACCTGTGACCTCAGATAATCGCACTGCATCCGATTGGCCATAGAATCATCCATTTTGGTCCAAATGTTCCATGGAACCCATCAAAGTACCAATGACCCACCTGTGACCTCAGATAATCCGACTGCATCCGATTGGCCATAGAATCATCCATTTTGGTCCAAATGTTCCATGGAACCCATAAATTTGCGAATGAGCCACCAGTGACCTCAGATAATCCCACTACATCCGATTGGCCATAGAATCATCCATTTTGGTCCAAATGTTTCATGGAACCCATACGAATACGAACCAATCAGTTCGTGCAAAATTAAAACAATACAATTATAAACAACGAAACAAAAACAAAGAAAGCAGCAGGCACATAAGCAGCTGATGATTGATTTTCTTATATAAAAATATGAATTTTTCTTCTTATATTTTACTATTTTGTGACTTTAATAAAATAGTGACAAAATCCAAAATTAGATATTCATTCAGCGCAGGATATATCTGATATTTTAGTATATATATTATCTTTGAACGAAGAGTATTAAAGGCTGTAGGTATACCCTAAAGTATTCGCCAAAAACGTTGCATGACCTTCAAAAAATCTGTTAAAACGACCCCATACAAACCGCGCTGTAAGACGTAATTCTACGTCAAAAACATGTATATATGTATTGTTTCTTTAACTTTGTGTTTGGTAAATTCTTTTTCATTTTAGTAAATTTTTGTATGAAATTTGGTAGAATAAAATGTTTGAGAGAGGCAGCCCTGTTTGCGACATCATGAAAGTAACATTAACAGAGCGCTGTTATTCTCATAAAATCTCTTGTTATAATATACTCTCTGTGCTCAGTGTTACCATGTTGTCAAGATTTCACAGCAAGGGCAATGACCTAAACAGTGTTGTCAATAAATATCAATAGGCCCTTTCAAACTGTACTCCATGTCCAATGTACATTCCATGTCGTACAACAAGTAGTATGAGTGAACGCAAAAACTGCGGTCCATGGGACATTTAGTATGAAAATCAAAAACCATCGATAGTCCATCCAAAACTATCGATAGTCACGATAGTGTGATAGTATCGATAGTTCCATCGATAGTTTGCGAGCTCTACTTGGAAGCAGATTTTTAAATTTTGAAACAGCAATTAAATCTTTCACCGTAAAGTATTTTATCACTTTTATATGTCTGTTTGAGAAATATAAAAATAAAAATTGAAATTGTGTCACCCCTAAAATGGTGGTACCCGGGGCGGACTGCCCCATTCGGCCCCCTCCTAGGAACGCCTCTGATTCAGTGTATAACAATTCAGTGACTACCGAGGCTAGGTTATGTCTAGGTTATGTCTATCGTATGATTGACGAAGCTCGAGCGAAGAGGAAGACCATGTTTTCATGATTGACCGGAGCGAGGGTCAATCCGCGCTAGTTGATACCGCGCTTGTTGATACAAATCGGAGAAGGTGCGAACGAAGGCGCTGTTTAACGCCTGACGAGAGCTGATGAAGTCGGCCGTAAAACGACCACGTTTTGTAATGGTCACTTAGGCAAGTAATGGCGTTTTCGTTTCTACTAAAAAATGTTGCCCTGTCGCAGTGCAAAATGTTTTCAATGTCGCCCGCTACCCTGTAAAAGTGCATGTTTTTGCCTACTCGAAAAATGTCAACTTAAATAAACGAATATAACCATCCTTGTCTAATGCACGCATGTCATAATATTGTCGTTTTAAAAACAGCTGATATGCAGGGCAATCATCTACCCTGAGAAAGTTTGCTGGGCAGAAAATGTGCCTTTTTTGCCCTCTGTGAGTGTGACATTTTAAGAAACGAACACAGAATTTACTCACCCGTTTGCACTTATTTTAGAATCGAACACAAATAAAGGCAAGGGCAATGAAAAGGCAACATTTTTTGGTAGAAACGAAAACGCCATAAGTGTTTGGACTCAATGCTCCGCAATTTGTTACGTGCTCGTATCCGTATGAATTTTCTATGATGAACTAGAATATTCTAATATTGTAATTATAAATAACAAAATAGTTTTATTATTGTTTATTAACCTCTTTAGAATACAAGTAAACATAATTTAATATTTTTCAAGTTCTCTTTCAGTTCTCATTTGCACTCCGTAAGTTTCTATTAGTTGCATTATGCATTGAATTTTAAAAGTACGCTTTTTTTATAACCTCCAATTGTTTTTGCTTTAATATCCTTCAATTAGTGCATTTTTAAACATGAACACCACAAAAACATCCTGGATGCTGATAAAGTTCAATCGATTACATTTATAACCTTAATTTTTACTGCCATTAAAAAACAACATATGTATATGCGGTGCAGGCAAAACAACGAAAGTTCATATAAAATAAATTTAATGGATGCCATAAAGACAAAATTTAAGAATACAAACGCGTGATCAAAGTCTCTCTATATAGCACATATGTGGTGGTGGTGGTGGCGATGTTAGTGATTTGCGATAGCCAAACCAACTTGAATGCACACGCTAGCACACATGTCTTCAAAAACATCACCCCCGTTCTGCAGTGATTTAACACTCAGAATTTATTAGCTCACAACCAGCCTCTAACCACTGAATAACGGAATCCAAATCAAAAGCCAAACGTAGCAATATGTTGCGATTTCTCGCGTTTATGAGCGACTCTTTCGGGATGTTCCACAGCAACGAGGACCAAAGTAAATGCAAAAATAAAACAACAACATATGGCACACAACGTTACTTTTTTAAAGTTTGCTGTCATTACTTCGCACGTGTGGTTTATTTGTTTGGCAAAAGGCGATACCCACTAAGAAAAACAACATAAACAAAAAAATAAAAGAGAAACAAAAAATACACAACAACAAACAGCCCTTAAGAACAAACAAATAAAAACAGTTGCCCGAACACTAAATATCCTGTTAATGGTCATGTATGGCGGAAATTTGGGACATAAAAAGGAACTGCAGAAATTTAAGGGAATGTCAGTAAGAAAACTTTTAAAAATTATTGCTGTTCGTAAGTAAGACGCAAACCAGCTGGAAAATGTTAGATTGATTTGGATGGTTACAAAAAAAAAGTTTAACTGGGATAAAACAATTTGGCAGATATTATATATAAGTTATAAACAGGCATAAGGCGGTGAAATGCAATAAAATGAAAACAACTCAACTATTATAAAAATGCAAATTTTACTCTCTGTGTAATATACTCTCTGTGTAAAAAGTTCGTCCCCTGGTCGACATCATGAAATTAACATTAACAGACCGCTGTTATTCCCATAAATCCTCTTTTTATACTTGGACAACAACCCATGTTAACAACCCATGGAACAGGTTGTTTGAAGCTGTTTAGAGACTTTAAACTCTCGAATGGATTGACCGATCTTAAAATTTATTTTTCTGAACTGTTCTATGCTTCCTAACTAAGGTTGTTTCCTTAGAAAGTTTTTTCAAATTCCATTTAGTTCAAAAGTTAATTGAAAATAATATTTCCGTGAGTTTTGTTGTTGTTATTTGCTGAAATAGTTTTCTTCTAACATGCTTGTGTATGTATCAAGTCAATGATGAATGAAAAAACCGAACGACATGAAACGACAGCAAATCTTGCGGCGAATGTTTTTCGCTCCAACATTTATTTATCAATAAATAGTAAAATAGTAAAAAATAAGAGTACGAATTTTATTTATGAAGGAAAATAGTTAGGATATTAAACACAAAACATGAAATCTGTTTATATTTGCATATGTAGGTGAACCCTGTTAAATAAAATAAATTTACAGTTTTAATTCTAATTTTATGCTTATTTTCTTTCATAAACAACATTTGTTGTTGTTTGACAGACATTTGGAGTTTCATAAATTTTAGCTCAGCGCTGAAAAAGAGAAAAGAAAACGAGGAAAAGAGTGTTATTTTGTTGTCATCAGCAGCACAGAGAGTATATTATAACAAGAGGTTTTATGAGAATAACAGCGCTCTATTAATGTTAATTTCATGTTGTCGCCAAGAGCACAGAGTTGTCCCTTGCCGACATCATGAAATTAACAGAAAAAGATTTAACAAAAGCGCATGCTATCTCTTATTATAATATATTCTCATTGGTGATGCAAAACCCCGAACAATATCCGTCACAACAGTTGACACAGTTGAATGCGGCGAACTCATATAACAACAAACAGCTGTTTTTGACAGTAAGTCCTTTCCTGTAGATGAGAAAATCAACATTTGTCAATACTACTTTGGAATTACTATATCATGGGTTGAGCCTTAATGGTCTTATTATGCATACTTGACGTAACTTGGCTTGACATGACGGTACGTAGTAAAACTTTTTGTTAATTATGGTAACCGCAGCACATAGCAAATAAATTAGCTGTTTCTATTTTTGCTTCAGTCACAAAAGTTAATAAATTCACAATTATTCGGAAATAAAATTAAATTAACTTTATTTAAGACAAAAACACTCAATTTAAACCCAAATACTTACATTTAACTTCAATTAACAAAAATATAATGAAAGCAACAGGAAAATAGTACACAATCGAAAAGTTAACAACGTTACTAAAGGCAGCTTATTTGTTGAAATGTCACGCGACGCAACATAGAAATCTTAATTCAACAGTGTACGTTTTTTCTCTCTTTGTGCGGATATTCCTCTTGATCACTCTTGTCTTACTCTAATAAAATTAAAAAATAAACAAGTAAAGAAAGTCTAAAGTCGGTCTAGGCCGACCATGAAATACCCTAAACCTACTTTTCCAAAAACAAAATAATATTATTTAAAATAGGCGCGTCCGTGGACGGATTAAGCTTATATTTTATATACATACATTTAAATGTTGATGAAAAATTTACACATACCAAATTAAATTCCTGTAGCTCACAGTTAATGTTCTTATTGTGATTTTGTTATGGGTGGTGGGCGCGTTCATGAACGAATAACTCCCAATTTTTTAACACACCTTTGTTTTGGAATTAAATACATACATACACTAAGGGAAAAAGTTATGTAGTCAGTACAGAGACAGCTATGTAAAATCTATGCACTGCAACTTGTATGGGAACGCAACAAGAGCAGTATTAACTGAGTAAAGGGAGCGTGTACTGACTAGCTACATATCAATTTATTCACTTTTTAAAATGAATAAAAAATGTATTCAATACATCATGTTATGTGTTGAATACATATCAGACTTCAATAGATACAAGCAACGTGTACTCGATCAACGTGTTATGTAATTTTTTGCAAAAACTTTAGTCAATACATAAAATATAGACTCAGTACACGTCTCCCTTATACGATTGAAGTGACACATTTATTCAGTACATAAAATATGGACTCACTACACGTATCTGTTGCACATCGGCACACGATTTTGCTGTTTTATGTCATTCGTTTCCTGATTTTCAAATAAGCAACACCTCCAAAGCTAGTAGAAAATCAGAGCGGGAATAAGTTTATCCACTGTACTTTTAACAAAAGCGATGAATGGATAAGAATTAAATGGCTGGGTTTCTATAAGTAATTGCCAATTATTTTGTGAAATCTAGTAATTTCTTTATTAATTGCATGTGTTGAGAGAGTGATTTACGCACAGACATTATGCATGTACTCATTATATAAATGTATGCACTAAGAATATGTAATGAGTAAATTATGTATGCACTCATTACATAAAATTATGCATTTAAAATATGTAATTAGTAAATAATGTATGTACTCATTGCATAAAATTATGTACTCCAAATATGTAATGAGTAAATTATGTATGTACTGAGTCAATAATCTATGTAATACGCACATAAGATCTTTACTCATTACATAAAATTATTTGTAACAGTTTGCGATGAGTACAGTGTGCATGTACTCACCACATACATCCATGAATTCACGACACAAATTTATGCGTTGAGTACATAAAATTCTTTATTGACTACATAACCGCTTAAAAGCATTATGTAGTCAATAAAGATTTCAACATGTACTCAATACATGAAAAATGTAAAATTTTTGTGTGCAGAAAACTATGCGATGAGTACATAAATTTATGTATTGAGTCCATAGGTTTTTCCCTCTGTGTACTAAAATTCATCTCTCTATGACAAACATAACCTTAATTATTGAGTTTTAAACTTATTGGGTTGTATGGGAGGTGGGCGTGTCCGTAGGCGGATGACGTCCATTTTTCAAAACCATATTTGGTTTGTCATGAAAAACAAACGTGCCAAATTTTATCTCTGAAGCATAAACAGAGGCTTATTTATTCCGTTTTCAATGTTTGAGTGGTATGGGAGGTGGGCGTGTCCGTGAGCGGATGACGCCCATTTTTCGAAGACATCTTTGTGTTGATATGAAACAAATACCCACCAAATTATATTGTTTTAGGTTAATTATTAGCTTATATATCCAGTTTATATTTTTGCGTTGTATTGGAGGTAGGCGTGTCCGTTGGCGGATGATGTTCATATTTCAAAATATTTTTTTTTTGTTATAGAAAACATACATGCTAAATTTTATCTCTGTGAGTTAAGCAGACGCTTATTAATTGTGTTTTCAATTTGTGGGTTGTATGGGAGGTGGGCGTGTCCGTGGGCGAATGATCTCAATTTTTCAAAGACATCTTTGTGTTAATACAAAACACATACATACCAAATTTTGTTGTTGTAGGCTAATTATGGGCTGAGCAATGCAGTTTTCAATTTTTGCGTTGTATGGGAGGTAGGCGTGTCCGTGGGCGGATTCCAAAAATATTCAATAGTGCAGATTCTTGGGTCCATGTGATCATGTGTACCAAGTTTCATCCAATTATCTCAACTCCTTCTTATCCTGTGTTTACGGACAACACACAGACGGACGGACTGATGGACGGACGGACGGACGGACGGACGGACGGACGGACGGACATGAATAGCTCGACTCACGTGGTGACGCTGATCAAGAATATATATACTTTCTTATACCACACTCGCTTCGTTCTATGCGTTACAAACGTTTGCACAAAGTTAATATACCCTCACCTTTCAGGTATAGGGTATAATTATCAAATTCGGTTGAGAAACACGGGAGAAAATAGTTATTAACTGTTTTCTCTACGCCTATTAATATATATAGATTTAACTAATTGGCTACACTGTTGGGACAACACAATAAAAAAACATAAAAAAGAAAACAAGTTTTTGAAACAAAACAATGCCAATGTTAAATAAAGTTCTTAGCTCAAAGTTAACCGAAAATTATATAAAGGCCTAAACAAATAAAAATCGACTATATAAAGCGGAATCAACTGTTAAAACTTATCATAACACTTCATACTCAGTGAATTTAACTTAAATACGTCTTAAGAAAGTGGAAAATAATCATAGAAGATGAAATTCAACAATTATAAAATTTGTCTTATTTGGACTGTGTTGCTGATACAATCGTTTATTCCAGTTATAAAAGCTGCTTTACCAGATTATAGTGCTCTAGTTAATGCTATTACTAATACTATAACAACTCATGGTACTGGTATAACTGCTGACATGGATACTTTAAATTTAGCTAATGCTGCTGTAACAATTACTGGAATCACTCTTGGTACTGCTGAAGCTATTCAACAAGGCATATCTAATCTGATTGGTACATTAGTAGTTCAAGCCCAGATTGCTTCTACTTCTGTCATAGATACACAAGCAGCTTCTGTAACAGCTAATGGTATACATGACTCGGTAACAACCCAACTAAATGCACTTAAAGATTTGATAGATCAGGCAATAGCTAGTTCTGCAAGTGCTATCTCCAGTGCTGAAAGCGCAGCTGCTGTTTCAGCTTCACAAGCCGCAACTGCTCAAACCGCAACTGCTAATGCCGTTGCAGAATTGGCAGCTGCTCAAGCTGAAATTTCCAGACTCCAAACCGTCGCATTAGCTGCCGATTCAGAGTTGGCCAAATACAAATACTATTTAACAATATGTCAATCGTTATGTAGTTCTGGTTATCGTGCTGTTCAGGGGTACAATAATGGTGTGCTTGGCTATTATTATGTTTATTATAGTTAAAATATGTACAAAATATGTTTATTAATGCGATTTTATATTTTAATGCTTCAATAAAATTTAAAAAAAAATTTATATCGAGGGTTTATAGTCAATAATAGCTCGATTCGCCAGCCTATACTCAATTAAGGTGCTTGTTTCAAAATTTGTATGAGAATACAACAAAAAAGTCTCCTGCTAGTTGAAGATAGAAAAAGTCAACTATAAATTGAGTTGAGTAAAGTTTCGTTGCTAAGTTTTCAGTTTTTGATTGGTTTGTGTACGGGATAGGGTAATATGTCAAAAAGTGATGTGAGTACAAAAACAAAACTGAATTCCTTCAGGCCATTATTGAATAATAAAATGGTTATTCGTATTTTTTGATGTTTGCTTATTTTATGTTAACAAAATAATTTTGACAATCTGCCAACAGTGTTTTGTGATGTTGGAAAATTAAGGTACTTTTCAGTGTTTCTTTATGAAGTTTTCTAATGTAAATGTAAATTAAGTTTTTCAATAATTTCTTGATGGTGCAAACTTAAGATAAACAGTTATTTTGGTGTTGTTATTTTAACCAATTGGTGCATATTAATTTGTTCGTAATTGATTAAAAGACGATCTTCACAAACGAACAAATTTACAGTTAGCCAAAAAAATGTTCTAACGAACGATTGCCATCGAAAAAGAAACGCTTTGCAGGTGTCCTTACCAGTGTTGCCGTTTTGGCTATTTATAGCCAAAAGTGGCTATTTTTTTGCTCGTGATGAGTTTTGGCTATTAGGCGATTTTATTTTTCATTTGGCTATTTTCAAATATTTTTTTTACTCGGCCATGTTTTTGCATTCCGGCGAAAATTAATTTTTTATTTTACATATAAAATTTTCAATTGCCAGAGAATCCCCAACGAATTGCAAATTGAATGGAAGATCAAGCAATTGCCTTCTATTGTAAGATGCTTAGGCCGATTCACCGGGAAGATTCGCCAATGAACCGCCTAGAGGAGTAACAAAAAATTCGCCGAAAAGGGTGTCAAACGAAGTCTATTTAAGAGTCCTCAGCAATTTGTTCCAAAGCATCGTTGTTCTGTCTGATTTCAATGAATTTTTTTTGTGAATTTGTTTTTATTTCGCTTCGATATAATGTGATGTTGCTTCGAAACTATACTAGTTCAACTTTATAATTGATTTTACGATTTTTTCAGAGCCTGCTTCATATTCCCATGATCGATTTTGAACATTTTTCAAAAATCCATCTTCTAACAATCGCTGAATTTAGTGAAGGATGATTTTGAAAATTTTAGTGACTAGCGCATTCATTGCTTGAGCATTTGAAAAGCGATGCATTTTCCCAAAAAACACTTGGGCGTATTACTGGTGCAACGCAAAATCCACTTCTCTGCCAATCGTCTTCCAAATGTTTGCAGGGAAATGATTTAAGATATTCACGTGAGTGTGAATTCTCTCTTCATTTGAACACGACCTGCCAGTGATGCTAATCGTTCAGCCGAGCGCAAGAATATACAATAATTTGAAATCTATAATCATGTGCCACATGAGAGTAGCAACAATGTATATAATTTGGATCATTGAAGTAATTGTGGTTTGTTTTCAAAAGTAAAATTAAGCAAGTCAGCATGGAAAAGTAAGTTGATGTTGCAGTCCACCACACATAAAACATTCTTCACTTGTTCCACTTGATTTCACTTTCTCACCTACTTATCTATCTCCCATTTCTAAACCATGGCAGACTTGACTGAATAGGTTTGACACCTGAAATCCTTGGTTCGAAGATAAAAAAAAATGTAATACTTTTTTTTCTTCCGAAAATGCAAAACTTATTTTTATAATGTTTTTTCTACTTTTATCAAGTAAAAAATAAATGAGCTAACGTCCTTCTATATTAAAGGTCCGTCTATTTAAAGGATATATGCCCTTAATATTTTTAAAATATGCTCTTATATTTTTAACATATAATTTTTTTTAACATATTTTAAAACAACCATGTTTATAAATCTGTTTCCAGTAAAAACCGGTACTATGTTGTACAAAAAACTAGTTAGTTAAAAAGGTATGAATATTAGTCCTGTTTCTTTTTTCTAATACAATTAATTAATATTTTGGCTTTTTTTTTACAATTTGGCTATTTTTATTTTGTATTTTGGATATAAAAATAAATTTACTCCGGCAACACTGGTCCTTACATCATCACTGATAAATTTATCAGATTCGTATTTTACCGATGAATTATTTACACAACAATAGCTGCGTTCGATTCGCCAGTGCTCAACTCGCTTGTGAATAAAACGTCTACTCGTTTAACTTTTATTTGCTCAATAGTTGGCAATACTTTTGTCATGACGACCACATCAATACAGACGGACGGACGGACGGACGAACGGACAGACAGACATGTCTAAATCGACCCACGAGGTGATCAAGAATAGCTGCTTGATAGCTACACCGGGCTCGCTTATTTCTAGGTGTTACAAACGTTTGCACAAAGTTAATATAACCTGACCTTTCAGGTTTAGGGTATAAGAAGTTGACTGCTTGAAGAAATTTAATTTTGTTTTTGTACTCACATCACATTTTGACAGAATCTATGACAGTCAAATCTATCCCGTACACAAACCAAGTAAAAAATAAGAACTTGGCAACGCAACTTTACTCAACTCAATAGGCAGTTGACTTTAGCTGCGTTCGATTCGCCAGTGCTCAACTCGCTTGTGAAAAGAACGTCTACTCATTTTGATTTTATTTTCTCAATAGTTGGCAACGCTTTAATTATGACGACCATATAAATAAATACATTAAAACTTATCCCGTACACCAACCAAGTGAAAAAATAAGAACTTGGCAACGCAACTTTACTCAACTTAACAGGTAGTTGACTTTCTCTATGCTCAACTAGCTGGAGACTTTGTTGTTGCTTTCTCATACAAATTTTGAAATAAGCGACAATAAGCGAGTATAGGCTGGCGAATCGAACGCAGCTAATAAAAAGCATTAAACGATAACGAGCTGTTTGTTGTTCGGTGTTTTGTATGCGTCATGGTTTTGTGTTGTTGCGATAAATTATTAGGTCTGTTCCCGTACTTTTTGGACTAAAAATTGTAAAACTGTCAAAAGTCTGAGAATGAGAAAAAATCTTTCGAAAATAGAGAATAACACAAAAAAGTACGGGAACGCTTCTCGGACTAAAATTGTAAAAACTGTCAAATAATATAGTTTGTCCAGCATTGCCTTGATGTGAAGCATCGGCATTGCAGACGAAATGCATAAGATTTTTAATAATATTGAAATTAATTCTCAAGTTAAGAATTTATATTAGTTTTTACACATTTTCCCATGTTTCTGGGTTCCATTTTAATAGTTTCAAATAAGTTTTGATGTATCGCAATTTCTTTGCTAACTTGTAAACAGCTGATTTTAAGATGTTTGACATTTTGAACATTTTTACCCGAAGAAATTTCTCGGACTAAAACTTGCAACTTTTGACAAGGAGGGGAAATGTTTCACTCTCTCGATTGCACTCTCTTTTACTATTTTTTCGTGTACGGGAACGCTTCTCGGACTAAAACTGGTAAATTGGACTAAAACTTTAGAGTACGGGAACAGACCTATTAATTACAATAGGGGGCTTCGCACGGACGTACATGTCATCCGAATTGGCAGGGGTGAACGCAGTGGGGGGTTTTGGGGGTTAAAACCCCCCCAAATGAATGAATATAAAATGTATAAGGCGAAACTATTAAAAATTAAAAGATTTGAGTAAGAATACTTAGAGTAAAAAATCTTCTTATCTAATTTTTTTTTTTTTTTTTTTTTTTTTTTTTTTTTTTTTGGATTCGCCAAAGGAGGGAGAAAATCTCATAAATACGTATAGCCCGTACTATACGCATGCACGACTTACATTCTAAAATCTATCCGGATCAACCGGAACAGACAGAATGCACCTACGTACTAAAACACACACCCAGTTGGCGACGTATGAATTTCCACTAAGCACATTTACTGGCTTTTCAGCGGAACTTAAAAATTTTATACAAAAACACGAATTTATTTCGAATTTATGAATTTGAAAAAGTAAACAACATCAAATAAGTAGTAAAAAATCTTAAAACACAGGATTCAATATTCAGTGTATTATACTCTTCATAAAGAATTTCAGTCTAAATTCAAATGAAAAACAAATAAAATTTGTAAAGCAAAACGATAAAAATTATGAAGTATTTTATATCAGTTGTATTATTTTAAGCTTTTTTTTGTTGTGTTATAAATTGTTTTGATAATTATCGCTAAATATTTGTCAAAAAGCGCTAAAAATTCAAATTCAAATTAAAAGCGATAAAATTCAAAAAAATGTAAGAAATGAATTAATTCATCAAGAAAAAACTAAAAGTAAAATAAACAAAACAAAGTAAAAGTAACAAAAAGTTTTATAGAAAAAGAACAAAAATAGTCCCGTTTGCTTTAAAGTCATGGAGTTGTTCTTCGACTATCTGCTGTCACAACTATAACTGCCTCCATAACTGTTGATTTTTTCAACAACTCGTCGAACACTGGCCAAAAGTTGAACATTACTCTCAGTTACTTGAATATGGCATTGAATTTGTCGATCAAGTGTAATTATTTTATTATTTATTTACTAACTTTCACTCCATCGAGTTTTATCGCTAACTTAAGCGTGATTTTTCATCATTATTAAGATAAAGTACTATCAAAAGTTGTTATTTGATGCAATTTCTAGCGAAAAATTCAGCAAAAAATAAGCACCCAAATCAAATATTTGAATATTTAAAAAAGAAAACACATTAAATTTGTGATTAAATGATATACATTTATATATATTTATTTTTATAATTAAAGAAATGTAAATATTTTAAAATAAAAGATTTGACAATTTTTTAAGGAACATTTAAAAATATTATTGTTTTCTGGCACTTTTTAACAGTTTCGATATAATTTAAGTTTATGGAATCTATTTCCAATTCAAAGGGACAAGCTTGCACTTCAGCTTTGGCTAAACATTGTCGCGTTTGATGCTTTAAACAAACTAAAGATATCTATTTATCTGGTAAAATTGCTCTCAATAGCCTTAAGAAAACCCACTGCAAATAGCGTAAAATATCGCTTAAGAAGCGTTTAATGAATTGATGAGCGAAAAGCCGCTGAAGTTGCGTTAAAAAAGAGAGGTAATAAAGTTTTTTTTGGGAAAACACGCTTCATTATTGGCTGAATTGAAATATATCGCTTTTCCGCGTTTACGATTTTTTTAAAACAAAAATTGACCCGGCCTAATATACAAGGCTTTAAGCTACAAAGACTCAAAACATAAGCAATAAACCCATTTCAAAAAACCAATTTGGATAGAAAAATACCCATGAAAATAATTTTTATTTTTAAAAAAATCACTAAAAAGCTTGGATAAGAAATATTGCAATACTTTTGATGGCGATGGTTAGGTAATAGATTAAAATTACTTAGACTACTAGATGTATCCTTGAAATTCTGCCATTTGACTAGAGTTACCAGACTACGAAAATCATTTATTTCCCGGTGATGGAAATAGCGGCAGTGGAAAGCAGAAAATATAGAAAATAAATCAAAGCACAACAGAAATATTTAGTTTTTTATCTTGCCTTTTCATCGACACCAACTTTCCCTCGATTGCATTATTACTAAGAAAGTAATGTGTAATTAATTGATTTGAGTATTTTCCTACCAAATCAGCCGTTCAGGTGTTAATTATTCACTCCACCGCTAAAAGAAATCGGTGCAGATTTCAATTAGTAGTTTTGTCATTAAAAACGCATTTGAATTATTTTAAAAAAATTCGGAGAAAAGCTACAACGATGGCTGAATGGGTTGCCAAATACCCAATGAATATCTCAGCAACGCATTGAGGTATGAAACTGAATGTTTGTTTTTAATCAATTGATCATACAATCGTGTATGACATTTTATCAAAATCGTGTGAGCGGATCTGGTTCCAGGCAGAAATTGGTTAATATAACTGGACAGACAGGGTTTATAAATGGTCTACATCTGTTAAGTGTTCTCAGGGGTCTAGAAAAAAATATTGACAACATTTCAAGTGCAATGGTCCAAAATAAAAGAAAAATAGACATTGTTCTCTTAACATTATTTAATGAATACCATAATTAAATAAGTCAGAAAATAAACACAAAAACCCCCCAAAATTTTTTCCTGGGTGCGCGCCTGCGTCTTGGGCATGTACGACGAGTTGTACGATCGTTCGAAAGCAAATGAGACAGTCGGACCGACATATCGGATGATAATCAAAAATTTTTGATTTTTCTGCCGGTCCATCCGACCTGTCGTTCGTGTGAACTAAACCTCTGCACGAGTGCGCTTGAAATGCGTTTCAAGCCACTAGTTTGTGGTACGAGCCTTTGCTATGTTATGTTCTCATCAATGAAATCAAGCATAACACTGCAGAGAGCACTCTTCGCTTCAGTAGAACAAGAACAAACGAAAACCGAATCAATGTTATGCACGATTCGACAAAGAAGAATGCAATGACTGGAAAGTTATGTAAACAACAGCAGAACGCTTGATGTCTTTTGTTTTTAGTAGTACCCGACCGATTATTCGGCTTCTACTTCCGTAATAGTCATAATCGGCCGATATTTTCACCTTCGGCTTCGGTTCGGCAAAAAAGTAGCAACAATGCAGACATTAACTGCGCTTAAGATATATATAAAAATAAACAAATGACGCACAAAAAGGAATGCAAAAAACAAGCAAGCTTCGCCAAGGTTCTGCTGTGTTAGGTGTGATTGATGCATTTTTCGCTGTTATCAAAGTGTTCTATTTTTATAAAACGAACAACATCGTGTTCTGTTAACGCAAACAGCATGCATGGTTATGTTTGAAGCCGACGAGGGCTCTGCAGTAGTCGTTTGTTGTCATTAAATGAATTGGATAACCTCTGCTTGACTAACAGAGTTCTGTTAAGCTCTGAACTCTGCACTGTTGGCTCTACTGTTGTAGAAAAAACGAGTGCATTCGTGCAGAGGTTTAGTGTGAACGCATGTCGGTCCGACTCTCTGCATTTATAATTTGTTTAAAGTTTTCAACGAGTGAACATCAACTTATAGAACACCACAAAGTAAGAAAAAATAAAACAAACAATGGCAAGTGCACCGAATGTGCAATTTTGGACAGTGTTCATTGAACTCTATAAAAGTTTTCTTAAAATATGGAAATATATCCAAAATTTTATCAATTATAATTGCCGCTAAAAATTGTCTAGTCATTATTACACCGATGTGTTACTAAACTTCAACTCTGAATCTGTGTTAATTAATTACATATACATCAATCTGAGATGGTGGGAAATAATTTTCAACACATAGTAAAATACTTATAATTTCTATATGATTTTTTTAAAATGCAGTTTAATATTAGATATTTTTTAGGTACTTAAAACTCAAAAATATGCACATGAATTACATATTCACTTAAAATTGAAAAATTATAAATAAATAGTATGAATTATTGTAATAGTATAATAGGCTACACATAAACGGTACATGACTAACATTTCGTCAACTTGACAACTTTAAGACGCTTCATATAGCAACCCATTCAGCTTAAACATAGCTCACCTAGGTACACTGTCACAACAGTTGACTACGCTGAATGTGGCCAGTAACTGTTTTGCTTTGACTGCCGTTTTTGCCGTTCCCTTCTGAAGAGAAAATAAGCAGCTGTCAATGCTATCTGTATTTTTGTATCATGGCTAAGATGGATAAGTAAGTTTTTATTTTTAATAAATTGATTTTCTTAAAATTTATATTCTAAGCGATTATGTTATTTCTGTTTAGATATGTTATTAGAAAGAAGGCGATCAATGTGAAAAGCGATGAAACATCTTCAAGCGTACAATAAATGTTAATTTAATTAAAAAATATGTATAAAAGTATTGTTTCTTTACCTCAAAAATAAAATTTTTTTGTGTTTGGTAAATTATTTTTCATTTTGGTAAATTCTTGGATGAAATTTGGTAGAAAAAAATGTTTGATAATGGCAGCCCTGGTCACAGAGTATTTTAAGAGAAAAAGAGTGTTATTTTGTGGTCATCAGCAAGCCATTTAAGATAATTGATAATAAATTTCTTAAATGATTTTTAAAGATACATATTTAAAAGCAGATTTATTTCGTTTGCAATGGAAAGAGAAAGCAATTTTTTATCACTGAAAATTTGCCTTCTTCGTATTTTCTCGTTGTTTTTAACCGTTCATTAAAAATTAATGTTTGAATAGATCGTTCAGCGCTCGATTATCAGCATCAGCATCGTCAAGTGATTTTTTTTTTTTTTTTGTTGTGAATGCGTCATCGGTTCGTTTTGCGTTGTTGCTGTTCTACATGTTTTAATTTTTGCGTTATCGTGGAGAAATGAAAACAATAATGAATAAGAAAGAAAAGTTAGGAAATCTGTTAGGAAGAAACATTTAGATAGTTAAGTGCCGGTTGTGAAGAAAGTTCCTGAATTATTAATTCAAACGCTCATTTTGTATAAGTGATAACAAATGAACATTTGTTATTTTTATTTTTAATCGAAATTATCCAATTGGATTTTTAATGCCTTCAAGTGTTTTTTAAGATTTGAGTATTCACTTAAATAACATATTTCTGAAGTAAAATAAATTAAAGAAGTATTTTTTTTTATATGAAATTGTTTTAGGTAAGTGTTTTTGTTTTAAATTATCATATTCATTGCAGCAAAAAATATACGGCCATTTCAAGCCTAATGGAAGTTTTTTTTCAAAAATTTATCACATGCTCTTAGATTTACAATTTTGGAGATATAAGTTATTTATAAAAGTTACAATATTAAAAATCATTTGAAAATCAGTCATTTCTGATAAATCATATCTCCGTCATCTGTTACCTTATTTGCATAAATGAAGTATCAATATAAAGCTATAGAAAAGCGATTTAGAAAAAATTTAATTTTTTTGAAATTTTTATGCTAGAGTTGCCAACTTTTTGAAAAAAACTTTAATTTGGCTATATCTCAAAAAGTAATTTGTTTTTTTTTTAATTTTAAAAACAAAATAAACTTTTCACCAACTTAGAATAACGATGGCCAAATGATACGTTTTTTTCGCAATCTCTTTTGCTTACATACATTTCACTTTATCGTTCATAACTTTTATACCGTGTGAGATATTTATACAAAATCTTCAACAAAACTGTTTGCCTTTTGAGAGCCAATACTTGTTTTATGTATAGTAATGACCTCACACGTGACTTTGGCCCATAATACTGGAAAAAACTGTAATAAATTAAAAAGTTTTAATTTTTTCGTTTAAGATAATCTGAAGAGATAATAGGGGTATTCACACTGACTTGGGTAGTTGGGTACGGGTAGATTGCGTACTTTTGATTACTGCGAGCACCCTTAACTGCAATTAATACTTTTTAGAATAACAGCTGATGAGAGATGAGTGACAGCTAGAAAAGAGTTGCCACCATATTATTTATGTCATTTTATGAGCGTAAAATTAAGGCCATTGTACGGGTGTAAAAAAGTTATTTTATATAAGAGTAATTTTTAACGTGAACTTTGTGGCATTTAAAAATTTTTTCTCAAAAATTTTAAAATAACTCATTTTAACACATTTGTCTATTTAATTTGTTTAAATTCTATTCACTTATAATTTGTTTACTTTGTTTTAGTTTTTGTCAATTCAATTATTGCCTACTTTTGGAAAAGGTGGTAACCCAAAATACATGAAAAAAATACTCAATCAATCTACCCAATCTACCCAAACAAGTCAGGGGGTCAGCTAGAGTAGAGTGGTATATGGGTACTTGGGTAGAATGTCACTTTTACAAAAACAAAATTCTTGATTATATCTTTCAGACATGCTTATCGTACTTCTCATTTGTTTTCACGCAAAGTGCAATGGGGATAGAATTTTCAGTTGCCGATATACAGTAGCACGGCTTTGAGATGCGACTCTGACTTGAATTCCATTTTTCGTTACAAAAACAAAAACTTCTTAAAGAATTTTTTAATTACACAAAAACAAAACAACGGATCGAAGAGTTGACGTAGAATATCATTAAATCTAGTTTTATTTATTGGCTGTCAAGATCGTTCTACTAGTTCCCGAGTGAGTTGAGTTCTTTTTCGTAATCCAATAAAGACAGTGGCAAGATCAAAAACATTTTTCTAAAAGTTTTAATTAATAAAACTCTAACTTACATTACACATATTTGAGCTTCAGAGATAAAAATTGGTTTGTGCGCATTTTACATCAAAACCAAGATTAATTTGATATTGAAATAATAGGTTTAAACTTTAATGTGAAATAAATTTATAATGAAGATATACCCACATCTTTTCCAAAAATGGTAAACAGATTCAAAAATAAAACTTTAATTTTACTTTATTTGACAAAAAACATTAAATTTTATATATACAAAACCATGCATTTATGCATGAAATTTTTATGCATGAAAATTTTAATTTTTGTTAATTTATATTTTCTTATTACTTCGAATTATATGTAACGCAACAAAGTTTGTATATTGTTGATGCACATAAAAGTCTATTTAAAAATAGAAATTTTTTTATTTGTCGGTAAAGTTTCCATTCGTATTTGATACAATGCTTGACATTTCATCAAATTGATAAGTTTTTTAACTCTTCGCTACGGCATAACTTCGCTTCCTCATGGGGTCGCTATCACAACAGTTGACACAGCTGAATATGGCCAACGCTTGTAACAACGAACAGTTGTTTTTGACATGAACTCATTTTCTTGTAGATAAGAAAATCAACACTTCCCAATCAGCCATTTAGAAATAGTGCTTGGATTAAGCTAACATGCAATACAAAAAGCAAGCCTTATCCAAGTACGCTTGAAAAACACTTGCCTAGGTAAGAAATTTCCAAGTTGCTTTGTAATACTATTGCGTAAAACACAAAAAGCAAGTGATGTACATTAGGGCGGAGCAATTTTTTTTCGAAGAAAGTGTATGGCATATTCGAGTTCTACGCTAAATTCTAAGCAAAAATGCTAAACAAACAATATCCCAAAAATGTCGTTTGACCCTCCCAATTTTTAAAAGATAAAAGCAGTATATTAATTTCTTTCATCGAAGTTAATTTTTTATTTACAAAAGTTTCTGTATTTATTTATACATAAGAAAAACTATACAAAAATTTAGAAAATAGAAAATATATCACATCAAATCTTTTTTAGTTTCTAGACGAGGGATAATTTTCCTTCTTTCAAACGTCACCGCTATAATGCCTTCCCTGTTCTTTTCAACAACTCGTCGTTCAACACAAGTTAAAAGTTGTACAAACAATTACGTTCCTTGTATATGACAAGGAATTCTAGGATCTGGCAACGGTAGTTCTTCACCCTAAAAGTTCTAATAAATGATTATATGGAATGTCACGTGTAAACGGGGGCTCACATAAAATTTTTCCGTCATTATAATTGATCATATCCGTATAATCAGTACAATTGAAATTGATTTTTAATAAACTCTAAGGCTAGGGGAGGGTTCGCTTAAAGTATTTCTAATATACAATTTCTAATATACAATTTTTCTTAAAGCTCTGTTGCGTATTTCTTTCCTAGTATCGAACAACATTGCTTATAAAACATTTTCTGAATGTGCGTAATATGAATTATTGGTAAGAACCTTAAATACAACACTACGTAGGTGTGGAGTTAAATACTGTGTCCAATGAACAAATTAAGATAAAAGCACACTACCATACACAACAGAGCTGTAATTTTTAATATTGAAAAACGTCGGGATATAAACTTTTATTAAATTAACTGCTAAGGTTTTTAAATTCTCCAATGGTTCGTTAGTTGTTATATATAATCGCAATAGCCTGCTAGCCTTTGTTAACCCACGGGAATGGGAAATTGGTTCTGGTTCTATGTTCGCCAAATCCACTGAACAAGTACAACTAGAGACTGAATTTGCTATTCTATACAAATACTTGACATACGTAGAAGAATCACGTTCGCATATACTATCGTGCATAGTTGGTGGTATGTTTTCTAGCGTAATTGGTTGAAAGTTGTTTACAACCAAAAAAGTGTTTATTTATTAACAAAAATTTGTATCCAAGAAAAAATAAATTTATTGTTAAATACCTGCAATTTATGGCACTTTTATTTCTTTCGGCTCTCCAGTTGATGATCGAGGTCCAGTTGTGGCTGATTTTTCGAGTGTATCATAAAAGTGTATCATATAAATGACGAAATGGAAGTTCATTAAAATGCAGTAAGCACACCAACCAGTGCAATGGTCTCCCTAACTGCAATTCAAATCTTCTCAAAATACCTTTAGATTACCATGATCTGAAATCTTTTGAGGTTTTGTGTTCTAGAAATAATATGTTTCTTAATCCAGATAAATGCCAAACTATGTCCTTTCCGCGTAAAAGGAATAATTTAACTATCGATTATCAAATTTAAGACACTTCTAAACTCTATTGTTATTGCAAGTATTAAAAAACAAAACAAAAACAAAAAAATAAAATTATAATATACTGCTCTTTTCTTATAAAAATTGGGAGGGTCAAACGTCAGTTTTGGGATATAGTTTGTTCTACGTTTTTGCTAAGAATTTAGCATAGAGTTTGAATATGCCATACACATTCTTCCCAAATTTTGCTCAGAACAAATTACTCCGCCCTAATGTACATACATTAATACTTGGAGCGGCTTGCATTAAATAAGTGTTTTGCAATCATACTCAGAAAAAGCTGACAACGGTAGTAGTTTTGCAACTGTTGTGATGCTATCATATATATATATATGTATTTTATTTTCAACTAGCTGACCCGGCAAACGTTGTTTAGCCTTCAATTTTTATTTTCACTGAAAGTGTGGTTCCGTTGCAAAGTCGTGGCGGATTGATATTTAGAAGAAGAATGGTAGGTGCACTGAACCGACATATCAAATATTGTTCAAATACCGTTAACCGCATCGGAAATAAAATATTTTTTATTTATTAAAGTATTTTTTAGCTGACCCAACAGACGTAGTCTTGTCGTATTTAAAAAAAAATGTGTGTTTGTTTTGTGAATTTGTGAAAATCTGTTGCAAATGTGTAAAAATAGTTAAAAAGGGGGAAAATACGTTTTTTTGAATGATAATTTTTATTCATATAGGTTTGGGATATGTTTGATTTACATTTGATTTGAAAATAAGTACAATGAATCTTATGGTGTTTTATTTACATTTTGAAAGATCTCTGGTTAAGTAACCAATTAAAAAAAAAGAAATATTTTTTCGATTGCTTAGCTGTGATAACATACACGAAATTTTTTGAATCGGTGAACTGGCAGAAAGCGACGGTAAATTGAATACAGTCGGTCGAAATGTCAACCGGTATGCTACCGTTGCCAGTGTCCAGCAATTGTTTTTAAAATACTTCTCCAGATTGATCGTTCTGCAGCTCGACACCAGGGCTGCCGTTTTGGTAAAATATTACCAAATTTGGTAGAAAGATTTTGACTTGGTAAAATGGTAAATTGTTTTTTGGTTTGGTAAATTTAAAATTGTGGTGACCGTGACGTGCAGGTTAAGTGTGTGGCTTAGCACGCTCAGAGCCCGAGTTCAATCCCCAGTCGCGGCGAAAAGTTTTTTCAATAAAAAATTTTTCTGATCGGTCACCACCTCTCTGCAGACAATGGCAAATCTCAGAGAGTAAATAATGCCATGTAAAGCTTCTTGAGAACATGAACTTTAGCCGTTCGAAGTCGGCATAAAACATGTAGGTCTAGTTCTCGGTCAATTGGGTGCAAACATTTAATAACACACACAACACAATTGATCATAAGAAGCTCGGTCAAAGTCCTTTAAAAGGCTCAAATGGCCAATTTGTTTTTTTTTTTAAATTTAAAATGAATGAAAATTTAAAATAAGTAACATTTAAAAAAGTGATTGTATAAAAATTATATAAATCATGCTCATTGTGCAGCAACACCCTTATGAATGAAAACAATCTTTCAAATGAACACGAACGCATCAAATGAAAATTACACGAATGAACGCAAACCAAAATGTCAAAAATTTGAATTTGTCAGTTGCCATGATTTAATAACTACAAGGTAGTGTTGACGTTTCTGTTGGAAACTACTAACGTTAAAGATATTGTTTGTGTTTTCCAACGGTAAA
This sequence comes from Tetanocera ferruginea, assembly GCA_958299015.1. Lineage (NCBI taxonomy): Eukaryota > Metazoa > Arthropoda > Insecta > Diptera > Sciomyzidae > Tetanocera > Tetanocera ferruginea. The sequence continues at coordinate 36,909,649 of OY282641.1, forward strand.
AGCATTTTGAAAAAAAACATATTGTATCCTTAAATTTTAACTGATTTTATTGAATGTATTTTTAATCTGTACCAAGTTAAAAAATTTTAGGTTTTTTATTTTTTGTAATTTGGTATTAAGCGATCATCATATCAAAGCACCGTTACATAATATTCACAATTGAAACATTTTCTATTGAAAAGTGAATATTAAAATTTTAAGAAAAACTTATTTTCTATCGAAAAATAAAATTTTAAAAAGTGATTCAAGAATGAAAAGTGAGTGAAAATTTTTATTGATAAGTTGGATTATCTTGGAAAATAATTGGCTAGCATAATTTATGTCTCGGATTTACTTTTAATATAAGATTAGTGAATTTTGCATTTTTTGAAATCAAGCAGATGCAATTATTTTTCATTAAAAAAGCATTTGAAGAAGTGAAACGTGAGTGGCACTTAATTTTTTTTTTTTGTTTTTTCTTGTATTAGAAATGAAAGAAGATGACGAAAACACCAAGAAAAAATTAAAGCCGACCCTAAAAGAAAGTATGAAAAACAAAGATAGACAAAAATTATAGTTAAATCTGGATTCATATAAGAAAACAAATTTAGCAAAGATTAAAAAGATCTAATTAAATCATTATTTTAAGTCGTTGGCCTCGAGGGAATTGCTAATAGGCCAGTCATATAGTCGAATTTGGCGCGGTCTTTGGCTTTTAATGAGCGTAAGGATCAACGAATTAGGCTTAGTGATATACATACAGATTCGGATGCAGAACCGGAATAAATTTTGTTAAATTTGATAGCAGAGCGTTTTTATTTGGAATGAAAATATTTTCTGTACATTTGATTTATTCGAATTATATTGTTGACAATCCCATATTCTTGCAATGATATTGATGCTTCTCTCGAAAAAGTCCTTTCGTTAGAATGTCGGCTGTTTGATTTTCAGTACCAACTCCAAGATATAAAACTTCACGATTCTCACATTTTTCCCTGATGAAATGATGACGTACATCTATATGCTTTGATCTTGCATGATAGCCGTTTGATGTTGCCAGATGAACAGCACTTCTGTTGTCACATAAAATATTGATAGGTTCGTCAAGACTTCGAATTTCTTGGTTGAGGGACTTTAGCCAGAGTGCTTCCTGCGTTGCGGCTGATAATGCCATATACTCTGCTTCGGTAGAAGAAAGGGCCACTGTTGGTTGTCTTTTGCTGTTCCAAGAAATTGCTCCATTTTTCAACAGAAAAATATACCCTGTTACTGATTTTCGTTCATCTTCATCAGTTGCCCAATCTCATCTGCATAACCAATAATTTTGTCTGAGCCATCTTTCCAATATTCTAACTTCATATTCTTTGTTCCTTGCAAGTATCTAAAAACTCGTTTAACTGCAACCCAGTGCATTCGTCCCGGATTGTTGCAAAATGAACTTAGATGGTTAACTGCGTGACATATATCTGGTCTCGAACATTGTGCAGCAAACATCAAACTTCCAATTGCTTCTTTATATGGAACTTTTAACATTTCATTCTTTTCTGCTTCGGTTTTCGGTGACATTTCTTTTGTTAGTTTTATATTAGGATCTAAAGGTGTTAAAACAGTTTTGCATTCTTCCATACCGAAACGTTTCAAAATTTTGTCGATATACCTCTCTTGGCTTAAACTTAATTTGTGCCCATCTTTTTCAATTTTTAAACCTAGACAAAATTTAGCGTCACCCAGATCTTTCATCTTGAATTTCGCAGATAAGTGATTCTTAATCTCTATTTTTCCTTTCAAATCGTTTGTAAAAATAAGCATATCGTCAACATAGACCGCGACAAAAGTCCTTGACTTGCCATCAATTTTAAAATAAACGCAAGGATCAACCTTTGATCTGTTTAAGCCAAATTGTTTGAGTTCATTGTCTAATTTTAAATTCCAAGCTAAGCTGGCTTGTTTTAACCCGTATAAAGCTCTTTGAAGTTTACATACCTTCGACGGATTACTGGTGTCTTCAAACATTTCTGGTTGCTGCATATAAACTTCTTCTTTTAATTCGCTTTGTAAGAATGCAGTTATTGCGTCCATTTGGTCAATTTGCATACCATACTCTACTGATAAAGCAAGTAAATATCGAATTGATGTATACCTTACCACTGGTGAGTATGTATCATAATAGTCAATTCCTTTGCGTTGACTGCAGCCCTTTACAACCAGTCTTGCTTTGTGGCGGACACTACCATCTGCTCCTCTTTTGACTTTAAACACCCATTTACACTTAATCGCCTTTTTGCTGTGAGGTTAATCTGTTAAAGCCCAAGTATTATTCTCCTTTAAGAATCCAAACTCCTCTTTCATTGCTGCTAGCCACTTTTCTCGGTCTGTGCTGTTAATTGCTTCTTCAACTGTAGCTGGATCTTCATCGTCTTCCATTGTTACATTGCACATGCAGTTTAGATTTCTAATCCTTATTCTTTCCGAACGTCGTAGATTAGGTTTTTGTACAACAGCTGGAAAAACCTCTTCATCGTCAATGCCACTTGCATCCCCCACTTCATTTACATCTTCACAAGCAGATGAAAATGACTCCTCGACATTGACTACTTCTTCTTTTACAGTATCCTGAATATATGGCATGGTTTCATCTCTTGATATATTTACTTCCCCCACTGAATCGGAAATTTCCTCTGCCTGGCTAATATTATTCATATCCCACGATATGAAATACGTGGATATGAATAATATTAGCCATGAATAATATGAATAATATAAATGTATTTAATAATGAATACATTTTTCTGATTTGAAATCCCATTTTTTACGTTTTTCTTTCGGGATATGACAAAGTGCACTACAGCCAAAAACACGTAATTTGGATAAATTTGGTTTCTCACCTGTCCAAATTTCCTCTGGTGTGCTTGTTAAATTTTTATGAGGTGACCTATTCACCAAAAAAGCTGCGGTTGAAACTGCTTCCGCCCAGAACTTCTTCCCCAATCCTGACTGCACTAACATGCATTTCGCTCTCTCTACTAGAGTACAATTCATACGTTCTGAAACACCGTTCTGTTCAGGATTATAAGGAATCGTTGTTTGGTGATGAATACCAAATTTCTGCATTGATGCGATCATATTTTTGTTTATGAACTCCTTACCATTATCTGATCGGAACACTTTAATTTCGCAGCCGGTTTGTTTTTCAACAAATGCTTTGAAATTCAGAAAAATGCCATGCACATCTGCTTTCGACTTCAGAAAGTATACAAACACTTTGCGGGAGAAATCATCAATAAAGGTAATAAAATACCTGCTGCCACCAATACTTTCAACTTCCATTGGTCCACATAAGTCGGAATGTATTAACGCCAGTTTTTTGTCAACACGGTGACCCTCTTTAGAAAAGGTAGTTCTTCTCTGCTTTCCCTTAGCACACGGAATACATTGAATCAATTTCTTCTCGGATGTGAAATTAACGCCACTAGCCAAGCCATTTTTAAGTTTTATGACACTATCTGGATTGAGATGACCGAGTCGTTGATGCCACAGCTCGTACGTTTCTTCAGATTTTGCCACCATAGCGCCTCTTAAAACCTTGACAGTACAAATTAACTTAAACATACCATTTATTTCTGTTGCCTTTGCCACAATCTTGTTATTATCATCCAGAATGCTACACCCATTTAAATTGAAAACAATTCGGTATCCTTTACGAATTATTTCGCTGACCGAAAGAAGATTTGTTGCCAGATCAGGAACATGTAAAACGTTTTCGATGTTGATTGTAGAATTGAAGCAATTCAAGCCGGTATCAATCTCAACATTACCTCTCCCTACCACTTTCACTAATTTGCTGTCTGCTAGAATTATCTTATTGTTCTCTGTTGAAGACTTGTAGTTGATCATCCAGTCAGCTCTGCGTGACATGTGCGCTGATGCGCCACTGTTGAGGTACCATGCTTCTTCATCTATTTTTGTTGACATCAACGCTGAACAAAATGATCGCTGCTGCATTCTACTTTCTTGCTCTTTTGCTTTTCCTTTGCGGCAATTCTTCGCAATATGTCCGAAACCGTTGCATGTCTAGCACCTTGGACCCTTCTTTTCGTGCTTCTTCTTACCGTAAAACGCCGCTGAAGTGCTTGGTTCTTCACGCACATCTTGTAATAGCTTCGCCTTCACGAAATCTCCGGTGATATTTGCACCACAGCTTTGTAAGCCTAGAATCATAGGGCGATATTCCTCAGGTAGTCCCGCGAGCAGAAGTGAACCAATCCACTCTTCACTAATAGGAAAATTTATGGCTTATTTGCTGTTGAAATGATTCCGTTAACGTTATTCGTTACGCTTGTGCAATTTGAGAGCTTGATGCTTGTGAGCTGAGATAACAAGCTGCATCTTCTCGCAGGCCCGCTGTCCTCATACATTGACTTTAATTTCGTCCAAACCTCATTCGCCGTTTTTATGTCTTGAACGTGCACAAAATTTTCTCCCCCTAGCGCCAGAACAATTTTTCCACGAGCCTTTATGGTTTGTTTGCGCTCAATATCGGTGAGTTCTTGATAACTCTTGGTGATGAGAACGATATTCCAAATTTCTTCCATTTCCAGGATGGTCTGCATTGCAAATGCCCACGACGCATAGTTCTCGCGTCCTCGCAGTTTTTCAAACTGGGGCCAGTTGCCGGAGCTCGCCATTTGAGAAATATTATAGTTGAAAAAAAAAATTTGCAAAATTTTATATTTTAAAAAATTTCTGAAGGCCCATAACCTGATAGCAGAGCGTTTTTATTTGCAATGAAAATATTTTCTGTACATTTGATTTATACAAAAATATTATACAAGGCTAACATAATTCTAAAATAACAAGTAAAACTAACAAGTACATTCTCTTTTTAACAAAATTGATATATTTCGGAAGTAGTTTTTGCGTTGTTTTTATATTATGAATTATTTATTTAACTATTTTATGCTTTACATAATTCTTTCCATACAAATTTTTTTCTTTCTTGTATAAAAATGTCCTTAATATTAAGAAACATTTTTTTTTAAATATGCTTAATAAAGTTTACCAGATTAACCACGATGCAAAAAAGGGACAACTTAAATTGATTTGAAACGTGAGTGACATCGACGTGAAACGTGAGTGACAAAATCAGTACAGTAAAAGCTCTCTTAAGCGGACACTGACGGTCGCAGAAATTTTGTCCGCCTAAGGGAGATGTCCGCTCAATAGAGCGTTTTAAAGAAAATTAGAAAAAACCAAATAGAATGTTCCCACCACTAAGGAAATAAATATGCTAATATATTTCAAAACATTTCATTACAAAATTGAAAAATTGGGTTTGTTGCTCGAAAAATTGACGGATTGTTGATTGCCTTAGGTTGGTTTGCTTCCATTTTTTCTCATTATCCACAAGACGAATTTTTAAAGACATTAATTGTTGATATGCAACAAGATCAGTTTTAGCAAACGTTTTCAAGCGAGAAACTTGTTTGAATGCTTCATGATAATTTTTAATTGGATCCGAGTCTTCCACAGCTACCTCCTCATCAGAATCACTTAAATCCTCCCCAGTATTAGTAATGCCTTCATAATCAATTTCAATGCTGCAATTTTCTGTGTATGCAACGCTATCAATATTTAAATAATCCTCTAATATAAAGTCACTAATTTGTGCAATTTCATTTAAATTAAAGAGCGTTGCTATTGGAATATCATCCTCAGGCTCAAACAGTTCGAAATTCGAGTTTTGCATAAATCCAGATTTTCGGAAACAGTTTTCTATGGTTGACGCTTCAACTTTGTCCAAGAAGCTTTAACAAAACACAGAGCATCAAGGACATTTATTTTTTTTGATAGTTCTGATGCTGATTTAGCTGTATCCATATTTAAAAGCATATCTTTTATAATGAAGTTTCTGTATCTGAGTTTAAAATTTTGTATTATGCCCTGATCCAAGGGCTGGCATATGGATGTTGTATTAGGAGGTAGAAACTCTATAGCTATGTTTGTCAGGCAAATATCTCTGGGATGAGAGGCAGCATTATCTAAAAATAAAACAATGTTTCTGTTGCAAGATTTCATTTTTGCGTCAAGCTGTTGTAACCACTCTGTCATAATTTCTCTTGTCATCCACGCCTTTTTGTTCGATTTCCAATAGACTGGTAAATCGGAAATTTGTATGTGTTTTAAAGCTCTCGGGCGTGCCGCTTTTCCGATGACTAATGGCTTTTCTTTTTCTCCAACCATATTGACGCAAAACAAAATGGTAAGTCTTTCCTTCGACAATTTACCACCAGTACATTTCTCTGATTTTAGAGCCAACGTTTTGTCAGGCATGGCTCGAAAAAAGAGACCGCTTTCATCGGCGTTGTACACATCTTCAGGTCTGTACTGACTCAGCAAAGAAGGAAGTTTTTCCCTGAATTGTTGTACATCTTCTGGAGAAACATCAGCGGCTTCACCCAATATGCATTTAAATGCGATGTTATGTCTCATTCGCCACTTCTGAAGCCATCCGTCTGATGCGGAAAATGTTGTGAATCCTATGTGTTCTGCTATTTCTTTGGCCTTGGATTTTATTATTGGACCTGAAAGAGGGATGTTTTTGCTTCTTGCTACAACGAACCAGTCATAACACAACTTATCGACCTGGGAGCCCTTAGGTGTGAGGACAATTCTTTTTTGGTTAATATTAATCCCAGACTTCCATTTAGCTTTGATGTCTTCTTTATTTTTGATAATTCCTGCAGCTTGCGTTTTTCCAATGTTAAACCTTAATAATATCGTAAGAATGAATTGATGGCCGTCCACTAAAAATACAAAAATTTTACCTCTTTGCAATATCACGCGCAGAAATTTTTTCTTTTTCTTGGATATTTATTATTTGAATTTTTTTCTTTTAAGGAGAGCACATTTCGCGATGCCATTCTGATAAAGAGTTACACACAAGTGATCGTTTTCAACAAATACTGCAGCAAAAATCCGAAAAATACAAAATACGGGGAATCACCGCTTAAAGCACATTACTTGTCTGACGCATGTTGCTAGCTTATAAATTTGTACATAGTTCTGAGAAAAAGCAAGATAAATGGCAAAATTGAACAGTGAGTTGTCCGCTCATGGGAGATTTTTCGTACCAAAAAAGTGTCCGCGTCCGTCCAAGGGAGCGTCCGCTTAAGGGAGCATGATTTCTTCGTGAAACAAGGCGAAAATTTTAGGACCAAGAAATTTGTCCGCTTAAGAGAGCTGTCCGCTTATAAGAGCTGTCCGCAAGGAGAGCTTTTACTGTATATGAAAAAATCTTTAAATTCTGAGAAAAAACTACTTTTTTTTCTGCACTTAAAATTTCTACTGAATTCCGTTACGGAAAATTATTTTATTCTTTATATTAATTCAAACAATTCGCAGAATTTAACGAAATTGTAAGAAGAAGTCGAAAATTGCAAATCGTCCGAAAACGTTAGTGACACATCATTTAATGATGGTTTTTTTTAAATGTGTACATATATATTAAACTTTTTACATGAACTTATAATAGTGAGCCTAAAATTATTATACTTATATAATTTTATGTTCAAAGCTTTTATATTTGATGGAGAAAAACTTATGTTTACTGCTATGAGTGAAACGTGAGTGACACTAGATTTGCTGTTAGATTTTTTTATTAGAAAGAAGGTGAAAAGCGAAGAAACGTCTTAAAGCGTATAATAAATGACAATTTAATTAAAAAAAAATATGTATTAATGTTTTGTTTCTTCAAATTCAAAATACATTTTTTTTTTGTGTTTGGTAAATTCTTTTCCATTTTGGTAAATTTTTGGATGAAATTTGGTAGAATAAAATGTTTGAGAGTGGCAGCCCTGCTCGACACGCATGTTCACAGTCAATTTGAGTTTCTTGACGTGTTTCCACAAAACGGACGACTTCAAACACGCATTAAGTTCATCGGCTGGAGTTGATCGTGGAATCACTGGCAATGTTTGACGAAAATCACCTGCCAACAGAATCATCGCACCACCAAACTGGTTTTGATTGTTTCGCAAATCTTCCATCGTTTTGTCTAAAACTTTGGCCATCGCACTGTTCTTGGAAATGTTACATGTTGAATTTTCATTGATTTGCATATTCAATGGCGACTTGAGTGCTGAATGAGCAGTTCGACCGCCTTCCAACAACGTAGCTGCAATTCCTGATGAAGCAAGTGCAAGTGCAATATCATTCTGCGAGCGTATCGTTGCCAAAATCAACGCGAGCAAAAAAGTTTTTCCAGTTCCACCAGAAGCGTAAAAAAAAAAATCCCTCCATTTCCATCGTTCACAACTTTCATAAGAGTTTTATACGCATATTTTTGTTGTCGATTCAACAGTGGAACTCTCGTTCGATGCCCTCTAATTCCCTCAAGGCTTAGCAATCATGGGAGCCAGAGAACTACATGAGACCATTCGTCATTTTTTGCCACTCGAATAACAACAAAAACCATATATTATGAAGACATTTCATCAAACCAAGTTCGTCTAGAACCAAATTCTGTCAAGGCGCCGAGATGGGTCCGGACCAAGTGGAAATGAAACCTTTGTTAACATGAGCTGCAAATGTTAAATTCTGGCAGCTGTTCGCTTATTTTCTGATGTTTGGTGAGTCTCTAAACCAGTTTGTTTGTCTCTACCCATGCCCCTTGCCATCCCTCATCCACACAATCGGCAGCCTCAGAGGACAGAACTGAGAGCGCAGTTGTTGTTGGTATAGTCAACACGATCGTTGTTGTTGTTCTTATTAGAGGTTGTCGTTGTTGTTGTGGTTCTTATAAGATTTTGTTGCTGTGTGTGTGTAGGATATATTTGTTTATTTTGTTTATATTTTGGGTTTTTCATATTTTTGCAATTTTCGTCCAACTGAAAATATCTGATGTTGATGTAGAAAAAACGTTGTAACTTTTGTGTTTTTAATCGGATTAAGGTATATCCAAGGACAAAATTAAATAAAATTGATCGTGTATTAATATTGCATCAAAAATAAACTTTGACAAAAATTAATTAAAATATACGATATAAAATATACAATATAAAATATAAAATATGAAATAATATTAAAATATTAAAAAATTAATCAAAATATACAAAATTAAAATTAAAATTAAATATTATTTCTTAAATTTTCTAAAATTTTGCTTTATTTTCTTTGTAATGTGAAATTTTTTGCCATATGTATTTTTAATGAATTTTCTTAATATTGTCCTTAGTTATTTAACGTGCAATTTTACCAATAAAAAATTTATTTTCTTTGAAATTTGTGATTTTTTGCCAAATGTATTTTTAATGAATTTTCTTAATATTGTCCTTGTTATTTAACGTGCAATTTCACCAAACGCCAAGACAGAAAAAAAACTCTAAAATTAAAATTGTGTATTCCAAAGGGTATAATTGACTTACAAATAATTGACTTAAGTTAATTAATTAGCAAAATTTTAGAAAAATTAACAAATAATTTTAAAATCGTTAAAATTCAACTTAAAAATTCAGTTTAATTGTAACACTTTTCTTTATAAATGAATCTTTAAAATTAAGGTTATGTACAAATTTTTGGTTTTCTAAATAAAATATATAAAGGTATATACATATATATTAAGATACAAAAAGGTATCTTAAAAGTGGTTGAATTTGAAATTGAAATAAAGAATTTTGAAATAATTTTAATTTTAATTTTAATTTTAATTTTAATTTTAATTTTAATTTTAATTTTAATTTTAATTTTAATTTTAATTTTAATTTTAATTTTAATTTTAATTTTAATTTTAATTTTAATTTTAATTTTAATTTTAATTTTAATTTTAATTTTAATTTTAATTTTAATTTTAATTTTAATTTTAATTTTAATTTTAATTTTAATTTTAATTTTAATTTTAATTTTAATTTTAATTTTAATTTTAATTTTAATTTTAATTTTAATTTTAATTTTAATTTTAATTTTAATTTTAATTTTAATTTTAATTTTAATTTTAATTTTAATTTTAATTTTAATTTTAATTTTAATTTTAATTTTAATTTTAATTTTAATTTTAATTTTAATTTTAATTTTAATTTTAATTTTAATTTTAATTTTAATTTTAATTTTAATTTTAATTTTAATTTTAATTTTAATTTTAATTTTAATTTTAATTTTAATTTTAATTTTAATTTTAATTTTAATTTTAATTTTAATTTTAATTTTAATTTTAATTTTAATTTTAATTTTAATTTTAATTTTAATTTTAATTTTAATTTTAATTTTAATTTTAATTTTAATTTTAATTTTAATTTTAATTTTAATTTTAATTTTAATTTTAATTTTAATTTTAATTTTAATTTTAATTTTAATTTTAATTTTAATTTTAATTTTAATTTTAATTTTAATTTTAATTTTAATTTTAATTTTAATTTTAATTTTAATTTTAATTTTAATTTTAATTTTAATTTTAATTTTAATTTTAATTTTAATTTTAATTTTAATTTTAATTTTAATTTTAATTTTAATTTTAATTTTAATTTTAATTTTAATTTTAATTTTAATTTTAATTTTAATTTTAATTTTAATTTTAATTTTAATTTTAATTTTAATTTTAATTTTAATTTTAATTTTAATTTTAATTTTAATTTTAATTTTAATTTTAATTTTAATTTTAATTTTAATTTTAATTTTAATTTTAATTTTAATTTTAATTTTAATTTTAATTTTAATTTTAATTTTAATTTTAATTTTAATTTTAATTTTAATTTTAATTTTAATTTTAATTTTAATTTTAATTTTAATTTTAATTTTAATTTTAATTTTAATTTTAATTTTAATTTTAATTTTAATTTTAATTTTAATTTTAATTTTAATTTTAATTTTAATTTTAATTTTAATTTTAATTTTAATTTTAATTTTAATTTTAATTTTAATTTTAATTTTAATTTTAATTTTAATTTTAATTTTAATTTTAATTTTAATTTTAATTTTAATTTTAATTTTAATTTTAATTTTAATTTTAATTTTAATTTTAATTTTAATTTTAATTTTAATTTTAATTTTAATTTTAATTTTAATTTTAATTTTAATTTTAATTTTAATTTTAATTTTAATTTTAATTTTAATTTTAATTTTAATTTTAATTTTAATTTTAATTTTAATTTTAATTTTAATTTTAATTTTAATTTTAATTTTAATTTTAATTTTAATTTTAATTTTAATTTTAATTTTAATTTTAATTTTAATTTTAATTTTAATTTTAATTTTAATTTTAATTTTAATTTTAATTTTAATTTTAATTTTAATTTTAATTTTAATTTTAATTTTAATTTTAATTTTAATTTTAATTTTAATTTTAATTTTAATTTTAATTTTAATTTTAATTTTAATTTTAATTTTAATTTTAATTTTAATTTTAATTTTAATTTTAATTTTAATTTTAATTTTAATTTTAATTTTAATTTTAATTTTAATTTTAATTTTAATTTTAATTTTAATTTTAATTTTAATTTTAATTTTAATTTTAATTTTAATTTTAATTTTAATTTTAATTTTAATTTTAATTTTAATTTTAATTTTAATTTTAATTTTAATTTTAATTTTAATTTTAATTTTAATTTTAATTTTAATTTTAATTTTAATTTTAATTTTAATTTTAATTTTAATTTTAATTTTAATTTTAATTTTAATTTTAATTTTAATTTTAATTTTAATTTTAATTTTAATTTTAATTTTAATTTTAATTTTAATTTTAATTTTAATTTTAATTTTAATTTTAATTTTAATTTTAATTTTAATTTTAATTTTAATTTTAATTTTAATTTTAATTTTAATTTTAATTTTAATTTTAATTTTAATTTTAATTTTAATTTTAATTTTAATTTTAATTTTAATTTTAATTTTAATTTTAATTTTAATTTTAATTTTAATTTTAATTTTAATTTTAATTTTAATTTTAATTTTAATTTTAATTTTAATTTTAATTTTAATTTTATATTTTATGTGTTATATTTTTTATTTTTTATATTGTATATTTTATATTTTATATCATATATTTGAATTAATTTTTGTCAAAATTTATTTTTGATGCAATATTAATACACGATCAATTTTATTTAATTTTGTCCTTGGATATACCTTAATCCGATTAAAAACACAAAAGTTACAACGTTTTTTCTACATCAACATCAGATATTTTCAGTTGGACGAAAATTGCAAAAATATGAAAAACCCAAAATATAAACAAAATAACCAAATATATCCTACACACACACACACAGCTACAAAATCTTATAAGAACCACAACAACAACGACGACCTCTAATAAGAACAACAACAACGATCGTGTTGACTATACCAACAACAACTGCGCTCTCAGTTCTGTCCTCTGAGGCTGCCGATTGTGTGGATGAGGGATGGCAAGGGGCATGGGTAGAGACAAACAAACTGGTTTAGAGACTCACCAAACATCAGAAAATAAGCGAACAGCTGCCAGAATTTAACATTTGCAGCTCATGTTAACAAAGGTTTCATTTCCACTTGGTCCGGACCCATCTCGGCGCCTTGACAGAATTTGGTTCTAGACGAACTTGGTTTGATGAAATGTCTTCATAATATATGGTTTTTGTTTGTATTCTAACAATAAAAAGGACAGAAACAACAACACGCATGTTGGCACAAGTTTAAATTATAATTTATTTTTATACCCCCACGCGTACTGCGTAAGGGGTATATTAATTTTGTCACGACGTGTGTAACACCCAAAAGGAGGCGTGGTAGGTATGGAAAAGTATATATATTCTTGATCAGCATCACCACCTGAGTTGATTTAGCCATGTCCGTCTGTCTGTCCGTCTGTCCGTCTGTCCGTCTGTCTGTCGACACGATTACATCCGTAATTTTGAAGATATCGTAATGAAATTCGATATTTAAGCTTTTTTTTAAAAAACTAAGGTCAAGTTCGAGAATGGGCTAAATCGGATGAAAACCACGCCTACCTCCCATACAACCCCAAAATTGAAAACTCTGCAAAGAAGCTAATATTAAAGCTACAATACTGAAATTTGGTATATGTATATTCTATGTCAAAACTAAGATGTCATAGAAAAATGGGCGTTATCCACGGACTAACACGCCCACCTCCCATACAACCCCAAAATTGAAATATCTATAAAGAGGCTAATATTAAAGTTACAAGACGGAAACTCGGTATTTGTGTTTTCAATGTCAAAAATGAGGTGTGTTAGAAAAAAGGCCGTCATCCACCCACTAACACGCCCACCTCCGATACAACCCCAAAACTGAACAATCTATAAAGAGGCTAATATTAAAGTTACAAGATGGAAACTCGGTATTTGTGTATTTAATGTCAAAACTGAGGTGTGTTATAAAAATGGGTGTCATCCACCAATTAACACGCCCACCTCCCATACAACCCCAAAATTGAAAAATCTATAAATCTATAATTCTATGTCGAAACTGAGGTATGCTAGAAAAATGGGCGTCATACACAATCTAACACGCCCACCTCCCATACAACCCCAAAATTTAAAACTTTATAAAAAGGCCAAAAAGCTCTCCAATTTAAGATTCTTCCAACCTTAAGAATCGGCCGTGGGGGTATTTTTACTTCGGCCAAGTCGAAGATATAGCTTACTAGTTTAAATTATAATTATTGAACACACAAAAAAAAACAACAAGCATCGATCGACAGTGCCCAATTACAGCAATAAAACAATAAGAAGTAAGAGTGAAGCTGAACACTGAATTCGGCGAATTACAACAATCATGAAAATATCGAAGTTGTTGTAAAAGAGTGGAAAGATTTAGGCGCTGGTTAGCGCTGCTGCAGACTGCAGTTAACATTTTTTTCCTGCTGCGAATAAACATAAAACAAAAACCATATATTATGGTTATATAATAATATATGGTTTTTGCTTTAAGTCGCCTGAAACGAGGTTCGCACTGACTTACATTCGACATTAGGTTCCCATTTTAGTCCGCTGGTTGATTTTCCTACCACTTACATACTTTTAAATTAATTTCTGAAAAAAATGTTACTTGTTCAGGTAAAATGGAAAATTTGTAAATTGTTATTTAACCAAACTATTCGGAAAGAATTTGTAAACATTTTTAATATTTTTTTTTCCAGAAATTAATTTTAAAGTTAATGGTCGAAAAATCAAGTAGGGGACTAAAATGAGTTAACCCTCTGCCGTCTTCGATTTATGTATATTTATGAAATATTAATCAGAGAAACGCTAGCAATATTAGTACACCGAAAAACGAGCATTTTGTGACTAAAACTTAAAAAATGTATGTCTCGGAACCAAACAGATATGAAGAAAGAAATAATTTAGAAATTAACTCTTCATTTATTTGACTTTCGAAAAAATGTATCTAGATTTGGTTGCGTTCATAAAAGTGTAATTATTTTGCAATTTGAAAATTTGGTAAAATTGAAAGCACCAAAAATCAAAATAATGAACAAACTACTTATTCTAAATCTGTCGATAAAAATAATTGCTTTTTTATCAAAAAATAATGTTTTTACTAACTTTAAAAAGTGAAAAAATTTCTCCGTCGTCGTCGTTGGACTATTTCGTCCACGGGCCAACTTTGACAGTACCTTACCTTAAAAGTAGCAATGGTATTTCCTTTACAAGTGATATAAATTTGGTAGCGATCCTTATTATAGTTTTCGAATAATGCTGTCCACCGGTTTCAAACAGGACTTTTCGAGAAAAACGCGTTTGAAGTTTTAGAAGAATCATTTATTGATTTCTCTTTGGACGTTTGTGCTTATAATTCTAACAATTTTTATTCAATTATACAAAACTTCGAAAAATGTTAAAAAAATAATATTTATTTTTAGTCGCCAAAAAACTTTTATTAAAGGGCCTTTAAACTAAATCGTTGCCAGTTTTACTTACATGTCTAACTTTGAGGGCTGTACATTTTTATTATTTGCAAGTGTTGATAACCCCAAAGTTGTAACAAATTAAGTAAACATATTTTTTGAGTGATACGCAAATTTTTTTACTGTTCAAATTAATGTTGACATTAAATTCACATAAACATATAAAAATCCTCGAAAATCCGTACGAAATTCTTAAAAATCTGTAGATTTACCTTATTTTGTCGCTGTTGTCTGTTTATCTGTGCAAGGCTTAAATATCCGTAGAAATCCGTAATTTCCGTGTAGTTGACATCACTGTGCAGAAGGCATATTCGTAGCTCGTATTTTGGCGACACATTCAAAATGCCATTTGAATGCAATCAAGTTGTTCTCTCATGGGAGCTGTCATGCCTTAGTCACAAAAGGCAGAAACACATAGAAGGCATGCTTGCATCAAAGCATCTGACGTTTAATTCGAAATCACGTAAGCTTATGAGGCAACGCATAAAGAACTTTTCTCAAACATCAAGGCATTGGCAGCTAGGAAACAGCTAATTTTGTTTACATTTGATATTTTTCTTCTTATGTTGTTATTGTTCATGCATGGCTGCTATGTGTTTCAAAAAGCATGCCTCAAAAGTCTCGAATCATGCATGCCTTCTATGTGTTCTAGCCTAAAATGCCTCGTTCGAGATCATCAAGCGCATGTTCTCAATGAATATCAAAGCCTCGTTGTAAATTTCCTCGCTCAGTTGCAAATTTGGAATTGATGTTCTAATACGCATCTGATGCAAAATATCATCACACAGGTATCTTTGTATTTGCTCCACAAATCAGTTGGTTTGGATGGGAAGAATGTCGAGATAATTATCGAAAACGTTCTTGATGAGGAGTCCAATATATCCAATGAGTGTCATTTTCTAACAATCGCAAACGTTGACACGCTTCCCTATATGTGTTACACAATTCACCATTTATAGTTCGCAAATCTTGGAATGATGTTGGGCCACGAACGTTGACTAACAGCAAACGTAAATAGAAGCACTCATCGTTTCTTGCAGAATTGGCAGCAGCTCAAGCTGAAATTTCCAGACTCCAATCAAAAACCATATATTATGAAGACATTTCATCAAACCAAGTTCGTCTAGAACCAAATTCTGTCAAGGCGCCGAGATGGGTCCGGACCAAGTGGAAATGAAACCTTTGTTAACATGAGCTGCAAATGTTAAATTCTGGCAGCTGTTCGCTTATTTTCTGATGTTTGGTGAGTCTCTAAACCAGTTTGTTTGTCTCTACCCATGCCCCTTGCCATCCCTCATCCACACAATCGGCAGCCTCAGAGGACAGAACTGAGAGCGCAGTTGTTGTTGGTATAGTCAACACGATCGTTGTTGTTGTTCTTATTAGAGGTCGTCGTTGTTGTTGTGGTTCTTATAAGATTTTGTAGCTGTGTGTGTGTGTGTAGGATATAATTGGTTATTTTGTTTATATTTTGGGTTTTTCATATTTTTGCAATTTTCGTCCAACTGAAAATATCTGAAGTTGATGTAGAAAAAACGTTGTAACTATTGTGTTTTTAATCGGATGAAGGTACATCCAAGGACAAAATTAAATAAAATTGATCGTGTATTAATATTGCATCAAAAATAAATTTTGACAAAAATTAATTCAAATATACGATATAAAATATAAAATATAAAATATAAAATATACAATATAAAAAATAAAAAATTTAATATATAAAATATAAAAATTAAAATTAAAATTAAAATTAAAATTAAAATTAAAATTAAAATTAAAATTAAAATTAAAATTAAAATTAAAATTAAAATTAAAATTAAAATTAAAATTAAAATTAAAATTAAAATTAAAATTAAAATTAAAATTAAAATTAAAATTAAAATTAAAATTAAAATTAAAATTAAAATTAAAATTAAAATTAAAATTAAAATTAAAATTAAAATTAAAATTAAAATTAAAATTAAAATTAAAATTAAAATTAAAATTAAAATTAAAATTAAAATTAAAATTAAAATTAAAATTAAAATTAAAATTAAAATTAAAATTAAAATTAAAATTAAAATTAAAATTAAAATTAAAATTAAAATTAAAATTAAAATTAAAATTAAAATTAAAATTAAAATTAAAATTAAAATTAAAATTAAAATTAAAATTAAAATTAAAATTAAAATTAAAATTAAAATTAAAATTAAAATTAAAATTAAAATTAAAATTAAAATTAAAATTAAAATTAAAATTAAAATTAAAATTAAAATTAAAATTAAAATTAAAATTAAAATTAAAATTAAAATTAAAATTAAAATTAAAATTAAAATTAAAATTAAAATTAAAATTAAAATTAAAATTAAAATTAAAATTAAAATTAAAATTAAAATTAAAATTAAAATTAAAATTAAAATTAAAATTAAAATTAAAATTAAAATTAAAATTAAAATTAAAATTAAAATTAAAATTAAAATTAAAATTAAAATTAAAATTAAAATTAAAATTAAAATTAAAATTAAAATTAAAATTAAAATTAAAATTAAAATTAAAATTAAAATTAAAATTAAAATTAAAATTAAAATTAAAATTAAAATTAAAATTAAAATTAAAATTAAAATTAAAATTAAAATTAAAATTAAAATTAAAATTAAAATTAAAATTAAAATTAAAATTAAAATTAAAATTAAAATTAAAATTAAAATTAAAATTAAAATTAAAATTAAAATTAAAATTAAAATTAAAATTAAAATTAAAATTAAAATTAAAATTAAAATTAAAATTAAAATTAAAATTAAAATTAAAATTAAAATTAAAATTAAAATTAAAATTAAAACTAAAATTAAAATTAAAATTAAAATTAAAATTAAAATTAAAATTAAAATTAAAATTAAAATTAAAATTAAAATTAAAATTAAAATTAAAATTAAAATTAAAATTAAAATTAAAATTAAAATTAAAATTAAAATTAAAATTAAAATTAAAATAAAAATAAAAATTAAATTTAAATTTAAATTAATTTTAATGTTAATTTTAATTTTTTAAATTTGAATTAAAATTTTAATTTTAAATTAATTAAAAATTAATTAAAATATATTAATTATATTTTAGATTTAATATCTTATATCGTATATTTTGATTAATTTATGTCAAAATTTATTTTTGATGCAATATTAATACACGATTAATTTTATTTAATTTTGTCCTTGGATGTACCTTCATCCGATTAAAAACACAATAGTTACAACGTTTTTTCTACATCAACTTCAGATATTTTCAGTTGGACGAAAATTGCAAAAATATGAAAAACCCAAAATACCCAATGTGCACAAAAACGGATGCGGATCCGTTTCGAACCCGTTACGAGTCCGTCAGAGCGGAATTTGTTTTTTTTATGTTTCGACGGATCAGTTTCGAACCCGTTACGAGTCCGTCGACGCGGAATCGTTTTTTTTATGTTTTGACGGACCCGTTTCGAACCCGTTACGAGTCCGTCGACGCGGAATCGTTTTTTCATGTTTTGACGGATCCGTTTCGAACCCGTTACGAGTCCGTCGACGCGGAATTGTTTTTTTTATGTTCTGAAGGACCCGTTTCGAACCCGTTACGAGTTCAACGACACGGAATCGTTTTTTTATGTTTTGACGGACCCGTTTCGAACCCGTTACGAGTCCGTCGACGCGGAATCGTTTTTTTATGTTTTGACGGACCCGTTTCGAACCCGTTACGAGTTCAACGACACGGAATCGTTTTTTTATGTTTTGACGGACCCGTTTCGAATCCGTTACGAGTCCGTCGACGCGGAATCGTTTTTTTATGTTTTGACGGACCGTTTCGAACCCGTTACGAGTCCGTCGACGCGGAATCGTTTTTTTATGTTTTGATGGACCCGTTTCGAACCCGTTACGAGTCCGTCGACGCGGAATCGTTTTTTTATGTTTTGACGGATCCGTTTCGAACCCGTTACGAGTCCGTCGACGAGGAATCGTTTTTTATGTTTTGAAATAATATTCAGAACTTAAACATTAATCAACCATCGCGTTTCGATTTTAGAAAACGTTTTATAAATTGAAATTACTTCTCATATAATTTGAAAAAAGCAAAATTTAAATAAATTTTAGCAATAATTTGCTTACTTATTATAAATTCAAATAGCAAATTTTGAATTGATTCAAGCAAAAAGGTGTTTGGTTATTGAAAAACAAAAAAAAATTCGGACTGACTCATGTCTATAATAAAGAGAGAAAAAGATTGAATTTTCCTTTTTCTTCTTTGTTTTTCGTTTCTTCTTTCTCATCAGTCAGAATTTGTTTCTATTTGTTTTATTTGTCGCGTGACTTTGAACAAATAGGTTGTGTGTTAAAGTGGACAGCACAATTTTATTTTATGTACATATATATTTTAATAATAAATAACAAATATTGTGTCGAGCTGTGTTTATTATTAAGGTAAAAAAGTGTGGACTTGTATAGTTTTTGATAGAACTTTGCAAAACAATTTAAAGTGTTAAAAACTATTTCGCAAAAAGAAACGCACTTGAAACGGCGTGCCTTGCTTTGTTTTGTTGTTGTTGTTTGTTGCCGCTATGTAACTGGTATTTCTATCGGCTGCTTCTGTTCGTGTCAAAGCAAATGCAAAAAAAAGGCAAACGAAAAAAACGGCGTCACTTGCATTGCTTTGGCGTTGTTGTTTTGTAGTTTTTATATTTGTCACTGTTGCTCAAGGTTGCCAGTTAAAATTCGGAATAATTCCCACTAAAATTGGCTTTTCATACAGCACCATAAATTAATAACACTTAAATTACCATGGTTTTATTATTAATTAACTGGGCTAAGATACGATTCGCGTTCAACTTAAGTGGTAAAAACCCACAAGCCTACTTGAGGACGTGTCTGCATGTTGTTTTCTCTGATGAATTAGCACAAAAGGTGATCTGGCTGGGCATGAAGGAGAATAAAGCGGCCAAAAATTTAATTGTCGTTGATCCTATCCGAGCTAATAAATTTTTGTAAATGCCTAAGTACATAACATGAATTTGCATGCGTTTGAAAGTTGAAAATGTTGTTGCGGCGAGCTTACGTTTGCATTGCAGTCTGCTTCATAAATTCGAATCTATTCCAAGTTTTCATTCGTCATTGACTTAACGCATATGCACGAAAATGAATGCTATGTACCTTTAAATATGAAAATCTTTTATTTAATTTTCCTCAGGTGCATTTCAAAGAAAATACCCAAATGAAAGTATATCGACAGTGGAGGACGTTGCCAAAAAGTTCTTCCATTACGCGAATGATCGCTTTACAAAGAAGAAGAAAACTGATTTTTCTTAAATTATTATTAATAATTATTAATAATTATTATTAAATTATTATAATATTTATAAATGCAATTACTTTTACATATTTAATAATTTTAATATTAACATTTATACACATTATGCGAATTTTTGAATTGAAATAAAAAAATCATAAAATTAAAATTTTGCAAAAATGTTTCAATAAATTCAGAATGTTCCGCTTTGAATGCATATTGTTAAAAAAAACGGGTCCGTCGCGGATTCGTATTATTAAACAAAAACGAGTCCGTTGCGGATTCGTATTATTAAATAAAAACGAGTCCGTTGCGGATTCGTATTATTAAACAAAAACGAGTCCGTTGCGGATTCGTATTATTAAATAAAAACGAGTCCGTCGCGGATTCGCATTATTTAAAATAGCGAGTCCGTTGCGGATTCGCATTATTTCAAAAAACGAGTCCGTCGCGGACCCGCATTATTAAAAAAAACGAGTCCGAAACGGACGCGTATATGGAGTCCGTTTCGAGTTCGAAACGGATCCGTGGAAACGGTAAAAACGATTCGAATTTTTGAGAGGAATTTCATACGAAAACGGACCCGTAACGGATCCGAAACGCAATCCGTTTCGGAAAAAATGTACGAAGAAGTGAGTCCGTTTCGAATTCGAAACGGATCCGTTTGGCACACTGGGTATAAACAAAATAACCAAATATATCCTACACACACACACACAGCTACAAAATCTTATAAGAACCACAACAACAACGACGTCCTCTAATAAGAACAACAACAACGATCGTGTTGACTATACCAACAACAACTGCGCTCTGAGTTCTGCGCTCACAGGCTGCCGATTGTGTGGATGAGGGATGGCAAGGGGCATGGGTAGAGACAAACAAACTGGTTTAGAGACTCACCAAACATCAGAAAATAAGCGAACAGCTGCCAGAATTTAACATTTGCAGCTCATGTTAACAAAGGTTTCATTTCCACTTGGTCCGGACCCATCTCGGCGCCTTGACAGAATTTGGTTCTAGACGAACTTGGTTTGATGAAATGTCTTCATAATACAGTAAAAGCTCTTTTAAGCGGACACTGACGGTCGCAGAAATTTTGTCCGCCTAAGGGAGATGTCCGCTCAATAGAGCGTTTTAAGGAAAATTAGAATTAACCAAATAGAACGTTCCCACCACTAAGGAAATAAATATGCTAATATATTTCAAAACATTTCATTACAAAATTGAAAAATTAGTTTTGTTGCTCGAAAAATTGACGGATTGTTGATTGCCTTAGGTTGGTTTGCTTCCATTTTTTCTCATTATCCACAATACGAAATTCTAAAGACATTAATTGTTGATATGCAACAAGATCAGTTTTAGCAAACGTTTTCAAGCGAGAAACTTGTTTGAATGCTTCATGATAATTTTTAATTGGATCCGAGTCTTCCACAGCTACCTCCTCATCAGAATCACTTAAATCCTCCCCAGTATTAGTAATGCCTTCATAATCAATTTCAATGCTGCAATTTTCTGTGTATGCAACGCTATCAATATTTATAATCCTCTAATATAAAGTCACTAATTTGTGCAATTTCATTTAAATTAAAGAGCGTTGCTAATGGAATATCATCCTCAGGCTCAAACAGTTCGAAATTCGAGTTTTGCATAAATCCAGATTTTCGGAAACAGTTTTCTATGGTTGACGCTTCAACTTTGTCCCAAGAAGCTTTAACAAAACACAGAGCATCAAGGACATTTATTTTTTTTGATAGTTCTGATGCTGATTTAGCTGTATCCATATTTGATAGCATATCTTTTATAATGAAGTTTCTGTATCTGAGTTTAAAATTTTGTGTTTTGCCCTAATCCAAGGGCTGGGATGAGAGGCAGCATTATCTAAAAATAAAACAATGTTTCTGTTGCAAGATTTCATTTTTGCGTCAAGCTGTCGTAACCACTCTGTCATAATTTCTCTTGTCATCCACGCTTTTTTGTTCGATTTCCAATAGACTGGTAAATCGGAAATTTGTATGTGTTTTAAAGCTCTCGGGCGTGCCGCTTTTCCGATGACTAATGGCTTTTCTTTTTCTCCAACCATATTGACGCAAAACAAAATGGTAAGTCTTTCCTTCGACAATTTACCACCAGTACATTTCTCTGATTTTAGAGCCAACGTTTTGTCAGGCATGGCTCGAAAAAAGAGACCGCTTTCATCGGCGTTGTATACATCTTCAGGTCTGTACTGACTCAGCAAAGAAGGAAGTTTTTCCCTGAATTGTTGTACATCTTCTGGAGTAACATCAGCGGCTTCACCCGATATGCATTTAAATTCGATGTCATGTCTCTTTCGCCACTTCTGAAGCCAACCGTCTGATGCGGAAAATGTTGTGAATCCTATGTGTTCTGCTATTTCTTTGGCCTTGGATTTTATTATTGGACCTGAAAGAGGGATGTTTTTGCTTCTTGCTACAACGAACCAGTCATAACATAACTTATCGACCTGGGAGCCTTTAGGTGTGAGGACAATTCTTTTTTGGTTAATATTAATCCCAGACTTCCATTTAGCTTTGATGTCTTCTTTATTTTTGATAATTCCTGCAGCTTGCGTTTTTCCAATGTTAAACCTTAATAATATCGTAAGAATGAATTGATGGCCGTCCACTAAAAATACAAAAATTTTACCTCTTTGCAATATCACGCGCAGAAATTTTTTCTTTTTCTTGGATATTTATTATTTGAATTTTTTCTTTTAAGGAGAGCACATTTCGCGATGCCATTCTGATAAAGAGTTACACACAAGTGATCGTTTTCAACAAATAGTGCAGCAAAAATCCGAAAAATACAAAATACGGGGAATCACCGCTTAAAGCACATTACTTGTCTGACGCATGTTGCTAGCTTATAAATTTGTACATAGTTCTGAGAAAAAGCAAGATAAATGGCAAAATTGAACAGTGAGTTGTCCGCTCATGGGAGATTTTTCGTACCAAAAAAGTGTCCGCGTCCGTCCAAGGGAGCGTCCGCTTAAAGGAGCATGATTTCTTCGTGAAACAAGAAGAAAATTTTGGGACCAAGAAATTTGTCCGCTTAAGAGAGCTGTCCGCTTATAAGAGCTGTCCGCAAGGAGAGCTTTTACTGTATATGGTTTTTGCTCCAATCCAATCTCACTTTAAAGTATTTCACAGTCGAATTTGACCGAGTTTTGAGTTACCTTATTTGTTGTTATTTGTCTCATACCTTATGCTAAGAATCTATTATTAATGTATTCCTACTGGCTTGGTTGTCCGAATGTTGCTTACATAACTCAATACTTTATTTGCCCAACTGTTAGAAAAATATGTCTGTTGTTCTATTTTAACTATTATGCAAACATAAAACAGTAAAATATTGAAAAAATTGGAAGCCGATACATAATTTAGAAAGCCCCAGTCAAAAAATGAAACCAGTTATCTCTTAAGTCTATACTACATACAGTTACATGAAGAATTCTAATGCAAATTTATTCATTTATTTATGATCAGAAATTTACTTTTTATTATTATATGTATATTAAACATCGATCGTTAAGCGCGCTAAGTTGATAACAGAACAATTTTAAATGTTCAGAGTCGTTGATTTTGTTTTTAACTTTTAATAGATTTCAATAAAAAATACAAATTTCTCAGCAGAATTCATTGGTTATAAATTTTCAACAAATTTACACAAGGTAGATATTATTGATGACTTAAAACTGTATTTGTGAAGAGGTCACTTGACACTTTAGTGAGCTTAACCATCGATATGTTTACATATATTTAATAATATTACATGTAGAGCTTAGATGATAATTTTGATAACTGAAAATATGGAAGTGATAACAAGAGTTTGATCATTATTTGAAGTCTTCTCACAAAAAAAGAAGACATTTGTTCATAACAATCAAATCACGATTGATAAAAATACACTCTTTTCTCTCAGTGTAGTAAAATAGCATGGACATGACATGATACCTTCAAAACAAATTTTATTTTAACGTTTTAAAATGCTTATAAAAATGTATGAATGCTTATGAATAAAAAAACTAGTAAGATATATCTTCTACTTGGGCGAAGTTAAAATCATAATTTGTAGCGCATTTTGTATGAGGTTTTGAGAGATTTTTGGGTTTTTTTTTTAAGTTATCAATTTGCGAGTTTTATTTTGGGTTGCATGGGAGGTGGGCGTGTTTGTGGATGGTCGACGCCAATTTAAGTTTTGTAGCTTAAATTTGTAGACTTTTTATAGAGTTTTCATTATTGTGGGTCGTATGGGAGGTGGGCGTATTCTCAGGCGGACGACACCCATTTTCCTTTTACGATTTAGTTTTAATATAAAATCCAAATGTCTCAAATATTTTTAATGTAGCTTAAAGAGAAGCCTCTCTAGATTTTTCAATTTTGGGGTAATATGGTAGGTGAACGTGTTTGTGGGTGGATGACGCCCATATTTCGAACACCTCATTTTTTACATAAAATTTCAACAACAATTTCAAAACAAATATCAAATTTCAGTTATGTAGCTAAAATATTAGCCACTTTATAGAGTTTTGAATATTGTGGTTGTATGGGAGTTAGGCGTGGTTTCATCCGATTTAACCCATTTTTGAACTTGAACTTTGCTTTTATAATTTATAATTTTATATTGGAATAGAAGCAAAGAAATATATTGTCT
Organism: Tetanocera ferruginea; assembly: GCA_958299015.1. NCBI lineage: Eukaryota > Metazoa > Arthropoda > Insecta > Diptera > Sciomyzidae > Tetanocera > Tetanocera ferruginea. The sequence continues at coordinate 36,934,490 of OY282641.1, forward strand.
TGGTGGCCTTGGAGTGTGTTATTAGAAGATTAAACCATTTTCGGGGTTCATGACTGGACTTGAAATTCAATAATAAATACAAAAACCTTTGTATTTTTGTTCGAATTTTCTGAAAGCTTTTGAGATGAACTGTACTTAAAAATGCTTTGCTAGGGTTAAATTATTGGTACCAACAGCCCAGTGGTAAAGCGAATGACTGACACCCGGACGACATAGGTTCGAATCCCGCCAGTGTAAGTTTACGAATTTTAATTTCATTAATACATTATTGGAATATCGATTCCAATCTATGATCCATGATACATGATTCCCTGAGTGTAACACCACAAAAAAAAAATAGTTGTGGTCTTTTTTAAACAAGACAAATTCTTTAAATAAATCATTATTTTTGAAGTGAAACTTCTTTGGCGGCGAGTGAAATTTCAAGGTCTCTTATTCGTGACGATAGGCTAACGTTTTCAATTCATATTAAAATTTTAAAAAAATTATTGTCGCTGCCGAGAATTGAACCCCGGTCATCGTTGCTTAAAAGTCGGCATCTATACTATTGTGCCATGTAGGCACCTGAAATTGATTAAACAAAATGTAATTAATACTGAATGCGTAACATTCTGAAAATAACAAAACTAACATTAACATTAACATAACATTATTAACATATCCGTAACATTAATTTTCATCCTACAAGTATGCACGGAAAAAATTAAAAAAATAGCTTTAACAGGAGCAGAACGCGTTCGTGAATATAGAGAGCGAATTAGAGCTCTTAAGAATGCAGCCGCAGCTGGGTCTGCAACTAATGATGAAGGTAAGGTGATTGCAACATCGGATGAGTTCCAAAATGCAAAAGTGACAATGTTGAGAAGACATTCGAAAGCAACTAAAACACCAACTGAACTAAAACAAGGAACGAAAATAACTGTTATTTTACAATTTTCAAATGAAAAAAATTGTTGAAAGACTTTTTCAAATATATTATTATGTTACAAATGTCCTCAGCCTCATGAATATTAAGTTCTTTTTAAATTTAAGACTGATTCTTTAAAAGTTAAAATTTAAGTGTTAGTTTTTGCCTTGTATTTTTCGAGGAAAAATAAAGGTTCTTTTGACTTTTATTTTATCTTTAATTTTTTCGGTCAAAATTATCAAGCAATTTGTGTTTTTTTTAAAAGCCTGACAGATTGAACTGTTGACACCATGTGTAAAATGTCTCAGCGATGAGACGAAAATAATGGTATCAACATTTTTTTAGTCGTTAAAATGACTTGAACATATATAAACTACCTGATATTTTTGACCGAAAAAATAAACGGCAAAAATAACTGTTATTTTCGACCGATTAAATAAATGTCAAAAGTAACTGTCATTTTTGTCCAAAAAACTATAAGGCTCAAAATAACTTTTATTTTTGTCGGAAAAAAAAACAAAGAGATAAAATTTAATATGTGACACTTTCGATAAAAACCATAGCCGATACGGCCCCTGGATGCAAATACTGAATCAACGGATTATTATTCCATTTCGTATTGATTGAATTTCTTTTCAGATACTTTCTCTCTCTATTTCACACTAAAATCTCTCTTATTTCTTACTGTTAAAGAAGTTTCACTTCTGCCACGTGTACGTTGCTACACACGAGTTTTTTTTTGTCATTTATAAGACATAAATTCTTGTTTTCAGCAAGTCTGTGCTAGATGCTCTTTCAAGCATGGTTTGTTTTAATTTCAGTCTGAATTTGTTTCTTGTTTATCTCAGTGTACGAATCGGTCGTGGGGGTATTTTAACTTCATCCAAGTCGAAGATACATCGTTTTTATCGAAAAAGTCACATTATCACTGTTATCTTTTAACTTTTATTTTTTTTCCGACAAAAATAAAAGTTATTTGGTGCCTTATATTATTTCGGGCACAAATAACAGTTACTTTTGACTTTTATTTTATGGTAAAAAGTAATGGTTATTTTCTGTCGTTTAATTTTTCAGTCAAAGATATCAGGTAATTTATATTTTTTTTTCAAAGGTCATTTTACCGACTAAAAAACTATTGATACCAGTATTTTGATCCCATCGGTGAGACATTTACTCATCGTGTCAACAGTTCAATCTGTCCAGCTGTTTTTAAAAAAATTGCCTGATAATTTTGACCGAAAAAATAAAAATCACAAAATAACTGTTATTTTTGACCGATAAATAAAAGTCAAAACTAACGTTTATTTTTCCCCGAAAAAATCCAAGGCTAAAAATAACAGTTAACTTTTAAAAGGTACTTAATATTCGTGAGGCTGAGGACATTTGTAACAAAATTATATATTTGAAAAAGTCCTTCAACAATTTTTTCATTATGTCTCTTTCATTTGAAAATTGTAAAATAACAGTTATTTTCGATTTCTGTTTACATCGCGTTCAGTTGATATTTTAGTTGCTTTCGAATGTTTTCTCAACTTTGTCACTTTTTGAATGCTAGATTGCATTTGCATAGTACTCGTATTGTATTTACTGTTTTGCATCTTTTCAATCATCTGCAAGGTTTTTGATTACAACCAACGTTATGATATGTTCTTTCAAATTAAGCTAAAAGCTTAGTATGCAGCGAACAGGCAGTTGAGTTTTTTCCGCTAGGATTTGATATTCAACAAAAAAAATATGCAGTAATTGTTGCAATAACATTATAAGTTTATTAATGTTATTAAAGCATTAACAACAGTTATTAATGAAAGATGTCACTCTGTTGCTTTTTCTCCACACAGCTGTTTCATTATGTAATGTAATGTAATGTACAGCATTCCAAGCTTGAAGAAATAAATTTTCCCTGCATACTCTTAAGATGAAAATGAAATGTTACGGACAAAAACGCGTTCTTGAGGCATGGTTTGTGTCTGTGATATACTAAATCAATATTAATTATATTTGGTTCGCGCGTTTAACTTGGTGAATATTAATTACATTATGTTTGCCTATATATTACTCCACGTGGCTCCATGGTAGCGTATCCGATTTTTATGATATGTTTAGTAACGAAAGTTTGGGTTCAATTCTCGCTTGCATCAATAATTTTTTGAAAATTTCCATATGAATTGAAAACGTTAGCCTAGCGTCACGAATAAGATACATTGAAATTTCACTCGCCGCCAAAGAAGTTTCACTTCAAAAAAAATTAAACTTTGATATGAGTGTTGAAGCATTTCGAAATCCATATTTCGCGCTTTAGAATGCTACCATTGTCGACTGAGCTGATCTAGAATAATTTTTTGCTGGGGATTTATAAAAAAATTACCGATTTTGCTTATTTGTTAGATTGATTTTGTTCATTCGATTTAAATGAAATTAAAGGTGAATAAGTAATTATTGTATTGTTTAACTTATTCCCATAAAATTTCATGATTCGGCGATAGCTCGAACAAAGTGCCAACAAAATAAAGGGTGATTCTTTTGGAATTTGTTTTTCATTTTACAATATTTGACACGCATCAAAGACAAAAATGATCAGTAAGGTTTGTCATTTCAACACGAAGAGACTATGATTTAATTTTTTTATTCAACTTCGCTCATTTTTGGCTAAATGGGTACGTCAACAAACAAAATTACCGAATTCGGTCTGAAAAGCAGCCAAAGTCTGTTCAATAGTGCACCTTGGAAAATGCACTGTTTGGTGAGTTTGTGGGCTGGCAGTATCCAGCCGGTGGACCATTCTTTTTCAAAACTAATGAAAATCTTAACATTACAGTCAATGGAGCAAGGTACCGTGCGATGATTACCGACTTTTTTGCCCAAAATAGAAGAATTGAACTTGGTTCAAATGTGGTTTGAACAATACGGTGCCAAATGACACACGGCACTACACACCATGGACGTTATAAGAGGCGAGTTTGGCAAGCAATTAATCTCACGTTTAGCAGCAGTTCAATTGCTGCCAAGATCATATCAATGTAAAGTCTCTCTTGTACAGGAACAAACAAGCCAAAATTGCATATACTGCCCGAAATGCTGGAAAAAGTATGCCAAAATAAGAGCTTACCGATGGACCACTTCAGGATTTGACGCGGTCAATATTTACATAAAATAATCCTAAAAAAATAAATGATAGGTATTGACGAATAGTCAAACACGAAGCTTAATCAAACCATAACCCGTTCAGGATAACTAGAATTTTGCTGCCACAAAACCTAACAGCATCACAACTGGTTTAAAAATATAATCAACTTATATCGAGAATACAACAATTGTTCCACGCTATAAAAAGCATTTGGTGCGAACCAGTACTGGTATTTCTCAACTAGTTGGCTACTCTGCAGGGCCAACGCAGTATCATAAAAGAGCATACAACGAAAACAAGTCTTTGAAATAAGACAATATCAATGCTCGAAATAAACCGAAAATTTGATAAACGCCTAAACAAAAACAAATCGACTATAAATAGCGGAACCAAGAGTTTAACATATCATAACAACATCATACTCAGTAAAGTAAACTTTTCAGTAAATACGTCTAAAGATAGCTGATTATAATCCGAGAAGATTAAGATGAAGTTCAACAATTACAAACTTTCTGTTATTTGGTCTGTTTTGCTGATTCAATCTTTTATTCCAGTTCTTAACGCTGTTACAGACTTTCCTTCAGTAGCTAATGCTCTTACAGATGTTATAATGACTCATAATACTGCTATAAGCGCAAACGGTAATGCTTTAACGGAGGCTGATACTGCTATAGCAAATGCTGGAACCACTCTTACTACTGCTACAGCTGTTGATGGAGGCGATCTTTCTGCGATACCACAACTACTAATGGATGCTCAGACTGCGTCTGATTCTGCGACAGATGTGAAAACAGCTATTACAAGTGCTAATGAAATACATAGTGACGTAACAACCAAACTTAACAGCCTACAAACATTGCTGAATCAGCAAATAGCTGCTGCTACATCTGATATTGCAAGTGCTCAAGCCGAAGCTATGATTGCAGCTTCTATGGCAGCTACTGCTAATGCTGCAGCAGAAAACTCAGCTGCTCAAGCCGCAGCTGCTGAAACCGCAGCTGCTAATGCTCAAGCTGCTACCGTTGCAGCTCAAACCGCAGCTGCTACTGCCCAAGCTGCAACCGCAGCTGCTAATACAGCAGCTGCTGCTGCCGCAGCCACTGCCGCTGCAGAATTGGCAGCAGCTCAAGCCGAAATTGTTGCAGCTCAAACCGCAACTGCTAATGCCGAGGCTGCTACCGCAGCTGCTATTATGGCAGCTGCTGCTGCCGCAGAAGCAGCCGCTGCAGAATTGGCAGCAGCTCAAGCCGAAATTTCCAGACTCCAATCCGAATTGGCAAATGCTCTTGCCAACATGGCTGCTGCCGCAAGAGCTTACGCCGTAGAGTTGGACAATGCTAAATCCGAAATTTCCAAATACAAATCCTATTTGAGTACTTGTCAAGTGTTATCTAGTTATGGTTATCATGCTGTGCGGGGTTATCAAAATGGAGAGATTGGTTATTTTTATATTTATTATGGTTAAGAAGAAAATATGTATCAAATGAAATGTAACGAATTATAAATTAAATGCAAAATATGTAAATTAAGGTAAAAAAAAAAATGAGTATTGGACTTTTATGTTTTTGTGCGAAAATAAAATAAAAAAAAAATACAATACTTATTGAAAGCACTTTGAACGAGCTTGTAAAGAATTTCCGTTTTCCGAGTATATCGCAGCTGTCCAGGTTCTATAAATTCTCAAAGATGTGCCTTTTGGGATTTCAACGAACCTTGTGACAATTTTCGTCAGAATTTTGTTTTAATTCATTTTTGAAAATTACCTAGTAGCACAAACAGTATTCATAGGTTATTTTACAGACCTTTTAAAGATAATTACAAAAACATGGAATTGTAGTTATTTGTTCTTTATAGGAGCTTTTAAGGCTAATTTGGCGTATGGGTTATAAACACATGTCCGCCTCCATGACTTTCAAGACAAATGTCTTGTGTAGACCCACGCAACTCTGTTGTGTAACGTTAAATATTAACTGTTACATCGTTATATTAATACTCACCAAATAATCATTTCCTTTATCGGCGGAACCTGAAAGTTTAAACTTTAATTAAACTGCACTTCTTTATTTGTTAATTAACACTCTTCTTTCTTTATTTATTTTACTCTTATTTATAGCACAGTTTTTAGTTTAAGATTTATAAACGATTAAATATACAAACTTACTTAAATATACAAACATACATTTTATATTATTTACAAATATACATTCTTCGTTTGGTCACCTCGATTTTTGACATCGTTGGCACCACGAATTGGCTTATTTCCGCGTGTTATATTTCGACACAAATATTTTCAACGACAGCGGTTTATTAACCTAGAAACAATACATACTACATTGCAATTCAATCCATAAGAGTTCATTTACTTCCGCGATCAATTTCGAGCTATTGATCTATCGAGCTATTTCTATATCTATATCTATACTATTATATAAAAGGCTTCTCACGTATCTACGTAGACGTGTAACTCAAGAACTACTCAACCGATTTTTGTAATTCTTTCACTAACATAAAGCAACATATTTAACTTGGTGATTGGCTTACTTTTTTTCTTTAAAACTGCTCTTAAAAGTTATTAAAACTTGAGTTTAAAAAGTAGCCAAAAAAATCAAATCCAAAAAACATTGCTGCATTGAATCGTTTGATACACAACCAGCGCGCTGCAGCGTAAAGCTTTCTCGCTCTTTTCCTCTTCGATTGTGTTTTTTGTTATTGTTTCTTTTACTTACATTGCTTTAAATAAGGGATGTTTTACGTACAAGAGCAGACGCAGGAAGTTGTCTCATTCAGTTGGCGTCACGGTGAAATGAATATAAGGTGTTCTCATCCCCAATATCAGAAAAAAATAGGCTGCCTTATTTTGACAATTTCTTTTGAAATCGTTGTAGGGTTGCATATTTTTGTACTTTCCTGATACTAGTACTTTTTTGAGATGCTACTTGAGTATGATACTATTATGCATGTAACATTAAAATTTTAGTTTTTAATTAATAATTTATTTACTCATTTACTTATTAATTTTTGAAATAAGTAAATTTTAGCTCTTATATACTATCAACTTTTAGATACTTTCCACAAGTTTGATCTTTTCTATGAAGAGTGGTTTTAGAAGAGAACCGCTTGACACTTGACAACATAAGCCCACGATCAGAGCTTTCTTGACAATCCTCTAAATTGTGTTTACTTATTACATAACATGCAACGCACTCTAGAGTATCATCATGTAAAACTCAAAATTAACTGTCTAATCTTTATATAAATAGGCGTAGGGAAAACAGTTAAAAACCATTTTCTCCCGGAGAAGGAGAGCACCGACTATTTTTTATAATAAAAATGGTATAATTATTTACAAGGTGCTATTGACGTTTCTGTAGGAAACAATCATGATTCAATAAATTAAAGGCTATCCCAATATTTGACGTCTTCTCAAGAAGTTGCGCATAAAAATACATTTAAAAATAGAAAATTTTTTATTTGTCGGTAAAGTTTCCATTGGTAATTGATACAATGATCGACATTTCGTCAACTTGACAACTTTTCTGACACTTCCGTAGCGATAGCTTCGCTCCCCGATGTGTCGCTATCACAACAGTTGACACAGCCGAATGTGGCCAACGCATATAACAACGAACAGTTGTTTTTGACAGGAACTCATTTACTTGCAGATGAGAAAATCAACACTTGTCAATGCTACCTTATTAATTATTATACCATGGGCCCAGGCGATACTAGTATACATGAATATTCATTATATCTGTAGTCAAAAGCAATTATAATCTAATAAAATTATAATAATCTAATATAATAATCTAAGTCATAATCATGTTTCGAGAAATCTTACTTAAAATTTCATCTCTATAAAAATTTTATGTTAGGTTTCTTTTTTTTTTTTGTTATAATTTTTGCTAGGATTAAGTTTTTAATATAAACACACGACTTGTGCGTTTTACTTTCCAAAAATAAAAAAGTACTTATATTGAGTACAGTAGATATCGGATATAAGCACATCTCATATAAGAAAAAATCGCATATAAGAAGTATTAGCAAAAATACCGAGCCTTTTTACATCTTTTCAGTGTTAAAATTGCTTCATATAAGAAAAACACTTATACGAAAAACACTGATATAAGAAATGTTTGTCAAACACCAAAGCTGACAAACGTGTTTGAAAAGGTTTCATATAAGAAAGTATTTAAGATTGTTGGCCACACTGAATATGTTTACATATTCAGTGCATGTAGGTAACTCTGTACATATACACGTGTTGTCAAAACGATATGTAATGGACGATAAAAAGAAAAGAAATACAGTTTCTATTAAAACAAAAATTAAAATATTGAAAGACATTCAAAAGGGCAAGCAAAGAAATGAAGTTGCTAAAGAATATAATATTGGAGTGTCAACGTTATCAAAAATAATAAAAAATTCAAAAATATAGAAAATAATTATTTTGCATCGAAAAATGTGGCTCTAAACAGATCAATGTCAATGTGGTTCGAGCAAATGATGCAGAAGGGCGCACAAGTGACTGGACCAGCACTTATGGAAAAGGCTTAACAATTTGCTATAGATTTGGACGTCCCCGACTTCAAACCAAATCCTGGTTGGCTTCAACTGTGGAAAAAAAGCGAAAATATAAATTTTAGAAAACGTCACGGCGAAGGCGCTTCTGCCGACACTGAGTCTGCCACAAATTTCAGGGAATATATTTTGCCTCCATTATTGGAAAAATATGCGTTAGAGGATATTTATAATGCAGACGAAACTGGGCTCTTCTATAAAGCACTGCCAAATGGATCCTATGGTTATGTAGGTCAACAAGTGAGAGGGGTCAAGACACCGAAAGACCGAATAACATTGCTTTTTATAAGCAATGCAACTGGTTCTGATAAATTTGTTTATTCAATCGGCAAATTTAAGCAACCAAGGTGTTTTCGCGGAAAAATCGTTCCCATTCCATATAAATTTAACAAAAAGGCTTGGATGACCAGCACTACATGGTGTGAAATCATTAAAGAGCTAGATGAGAAACTTATAAAAAAGGACAACAAAATTTTGCTGCTGATTGATAACGCTTCGTGCCACAAACTTGACTTCACACCAGAAAATATTGAAATTAAATTTTTACCACCATGTACCACAAGCATAATTCAACCATTAGATCAAGGTATGTATGTATGTAGATATGTACAGCATTTTTCATTCACATTGAAACGCAACTTAATGTTGATCATTTTATGTTTTATTTAAATTTATTTCAAGGTATTATTCAATCCTTTAAAGCCCAATACAGAAAATGTCTAATTCGGGAACAAATATTAGCGATAGAAGGTGATTATATGGACAAATTCTTAAAAAGCATTTCAGTTTTAAGGGCGTTGTATATCGTAAAACGCTGTTGGTGGCTTGTAACACCACAAACAATACAAAATTGTTTCAAAAAGGCTGGAATTTTCAAGGCGGACGAATCTAATGAACCTGAGATAACTAAAAATATCTTGGACGATGAATACAGCACCTTTTTAAAAGAAATGTCTGATTTAGAGAATCGTGATTGCATTGGTACTTGCTTTGGTGATTGCTTAAATGATACTGAAATAATAAGTGAAGTACAAGGTCAAAATTCTGACGAAGAGGAAGTAGAGCTAGTACCTGAGACAACATCTAAGCCAAGCAGAGAAGAAGCTATTAAGGCGTTATTTGTTTTAAAACAGTATATGGAGTCTGATGATAACAATATTATTAACATTGAAAACGTTTTATTTAATCAGCGTGATAAGTCACTAGTCCAAAGAATATGCACCTATTTTTAGTCAAACTGAACTGATTTTAATTTTGTTATTTTGTTATTTTTGCTTATTTCAATTTAAGTTTTTTATACATATACTCAATTGTTTTGTCAAATTGTGAACTGATTTTATTTTAGTTATTTTTTTTTTATACTGAATTGTTTTGTTTAATAAAATGTTTTTCTTTAAAACATGTTTTTTTTACTTTTTATTTAAATATATTTACATATTCGTATAAGAAACAGATTTCTTAAATGCGTACGTACGCTTATAAGAAACAACTTTCTTATATCCGATAATTCCATATAAGAAAAAATCGCATATAAGAAAGAAATCTCTGGCTTTTTTTGACTTTCTTATTTCCGATATCTACTGTACTTAACGGACTCAAAACAACACCCTTAAAAAACATGTATCTGAAACCCTTATGATTGTCAAAATAAGGCAGCATGTCAAAAAAAATATTGACAAATGTCATGGGATGAGAACACCTTTCAATTATTTCACCATGAGTTGGCGTTGAGTCTTCAAGTGGTTAAGTCTTTATTGCTTTATTATACCCTAAACCTGAAAGGTCAGGGTATATTAACTTTGTGCAAACGTTTGTAACGCATAGAACGAAGCGAGTCCGGTATAGAAAAGTATATATATTCTTGATCAGCGTCACCACGTGAGTCGAGCTATCTATGTCCGTCCGTCCGTCCGTCCCTCCGTCCGTCCGTCCGTCCGTCCGTCTGTGTGTTGTCCGTATACACAGGATAAAAAGAAGGAGTTGAGATAATTGGATGAAACTTGGTACACATGGTCACATGTACCCAAGGATCTGCACTATTGAATATTTTTGGAATCCGCCCACGGACACGCCTACCTCCCATACAACGCAAAAATTTAAAACTGCATAACTCAGCTCATAATAAGTCTACAACAATAAAATTTGGTATGTGTGTGTTCTATATCAACACAAAGATGTCTTTGAAAAATGGACGTCATCCGCTCACGGACACGCCCACCTCCCATACAACCCAAAAATTGAAAACGCAATAAATAAGCCTCTGTTTAACCTAAAGAGCTAAAATTTGGCACGTATGTTTTTTTATAACAAAAAAAAGATGGTTTTGAAAAATGGACATCGTCCGCCTACGGACACGCCTACTTCCCATACAACGCTAAATTTCAAAACTGCATAGCTCAGCTCATAATTAGCCTACAACAATAAAATTTGATATGTATGTGTTTCATACCAACACAAATATGTATTCGGAAAATGGACGTCATCCGATCACGGACACGCCTACCTCCCATACAACCCAAAAATTGAAAACGCAATAAATAAGCCTCTGTTTAACCTACAGAGCTAAAATTTGGCACGTATGTTTTTTATGACAAGACAAAGATGGTTTGGAAAAATGGACTTCATCCGCCCACGGACACGCCCATTTACAATAAATATTTTTTTTTTTTTGAAAAGTGGGTTTAGGGTATTTCATAGTCGGCCTAGACCGACTTTAGACTTTCTTTACTTGTTTTTAGGTATGATATGTTTATGCTTCGTAAATGTTTATCTATATTGTTTTTTATGCTGCGTAAATGTTTATTTTTGCTGAGACAAAGAGCGCTACAAGCGTAAGTATAAAATCGTGTTATAACGGAATTACAGTGCGGAAGTAATTGAACATTGTACTGCTTTTAACATTTTTGGTCATTAATACTTAAAAAGGTCGATCCAAAATGTGAATCAAAAATTTATAAACCAGTAAAATGTCCTATTTTAGCACCTTCATTCATATGCGTTGCCTGACGTTATTTTTGATTATAGCCTTGAAAAAAGCGAGAAAAAAATTTAAAAATATTGGGGCATAGTGTAATCAATGTGTGAAATGGTGTGTTCGCATTAGTTAACAGGTGTAAGTGTATTGATACGATACTGAAAGGTGTGGTAAAATTTATTTTCAAAATCCTTAAATTAAGTTGAATGGAACAATTTTCATCAAGATGCTGCTTGCTTTAAAACAAGATGTTAAAAGTTACAGATCTTCATTAAGTTTTTGTTCGTGTTAAAGAATTAAAATGTCGTTTTTGGAAAACGAAAATAGATTTCTGAGCTAAAAAAAGGTTAAAAACTATTTATTTAGACTTTTCAAGCAATTATATACAATTCATACACAGTGCAAATATATAAGAATCGCAACATTGGTCAATCAGTTTTATTGGATCAAATAAAAAAATTTTAAATTGAGTGTACATGAGACCGAACCCTAATTTTAAGACCATTTAATTTTTCCTCAAGCCACGAAATTAGCTTCGGTTACACCTAAGAACATTTCGAACAAAATTTGGTCCTTATTGGATCACGGTCAGTTGGACACGGCGTCTCCTTGGATTCTAAGGGACTGTGTATGCAAATGAGCTGTTTATTAAAAAAATATTTTTAAAAAAGTAAAAAAAAAATTTAGGTACTCGAAAACATTTTATTGAAAATTAAAAATTATACGTTCTTAGGCCTTACCGAATATTATTTCGTTTTTGGAGCGAAAATTTATTGTACTTGAAAACCAAAGGAAAACATAGAAATCTGCAGTAAGTCAACCAATTTTTAATTTAAAAGTTTAATGCCATGCAGCATCAGACGCTATAATTTTCATTTTTATAATTTTCACGTTATTGATGGATTTAAAAGATTGAAAACCGTGAAATATTAATGAATTTTCAATAAAAATTCAACTAGCTGTCATTACATTTCTTACATTAAATTTTCATAAAATATTTTTCTCATTTGTTTTTGTATTAAAAATTTGTTGAATTTGTATTGAAAATTCATTAACACTTCACGTTGTATCGCTAAAACTTCCGAACTCTTTAAGAGTAAGTACACCTTAATTTTATATCGCTTTAAGGTTTCATTACCTTTAACCTTAAAACAGCTTATATTATGAAAGTTAAAAAAAATTATAGCGTCTGGTGATGGCATTATACTTTGAAATTAAAAATGGGTTGACTTACTGCAATATCGTCATCTGACCGCGCTCTAACTTAGATGTGTGCAATGTCGAACCCGGTGACTAATTGCTGCAAGTGTAAAAACAAAAATAGCATAGAAGACTACATGATAGCATGTGGCTTTTGTGCTAATTATTTTCACAAAACCTGCATTGATATTGACAATGATACTTTATTAGACTATCTTCTAAATTCTAAAAGCATTGTGTTCAAGTGTTATAATTGCATTGAAACTAATAGAGCTGTGCCAATCAGCCCAATCATGAAACATTTTCTCCCGGGAGTTGTAAATGGGAGTTTCCGGTGTTAGGATAGCAGATAAGAATATCTCATTCTTTTATTTTACACTCAAGAATATTTGCCGTTGATGAACAAAATTGCATTAAAAATTTTCAAAAAGTATTTTAACTTTATCTTAAAAACGGAAACTCCCATTTACAACTCTCGGGAGAAAATGTTTCATGATTGGGCCGAATAACTTCGCAAAACTCTGTTTTGGAATCAAATATGAACGAGTTAAAAATTCAAGTGATTCAACTCAGCGAAAATTTTGCTAAACTTCAAAGCAGGGCTGCCACTCTCAAACATTTTTTTCTACCAAATTTCATCCAAAAGTTTACCAAAATGAAAAAGAATTTACCAAACCTAAAAAAATTTTATTTGAGTTAAAGAAACAATACTTTTATACATATTTTTTAATTAAATAAACATTTATTTTACGCTTGAAGATGTTTCACATTGGTCGCCTTCTTTCTAATAACATATCTAAACAGAAATTACATAATCGCTTAGAATATAAATTTTAAGAAAATCAATTTATTAAAAATAAAAACTTAGTTATCCATCTTAGCCATGATACAAAAATACAGATAGCATTGACAGCTGCTTATTTTATCTTCAGAAAGGAACTGGCTTCTGTCAAAAACGGCAGTCAAAGTCCCGGTTTACACATTTCAATAGTTGACCGTCAATTCTTGCATATTCCTTTTTAAACTTGACACTTTAATTTACACACGTCAAGAGTTGACGGTCAACTGTTTCTGATGACGCCGAAGTAAAATGAAGAAAATAACGGAACAACGTACGACCACAAAACGAATTGCCCGAGAATTGACGGTAAGGTCAACTTTGTTCTTTCCCCTTACCGCATGAGTAAATCGCCCAAAAGCGCAAGAATTGACGGTCAACTGTTGACATGTGTAAACAGGGACAAAGCAAAATAGATAACGGCCACATTCAGCGTAGTCAACTGTTGTGACAGTGTACCTAGGTGAGCTATGTTTTAGCTGAATGGGTTGCTATATGAAACGTCTTAAATTTGTCAAGTTGATGAAATGTTAGTCATGTGCCATTTGACTATTATACTATTACAATAATTCATACTATTTATTTATTATTTTTCTATTTTAAGTGCATATGTAATTCATGTGCATATTTTTGATTTTTAAGTACTTAAAAAATATCTAATATTAAACTGCACTATAAAAAAAATCATATAGAAATTATAAGTATTTTACTATATGTTGAAAATTATTTCCCACCATCTCAGATTGATGTATATGTAATTAATTAACACAGATTCAAAGTTGAAGTTTTAATTTCTGAACAGTTGAGACAGTAGCTTACATTTTACCGTCTCCCACCTCATCAGTTTTACTGAACGCTATCAAAATTTAGTATGCTGAATGCGCCCTTTGTATTATGTTGTTTGGTTATGAGCGCTCTCTTCTTCGATAAATTTTTTTACAATTTGAAGTAGTCGACTTAAACGTCAATACTACCTATATTTTTGTATCATGATCTTAGCGATACATCAATTTCTTTCCTAAGCCGACCATCTAAGCAACTGCCAAATTAAAATTTTTGACATTTTGCTTTGCGTTTATTCGTGTAATTTCACTTGATGCGTTCAATTATATATTTTCAATTATTTTCAATCATAAGGATGGTGGTGCACAATGAGCATGATTGATATAATTTTTATACAATCATTTTTTGAATTGCAACTTATTTTAAATTTTTATTGATTTTAAATTTACCAAACCAAAAAAAAATTTACCATTTTACCAAGTCGAATTCTTTTTACCAAATTTGGTAATATTTTACCAAAACGGCAGCCCTGCTTCAAAGTGCATTGAACTCTGAAACAACTTTAAAACAGCAAAACTATCAATCAAAACAAAACTTCGAAAAATCTAATGCACCTCGCGCATCGCCTGCGAGTCATGACCAGCGCTGCCGAAAGTACTACTATCGGAGTATTTTACTCCTATTGTACTACTATACTCCCCAAACACAAAAAGTACTACTATTTATTAATAACTCAAAATGGCCTAATGTGTACTCGCCAATAATGCAAAAATAATTTTTTCTGAACGCTCACTTTCACTTTGTTCGTTCACATTTCACATTTTCTTGTTCACCTTGTCTTTCATTATGCCGCACAGTGTAACGAGGCGGCCAAATGGAAACGATTCGCGAATTCGGAAAATAAGTTAGCACATTTTTAGTTAAGAACATAAGTTATGTGAATCTAAAAATATTCGGCGATATCTTTCCATTTATGGAAGTGATGCTCATTGCTTTAAAAATTTAACGAAATTTCAGTTTCTGCAGTTTAGAACTGAATATTATATTTCGTTAGATTAAGCAAAAACAAAAGATAATAAACGATTAATTACAAAAATTTTCTTATACAAAAACAAAGTCCAAGAAATCGTAAAACAGCAAAAGATGTATATAGTTTAAAAAAATGTGTGCTTTCCACTCTTATTCATTAACTTTTCTACATGTTGGATAATCAACATGTACAAGTATTAAAAGTACGACAACATGCAACGTCTTTATTATGTATTTTTTAAATGATTCAAAGGCGATTATTTCAAAATTTTTATTTTTGGCTTATCGTATTTTTGCAATAAGCCCTTCAATTACTAAGCACAATATTGTAGTTTCAACA
This sequence comes from Tetanocera ferruginea, assembly GCA_958299015.1. NCBI lineage: Eukaryota > Metazoa > Arthropoda > Insecta > Diptera > Sciomyzidae > Tetanocera > Tetanocera ferruginea. The sequence continues at coordinate 36,950,263 of OY282641.1, forward strand.
TGGCAATGCAACTGCAGAAAGGAAATTTTCAGAGCTTAATTTAATGAGGGAATACGTAAAGGTTAGGACGGGTTTCGTTTTTGGAGTGTAGTGTTGAACCGGATGGGAAAAATCATCATGCTGATTGTGGAAAACGGCGGATTGGTTGCGGCGGGAGTTCATCTGATCCGCACTCCCCTCACTTTAACAAAGAATCTCATTGTTGAAACCGTGCGAGTGAACTGTAATACCGATCCGCACTCTGATCTCCGAAAAACAGCTGTTCAGCTGTCAAAACAAAATTAAGTAACGAGTGAATTTGCATAAGTGTAAAATATTTATAACAAAAGTGAAAAATATAAATAAAAAGACAATTTAAATGTAATTATACCATAAATTAATTTTGAAAAATCACTTATACATTGTCCTGACAACATGGAGCTCTAGGCGAGTGGTCCTTTCCGCAGCACAGCGTTGCTGCCCTCAGGACGCCACGCAGTAGCTCTTTTTTGTTGGTGGAGATGGTTTTTGCATTTATTATGGTATTTACGTTGCTCCTGAGACATCTGGACCGACACCAAGTCATTTGAGCCTTATTTCTGCCTCTCCTGATTAAGATTCCGATGCCAATTTTTTCATTTTTTCGACCTTTGCCTGGTACTGGACACGGGCTGTTGTTCGATTGCTGTTTATATAAATACGTTTAGTTTGGTTAATTTTAATTTCAGAGCTTAAACTTACTTCTTATGAACATCCATAATTTTAACGCGTTAAAAAAATTTTGAAAGTGCCAGTTTTTTAACAGTTACATATGATACATTCAAAAAGTCAATTTTTAAATTCTATGTGCCCATATCATGCACTGGTATGATGCATTGGCAATAGGATTTTAGTGGTGCAAATTTGATACAGTCGGGCAAATGCATTTCTATAAATTATGCTGTTGTGTTGAAAATATTTGCCATCATATTTTGCAAATTTCACGATGCAAGGCTGTACAATACACAAAGTGCCTACATACAGCCTTATTAAGTTGGCAACTGAAAAATTTGTTTTGCTTTGAAATCCGAAAACTTATATCATAAAAATTAATTTATATTAAAATTTATAAAAAAATTATTTTCGAGTTAAAAAAAGTTTGTAATATTTTAAACACCAGATTCGAGTTCAGCGACCTCAAATTACCCTGAAATCATATATAGCATATATTTTTTGAGAAATATTCTTCAAATCCGCACAGATCCGCACTGATTTTGTTGCGGATGAAAAGTGAAAACATTTGTATGAAGTGCGGATGGACTGCGTTTTCAACAATAGCAATTTTTCACTCCGAATCCGCCAACTTCATTATCGATACGCAACGAACTTACTCGCCGGTTTCTACAATCGCTAAAACAACGAATTCGAGTTATTTTCCCGCCGCAACTGATCCGCCGTTTTCCACAATCAGCATGAATAACTTGGATAAACCAATAAAAATGTGTGCTGAATTGGCTACAACTATTACGGTTGAAGTATGTACTGTTGACATCATGTCAAAATTTATAGCCATTTAAATGAAAAAACTTTGTTTATGAAATGAAAAACACGGTAAATAATAAAAAGAAGAAATAATAACATTTTATATGATTACTAGCAATACCCGGCGCGCGTTGCTACGCCTTAGGCCACGTGCATAGTAAACGATTCAGACTGCCTGCCTGTGTCCGCAGAGTGTGTGAAAAAGCGAGAGAGATAGATATTTGTATCTCATTTGTTCACACAGATTTCAGCTTGCCTGTCTGTCTGAATCGGCGTTGAAAATGCACTCAGCCTTAGACAAACACATGTACTTCATCTGTGACTTCAGAACCTATTCGATCAAAAATGTAGCTTGTAGGGGAAGGTGCAGCCACTTGACCAAAGCTCAGACCAGTTTTCTATTAGAAGGACATTACCAAATGGCAACTCCATTCGGAATTTCACTGATCAGCGATTTTTATTTCCAATGCTATTTGCTATTAAAAATTTGGCTTGTATGGGCGGATTCACACCCCGTTTTCCAATGCCCGTGCTATATTTCTTGTCGAAAGACATTTCCAAAAATTAAATTTATACTGAGTTTAAATATTATTAAACATTAAGTACCACAGCTATTCGATATTAAACATTTAAACTATGTTGATGTTGTCACGACTCAATTTCCAATGCTTGCTGAATTTTTCCAGTGGATGGACACGACTAAATGTTATATTCCTTCCGAGTTTCACAAATTTGTGACTTATGTTTCTTAAATTATACTGAAAAGTTTGAATGCCTTAAAAGTGTCACGCCCCTTCTGCAACGGCTTTAAAATTTTACCAGTAAAACAGCACGTGAAAATTGAGGTCAAATACAGAATTTTGGAGCTGTGCAACATGTAATTCTAAAGCTATTCGATATCGATGCCAAACTTCACAGGAGCGCTCTGCAGACTTTGCTAGAGTTTCCCTGAAAATTTCATAACAATTGGTTTAGCGGTTTTGAAGTCTACTTGTACATACAATCATTTTAATATACAAAGAAGATGTTAACAGCTTGTTTAAAATATGCTTAACTTACGCATCCTTTAAACACCAAAATATGCGTCAAACATACGTTTTCGATGCGTTTTACATGCGCTGCGTAGCTTATGCCAGGCTGTCTAATATAATGGAAAACCATTCAAAAGTTGAATTATAATATTAAGGTTCAACTAAAACTACTGGAGACCAATGCAAATGCATTATTTATAATGCTATTATAAAAAAACAGAGAAACCAACCAACTTGAGACCCTCCTCCTTTTTGAAATCGGTTAAAAATAAAAAATATGCTCCAATCACAAACTCTTTTAATGTGCAACATTTATTAACACGCGAAATAAAAAACTTTGAGGCTTCTGTTTGGAACAAAATCGAAAATCCAACTAAATTAAAGAAGTTATATTGGTATTCCTCTACATTTATGGTCATCATTTTGTTACAACTTCATTTCATAGTACCAACCTATTTGATTTTAAAAAAGACGTTGGAAAATAAAAACAAAAATTATTTTCTGATGCGTCCAATATAAACCTATTGAAAAGTTTAAAGGAAATCTATTTTATAAGGTTGTATGCATGAACATAATTTCTGCGCAGATGAACACAAACAATGACATGTCAATGCGACATTTCAGATCGTACTGAGATCCTCTGAGAAGCATTTGAGCATATGCAATGGAATATTTGTATACTGAAATAACTACAACAATAAAAAATTTCATCCCCCATTTCATGGTAAGATTTTAATATATTTATATTTCTCTCTGAGCAAGAAGTTAGCTGAAGTTAGCAAGAAGTTAGCTCTGAGCAAATAAAGTAGCTAGTGTTGCCATAAAAACAAATTTTAAATCTGAACTATTGTATAAAGCTTTCAATCCGTCGAGATTGTGTTATTGTCGATGAATAACATTTGCAATAAATAACAAAATAATAATTTGGTTATATATCAGGCATAAGAGGAAAAAGATTTTTTGACTGTAAATATGTATAAACAATTCAAGTCTGAAAACCATAACAAATACGATGTCAGATTGTTGGCAACACTGCTCAACAGACCAAACTGAGAGCAACTCCCGACACAACATGGCAGCCGTGCTGAGTTACTCTCACAGCCAGAGCTTAAGCATTGGTTTTCTGCTGCTTGTTGTGCTGCTTGTACAGCATTAGCATGAATTAAAAGACATGAATTCTTAAATAATTAAAGAAAAAGTTTTGTAAAAAACGTAGTACCCTATTTTAATTTCGCTTATCATAGCAATTGAATAGTGAAAAAATTATAAAAATCGGTTCAGCGGTTATTGAGAACACGTCGCCGCAAATCCGTGAGTCTCCTTTTATATAATAGTATAGATAAGTTTGTTTTGCTAAAGTTATTTTTTGTCATTATTTCCATGAACTAAAGTACTCCTAAAACTTACAAAATACTCCCCAAAAACTGTAAATTTACTACTATTAAAAATTGTAAAACGGCAGCACTGGTCATGACAAGATTAGAGTCACTCGTTCTCGCGCTCGTGCCCTCGCTTCGCCAAGCAATATTGCTGTTTCTTCTGCTTCTACTGACTCATCGGAGGTTGCGTCTAGTGCTAAACCGGTTTCGTCACCTAATTTCCCGAATGCTTCTCTTTCTTTTGATGCTGCTGTTAAATCTACTTCTGCTCACGATCAGGGTTGCCACAACCTAAATTTTTCTTTTACCAAAATTCCCAAAAAATATTTCACATTTAAGAAAAAAATTTCACATCCACAAAAAAAAAATATCACATATGTGTGTTCAATCAAAAAAACGAAATATTTTTACTTTTTTGACATATGTTTCATCCAATAAAATTGTAATAACAAAGCTGTGTTTGATGACTCCTCTAGACTTAGATTTCTTACTACAGATCAGTAAATACTGTTTATTGAGGACATTTTTCTCTTTTTACCTCCTCTTACTTGATATTGCTCTTTGTTTTTTGAAGCTGCTCTAAGTGACAAGCAGTGTTGCCAGTCTAGCCTTTTTGAGGCTAGATCTAGCCTTTTTTTTTGTTGTCTAGCCTCGAAAATTACCATCTAGCCTCTAGCCTTTTTTTTAGCCTTTTTTTGTTTTTTTCTAGCCTTTTCTAGCCTTTTTTAATATATTGCTTAAAGATGCATTACTACATCCAATTTTTCTGACGTTGCAATTTTGAAAGTGTAAATCTTCTATTGCTCTTTTTATTCTTTTAAAGTGGTTAAACCCAAATATTTTCTGTTATAGAGAAAGAAAACTTCAGTTACTCTACAGAAGAAATAACTACACTGAGAAAAAAACATACTTTAAAATTAAACAAAAATTTTTACAATATAAATTTAACGCCTTTGCGTTTCTACAAAACAAAATTTTAAACAATTGTGTTTAAATTTCAACTATACACTCCTTTCAATTTTTTTTCATTCATTATTTCCTTGAAACTTTCTTTGACATTTTTTGAAGTTTGAATTTTCATTGGTTTGAAAAATATCGAACATAAAATAAAATAAAAACTAATTCAGTTTTTCAATATTGAAATATTGAAAATGCAAACTTCATTGAAAGGAGTTGAGATTCGGTATTCGGAGAGTCCCAAGGGTCGCTGATTACGAATCTGTCATCAAAAACTCGGAAAAAATTAAAAAATGGCATCGAAAAAATTATGCTTTAAAACATTTGTTTTAAAATTAAAAATTTTTGTTTTAAATTTGTTTTCTTATTTAAAAACATTGTTTTAAAAACAAAAACCCTTGTTTTAAATTTAACTTTAAGAACAGTTGTGTTTTATTTAAATGAATTTGTTTCAAGCTCTATTTCAAAAACAAATTCGTTTAAAATGAACACAATTTCATTTAATTTTAACACATATTTCCCTCAGTGTATAATTGAAATATAATGGCAAAAAATTGTAAATCACAAGTAGAATAGGAATCTAGCTGGGCAGAAGCTAGAGATTCATTGAATGAAGATCCGTTCCAAGAGCTATCAGATTTGATTTTTAGTTTTATTATTTTAGCATTAAGCAACGCTGAGGTAGAAAGAATTCTTAGTACAACGAAATTTAAAAAAAAAACTAGAAAAGAAACCATATTCAACTGTTCTTAAAAGAAAACGAGTAAAGAAAGTCTAGTCCGACTATGAAGTACCCTAGACCTCCTATTATATTTAAATAAACTATATATTAAAATACTAAAACAAATAGAAGTAACTTCCTATTTTTGTTTAAAATCCCTGTATTTATAGAACTATATAGGTTTTACTAATGAAGGTTGTATGGGAGGAAGGCGCGTTCGTAGGTGGATTACGCCTTTTTTTGTGAGCACACCTTAGTTTTATATACTATGATCTCATACCAAGTTTTATCTCTGTAGGCCAAATATAAACGTTTCTATTGTGTTTTCGATATTGTGGGTTTCATGGGAGATGAGCATGTTTATGGGCGGATGTCGCTCAGTTTGTGAACACATCTTAGTTTTGATACAACAATCTCAATACCAAGTTTTATATTTTTGGCTCATATAAACCTCTTTATAGCGTTTTTACGATAGTGGGTTGTATGGGAGGTGGGCGTGTTTAAGGGCGTATGACGACTATTTTACATCTAAGTACACATCTAAGTTTTAATATAAAATACATATCTGATAAGTTTAATCCCTGTAGTTCAAATAAAAGGGTCTTTATAATAGTGTTTTCAATGTTGGAGTTGTATGGGAGGTGGGCATGTTCATGGGTAGAGCACGCCAATTTTTTGTGTACGTCTACGTTTTGATACAAAATAAATACATTTAAATTTTATTTCGGTAGCTTAATTACAACCATCTATACAGCGATTTTTATTTGTTAGTTGTATGGGAAGTAAGCGTGTCCGTGGGCGGATTCTAAAAATATTCAATAGTGCAGATGCTTGGGTTCATGTGAACATGTGTACCAATCTCATCTCCTTCTTAACCTATATTAACAGATAACACATAGACAGACGGACGGACGGACATGGTTAGCTCGACTCAAGAGGTGACACTGATCAGGAATATATACTTTTCTATACCGGACTCGCTTATTTCTATGCGTTACAAACATTTGCACAAAGTCAATATACCCTGACCTTACATGTTTAGGGTATAATAGCGTTAACAAATCTAGCCTTTTTTTAGCTTTTTTTTTAAAGCCATCTAGCCTTTTCTAGCCATTTTTTAAAGGCCATCTAGCTTCTTTTCTCAAAACTTTCTGGCAACACTGGTGACAAGCTCTTTTCAGCTCTTTTGTACGCTTATATTTTTTGTGGTGTAAGTAAAGGTAACATTTAAATAAATCAAGTATTTTGGTTTTTGTTGAAATTCGAAAAATTGAAAGAGCATTAAGTAGGTTCTTTGCTTACCTAATTCAACAGTTTAATAAAAATTAGTAATTTTTCTGGCTTATTTCTTAGTTTGTTTGCTTTTGGCACTGAAAATTTGTCATCGAACACAACTAATATTGTTGTATACCAGTATTCATGTATTCAAGTTTCAAATATTTTAAAACATGTAGCAGATATCATGGTTAACCGAGAAATTTCTTATGATTTTTCTTAACAGTGTTTGGAACTTAAAATTCAACTTCTGAAAAGCGCTTTATTTTTGTTGCGATGATATTGAAGAAAACGAGTAATATTGAGTTTGAGTTTTACGGCCTTTGGTTCTACCCCATTTTTATACCCCCACGCGTACTGCGTAAGGGGTATATTAATTTTGTCACGACGTGTGTAACACTCAAAAGGAGGAGTGGTAGGTATGGAAAAGTATATTTATTCTTGCTCAGCATCAGCACCTGAGTTGATTTAGCCATGTCCGTCTGTCGACACGATTACAGCCGTAATTTTTAAGCTATCGTAATGAAATTCGATATTTAAGCTTTTATTAAAAAAACTAAGGTCAAGTTCGAGAATGGGCTAAATCGGATGAAAACCACGCCTACCTCCCGTACAACCCCAAAATTGAAAACTCTACAAACAAGCTAATATTAAAGCTACAATACTGAAATTTGGTATGTGTGTATTTTATGTCAAAACTGAGATGTCTTAGAAAAATGGGCATCATCCACCCAATAACACGCTTACCTCCCATACAACCCCAAAATTGAAAAATCTATAAAGAGGCTAGTATTAAAGTTACAAGACAGAAACTCGGTATTTGTGTATTCTATGTCGAAACTGAGGTATGTTAGAAAAATGGGCGTCATACACAATCTAACACGAGCACCTCCCATACAACCACAAAATTTAAAACTTTATAAAAAGGCTTATATTTAAGCTGCAGGAAAACAATTTGATATGTATGTATTTTCGACACATAAAAATAATAAAATCTCTCAAAATCTCATACAAAAAGCTCTCCAGTTTAAGATTCTTCCACCCTTAAGAATCGGCCGTGGGGGTATTTTAACTTCGGCCAAGTCGAAGATATACCTTACTAGTTATATTTTAAATACCTGTTTTCAGTGTCACTGTCTGAAGAATCTGAATCTTGTTTTGGTGCATGACACGTAACCGCGACTCTAATCCTTTAACCCTAAAATGTAATTAAATTATTAAGTATTACGATGGTACAAATTTAAAAATGTTCTTTATATAATAAAAAAAGGCCAATACTTTCAATACGTTTTTAAAACTAATTGGAGTTCGATAGTGGCCGAAATTCGACTTTTCACTTTCAATCTCTCGATACAAAATTAATATGAAAAACAAATTTTCTTCATAAAAATATGGCAACAAATTTTTTTCAAAAAATAGTCGGTGCACTCGTTCTCCGCACTTTGATTCATTTAAAAGAAATTAATCAAAACCGGCTAGAAACACGTGAGAAAATGGTTTTTTACTATTTTCCCTAAGCCTATTTATATATGGATAAAAAAAAGAGATGATTATTTAAGGGCGTTAAGGTTTTTAACCATTTTTTATATAAATGCTCAACATCTCTAGAATATTGTGTCCAAATTTGAATTCAATCCGAGTAAAACTAACGGAGGTACAAATTTTTAAGTAAGTGTACCTCGAACGTACAAACATACGTGTACAAAACTTTAAAGCAGTTTTTTCACAAGTTGTGTTTTCAAAGTCCGTGTTCACTGCCAGTCTTTTAGAAACTACTTGACCGATTCATTTCAAACTTGGTACACATTTTCTAGATATAAAATACTTTCCCCCAATGTTGACTAAATTTTAATGGTTTTTGATTTCAGATAATTTCAGACCGAGGCATTTGTGAACACCACAAATTGCTTTTTTTCAAAGACGCTCTGGGAAAAGCTCTGTGACCAGCTTGTTTTTCAATATTTCCGGAAGAAAAAGATTATTGTTAAAAGTTCACTCAATAACGTACAAAAGAATTCAATAAATTTGCTCAATCCATACTCTTACAAAAATTCACAAAAAAAGTGTTTTTTACGCTGAAACCACTGAGCATATAATAGATAGAGGACTCAAATCGCATAAAAATATGCTTCTATCGAAATTGTATGCAATGGCTCCCACACTCTCATTTACGCTCCCATAGTGCATGCGTTCAAACGAACTTAACTTCGTGTTTCCATTGCCGCAGCTACCACATTGTCGTGAACTTTCAAATGATCGTCAGTTTGTGTGTTGATAAGTTGCAATAAGTCGCTTGAGATGGAATATTGATATGCCTGAATATAGAGCTAGAAGGTTCCTTCTGGGAATACAATCCCTAGTCATCAGGCGAAAATATTTTGCTATTATGTTTGTGAGAGATATAATTTGCTTTGATATAAATTGTTCTTTTCTACTTTATCAAATTTCTTTTCACATACCTTCTCGTGTTCTAAGGGCTCAAAATTTATTTTAAGAACCTTTTCATAGAGTGAATTACAGCATGAATGAACCTATAACGCGTTGCTTAAGACTGGCAAACTCTGTGTGCCAAGATATAGATTTTAATCTTGGTTTAAGTAGAGGTGTGTTTAAAAATTCTTTGGTTTTATATTTTAACAGTATATATTATAACTCTAGAGAATAACTTTAATTTGTATCTAATTGATAAATTCACTTAAGTTATTTAGTGTATTTAAGTAATCAGTAAGAGATATTTATACTCTGTTTGATGAAGATGAATTAAATAAAAATAAAAAATAAAAATAAAATATTTCCAAAAGTTATATATTTTTTCTTTAAAGTAGACAAAAACTTTTCCAATGATACCCCATTTACGAAAATCGTATTTAAATTGACTGAGCTACGTTGTCTCAAAGTAGACCCTATTTTGGCCGCGAAAAATGATTGCAAAAATGTACATATAACTTCGGATTTGGTTTCTAATCATTAAACCAATTCAAGAAAAAAATTTGAGCGAATTCGGAGATGGTAAGTGCAACTAATAAAACACTTCAATATAAAATGGCCAGTATATTTTCTATCAACAAAAAAAAAACCCCCGATTTAACCTGAAAAGGCATTGATGTCATCAGATTTTCTGCATTGTTCTGGCAAAATTATCAGTTACCATATCGGAAATATGGACAAAGGATTAAAAATGTAAGAATTTTAAAAATATGATCCGCAAGCAATGCGTTTAGCTAGATTTGTTTAACATTTCAAAACGTTGCTGAAAATTGTGGTGACGTTAAAAGTAATACCAGTTTGTCCATTCCAATGCATTGGAAACTTATTTATAGGATCAATTTATCTCAAAATTAACAGTGGTGTTTTCTTGAACGTTGACATCACTGCTAAACTGAACGATAAAAGATTTTTTGAGCAGACGAAACGGGGATTTTTTTTTGGTCAATAACGTCCTTTGTTTGGGCTGCACACAAAAAATCACTTCACTTTGTGATCCTATCTGAAAGCATATATAATAAACACGCTGTCAACAAAAATTACAAATACTATTATAAAAACCAAAATAAAAGACTCAAATGTTAATGCCCTTATAGTGCTTTCACTATTGTGCGTTGTATGGGAGGTGGGCGTGTTAGTCGACGGACTACGCCCAAATTGAACACACATTAGCTTTAGTATAAAATACATACATACCAAATTTTATCTCTGTTAGACAAACATAAGCATATTTATACAGTTTTCAATTTTTTGGTTTGTATGGGAGGTAGGCGTGTCCGTGGGCGGATGACGTCCATTTTTCAAAACCATCTTTGGTTTGTTAAACAAAACATACGTACCAAATGTTATCTCTGTAGGTTGAACAGAAGCTTACATATTGAGTTTTCAATTTTTTGGTTGAATGGGAGATGGGCGTGTTTTGATATAAAGTGAGTTTTCAATTTTTTGGTTGAATGGGAGATGGGCGTGTTTTGATATAAAGTATATACATACCAAATTTTATTCACCCCTAAATCACCCCAATTGGCTATGGGTGCTTTTTTTGGTATTTTAAGTGCTTTTATTTTAGTGTAATATGTGGATTTGTTTTATTTAATGATGTCTTGATGTGCCAAGTTCATATGTTTAGTCTGTAAATATCAAAGAATTCACTCTTACAAGGTAAGCAAATATGTAAAAAAAGTGTTGTAGAACAGGGTGCGGAGAACTCTATTTGCAAACGATTACAGTATGCGTCACTGTTTTTGTACATGGCATCCCACTATATATCCCTTATGAATTTGGGCTCTCTTAACACGAAAATAGCAAACATTTTTTTTATGGATACGTTTTCTTAAAAAATTGTTGTTACTTTATTTTATCGACCTTTGACTTTGTTTGTGGTTTTTTTGACGCCTGAACAACGTTTTTAAAAAATTTAAGTTTTTTTTGTGGCTGTTTTCAAAATTTTGCTGTATAAAACCTCGGTATATGTGGTACTCCGAGGCCTTAAAATATATTTTTTAATGATATTTTCCAGTTTGATCCTCTTACAACCTCACCCACTGCATCTGTTGCGCAGTGTACCTTTTTATATAACTATATTTTAATATAATAAAATTTAAAAATTTAAATTTTTAGCTTAATGAGGAAATTCTTTTTAACTTTCCTCTTTTAATTTAAATCGGGGCTTTTTGTTGTTAGTTATTCATTGCTCAGATACGATACGTTCACCAATGCGAAAGTGCTCTTTCAACCATCAAGACTGTATCCATTTCAACATCATATAACATTTTAACATTTCTTAAATTTATCAAAATTTACAAAATTATGAACGTTTGGTTTCTTTGTAGCTACTTAAAGTTTCATCGGACAGACATAAAACCCGAATAACATTTATTTTCATTTACAAAACGGTCATTTTAAAATGAGCGAATGAATATTAAACGTTCGTTAAATATTTTAAAATGAAAATTTCAGAAGTGAAGAATAATTAGAAGCTATTTTTTAAAATTTTTATTTTAAACTATCAGCCGATCGTTTTAAAATCATAGATACGTTTTAGAAGCTAATTTAAAAATGTCCGTTTTTAGAATGAAAATAAACTTTATAAGCTTGCTCCTCTACAAAACTATTAATGCTTTAATGACACTAATGATGTCATAACACAATATTTGTAAATAAAAAACAAGTAAAGAAACTCTAAAGATGGTCTAGCCCGACTATGGACTACCCGAAAACCACCTACTCCAAAAACAAACACAATGATTTATACATATTGAAGTTTGGACAGGACAACGTCTGTCGGGTCAGCTAGTTTATAATATAAAAACAACTCAACTTCGCTTGTGACGAATGAGTCACAACATTCCTCCCCCCTCTGACAAAGAAAAATTATTCTATTCATTTAGCAATAATTTTTCGTCACATGAATTTATCAAAATTTTGCATTATGTATGTATATAAGGTTCATTTTAATCATTAATACATTAATATTTAATAATAAAATAAAGTAACAAATATTTAATAACTGTTTCGAATAAAGATTTCTTTTAATTTTATATGCAGTGTTTTTTTTTCTTTTGAATTTTTTGTGTTATAATAATTATTCTCTTAATTTTGTTTTTAATAAAAATATTTCTTAATAGCAATTTGTATCTTACATTTTCCTTTTATACATTTATTTTTCTTATTTTTTACACTCTTTTCTATTTATTTGTTGTGTATATTCTCTTAAATTTAGGATTTTTGATTACTACGTGACAAAGTTATTGTAGGTTTCCTTCCCCCATATGAAAGAAAATTTTTACCTTGAAGAGGTTTAATTTTCTTCAATCTTAAAGTACTTATATGTGAGAAGAGACAGGCATCATTTTACAGTTAATTTTTTAAAATTCTTTGCATGTTTATATTGTTTAGTAATATTGTGTGCTAAATAAGTTTTGTATAAGCTATCTAATATTCTTTACTTCATTTATGTGTATCTGTTCGTGGGTCCTAGTAATTTTGATGATTAGTTATTTGATTTTCGATAAAGTTGTTCTTCTTCCTGAAATTATTATGAGGACTCTGCTGATGTTCTGTCTTTGATGATCATTTGATAACCGTTACTGACAAGTATATGTCACCCCTTTTCTTCTCTATTGAAGTATTTAAAATACTTTACTTCTTGAAAAGTCTTCAAGTTGAAGTCTTGAAGTTGGTGAAGTCTTGAAGTTACGAAAAAGATGCCAAATTTCGTTTTTATTTCGTGTTTTGTGTTGTTCATATTTTCGTTGGTTTATATTAAAGTTTGCTTTTTGTTTTGACAAGTTTTGTTTGCTGTAATTTTAAATTTTTAATAACTCTTTGTAACCGTCAACCTTCCACGAAACATTTAAAAGCTTGTATATTTTCTTGTTTTTTTTTTCTGCTTTCTTATGTTTTACTTGAAAGATGTTTTGCTTCATTATTTAGCCTTTGATACTTTTAACTCTTTTGCGTCTAAGGCCTCGAACTTCGTCAGAATAACCCCTTTCTCTTGTATAACGTTGTCCACCAGATTGATTCAGTTTTATTGCTGCTACCTACAGAACTAGGACCACGGTTATTGATACGGAAAAGTTTCGTGTAATAAATGTGTAGTTCTGATTTTTATAATCATTTTATCTTAAATATTAATTTTTATTTTTTAGTATGGTTAATTAAATTTGTGAGTTTTCTCTTGTAAAAAATGTTAATTTAATTTCTTAAATATCTCTTGAAACTTTTTAATCTTTTTAAATTTTTGATCCTTTGAAAACTTTTTAATCTTTCGAATTTTAACCCTCTATTAACAAATGATTAGTTAGATATTTTTTATTGATTAAAATCAATTCTTCTTAACTTATTTGAAAACTTATTTTCAAAAATTAAAAATTTAATTTTCAAAAGTCTATGTTAAATTTTAAAAAAATTAATGAATACCTTTGTCTCATCTAATTTAATTTTTTTTTTTTTTTTTTTTTTTTAATTCAATATCTATGTTTAATAATTAGTTTCGCTTGAATTTATTTTCATATTTTTGGATTAATTCTAATTTTAATTTAGTTTCAATTTTACTTACTTTTGAAACAACTTCAGTAAGTTATTATGTATTTTCTTGGCTTTTACTTTTATTAAAATCTCAGTAGTAACCGGACTTTTTATTGCTATGACATCATATGGGCCTATCCATATTGGTGAAAATTTATTTTTTTAGCCTGATTTTTCATCAGTACTTTGTCACCAATTTTAAATTCTACAGGATTTAAAGAGTTATCATACTGTATTTTTGATAATTCTTTTGTTTGCTCCTGGTTCTGTCTCACTAGTTCGTGAGTTCTTTGGATTTGGTATTTAAGGATTTTTGAAGGATCTTCGGTGTTATACACCGGACTACATTTACGTTTGAGATTAGTTGGCATTTCTGAATTAAACCCATATAAGGTTTTAAACGGTGTTTGTTTGGTGCTTATGTGCGGTGTGTTATTGTGAACATGCATGGCAGATGTTAACCACTGATCCCAATTTGACCCATCTTCTTTTGCAAAACTTCGTAAGTATTCTGCTAATGGACGATGGCTTTTTTCCCATGAGCCATTAGTCTGTGGGTGGTATGGAGTTATGTGTAATTTCTTAATTCCTAACATTTTACACACATCCGAAAATAATTTCGACACAAAATTTGAACCGTTATCGGTAATCAGAACTTTTGGAGCATTGTGACGAGTTATAATTTCGTCGAAGAACGCTTTTGATACTGTACTAGCTTCAGCATCTGGTATTGCGACACATGCCATGTATTTTGAAAAATCATCTTGAAAAGTAAGTATGTATTTATTTCCTGACACCGGCTCTGGCAGGATACCCACTATGTCCATGTAAACTTTATCAAATGGTCGCTTCGGTGTATCTGTTAACACCATAGGCATTTTTGTTAATTTAGAACATTTATTAACCTGGCATTTTTGACATTTCTTAACATATTCCTTGATTTGCTTTTGCATCCCTTTCCATTTATATTCTTGCCTTATTCTGAAATAGGTTTTTAAAGCTCCTTGGTGCCCACCTAGTGTTATATCATGAAAATCTCTCAAAATTCTTTTAATGTCTTTTGGATCGGTTAGAATTAATATATTTTTATTCTGTTGGTCTACCACCTCATCATTTTGTTCACTAGATTTCTCTGCAGTTTTTTCCGTTTCAATTTTCCTTTCTTGTTCTTTAGCCTTTGACCTTGTTTGAACTATAACTATATCCTGCTCTTGTTGGGGTATCCTACTAAGCGCATCCGCATTTAAATTTCGTTTACCCGGTTTATATATAATTTCATACTCGTATTCTGAGAGTTTGTGCCGAAATCGTGCTAAACGTGATGTTTGGTCTTTCAAATTTGCTATTCCCCTCAATGGTTGATGATCTGTTTATATCTTAAAAGGCCTTCCTAACAGATAAGCCCTAAAGTTTTTGGTTGCCCAGACAATTGCTAAAAACTCTTTTTCTATTGTCGAATAGCGTTTTTCTGCGCTATTTAATGCCCTACTCGCGAATGCATTTGGCCTATCCTCACCAACTTTGCCTTGTGATAAAACCGCACCTAGTGCCACTCCATTGGCGTCTGTAGTTAATAAGAAAGGTTTTTCAAAATCTGGATAAGCTAAAACTGGAGACGAGGTAACTGCTTCCTTTAACGTCTGGAAAGCTTGCTGAAAGTTTTCCGTCCATTAAAACTTTACGTCCTTTTTCAGCAAATTATTTATTGGTAACACGATTTGTGACATATTTTTTATAAATTTTCTATAGTAATTTACTAAACCTAAAAATGCCTGAACTTCTTTTCTATTTCTCGGAACTGGTATATTTTTCACACATTCCAGTTTTTGTGGATCTGGCAAAGCTCCCATTTCCGAACATTTATGCCCTAAATATGCTATCTCACGACGTTAAAATTGGCATTTCTCTGTGTTTAACTTTAAACAATTCTCCCTCAATTTCTGAAAAACTCTTCCAAGTCTTTCCTCATGTTGCTGTAAATTTTTACCATAGATTACAATATCGTCTAAATATACAAAACAATCTATCCCTTGTAGTCCTGTGAGTATGTGATTCATAAGCCTTTGGAATGTAGCTGGGGCTCCAGTTAGTCCAAACTGCATTCTGTTAAACTCATAATGACCTAACGACGTACTAAAAGCTGTCTTTTCCTTATCCTTGCTATTCACTAAAACTTGATGATAGCCACTAGCAAGATCTAGTGCTGAAAAATATCTACAATGACCCAACTGATCCAGAATTTCATCAATTCGAGGAATAGGGAAAACTTGTTTGATTGTGACATCGTTTACTTTTCTAAAACCAAATACTAATCTCCACTTTTTCTGTCCGTCTTCCCCGGCTTTCTTTGGAACAAGCAACATTGGTGACTTCCACGGGGACTTGCTTGGCCTGATTATGTCTTAATCTAAAAGTTTTTCTACTTGTCTTTGTATCTCCTCCCTATGCATTTGTGGTAACTGTCTATGATTAATTGGTGCTTGATCTCTTTGCATTTGAATATCATATTTTAAAATAGAGGTGCATGACAATTTGTCTCCTTCAAGCAATAAAATATCATGAAAAGACGTTACTAAATTTTCTATTGCTCTTTCTTTTCTTTTCTATATGCTCTTTCTTCATTGTTTAAGCTTTTGTCGACTTTAACTGTTTCTATCAATCTATTAACCTTTTCTCTTACGTCTACTTCCCTTGCACTGTACGACGAGCTCGCATCCACTATGAACTCTTTAAAATTTGAAAAATTTGGTCTAAAATCCTTAGGTATGACACAGTCATCCTTATTCGCATTTAGCACTGTTACATATGAAATTTTATTCTTCACATTTGCTAACGTTTCACCTAAATAAACCCCCGGCATAATCTCTTGTTTATGGATTGCAACAACTGAAATATTTGTTTTTATCGGAATTTTAACCGTTTGTATTGTTCTTGCTTTAACACTTATCTCCTTATTGTAGCTTAAAGAACTAATCTCGTTTATTTGTTTTAGAGGTAATTCCACCCTAGTCTCCATGTGTTTACCATAAACTGTTAACGGCGCAGCCGGTAGTCCTTTTTAAAAAAGGGTAGTCCCTTTTAAAAAAGGATAGTGATTCGAACTCGGTTACCCGTGTTCAAATAAATAAATAATAATAACTTCCCAAAGATTCTGCGATTCCGTAGCCAATTCCTTGTAGTTGACCGGTCCCTCCAGAATATAATTAAAAAGGTTTAAAACCAGTAAAATAAAAATTTGTAGATTAGATTACAGAATTAAATTCCCAGAGAAACTATAGTATAGGGTGAGAGTTGTTGTAGAACACAGAAAATTTTAAAGCCAACGAAAAGATAATGAAATCATACTTACTTACTTAGAAGGCGCTTACAACCGTTGGTCGGTTTTGGCCTGGTTTAAGAATTTGCGCCAGCCTCTTTTGTCGTGCGCTTGCTGGCGCCAGTTGGAAACTCCAAGCGTTGTCAGGTTATCCAATGCCTGGTCTTTCCAACGGAGATGCAGTCTTCCTCGTCTGCGTTGGCCACCGCTGGGTACCGAATCCAATATCTTTTTCGCTGGAGCATCGTCGTTCATTCTCTCGACATGACCTAGCCAGCGAAGCCGCTGTATTTAAATACGCTTGACTATATCGATGTCGGCATATAGCTCATACAACTCGTTGTTCCATCGTATTCGGTACTCGCCATTGACGCAGATTGGACCATAGATCTTGCGAAGGATTTTTCTCTCGAACGCTCCCAAAGTCCTTTCATCAGAGCTGCTCAACGTCCAGGTTTGTGATGCGTATAGTAGGACGGGCATCATTATTGACTTATACAGCGTCAGCTTTGTTCGTGGAGAGAGAGCTCTGCTTCTGAATTGCCTACTGAGCCCAAAGTAACACCTGTTGGCAAGAGTTATCCTTCGTTAAATCTCAATACTGATATCGTTGGAGGAGCTAATACTGGATCCCAGGTAAACAAAGTCCTTCACTACCTGAAAGGAGGTGTTGTCAACAGTGACGTGGTTTCCAAGACGCTGGGACTGTTTGTTTGTTGACACAAGATACTTCATTTTATCTGCGTTCACTGCAAGACCCATTCGACTCGACTCTTTTTCTAGCCGAGTCGAATGCTGCACTGACTTCTCGCGTATTGTGGCCAATGATGTCAATATCATCAGCATACGCCAGCAGCATAACACTTTTATAGAAAATTGTGCCGCTGCGTCTCAGGTCAGCAGCTCGGATGATCTTCTCCATTACTATATTAAAGAAGTCGCACGATAAGGAATCACCTTGTCTGAAACCTCGCTATGTATCGAACGGAAGGGAGAGGTCCTTCCCGATTTTCACTGCGCTGCTGGTGTTGCACAGTGGCATCCTGCAAAGACGTATTAGCTTCGCAGGAATACCAAATTCAGACATGATGGAGTATAGGTGACTCCTTATTGGACTGTCGAAGGCGGCTTTGAAATCAACAAAGAGATGGTGTGGGTCGATTTGTGTTTCGAGGGTCTTTTCCAAGATTTGTCGGAGCGTGAAGATCTGGTCAATGGTGGACTTTCCAGGTCTGAAGCCACACTGATAAGGTTCAATCAGTTGGTTGACGATGGGCTTCAGTCTTTCACACAATACGCTCGACAGGACCTTATATGCGATATTAAGAAGGCTAATCCCACGGTAGTTGGCGCAAATGGTGGGATCGCCTTTCTTGTAAATTGGGCAGAGCACACTGAGGTTCCAATCATCTGGAATGCATTCTTCCGACCATATTCTGCATAGAAGTCTGTGAATGCATTTAAACAGAGCTTCGCCACCGGTCTTAAACAGCTCAGCCGGTAGACCATCGGCTCCTGCGGCTTTGTTGTTTTTAAGCCGAGCTATAGCTGTTAAGACCTCGTTATAGTCGGGCAGCGGAACTTCAACGCTGTCATCCATTATTGGGGTTTCCGGGATATCATCTCCACAGGCGGGATTGTTGTCAGCGTCGCCATTTAAAAGACTAGAGAAGTGTTCCCTCCATAGCATCAGTGTACTCTGGATATCTGTCACTAGATTCCCATTCTCATCCTTGCAGAAAGAGGCTCCGGTCTTAAAACCATCGGCCAGGCGTCTTATTTTTACGAAAAATTTTCGAGTCTCATTCCTGTCGCCATGCATCTCAATTTTCTCGCACTCACGCATTTCCGCCTCTCGTTTCTTTCGCCTGAAAATGCGTCTCTCTTCCCTCCTCTTTTCTCGGTATCGCTCCATAACAGCACGCGTTGCAGGGTGGTTTTGTAGGCGATGTCCTTCTCTGCAGTGGCTTCACGACACTCCTGGTCGTGCCACTGGTTTCGGCGAGGGCGGTGGTAGCCTATCACCTTTTCGGCAGCCGTACGCATAGAGTGGGATATGTCGTCCACTCTCGGCATATATCGATCGAAGGTGTGCTTTCTGGAAGCAGGAGCGAGAGTCGAGTAGCGAAGACATCGGCTGTCCATTTTGACTGCAGCTTATCGACATCTAGCTTTCTCTGTGTAGGATTGCGAGCATTCTTAACTGCGACGTGTACGGGTCTTGGCTGCGACAAGATAATGATCCGAGTCTATGTTAGCACAATGGATCGTGCGTACGTCTAGTACACTGGAAGAGTGCCTTCCGTCAATCAAAACGTGATCAATTTGGTTGCATGTTTTTTGATCAGGGGACAGCCAAGTGGCCTTATGAATATTGAGATGCTTGAATCTAGTGCTACTAATGACCATGTTTCGTGCGGCGGCGAAGTCAATCAACCTCATTCCGTTATCAGATGTGTTGTCGTGGAGATTGAACTTGCCGAATGTTGGACCAAATATGTTTTCCTTACCCACCTTGGCGTTGAAGTCACCAAGCACGATTTTTATGTCATGACGGGGCAGCGCTCGTATGCGTCTTCAAGGCGCTCGTAAAAACTTTCTTTGGTCTCGTCAGCTTTTTCTTAGGTCGGAGCGTGCGCACATATTAGGCTTATGTTAAAAAATTTTGCCTTGAAGCGGATTATGGCAAGTCGTTCGTTCACAGGAGTGAATCGCAGGACATGATGCCGTATTCTCTTGCCAACTACAAATCCGCATCCAAACTCATGCTTCTCCACATGGCCGCTGTAGTAGATATCACAGGATGCTTGCCGTAAGCAACCCTGTCCCTTCCATCGCATTTCTTGGATTGCAGTGATATCAGAATTATATCTTTCCAAGATATCAATCAGTTGGATAGAGGCACCATCCCAATTTAGGGTTCGGACATTCCAGGCGCATATCCGTAAATCATTATCAGTTTTTCGTTTGCGGCAGTCGTTATGAGATTTGGGGATTATTCTTTTATTTATTCTTGTACTTTTCATTGAATTTTTTTTTTATGTGGTGGGCTTCAAACCCAACGCACAATTTTTGCTTGATGACCAAAGGAAGCCCGCCGCTCAGATTCGCCGCCAAAGTATATCGGGCGATAGTTCTTTGACGTTTCCAGGAGACACCACGCGGAGGTTTGAGTCGACTTGAGATGATTTCGACATGGATAATGCTGGCCTCGCCAAGTTG
The DNA here is from genome assembly GCA_958299015.1 of Tetanocera ferruginea. NCBI lineage: Eukaryota > Metazoa > Arthropoda > Insecta > Diptera > Sciomyzidae > Tetanocera > Tetanocera ferruginea. Next base: position 36,970,681 of record OY282641.1, read on the forward strand.
AAGCAGTCAGACACGTTGCCATGTGAAGATCGCCCCCTTATCTCCCCTTTTTAGAATTATAAATAAATAAATAAATAAATCTTGCTTATTATAGAACTTTTCAAGAAAAATTTTCATTCTTGGGTGCTGCAATGGCTTTATTCGTATCTTATCAATAGAATTTGTTTTTTTATGTTGAAGGTGCACAATCACAGCCTTTCATAGCTTCACTTGGTGTTACACAAGGTAGTATCCTTGCTTGACTGCTTTTTATTATATTTTTAAATGATATAACGACTGTTGTTCAAAATGCCCAGTGCGTTCTTTTTGCAGATGACTTTAGCTAGTTCTAAATATTCAGAATCATGAACAGAAATAAATGTGCTAGTACTACTTATGCAAAACTAAATTATCCAACACCTATTTTTTATCAAACTCGCAGCTAATAAAGGTCATTACATTAGTAACATCTTTATAGTAGACGCCTTCCTGTTCGGTTTTAGTTCTACTTGTCCCATGGCGAGGAGTCATGGGCTTTCGAAACCAACTCTCAACAGACGAGTTCACAGGACTCACATTCATCGAATTGCCGGTAGTGCAGGATCATAGAGCCGACATCTCTGTTAGGAGTTGCTTTCTCAAATCCAATGATTTTTGGAATATAATTAAATTTATCGACCAGTTTCCAGGCACTCAGCACCCAGGATTTCTACTGAGCCCTTTTTAAAAACCAGTTTTTCCGGCATAAAGACCCTATCGTTGGAAATTTATTTATCATCCCTCATTCTAATAAACTCATACAGAATATCAGATTTTTATTCATGCCAGTAATTATCAGTTGCTTAACCGGGTTTATTCACTATCCCCGTGCTAACAGTATGTTTTATATCATTTGCTACGGCTACGTAGGTACAATAACCAGATTTTATGTACCACCTCCATGATTTTGCATCTCAAAGCAAGGGCTCATGGCAATCTATCTTTTACGAGACATACATAATTGAACCGTATTTCAAATACGCATGACACAACTCTCCTCCTTTTCACTGGCTTGGTTCAGGCTAGTGGCTAACCATCATCACCCCTAGGCGGAGCTGCTTATAAAGGTCACTGAAAATATAGACATAGTGTTATTTTTGACTGTAAATTCAATTTTGTGAGTCACCTTAACTACATCCTTCCAAAAGCTTACTCGCTACTTGCTTCTATTCGACGGCCAAATTCACACTTTACCAATCCGCTTACTCTAAAATCACTCTACACCTATCATATTCTATTATTATTATTATTATTATTATTATTATTATTATTATTAAGAAATCATTGGTACTGTAAGAACTTAGTTCTTTTATAGTACTACATGAAGCATAGGCTTAATCATTAAAATATACTATATTATATAACATAATTATAACAACAAGTATAATAAAGAAAAAATAAAAAACAAACAAAATAAAATATTTAGAATAACACACAAAAAAATATTAATATTTAAAGGTTACGACTAATATTTATCTTATCTATTTCAAATTTTGCTTAACAATATGAGAAACTAGAAAGAGATTTAAAAGACTAGTTCTAGAGATGAAAGATAAGAATAAGAAAAAGATAAGCAAGATTAAGGTTTAGAAAAATAAGATAAGATAGATTGTCTAAAAGTATCTCTTCTATTGATTTCCCTTATCCTACGAGGCAGGCTATTCCAAAGCTTAATAGCGTTAATGAAAAATAGACGAGACGAATTTAACGAATTATACCTAGGAACTATAAGAACATGACTCCTTCTAGATAATGAAAAGTGAAGTTTGTCATACAGGTAGAAAGGAGTTTTCATATGAATGAGCTTATGTAGATATATACAGTTACGCGCGTTAAGATATGCTGCTAGTTCACATCCAAGTATTGCATTTCTGAAGGTAGATAGATGGTCAAATTTTTGTAAGCCATATACGTAGTGTATAGCATAATTAAAAGCAATTTGTAGTTTTAAAAGAGAGGATGAGTCAAGTTTACTATATACTATTTCTGCGTATGATATTATAGGTAAGACCAGTTGCATTACCAGTCTACGTTTTATTTCTATAGGAGTAACACAAGCGGACATTCTTAAATTGCGTAGGACATAATAAACTTTTTGGACAACAATATTAATATGATCGACACAAGATAAAGAAGAATTAATGCAGATACCTAAATTTAATATTTTCGATACAACAGTTAGCTTACTATTTCCAATAAACAGATCAGGGACGTCATTAAGACTAGTTTTACTCTTACAAATAGGTAGGACATATGATTTAGCAGCATTTAGTTGCAGACCATTACTTTTAGACCACTCATTAATACCATTGAGGTCATCATTTAATCGGCAACATAGGTCATCAAGTAGTCCAGTTCGTCTAGAAAGATAGAGCTGGACATCATCGGCGTAAGCATGAACAGATGCATGTTTGCAGACACTGAAAATGTCATTGATGAACATGGTGAACAGCAGAGGACCAAGTATGGAACCCTGAGGAAATCCACATGAAACATTTTTATAAGAAGAAAACTCGTATTTAACTTTAACTCTCTGCATTCGATTACTTAAATTACTAGACATAAAATTAACAGCACTATCACAGAATCCATAGAAAAACTTAAGCTTCTGACACAAATATTCATGGTTAACTTTATCAAAGGCTTTTGAAAAGTCAAGTTAACAAAGTAGAGTCATAGAACCAGCATCAAACTCGGGTCGAATGTCATCCATCACCTTTACTAATGCAGAAGAGCATCCATACCCTGACCTAAAACCAGACTGCAAGGGTGATAATAGTTTTTTCTCAAATAAATATTTGCTAATTTGTTGAGCCATAAGTTTTTCACAAATTTTAGACAAAGGTGACAAAATACTTATTGGCCTGAAATCATTCGCCCCTGAAGGAAATTGTTTTTTAGCTACAGGATGAACGATGGCAATTTTCCAAATGTTAGGAAATGATGATGTTGTTAAACAATGGTTAATGATATGTGTAAGTGGACTTATTATATGAGGCAAAATAAGTTTAATAAACTTTATTGGAATGCTATCATCCGAAATTGCATTTGATTTTATCTGCGAAATGCAACTTCGAACATCAATTTCATTAACTGTAACGAATTGGAATGATTGTTGCATATTTAGATTGTTACGAATGCACAAATCATCATTAGAGACAGTAGCAGTGTTAACAAAAAAATTATTCAGAATTTCAGGGTCTAGACTACATGCAGGAGTTTTTTTAGTACATACCCCAAGTCTATTTAAGTTCTTCCACAGCATTTTGGTAGGAAGGGAGAGTTTAAGCTTGTCAGAAAAATACCGTGTTTTTGATTGTCTTATTAATAGAACAGCTTCATTTCTCGCAAGTCTAAAAGCTTCCCAGTTGACTGATGATGGACTTCTTCGCCATTTTTTGTGAAGTTTATTTCTTTTTTTAATGCAACTTAAAACACTCTGAGTAAACCAAGGACAAGATACATTCTTAACATTTAACGTACGAAGAGGAATATGTTTATCATACATTAACAGCTTGTCATTAACATCATGATGCAACCAATACTCATTAAATGAAAGCGTAGACAAATCATTGTACAGAGACGGATAATCAATATGTTTGAAATCACGATTTGAAAGAATTTGATGTTATATTACAAGACAAGTTAACATTTAGCGAACAAAAAATTAAATCGTGATCGGAAACAAAGTAAAGCTGATCAAATAGAGCGACAACTAAAGGATTAGAAACAATGAAATAATCAAGTAAACTGGGCGTGGAGTTGATGGAGAACCTTGTAGGCATAGTTTCGTTTACAACTGATAACCCAACTGTCGATAACTTATCAATCAACAGTTCTTTTCCAATTTCATTGGAGAGAATATTGATATTAAAGTCACCATATAACAACAATAAATCGTAGTCAAGAACACAATTATTTAAAACAGAAATTAAAGGATCAACAGAAAAACATTTATTGGGATTATAAACACATGACAAAAGAATTTTCTTACTTTTATCTGATAAACATATATTTATGAATTCTATTCCAGATCCACTAGAACTACAGATCATTTTAGAAGTTAGAGTATTTTTACAGTACACCGCGACTCCTCCTCCTTTTTTTCCAGACCGATCGTTCCTATACATTGTATAATTTTTAATGTCACAAATTGCATCACATACATCACTATATAACCACGTTTCAGAAACACAAATAACATCAACTAATGAATCTTCGAAAACATTTTTTATAAAATCAAGTTTAGACATATTCAAACTACGTGCATTAAAGTGCACGACATTTAGTCCACTGCGCTGTTTGCACAGAACCTGTAATAAAATTTTCGGATTTTCATTAGCGCCAATAGCCGAATAATATCACTATATGGTACGTTCGAAACTATAATATGCGTCATTGATATGGAACCCGTTCTATTCTTTTCACGCTTTACGCCTTGAACGAATTCAAAACTCTTTTCTGCGTTTTGTATTTAGAAATTAATATTTGAACCATCCAATTTCATCATATAATGTTCGATGTGATCTTTTAAGATAAACATAAAAAGTCTTGAAATAAGAAGAAAGATGTCGTCTATGTTGTTTATTTTCGATATTTAAGCTGGTAAAACTGATTGCTTATATCTTTAAAATTTAACAAAATATCAATGTTCCAATCATGGCGCTTCGTCATCTTCATTTTTTGTTTCGAACTTAAATTTGAATTTTTCGATTAGAAGTAGAGCCATTAAAAAAGCAAGTCTACTTTTAGGTACTGTTGTGTTTTCAAGTAGGAATCGATTGCTTTTTTATAAAGTCTGTTGTTGCTTAAGAATAAAATATTGATGAATTTCAATATGGCGAAAATAGCAAGATATAAAAATAAGTAATAATGATGAATATGGGCCTTTAGCTTAAAATTGTTAAGGTTACAACCTTAAAACCTTAAAGAAAGTAAAACCTAAAAGGAAAACATAATATTAAAATAACGTACGATGGTTACGTACTTGTCAACACATTCGAGAGTCGATTTTTATTTAGCGCCGAACAGGTCGATTGCGATTGCCTACTTGCAGGCTAAGTCCTACACTGTAAACATTAAGTTCTTATGAGGCTGAGAAAACACTTTAAAAGCATTAATATGTGAGCTACAGGAATAAAACTTAGTACCTACACGGTGAAAATTCAGTTTAGACAATATTCTTTATGAGCATAATTTATGCGCTATTTGTTCACATTTATCGATTATAAGCAACTACATAAATTCAGAGCAAGAGAAAATCATTCTTTATGCGCTACTGATGTAAGATGTATCTATCACCCACTTGCTCATGGATCTTACGCACTTGGAATCAGTTGAAGAAACTTTGTACATAGATTATGCTTAGATAACTCTTATACCAAGATTATGAATAAAATTTTCATAGATCCGGCGAAAATAATATGAACTGATAATACCTTGCGCAGTGGTTATGAACGAAAAGTTAAAGTCAATAAAAGTCAACATTACCGATTACACTAGTCCACAAATTTAGGAAAATTTTTTTATCCAGAGACATGAATAATTTCTCTATAAGACCTGTTTACACTGCTTCTACGCCTATACTCAGTTTTTCCCTAATAGGTCGAATTCTTGAGATACAGGGTGATTTGTATTTTTAGACTTTGATACAGTTTTTTTTTTATCTAGAAACTAAACTGTTCCATGTAAAGTAATAATTTGTCTGTCATCTGACAGATAATTAAATATGCTATCTAATACTGTATTAACCATTTGTATGTCGGCTTTTTTCTCTGAGATATTTAAGTCTAAATTTGAAATTTGAAATTTTTGTTTAACAATTTTGAACTTTGACCGTATTTTCCATAATGTTTGAAACTATTTTTCAAATATGTTTTAATTTGATGTTATTTTTTATTAAATTCCCGTCATTAATATGCTTATAACAATATGATAGGGTTTGGAAAAAAAATTACAAAAATTAAAACAAGTTTGTAAACCATTCTGCTTAAATTCCCCAAAGAACATTTTCTTTTAAAAAAGCAAATTTTTCAGGTAGAAAGTTTTTCTCTTGGACTGAAGAGTAAAAAGAAGGTCTTGAAGCGGAGATTGAAAATTGAAATTGAATGGACGTGAAACTGCTTTTCTTATACATCGATGCATTAGTTTCTCGTATAAGACTCCAGCAGTTGTCACAAAAATATAAACTTTTGCTCATACATACTTGCAAACATAAAATGTATGCAGTGTAATATCTCGTAATTTTTTTTCATGCATTCAAGAAACACTCAAGCGCAGATCTCATCTGCTTGACGTTCGCTTGGATACTGAAGCTTTGATCGTTCTGTACTTCCCAGCTAGCATTTTCAATCGTAGACGGATCTTCCGCGATTGAACCGGACGATTAAATAAATATTTGACGATGTCCTATTCCGATCGCATAAAACACAAAGTTCAGTACAACTGAAGAAACTGTGTCGAGCCGGCGACTCTTCCATCTGAGTCGTCTACGATGCGTAGAAAAGAATCGTGTAAAACGATTTTATTCCCATTTCAAGCGAGCTTTGAAACAGTCGCCTAAATGAGTCGTCTGCGATGCACATCTGAAAATAACAATCTTTTAATGGTCGTCAGAAGAATTAAATGCCGATTGTAGAGTAACATAAAAAGAAACACTCATCAACCAATCATCAAAATGAGTCGTATTAATACCATATTTAAGACTAATATGCGATCTTTGCCTACCAGCAATCTTAAAATGCTCGCCAAAATGCGTAAACGACGATTCACTCGTCCAACAATCGTCATAACGACTCGCAAAAGCATTATTTGGAAGAGCAAAATAAAATTCTACCGTAACAATCGTCTGGACGATTAATAAAAGAATCGCGAAATGATCGCGCTCGTCATACAATCATCCAAATGCTAGCTGAGGTGAGATGTATACAAGTTAAATTAACTTTAGTTAATTTATATTAAAAAAAATATTTTTTATGGAGCAAGCTCCTTTTCTTTATTAGTTCAAACTTAAGACTAACTTATCAATTTTAAAATAACTTAAAGCTAAGCCTGCCGTCGCTGCCGTTATCACCTGAGCGTCGCTGCTGCCGTTCGTTGACGTTGTTTTATCGGCGCGTGTGTCGAGTCAGCAAAAACAATGGGAACATAATTTTGTGGAGTTTCGCAAGATGAAATGTGAAACCTTTGTTTTTCGGTGTTGCAATAGTGGACAGTGTTGGATCATCAAGCTTTTGATGTGAGGGGTGTTAACTACTCCCCCCCTAGATTTCAAACGTCCTCGTTTGAATTAGGCTGTTTGTTAAAGATTTTATTTAACCCTTCTATTGCTGTGCTAGATAATTCCAGATTTGAAGAATAGATTTCTGTTTTTGTGGTGATAGGTTTTTCTTTCCTATGTAGTAAGTATTGGTATAAGCAGGCTATTGTGGCAAGTATAAGTATTATTGATCCAAGTCCGAAGGTCAGGCCAATATTAGTTTCTTCGTCTTCCTGGAGTAAACTGATAAAATTAGAGTTGTTAATTTGTAGCTCTTTCATCATTTGTAATGAGAGTATTTCTTCAATGTGGTTGGGTTCGGATGAGGGCTGTAACACTGCTGGTAGTGGTTTACTTGCTGATATTTCTGCATTAAAGAATGTATTTCCATCAATTTTTATACTGGCGTTATGGTAGTGTATGATGAATGTTCCATTTAGGCTAAGAGATTCCTCATTAATTAGTGCGTGACCGTTGAATCGGTTCAAAAATATTATTCCAGGTGATATTTCCTCAATTGCTGGTATATGCTGGTTGTTCACTTCAGTGCAATTAGGTGGGCGGCTTTGTAACAAGTTGGCAATACAGGCATCATTATTTAAATTAACTAAACTACTAATTGGACATATTTTTAAATTATTATAGGTCTTACAAATTTCTTTAATTCCGAATATATCTTTTTCACATGAAAGCGTTGAATCAAAATCTATTTTATTTATTCTCAGTAATTTTTTTACAGCTCTAATTTTAACTGTTTTACATATGCGATTTTCAACCGTTGGTAAACTTATTATGTAAATTATATAATTATTATTTGTTGCAATTTTAATTTCCGAAAATTCAAACGCTTCATCTATATTTATAAATGGTATATTTTCTTTGCTTATTATATTTTTGGCTAGATCGATTTCATTATTTGATAATATAAAAGAATTTATTATATTGGCTTTTGCCCAGTGAATAGCATATGCAACATTTACGATCTCTTCTTTGATTATTTCTAGCTTATATCTTAACTCTAAAAATAGTTCATTTTTAATTTCATTATCATTTTTTAACATTTTTGTAATATTATTTGTTATATTTGAAATTTCATTAATTCTCTTTAAAGTAAGTCTGTTAATTATTAATTGATTATTGTTATTTTCTAAAACATTATTTAATTTCTCTACTACAATGCTATGGTCATGGTGGTCAGGACTTCCTGCAATCCATTTCCATGCACTGCCTAAAAAATCGAGTGATCTCTTATTTTTCTTATTGATTTTTAAATTGTTGATATGGGATTTTATTTGGGATATCAGGAGGATTATGAAGGGGTAATGTGGGTTTTTGTCGTGCCTGTACTTGTTTGCTGTTGCTTCGATATTATTAGTTATTTCGATATATTTATCAATGTCTATCTCGTGTATTATTTTAAAAGTTCCCGTCTGTATTTTTGCAGTTCCTTCTTCTATAGTGACTAACTGGGAATTGGTGTAATCCAGGATCTGTACTTCTGCAATACATACAGGAATGAGGAGGCTGAAAAGGGAAATTGTATGTTTAATATAAAGGATAGGGATTGGATGTTAGTTTCGTATTCGACTTTTGTGTATTACTTGATATTTTTCTGTTAAAACAGTGCTGTTTCTATCTTCTTTTACTATTTCCTTAGTGTATGGTTTAGATAGTTTAGTTCCTAATCTTTTGTTTCTTTTTACAAAAATAACTTGTCCTGGTAGATACGTTTTTGGTTCCTGTTTATTTTTATTATGGTATTCAATATCTTTCCTCTGTTTGCTTGCTAATTTTCCTATGTTGTCTTGTCTTGTTTTTTCTATGTCGTCAGGTGTAAATGTAACATTTCTATTAAAATATAGGTCAACTGGTCGTTTTTGCGTAACTGAGTGAACTGTATGATTGTACTCTGATACTGAACGTTCTAAGAGTTCTTCAAAATTTCTGTGCCCTCCGTTTTCTTTAATACAGCGCATTATTTCGATTAATGTCGAATGGAACCGTTCTACTTGTCCATTCGCTTGACTCTTATAAGGTGGCGTGGTATAAACATCTATTCCTAGTTCGTCCTGCATCATAAATTTAATTGTAGCGGAATTAAGTGAAGGTTCATTGTCTATGACTATTAGTTTGGGTACACCAAAGTAAAATATTATGTCTCTTAGAGGTCTTCTAACGTCTTCTATTGCTCTACTTGCTAACATTTTTGTTTGCGCATATTTAGTAAATTTGTCTAATGCAGTCATGACTATTTTTCCCTCGGTTAAAAATATATCTATATGAATTGTGTGGCCGGGAAAGGTGGGTAATGGCGTTTCATTAATTTTTGGCTGATTTGGATGTCTCTCATATTTATTTTCTTTGCAAGTATTGCAATTTGCTATTATTCGTTTGATTTTACTAAGCATCCCTGGAAAATAATACTTTTCTAATATTTGGATTTTATTTTCCGTGGCATTTCTGTGTGCTCGTTGGTGAAATTCTAGTATAGTATTTTCCTGGTCCTGCTCACTTGTGACATCTTCAACTAATTTTTGCGTATAGCGAGCTTTACAACTACTAAAGTGCTGTGGATAGAAGTTTTGAATAATACCCATTACTCTTTCTTCTGTGTGGATTCCATTAATGACGGATGGATTAAGATATCGTTTTAGATGTGAAATAAGGATATGTTCATTATATTGCGGTTCTGTTATAATATGTCTATGAATTGTTGGAAATACTATCTTAAATTGGTATGTTGACGCTTCACCTTGTTTGAAAAATATTTGATTCTTGAAAACATTAACGGGGACTTCTGTACATGGGATTAAATTGTGTGACGAGCTTTCGTCGCTATGAACTGTTGGAGTAAGTGAATTTATCTGAACGGGTATCCTTGAAAGTGCATCTGCTACTACATTGGCGTGTCCTGGCTTATATTTCAATTCGTAATTATATTCTTCTAAGATGGATTTCCATCTTTTCATCTTACTATTTGTATTTTTTGAACTTAACGCGTATGTTAGGGGCTGATGGTCGGTGTATATTTTTATCTTTTTTGAACCATACAAATAATTTCTAAGAGAATTCAATGACCATATAATGGCTAACATCTCCTTCTCGTTGGTCGCGTAATTTTCTTCGGATTTATGGAGAGTTCTAGAAATAAATGTAATTGGCCTATTGTTTTGAGATAATACGGCACCGATTGCATAATCCGACGCATCAGTTGTTAATTCGAAATCTTTTGAAAAATCTGGATGAACGAGTGTGATATCCTTTGATATCAATGTATTTCTGATTTTATCAAATGCGTCTATTGCTTCTTTGTCTAATTTAATTAATTTCTTTTTTGATGCGTTTTTTGGAACATTCCCTGCTTCTCCTCGCAGAAGAGTAGTGAGTGGTTTAGCAATCTTCGCGTAGTCTCTAATAAATCTTCTATAGTAGCCGGACATTCCTAAAAATGATCGAAGTTCTTTTAAATTTTTGGGTATAGGAAAATTCTTGACTGCTTCTACCTTTTTCGTATTAGTCTTGATTCCTTCAGCACTGACAACATAGCCTAAAAATTCTACTTCTTTTTTTAGAAAAGCACACTTATCTAATTGGATCTTCATATTTGCTCTCTCCAGTGTCTCGAACACCAGCTCTAAATTATGTAAATGCTCTTCTTCATTTTTTCCAAATATTATTACGTCATCTATATAGACGTAGCATCTTTTGCCTATATGTTGTCGGAGGATGTCGTCTAACGCTCTTTGGAATGTAGAGGGTGCATTTTTGAGCCCAAAGGGAAGGCGTAGAAATTCGTATTTCCCATTGTTTATGGAAAATGCCGTCTTCTCTATGTCTGATTCACGAAGGAGTATTTGGTGGAATCCGCTTTTTAAATCAATAACTGTAAAAAGTTTATTTTCTCCGAGGTTTGCCAGAACCTCATTGATTTCTGGTATAGGGTATCTATCGGGAATGGTTACAGAGTTTAGCTTTCGGTAGTCGATTACCATGCGATATTTCTTCTCGCCGGAGGCATCCATTTTTTTATCGACTATCCAAACGGGAGAGTTATATGGAGATTTAGATTTCCTTATTATGCCATTGGCAAGGAGTTCTTCCACTTGACGCTCGACTTCTCCTTTTAATGCCATTGGGTACGGATATGGCTTTGAATAAATTGGGGTATTGGAAGTGGTGCGGATTTCGCCTTTAACCAACGTTGTGTATGTGAGTTTTTCGTCGGGATCCGAAAATAAATTGGGGCAATTTTTAATAATGGTATTTAATTTATGCTGTTGTTCGGGTGATAAATGTGGTAACCTTATGAGAACTGTATTAACTTCTTGTGCGATTCTTTGTTTTAGAGGTATTTTAATATTTGGGAATATCGTCATAAAATTTTTATCAGTATGGATTGTGGCCTTAAGTTCTTTTAAAGTATCATTTCCTATTATTCCATGAAATGAGGATAATGTGGGTAAAACATAAAATTTTAATTTATCTGTTTTCGGTCCGAAAATATTCAAGTATGTGTGGTAATTTATTTCTATTTCTCCTGCTACTGTACTAACTTTAAAAGAGGTTTCATTCTTAATAAAATTCCTAATCCTTGTAGATTGAATATAATTTTTATTTGACCCTGTGTCAATTAAAAATTCTATTTTGTCTCCACTTCTAGTTGTGTACTCAAAACATGGGAGTGAAGACGGACTTATTCTAAAAAATTAACAGTATCTTTTTCGGAAAAAATATTATTTGGATCGTCGTTAAATTGTGTATCGTTTTCTCGTTCATCATTTGGACACATTGCATTAAGTTGAATTTCGTTGTGGTAATCTGGTTCGATTGGATAACGTGCATCTAAATTCGGATAATAATTTGGACAATTTGCATTGTAATCGAACTCTATGTTGTTGCCTAGCTCACTTGGGTAGTCCGTATTTAGGTGATAATTCCGCTGTATTTTATTCGGTGGCGGATGCGTCATCTGACTAACTCCTGGACGTTTTTGCGGGAAATTAAGCTGTGGCCTGTTCTGGTAATTTACTTGTCTTGTTTGAATCGAGCTATCAATGTCCATTGGAACCGGTGGTTTTGGTGGTAAGTTCGGTCGATTGTTAAATCCAGCATGATTTGCTTGGAAATGTTGATTATTTCCAAACCTATTGTAATTTGGTTGTGGTGAGTAATTTTGTTGGAACGGGTTAGGTCGGTTGTAGTTAAATCTATTATTGAATTGATTAAGATGTTGCTGAGGTCTATGGAAGCATAGTGGAGGAGGTGGAGCGTAGGCTAGCTCCGGATAAAAACGTTGTCCTTTGAAATTTATTGGTTGTCGTGGAGGCCGTGGAGGTGTTGACATGTTGGCAAGGTGTCTGTTTGCACCATGCGCGTAATTTAACCGGAAAGTCATATTTTCCAGTTTTTGACACAGGTGCAGTGCCTGTGGCAAAGTAGATGGTTCACGAATACTTAGCAATCGTGGCAAGTCGCCGTTAAGGCCGCGAATGAAGGTGTCCAATGCCTTCTCTCTATAAGAGTTGGTCATGGCGCGTATTGCTTCTTCACTTATGTCAAGGCATGCTATCTTGTCAAGAATCAACGAAAGATGTTGATAAACCATTTGATAGAATGTCGCTACATCGTGGTGACGTTGAGTCAACGTCGTTAACTGGTACTCAAGGGTACCTATATCCCGTTTATCGGAATAATGTAGCATCAGGCATTTCCTGATCTGTGGCCAATCTAATGGAGTCCGATAAGACTCCAAGGCCGTATCGGCATCACCGATAATTTTGTGCCTTATGGTGTGCAGGATTGCAAAATACCTTGGGGTATTTTTAAAACTCTTATAAACATCGAGAATTCGGTCTACTGTCTTGCGCCAGGAGTTGAATTCTCCTGGTCGGCCGGAAAATTCTCTCAAACACTTTACCATGTCGGGTATCCTGTCAAGTTCGTTGACGTTCGTCGTGTTTACCGTCATTTCTGGGTCATGCATGTTCCTATCGTCACTGTTTGTCATACGATTCATGACTTGCTGGACTATTTCGTGAATAAATTGTGCGTTTGGTTGGAAAGTTTGTGGAGGATTTGGTTGGGAAATTTGTGGAGGATTTGGTTGGGAAATTTGAGGTGGATCTGGTTGGGAAAATTGTTGATTATTACTTATTCCTAATCTTCTAATTCCATCTAGAATTTCTTCCTCCATTTTATAAATATATTACTTATATATATTTATATATAGATATATAAAAAAAAAATTGTTCTCTTTTTTTTTTTTTTTGTAACCTTTAATAGTTCAATAATGTAAAGATAGTTAATTGATTCTTTTTCAAATTTGTTTTCAATGAAAATTTTTTAAAAAATTTTTTTACTAATATTCATTGAATCAAACAATTAATTTTCGATGAAATTTTCTCATGTAATGTTTTTCAATTTTCTTTTACTGATTTTAACACTTAATTTTAATTGATTTTTCTAAAATGATTTTCAAACTAATTTTTCTTATGAGATTATTTTTCAATTTTTCTTGTATTAGATTTTTAGATTTTAAACACTTTAAATAATTTTTTTCTTATTGGATGCGTTTTTTGAATTTTCTTAAATTTATATTCTTGTTTTTATAACTTACATAAAATAAATTACAGCTAATCTTATCATTACGTCCAGCGGTGGTCTCCTGGTGTGGTTAAGTACGTTGGCTCTGGTCCTTTTTGATGATGAATCTACTTGGGGGCCTCTTTACTATTTAGTTTCCAGGATCTCCAATTAGTGCGTCTGCTAACTAGTTTACTTTTTATTTTCAACCTTGTCTTGAGTGTCTAAGTTGAATGTGCACAGCTTGTTGGTTTATTTTTTGATTTTCAACCTTTTATTGAGTGTTTTATTTTAATGAGCACAGTTCGTTGGTTTACTTTTTATTTTCAACCTTTTTATGAACTTAATTTTTTACAATTGTGCAGTTCTTCGTTAGTTTACTTTTTGATTTTCAACTATTTCACGAACTTAAATTTCCTCACTTTTGCAAATGTGCAATTCTTCGTTAGTTTACTTTTTGATTTTCAACTGTTTTACGAACTTAAATTTTTTCACTCTTACACACGCACTATTACCGCTGGTCCCTGCTCGGGCGCCAGTTAAATTAACTTTAGTTAATTTATATTAAAAAAAATATTTTTTATGGAGCAAGCTCCTTTTCTTTATTAGTTCAAACTTAAGACTAACTTAACAATTTTAAAATAACTTAAAGCTAAGCCTGCCGTCGCTGCCGTTATCACCTGAGCGTCGCTGCTGCCGTTCGTTGACGTTGTTTTATCGGCGCGTGTGTCGAGTCAGCAAAAACAATGGGAACATAATTTTGTGGAGTTTCGCAAGATGAAATGTGAAACCTTTGTTTTTCGGTGTTGCAATAGTGGACAGTGTTGGATCATCAAGCTTTTGATGTGAGGGGTGTTAACTTACATACTTTCATGCACTTATACAATCATAAGTGTGCAAACTCAGCCGGAAAGATCGTAAGGTGCTGTAGTAAGTACCCAATCAGCCATTTAGAAATAGTGCTTGGATTAAGCTAAATGCAATACAAAAAGCAAGCCTTATCCAAGCACGCTTGAAAAACACTTACCCAGGTAATAAATTTCCAAGTTCCTTTGTATAACTATTGCGTAAAACACAAAAAGCAAGTGAGGTACAATAATATTTGGAAAGGCTTGCATTAAGTAAGTGTGTTGCAATCATACTTAGAAAACGCTGACAACGGCAATAGTTTTACAACTGTTCAAAGTTGTGATGCTCTCATATATACATACATAAATGTATTTTATTTTCATTTTGTTCGCTCAGCAGCCATAAGGCTTACGGCAAGCTGTTAGAGTGTCCGACTCATATGCGGTGGTTCGCGCGTTCGATCCCTGGGGTAGCAAACACAAAAATTTTTGAAGGCATGCAATTTTTCATATAAATATATGCTTCAATTTTAACAAACGAAAATAAAAAATAAATAAAAATAAAAATTTTACGGTTGGGTATTGAACCTTGGATGTCCAAATCATAACAAATTAAATAAACAAGTGGCTTACCAACTGAGCCACGGAATAAAAATTTTTTGCGAGTGCTAATTGATTTGTTGAATGTAGCACACTTGGAAAAAGCTTATTAAAGCACTTATATCCAATTGTAAAAACAACACTTGGATTAAGCTTGAAGTAAGGAATATTATTCTAAGGGTTCACTTTCGTTTATCCTACAATTACATGTAAGCGTTCTACAATAGTAAATGAAAGCGTTATCCAAGCTTGAGGCTTACGTTTGTTAGCTTGCTGAAAGCTTATTCCAAGCTTGTTTGGCTGATTGGGTTGCTTTTTGCAAGTGCAAAGAATATGTATATTCATAAAAAAAATCCCAAAAACAAAACACATATGGGACAAACTCGTCAAGATCGTCTGAATTTCTCTTTCACTAACAAAACACATACGCACAACAACAATGCTTTGAGTTTGGTGGTCGCACCGCACAACCTGTGTGTTTCGATGCGTATGTTGTTGTTGTTGGTTATTGTTGTTTTTTGCAATCGTCATAACGACTCGCAAAAGCATAATTTGAATGAGCAAAATAAAATTCTACCGTAACAATCGTCTGAACGATTAAAAAAAGAATCGCGAAATGATCGCGATCGTTTGGCCCCTTTTTGGAACTCATTCATAACTATTAAAAATGTTCGCCTTATTTTCTGCAGGGTATGAACACACGTTACTCTAAATTTGTTTTACACTTGCAGCTGTTGGAACTTGTTTTTGAAAAATTCTCGCGGCAATTTTGATAATTTTTGTTTAGAATCTATTGTTTATGTGGGTTTTTTCGGTTGATGTTAACTTACTTCATTTGAGTCAATTGTGAGATAAATATTTTTGTTTTTCTAAGACCTATTTACTCGGCTTCGACGGTATACGTCAATCAATTTTAAAATAATTTATAAAACCTTTAAGCTGAACAGGTCAGTGTGTATTAACTTAGTGCAAACGTTTGCTACATCCATATGTAAGCGGGTCCGGTAAAGAAAAGTGAAATTTATGCTTAATCAACACGGATTAAGAAGAAGGAATTGAGAAAATTACTTTAAATATGGTATACATTGTGTACATGGGTCCAGTCCAAGGTTTTGCAATACACTTATCCCCCATTTTACACGGTACTCGTTTAATACACGATTTTTAGTTTAAATATCAGAAATAAAATTTTCAATAATATAGACAAACGAAATATTTGAGTTTTACTGATAAACATTTTTCTCTAATTATTCTATTGATAGTTTATACATTTTTAATTTCTATGAAATACGTATATTTTATTTTTAAGTCTTACATCCGTATATTTGTGTTTCTTAGACGATTATTTAATGTTTGAAATAATTGATTATATTTCTGGTAATTCAACTGTTATTTTTATAATTTACTTAATACTTTCATCTAAGTTTACGTTCAATATAATTTCAAATAAAATAAATAACTACATAAGTAAAACTATGACTTTTTGCATTTAACACGGTTTTTCATAGAAAAATATCATTTTCGCTTTGCACGAATCTCTCAGGAATCTATTTATCATCTAAAACTAGGGATACTTGTTATAGTTTCAGTAGCACAAGTTTTACATATTTAAGCCACAGACTTTAGGTTAGGTTAAGGATATTTCATAGTCGGATTAGACCGACCTAAAGTTTCTTTACTTTTTATTATTTATCTAACTTCCTAAGAATAATATTGTTAATGGATTCCTACTGACTGGGTTTTTTTCATGTGAAGCTTTCATAACGGAATTCTTTATTTACTTAACTGTTGGAAAAATGTGTCTGCTTTTCAATTTTGACTATTAAGCAACCATTAAATTCAACAATGAAATATTGCAAAAATTGTAAGTGGCGTTACATAATCTAGAAAGCCCCAATCAAAAAATTAAACTAGTTTTCAATCATGTATGTATGTCTATACTACAAGACTTTAAGAATTCCAACGCAAATTAATTTATCTATTCATATATTATTATAAAAAAATGAAACTCAAAGAATTGCTTTTTTGAGTTTGTTGGCTAAGATCTCCTAGGATATCCTAGGCTAGGTCATGCATGGCACCCTCAGAACTTTAAGTTATTAAAAAGACAAGACGGTTTTGACCAATAATTTTACTGAAGTCAATAGTTTTCATTCAATTAATCGCTTAATTTCAAAATGCTGAAAAATACATATTTTGTTGGTGTTGAAAAGAAACATATTTTCGAAAATGATGAAATATCGATTTTTTTCATATTTCAATATTTTTTTTAGCCAATTTGTGTGCACTTTAACAATCTTCACTTTTTTGCTTATTTTGGGTATGCATTCTGAAGAAAAAAACAAGTTATAGTCAAAAAACTTGATTTTTTGGACTAAAAAAAGGTTCAGGAGAACCAAAACCGCTCCATGGGGATTTCTCCGATCCAAAAGAAATGATGAAGAAATAGTTTTTAAGATTCCCTCTAACTTTTGAGTCGGTTTCCGGCGATATCTTAATTTCGATCCGGCAAACTGGTCATACAGATGACCACCGTGGGAGTTACCACAAGGTCAATATAAGATATGTAAGTCATTGTTAATCATTTTTTGAAATTTTTGTATTGGAGTACCCTCAAGGGTGGCAAATAAAGAGTAGGTGTCTACAGAAGAAATGTTGGGGATGAGAAAATAATAGGACTTGGTGATACAAGTGACCACCGTAGTTTCCACAAAGCTTTTTGACTTCGTTTTTGCTTTTGCAGGGTTGGGGTCGAAATTGCCCTTATACAAAATTTCATTGACAAAATTGTACTTTACAAAATTTCCCTTTTTTAAAATTGTCCTTTACAAAATTTCCTTTTACAAAATTTCCTTTTACAAAATTTCCCTTTACAAAATTTCCTTTTTACAAAATCTCCCTTTACATAATTCACCTTTACAAAATTGTACAAAAAATAAATTAAAAAATAATATGTTGATACTGTGGAAAAGCTTTTATGCAAATATGACATTAAATGGCTGCAAACCCTAAAACTTCCTTTAACTGTTTTGTAAAAAGTCTCTTTTCTGAGCAAGATATTACTTTTTGTCTGGAAAAGCATATTTGTTTTTGCAGAATGTTTTATTCTGATAGCAAACATTTTTGTAGCTTTACTTTTACCGATTTCTGACAATAAATCTGAACAGAAAACTTTCCCAGAAAAAATGATAGCAGTTAATTAAAAAAAACGTAGTACTAGTATTAAACTGAATAAAATCATTACCAGTAGCTAGAATTTAAAAGATTTTGCTCGGAACTAGTACTGGTATTTTTTTGAGCTATTCAATTTACTAGTATTTAACTAGTTATCTACACTGCTGGGCCAACCATCAAACAGCATAAAACCGTAAACAAGTGTTTTGAAATAAAACAATGCCAATGTTAAATAAAGTGCTGAGCTCGAATATAAGCCGCAAATTTGATAAACGCCTAAACAAATACAAATCGACTATAAATAGCGGAACCAAAAGTTGAACATATCATAACAACTTCAAACTCAGTAAAGTTAACTTAACTACGTCTAAAGATAGCTGATTATAATCCAAGAAGATGAAGATGAAGTTCAACAATTACAAAATTTCTGTTATTTGGTCAATTTTGCTGATTCAATCCTTTATTCCGGTTCTTAACGCTGCTCCAGACTTTCCTTCAGTAGTTAATGCTCTTACAGATGTTATAATGACTCATAATACTGCTACAAGTGCAAGCGGTAATGCTGTAACTGTGGCTGATAATGCTATATCAAGTGCTGGAACTACTCTTTCTACTGCTACAGCTCTTAACGCAGGCGATATTACTTTAATACCACAAGTACTAGTGAATGCTCAGACTACGTCTGATTCTGCGACAGGTGTGAAAGCAGCTATTACAAGTGCTAATAATATACATAGTCAAGTAACAACCAAACTTAACAGTCTACAAACATTGCTGAATCAGCAAATATCTGCTGCCACAGCTGCAATTGCAACTGCTGAATCCGCCGCTATGGTTTCAGCTTCTAATGCAGCTTCTGCTAATACTGCAGCTGCAAATTCAGCTGCTCAAGCCGCAGCTGCTCAAACCGCAGCTACTAATGCCGAAGCTGCTACAGCTGCTGCTAACGCCGCAGCTGCTACTGCCGCATCTGCTGCCGCAGCACAATTGGCAACAGCTCAAGCCGAAATTTCCAGACTACAAGCCGAATTGGCAACGGTTACTGCCGCAGCAGATGCCGCCGCAAGAACTTGCGCCACAGAGTTGCAAAAATCTAAAGCCGAAACTGCCAGATACAAAAGCGATTTGACAAAATGTCAATCGTTATGCAGTTCTGGTTATCGTGCGGTTGCGGGGTACAATAACAAGGGTGAGCCTGGATATTATTATGTTTATTATGGTTAGGTTATGATTTGTATCAACTGGAGCGAATTATAATTAATTGCAAAATATGTAATATAAAGTAATATATATATATATATGTTTTTTAATGCACTTTTAAATATGTATGCTTCAGTAAAATTATAAATGAAATTCTATTAAATATAATAAATAATATAAATCTTTATACATAAAAATGAAACGTGGTTTGTTCGGTTGCTTACAACTTGAAAACGGCTGGGCCAAATTGAATACTTCTTTTTGCTGGTTTGTTGGTAATTGTCACGCGAAGGCTTAGGAAAAAAATTCGAAAAAATTCTCAACAGGAGAAAATGTTGACGCATATTTTGTTTTTTTGTTCAATTTGGACATTGCTTTTACCGCACATCTACTTTAAAACGAATGGACTTCATCGTGAAGCAACATGCAAACTGTTCGGTACTGATCGATGCTAGATGTATTCAATTGAGTGGCAGAAAAGAGGTTTGCCACACTTCCACCGTCTTCTTTGGATGGTGGACAAAATTACACCAAACCAAATTGATGACATAATGTTCGTCGAAATTCCCTATCCTGAGATTGATCTAGAGCAGTGATGCACAGCGTTTGCAGAGCTTCCAACACAAATGCAACATTTTTGTCTAAGTATGTGTGTACAAGCAAAAAATTCAACACATCAATTCGCGTATAAGAAGCTTACTCCGTGAAGAGCAAACGCAAACTGATTCAATGCTATCATCGAAGAAGTTCGGCAGCTCCAGTTCGGCACCAGCTCTTATGTGCACCAGGGATGGCATTTTACGCACAATTGCGCTTTAAGCACGTGCGTTTTCAATTCGGCACAATTTGAAAATCCCAAAATTGAAAAAAGTTTGAAAAAACAAAATTGAAATTGCCCCAAAATTTTTATCAACGGTGATATTTGCCACAATTTAAGTCTTTCGTC
Source organism: Tetanocera ferruginea (assembly GCA_958299015.1). Lineage (NCBI taxonomy): Eukaryota > Metazoa > Arthropoda > Insecta > Diptera > Sciomyzidae > Tetanocera > Tetanocera ferruginea. The sequence goes on from OY282641.1 coordinate 36,991,307, forward strand.
TGAAGCAGCAGCTGCAACAATTCCGAAAGCCGTCGAGTGACAAATAATAAACATCAATGAACTTTTTTGTCATAGCGTTAGCAGAAAAGAAGACTTCAGAGAGCTTCAAGCAGATTTTGGCTTCCAGCTGCACCAAATTTTGCAATTAGCTCCAACGCGATGGCTCTCCCGACAGGTTTGAAAATCTATTTATAAAATATGGATTGAAATATAACAGTTTTGTGTATCATTAAGGATGCAGTCGATAGAATTTTGGAGCAGTGGACTGCGCTTGACTATTATTTTGGACTAACAGATTTTGAAGCACACTATGGTAACGAAAATATTTTTTCCATAAATGAAAATGTCAGAGAACCGTTGATAAGAATGTATTTCTTTTTTTAGCCTATATTTTAAAAATTATAAACGATGTGAATATTGAAATGCAGTCAGAGGACGCTAAAATTCACATACTTTGACAAATTTGCTGAAATTTTATTCACAAAAAAAATATTGATTTATGTTCTTTAAGTTCGTTGAATTTAAATAATCATATCCCTCCCTGTTGAGGATGTTTATTGTGGAACTACAGGTGAAATATTTTACAAACAAAAAAACATCACAATGTGATATTGTTGAGTACAAGAAAGTTGCACTAAAATTTCATAATACTTTTTGTACAGACAGTAGCGTAGCAAGGGGGGCGGGGGGGCGTTCCGCCCCGGATGCACGCCAAAATGGGGTTCAAAATTTGGCAAAAGAAGTTTTTACCTCATAATTTTTGATTTTTTTAATAAAAAGAACACACCTCAATGACTTCGGTCTTATATTTGAATATCAAGAGAGTGCAAAAGTGAATGAAAATATTTTTTACCATAAATGTGTAATCAGACTTACCATGAGTAAATCAGACTTACTCTTCTTGAGTTATGTTAAAATATCTGATGAAATCTCCTTAATTTTAAAAATAGCGGTTTATTGCGAGAACCAGAGTTAATTAAAAAAATGTGAATTATAGGATTAAAACTTCATTAACCCATGTTCATTAACCCATCTCAATTGACTCCAAAAACTTACGCCGCAGAAAAAAATTTCTGTTTTGTTCCCCTGTGTTATGAAACAAACCTCATTTACAGCTTTTAACATGCTAGAACACAATTTTTAATAGTAATATGTTTTGGGTATACTGTAACATAAAAATCATTAATAAACTTTTTTCTTGCTTAATTAATTTCTAAAAAATGAAATTGATTTAAATGCATTACATTTTTTATTTAAATTAAATAAATGGCCTTCTATGACAATTTATGGCGTTCTGACTTTTTTTATTTTATTTTGAAGATGTCTTTTAAAAACTCTACGATGGTTTTCTGACTCCTTTATTTTACTAAAATAATTATTATTATGTTCAAATCAACCAAAAAAAACTATCAAAAATACAGTTTTTAATAGAAGATAAGATGCACAGTTCCTTTAAAATTATTTTAATTATTAAAATTAAATTTTGTACTCAATCACCGAATGTGAAGAATCAACAGATTTTTTGGAATTGCAAGCTCTTTTTGAGCCATTCATGACTCTTGACCTTGTCTAACCTGGGCAAGTTTGCTTTGGGAATTATGTAGATAATGATAATGAAACAAATTTCTGATATCAATTTGGTATCACTGTAATATTGTGATACTGAAATATTAATGATGGTATTTATGGTGATATTTATAAAGCAGTCAAATGTTATAGACCCCAATCTTGTCTATAAAAGTCCAAGCAAAGTTTAATTGAGATACTATAAAGAAATTGATCAAAATTATGAAAAATGTTTATAAATGAATTTTAATATTTTATTTCAACTTTTCATTAAAATTTTGTGTAGAAAATGGGGGTTGATTTCGAAAAAATATTTATATGAATAGTTATTCAAGGTCACTAGGGAAAATTTGTAAGCGTTTTGCTTCCAGGTCCTATTTTTTCTTCAATTATGCAAAATTTTACGTAAATTTTTCAAAGTTTTCTATATTAAACTTACTTAAGTTTTTATAACTTCATAATGTCAATTCTTCAAATATTTGAAACAGATATTGTATGGTTTACTGATAATAAATTCTTCTCTCACAACTTATAAGCTCGGTAGACAAAAATATTGGAACAATTCAGCAAAAAATTCTTTAAGTTTCTGAATATTTTAGATTCTTACTTCTTTTATCAAATATTCATGGATAGCATATTTTTGTTTATTTTTTTAATCTTTTCTAAAATATGTCATTTTTCATTTTTCATGTCAAAAAAATCATCTAAAGGGGTGCACTATTTAGTTTCCGCCCCGGGTGCCACCAACCCTAGCTACGCCACAGACTTCAGAAAAAGAACTGATTTCAATAATGAATTATTAAACAAGATTCCATATTTTTTTCCACAACATGTAGTCTCTGGTGAAACGAATATTTTTTTGTTATTACTTTTACAATTATTTCTAGAAAAAGAAATTTCTGAAGCCGAAATAATAAATAATGAGTTTAGAGCGTTACTGAATATCCTACAATATCCAGTATGGAAAATGTCTCAATTTCACAATTTTGATGTAAAGTACGTAAGATTAAAAATGAATTTGATATTTTTTTTATTTAAAAATATTAACAGAATTTTGCACACATTTTCATTTCTATTCTATATTTTATTCAAAATCTCATAGAGATCAATATTTCTCTTATAAATACATATGTATATGATAAGCATTTCGCACACTAAATACAAAACAGTCACAACTCAAAAAACATGACTTTTCAGGAGAAGCGAAAAATAAAACACTTTGGTTGATACTACAGAAGAAAAGCAATTTTCATTTAAACACACAAACTTCAATCTTCCAGTTAATGAAGAAAATAATGAAAAAAATAGTGAGATATGTGTTTTGTGAATTGATTTATAACAAAAAATCGATATAAAAAAATTTTGAGTTGTGACTGTTTTGTATTTAGTGTGCGATTTAATGAATATAATGTATTATTTTTTATTTAAGTTTAAAAAAGATCTCAAATAAAATTTGAAAAATATGAAAATTGTTGAATTTGAGATTTGAATCAAAACCTTTTTTTACTTTTTAAATTTATCTTCCTTAAAAATTATAAATTTGAGTTTTGACAGTTTTTTACGAAATGAGCAAGATATGTTAAAATTCGGCACTATTTTTTCCTAAAAAGCACTATATTCTCTCTGATTTGGCACAATCAAAAACGGTCCAATTCCATCCCTGATGTGCACCTCTGATCTAGAGTTACACGAAGTGGTGAAGACGGTTATGCTTCACTTTCAATCAGACAACACAATCCTATTTCGGTTTGTATGTTTGATAATAAGTGCAAAAAACGCTATCCACGTGCTTTTGTTTGCGAAACTCAAACTGGAAACTGTGAATATCCACTGTATTGGCGTCGCTCACCTGATGACAATGGTAGAACATTCATCACTCAATTGAAAGGAGAAGTTCAATGCGATCGATTAAGTATATTGATATGGTGGTTATTGGCGTTGAAAAAACTGAAATCATCAAGTTTGAAATGGGCAGATACGTCAACTGCAACAAAGAAGTCCGGAGAATATTTTCATTTGCCATTCATGAACGTCATCTAACTGTTGTGCATCTGACAGTTCATTTGGATAGTGTATAGCCCATAGTACAACAAATAAGTTAACTGCAGGGCTACACGGAGAAAACTGTTTGCTAAATTTGTGGGGAGATTAAGCAAAACTTGAGCATAATTCTCAGCCACTTTAAAATATTGCTTATTTTCAGCAAAAATCAAGCAAATTTTTCTTTTTTAATTTATAATAACTTAGCAAATTTTCGCTTGAATTAAAACAAAATTTGCTTTTTCGATTTATATTAACTGAGCAAATTTTTGCTTGAAACAAATCAAAGTTTGCTGTTTCGATTTATAATAACTGAGCGAGGTGTTTGCTCGAATCAAATCAAAATTTGCTATTTCTATTTATAAAATAAAAAAACAAAAAAAAAAAACAAATTGGCCATTTCGACTGGGAATCGAACTCGGGCTCCGAGCATGCTAAGCCATACACTTAACCTGCATGCCACGGTATTTCTATTTATAGTTAGAATTTTGGTTTATATTTCAATAATCAAGCAACTTTTTGCTTGAATCAATTCAAAATTTGCTATATCAATTTATAATAACTGAGCAAATTTTTGGATACATTGAGTCAAATTTTGCTTTTGCCTGAACACAATTACCTTATAATAACTTAGCAAAGTTTGGCTTGAATCAAATCCAAATTCGCTATTTGAATTTATAATAAGTAAGAAAATTATTGCTAAAATTTATCTTAAGTTTGCTCTTTTCAAATTATATGAGAAGTAATTTCAATTTATAAAACATTTTATAAAATCAAACCGCTATTGAGCAAAATTTTGCTGATTTGCGTTTAAGCAAAGTAATGGCTTGATTCAAGCAAAATAATTTTCTCCGTGTAAGAGCCGAAATTCAGAACTGTCAAAAAAATACTGAACGGAATAGAGAAACAAAACGAGACATCAAATAATTTGTGTTGAATTTGACAATTCTGACTCTGAGAGAGAGAGAGAGATGATTGATAGCCCTGCAGCCAGTGATGATATTTAATTATTTTGGAGGGGACTTTTTTCTCCTCTGAAAGTAATTTTTCAGACGCGAGAGTACTTTTTGTTAAAATGATTCAATAAGCTTTTGTTGCTGAGGCACATTTACATTTTAGTTTTTTTTCTTTTCTTTTCACTACCAAAATAACAAAAAAAAAAAAAAAAAATTCGAGGCTATTTATCACATTCTTGTAAAAATAACAAAGTTTGTATATCGTCGTATGAAATCGAAAGTTACAATTGAAAAATTTTAGAGAAGTAAAAAACGCACTTACTTGAAAACAAACCATATGTTCCATATGTTCTTGAACATTTTGCAAGAACATACATTCTGATACGGTGCACAGTGATGCGAGCCCATATAGCGATTGGGAAAAATTAGAATAATGGACCGATTTTAATATGAATTTCATATCTAGGTGGATTATGGTCTCCTAAACTAAGAAATGTAGTCAGTTTTTTTCTCGGACTTCTAGTAGCTAAAAATGAGTGTGAAAACTGTAAAATTGTCAATTTTAGAATGTATATAGAATATGAAAATTAATTAAGAATAAAAAAAAGAAACAGTTTCGATAGTATCGTAAGTGTAGACGTAGAATCTTATATATTAATACGTGAACATTTAAATTTGTCGTACGCTTTTTTGGTATTAATTAAAACTCAAAATAAATAAAATTTATATCATTCGAAAGGTTATATTGCCAAGATGTGCAGAATGTATATATAAATGATATATCCGAAAGAGGGGGTTCCCAACCTTCTAAGTGAGAAATTAAATTTTTGAGAAAAAATCTGCTCTTTGATTAATATGAAATTTTGTTGGAAAAGAGTTCTTGAATTGGTCGAATTTGAATTTTTTTTTAAACGTAACAATTTCTTAAAAAAATGTAGTTTTATCCATTCGTCAATTGTAAAATTTGTAAAAAAATGTGTTTTGAATTAAAAAATTTGACTTTTCAAGTAATTATCTTGGTTAAATTTTAACGGGTTTTCAATTTTTATAATTTTTTCTGAAAGTTTGTTAAATTTTCAAATAACTTTCAAATGTGATATAATTTACAGCAAATTTCTAACCAAAAGTATTTTTAATGAATTTTCTTAATATTGTCATTACTTACTTAGAGTGTGTTTCAACCAAATGCCAAGAAAGAGAAAAAAACTGTCTCAAATTGAATGTTCTTATTTCTGAAGCCAATAACTCCGCCATCTGTAAATAAATTTTATTTATTTCTTTTTTGTTTTTAAATCTCATCAATTAACTTAAAAAACTTTTAAAAATAATACCGTTTTTTGTTTGTTTATATTTTAATTATTCCTTTTAAAAAAAGACCATAAAATTTAATTTATTTTTAAAATATGGGGTAAAAATGATTTTTGTTGTAAAAAAACAAAAACTCAAAATTGCATTTTTGATGTTCTATCAAAGTCTAACCGAATTTTAGGTGAATTTATTTTGTCTTGACACTAAATTAAAAAACTGTCCGTGCCATCAAAAAATCAAGGCTACCCCCCCCCATGATTTCTTTGACAAAATTAAATTTTTTAAAATGTTGTTTTTCTTTTTTTGAACAAAATAATAATAAAAAAAAAAATAATTTTTTTGAAGAAAATAGCTGTATATCTCTAATCAATTAAGAGTTTAGCTTCGAACTTATTTTTATCATCTCGCATATAATTATAAATAGCTAGGCAATCAATAAATTGGTCGAATTTCGACCCCAGGCGATACTAGTTCCGTTTTAAGGCTCAACCAAAGGCTCAACCAAGTTATGCGTAAGCATACAAAAGCTAGAGAGCAAAAGAACGTACTTGCTCAGCAATATATTGCGTCGCCCAAGTTCTGCGTAAGCAATTTTTCGTTCAGTTTCTCAATTTTCGTTTACTTTTCAAAACTTGAGAATTAGCGCCCGACACCGTATATTGATAAGCAGAAAAGGGTTGCAACCTGTTTAATAAATAATTTAAATTTTGGTTTTAAACACCGAAATTTTATTAAAAATCAGTAAAACAAGCAAGGTTTGTATTGAAATTGATCGCTATTTTCAATCATAAAGCATGAATGAATTTACCAACTTAAAGAAAATATTTTTTGTACTTTAAGTTGGCAATCTTTTTCGACAAAAACAAATTATCTTTTATTTGTCAAATGTTGATTCTCTCAGCTACAAGTAAACGAACCCTTGTCAAAAACAGCTGTTCGTTGTTATATTCGTTGGCCACGTTCAGCTGTGTCAACTGTTGTGACAGCAACACATCGGAGAGCGCTATTATCGGTATTAAAGTTTCAGAAAAATTGTCAAGTTTATGAAAAATCAAACTTTGTATCAAATACGAATGGAAATTTTACCGACAAATTAAAAATTTTCTATTTTTAAATGCATTTTAATGCGCAACTTCATATTTATGTGCATCAAGTTTTGACTTAGCAGTTGGCAACTGTTGGGTACGCTGAATGTGACCAGTGAAAATTAATTGCATGCTATGACGGATTGTGAGCGCTCTCTTTCTTGTTATATTTTTTGACAAAAGTCCGTTTCCAACAGAAACGTCAATACTACCTTGGAGAAATTATATCATGATTTATATTGAAATTTTTTTCATGCTTACTTTGTTTTTAATTAAGTGTGGAAAAGTGTGTTTTTGAACTTTTATATACTTTTCGTTGACTTCCTTCTGAAACTTTTGTATGCTTACGCATAACTTGTTTGTTCCTTAAGTTGTAACCTCTTCTACTTTGTCTCTTTGGTTCGACTGTTTTGTCCATTTTGCACATATTTTTTATTAATCTTCCGAAAATTAACAAAAAAATTAATAACACTCAATTATGGAGTACTTATCGAGGCGAATACAAAGAAAATGTTAAAAGTAAGCATGATTAAATGAGCAAAAAGAAACAAGCCAAATTTCAAATTTTTTCGATCATTTCGTTAAGTTTGATAGGTTGAGTTCATTGACTTCGTTGAAAAGAAGGCGAAGCAAATGTACTTTCCATTGGTGCCACTTTCGTCTCTGGCCGATATATATTTAGTTTGCGAGCTACAGTCAGTTTAACTACTAATTTCAAATTAAAATTAAGATCCCGATTTTTAAAAAAATCATATGGTAACTATATTTCACACTGAGCACAGGTCCTTTCCATTAGTGCCACTCTCGTCACTGTCCGATATTTAGTTTGCGAGCTACACTTCCGTATCTGTTCGATGTATAGTTTGCGAACTACACTGGCTAGTGCTAGTGGGATGTGGGATCCAAATTAATTTGCATTAAAAACAAAAATTAAAATTTTACGCGATCTACTGGGTGAAACTGGATAAAACGAAATATGATCCGACTCGTTTTTTTTTCATAAGAGTTAAATCTAACCGAATCACAGACCCCTTTTGTTAAATTTAACAGTTTGAGTTCATTGACTGAGTCGAACAGTAGTGCATACATAAACCCAATGCGAACCAATGCTTACAATGCTACCAATACGAACTAGACCTTATAGTTTCACGTAAGCACGTGTTACACTTCTAACTTTACTATTTTGTGACTTTCATATAATAGTGACAAAATCCAAAATTAGATATTCATTCAGCGCAGGATATATCTGATATTTTAGTATATATATTATCTTTGAACGATAAGTATTAAAGGCTGTAGGTATACCCGAAAGTATTAGCCAAAAACGTTGCATGACCTTCAAAATACAAAATAATCTCTATAAATGAATTTTTCAAGAAATTATTCAATTTTCAGTCAATAAATCTTTATTTTCAAAAGTAAGCTTCAAACTGAAAGGTCTAGAGGTAGACAGACTCACACTAAAGCTTATTATAATTGCCTTATGTAAGTAATGTATTTTCTGTGATTTTTGCTAACGAGTGCAATATTAAGTCTTTTGTTCCATTTACAAGAATTACTTACTGGATGCAAGTGTCACCAAGATTCTTTGGTGTTGTGGTCTTTTATGGTAAGCTTCAGCCTTAATTCCACAAAGAGCTGCAAATGCAGCGCTTAAAGTGCAGCACTCTCAACCACACTCTACGCCAAACTCATCCTTGTGGACAGGGAATTATTAAGAAGTGCATTTTATGCGTTATCCTTTTGACATGCCAACAAACGAACAAACAAACAGACAAACATGCAAACTTGTGTTTACATTTAATCTTTCAAAGCAATACGCGCGAGCACAAATATAAAAAAGATTTACAAGCTCCACTTTTTACGAATGCGGATCACGATCTAGCGTCTGGCAGCATTAATTATGCAAATGTTTTTCCTGCAATACAGAGCATAAAGCTGGGTAGGGTGGATAACAAAAAAAAAAAATATAAAATAAAATACACCAAAAAAAAAAAAAAATTTAAATGGAAACGATGCATGCCAGAAGGATGCCTGAGGATAATGGAGTGAGCTGTTCGTCTGTCCGTACATAAGTCCGTCGCTCGTGTGCATTCTTTGTGTGTGTTAATGGATCACTATGGAGATGGGGTTGAATGCTGGCTGATTTGTTCTCTAGAACTTATATCTCGTTGGTAACGGCAACGCGTGCTCAATGTTGGCTGGCTTGTTTATTTTATAAGCTGAAAAATGTTAACACAAAAACAACACCGAAAAGGACAAAAAACAAAACAAACAAAAAAAAAAAAAAACACAAAAACTGTTGTCGTCATTAGGATAAAGCATAGAGATAAATGCATGGCATATTTAAAAGAGTTAGGTTTACAAAAGGTTGCCGAGGGTAACTTATTTAAAAATTAGCCTGATAATCAGTGCATCCAATGAATAGAGAAAATTTATGATGTTGATTAATTGAAATGGATGTTTTATATCTTGCAGTGCACGCGACTAACTGTGACTAAAAGTTCAAAACCGAGATAAGACAACCATACAATGGGAATGACTTAGGTTATTCATAGACTTGTATGTACAACATAACACATAACAGCAGAAGTGTTCCCTGAGTTCAAACGTTCGTAGTGGCTTAAGCAGCTTTTTGGCAAGAATTGTGTTAAGTCACATCTTTCTGAGACTTTATATTTAACTAGCTGATAATTGGGAGACAAGGGTGGGACGATCTTCACATGGCAACGTGTTTGATTGCCTCAACTTAGAGAGACCAGCATTATCTATGTCGAAATCATCTCAAGTCAACTCAAAACCTCCAAGTGGTGTCTCCCGGAAACGGAAAACTAGCACCCGTTTAGTTGTCAGCTAATTTGAGCGGCGACGTCTCCTCCAGACTATAAACTTGAGGGGTCTCTACAAGACCTCAAAAATGGAATGTGCGAAGGGTTTGGGTCCCAACCAATTTAATAATTTTCCAATGAAAACCAAAACAGCCTCGGATATGAACCCATACTACTTAACGGACCACAGAAATGTTTTACGGATATGCACCGCTGACCAACTGGCTGACATCACCGCCATTCAGGAGATGCGATGGAAAGGACAAAGCTGCTCTAACAGAGCAGAATGCGATATCTACTATAGCTGCCATACGGAGAAGCGTGAATTTGATGAGGATTTGTCGTAAGTCGGAAACTACGCCATCTTGTTTGCCGGTTCACACCTGTGAACGAAAGTCTGGCGACAATCCGCATCAAGGCGAAATTCTTCTACACAAGCCTAAATTGCGCACATGCCCCGACGGAGGAAAAGAACGATGCTGTCAAGAACAACTTCTACGCGAGCCTAGAGGACGTGTATGATCGCTGCCCGGCCCATGACGTAAAAACAGTTGTCGGCTATATTAACGCAAACGTCGGAAAAGAAGACATCTTCGGCTCCACTGTCGGTCAGTTCAGTCTCCACGAGACCACTTCAAACAACGATCTAAGACTGATCGAGTTCACCGCGGCGCGAAACATGGTAGTTAGTAGAACCAGGTTCCAACACCTGGAGGACAGCCAGGTTCCAAAAGGCAACTAACCTTACTCTTGCCTTGATGATGCTGGTGGACTTTAGGCGCGAATATCCCACTCCATGTGCACTGCTGCTTAAGAAGTCATTGGTTTTCGGTAAAGGAAGGAAGAGAGATACCTTTTTCAGACTTAACTAGGTAGTAGCAATCGCTTAGCAAATGCAAAAGCTGGCCACATAAATAGGTACGTTGAGGATACAAATTAGTTGGGTAGTTCGCTTTGAAAAATTTTTTCTTAAAACTATAAAAGAAAAGATATTAGGGGTATTCACACTGCCTTAAGTAGTTGGGTAGATTGGCAAATGCAACACATTTGGTTTTTGTAAAAGTGACATTCTACCCAAGTACCCATCTACCAATCTACTCTAGCTGACCCCTGACTTGTTTGGGTAGATTGATTGAGTATTTTCTTCATGTATTTTGGGTTACCATTTTTTCCAAAAGTAGACAATAATTGAATTTACAAAATACATAAACAAAGTAAATAAATTATAAGTGAATAAAATAGGCAAATGTGTTAAAATGAGTTATTTTAAAATTTTTGAGAAAAAATTTTTAAATGCCACAAAGTTCACGTTAAAAATTACTCTTATATAAAATAACTTTTTTACACCCGTACAATGGCCTTACTTTTACGCTCATAAAATGACATAAATAATATGGTGGCAAGTCTTTTCTAGCTGTCACTCATCTCTCATCAGCTGTTATTCTAAAAAGTACTCAATTGCAGTTAAGGGTGCTTGCAGTAATCAAAAGTACGCAATCTACCCGTACCCAACTACCCAAGTCAGTGTGAATACCCCTATTATCTCTTCAGATTATCTCAAACGAAAAAATTCAATTTTTTTAATTTATTCCAGGTTTTTTCCAGTATTATGGGCCAAAGTCACGTGTGAGGTCATTACTATATATAAAACAAGTATGGCTCTAAAAAGGCAAACAGTTTTGTTGAAGATTTTGTATAAATATCGCACACGGTATATAAGTTATGAACGATGAAGTGAAATGTATGTCAGCAAAAGAGATTGCGAAAAAACATATCATTTGGCCACTGTAATTCTATAATGGTGAAGAGTTTATTTTGTTTTTAAAATTAAAAAAAAAATCACTTTTTGAGATATAACCAAATTTAATTTTTTTTTTCAAAAAGTTGGCAACTCTAGCATATAACTTTCAAAAATATTACATTTTTTCTAAATCGCTTATCTACAGCTTTCTAATGATACTTTATTTACGAAAATAAGGTAACAGATGACGGAGATATGATTTATCGGAAATGACTGATTTTCAAATGATTTCTAAGATTGTTACTTTTATAAAAAACTTATATCTTCAAAATTTTTGAAAAAATTGCTATAAAAAAACAAATTACTTATATTCTTATAAGTAGAAAAGGAACCTATAGACAAAATTTCAAGTAAATAAAAAGAGCATGTGATAAATTTACTTTATCTTTTATAAGAGGAAAAAACTTACATTAGGCTTGAAATGGCCGTATATTTTTTGCTGCAATGAATTTGATAATTTAAAACAAAAACACTTACCTAAAACAATTTCATATAAAAAAATACTTCTTTAATTTATTTTACTTCAGAAATATGTTATTTAAGTGAACACTGAAATCTTAAGATGTTTAAAAAACACTTGAAGGCATTTAAAATCCAATTGGATTATTTCGATTAAAAATAAAAATAACAAATGTTCGTTTATTATCACTTATACAAAATGAGCGTTTGAATTAATAATTCAGGAACTTTCTTCACAACCGGCACTTAACTATCTAAATGTTTCTTCCTAACAGATTTCATAACTTTTCTTTCTTATTCATTATTGTTTTCATTTCTCCACGATAACGCAAAAATTAAAACATGTAGAACAGCAACAACGCAAAACGAACCGATGACGAATTCACAACAAAAAAAAAAAAAACACTTGACGATGCTGATGCTGATAATCGAGCGCTGAACGATCTATTCAAACGTTAATTTTTAATGAACGGTTAAAAAGAAGGAGAAAATACGAAGCAGACAAATTTTCAGTGATAAAAAAATTACTTTCTCTTTCCATTGCAAACGAAATAAATCTGCTTTTAAATATGTATCTTTAAAAATCATTTAAGAAATTTATTATCAATTATCTTAAATGGCTTGCTGATGACCACAAAATAACACTCTTTTTCTCTTAAAATACTCTGCGCCCAGGGCTGCCACTATCAAACATTTTTTTCTACCAAATTTCATCCAAAAATTTACCAAAATGAAAAATAATTTACCAAACACAAAAAAATTTTATTTTTGAGGTAAAGAAACAATACTTTTATACATATTTTTTAATTCAATTAACATTTATTGTACGCTTGAAGATGTTTCATCGCTTTTCACATTGATCGCCTTCTTTCTAATAACATATCTAAACAGAAATAACATAATCGCTTAGAATATAAATTTTAATAAAATCAATTTATTAAAAATAAAAACTTACTTATCCATCTTAGCCATGATACAAAAATACAGATAGCATTGACAGCTGCTTATTTTCTCTTCAGAAGGGAACTGGCTGCTGTCAAAAACGGCAGTCAAAGCAAAATAGTTACTGGCCACATTCAGCGTAGTCAACTGTTGTGACAGTGTACCTAGGTGAGCTATGTTTAAGCTGAATGGGTTGCTATATGAAGCGTCTTAAAGTTGTCAAGTTGACGAAATGTTAGTCATGTACCGTTTATGTGTAGCCTATTATACTATTACAATAATTCATACTATTTATTTATAATTTTTCAATTTTAAGTGAATATGTAATTCATGTGCATATTTTTGATTTTTAAGTACCTAAAAAATATCTAATATTAAACTGAATTTTAAGAAAATCATATAGATATTATAAGTATTTTACTATGTGTTGAAAATTATTTCCCACCATCTCAGATTGATGTATATGTAATTAATTAACACAGATTCAAAGTTGAAGTTTTAATTTCTGAACAGTTGAGACAGTAGCTTACATTTTAGCGTCTCCCAACCTCATCAGTTTTACTGAACGCTATCAAAATTTAATTTTACTCAAGTTTTGGCAATATTGAGTATGCTGAATGTGCCCTTTGTATTATGTTGTTCGCTTATGAGCGCTCTCTTCGATATATTTTTTGACAATTTGAAGAAGTCGACCTGTAATTTTGTATCATGATCTTAGCGATACATCAAATTCTTTCCTAAGCCAACGATCTAAGCATGGTTGAATAACAAGGTTGCTGCAAAACTGACTGTGCTCTCTTTCGCATATCCGAAAGTGTCAAAATCAAATGGCTGCTGAAAAACAACAGCAACAACAACAACAGCTCAAGCAGTTCGCTTTGACATTTACGGCAGTCACGCTCTCCGTCTTGCTACTACCTTATTCAGTGTACCCTGGATCTAAGCAACTACCAAATTCAAATTTTTGACATTTTGCTTTGCGTTCATTCGTGTAATTTCACTTGATGCGTTCAATTATATATTTTCAATTATTTTCAATCCTAAGGAAGGTGGTTCACAATGAACATGATTGATATAATTTTTATACAATCATTTTTTGAATTGCAACTTATTTTAAATTTTCATTAATTTTAAATTTACTAAACCAAAAAAAAATTTACCATTTTAACAAGTCGAAATCTTTTTATCAAATTTGGTAATATTTTACCAAAACGGCTGCCCTGTCTGTGACAATTACGTGCTCATTGTTCCTTGTCCATTTAGAATTTTTTAATATATTATAGTTGTAACAGTAAAGAACAAAACTTGATTTGCATGCGCTGCAAGCTTCTTTAGTAGCAAAACAGCAGCGCTGAGCTGAAATTTATGAAACTACAAATATCTGTCAAACAACAACAAATGTTGTTTATGAAAGAAAATAACCCTAAAATAAGAATTAAAACTGCAAATTTATTTTATTTAACAGGGTTCACCTACATATGCAAATATAAACAGATTTCAAATTTTTACTCTTATTTTTTACTATTTTACTATTTATTGATAAATAAATGTTGCAGCGAAAAACATTCGCCGCAAGATTTTTGCTGTCGTTTTATGTCGCTCAGTTTTTTCATTCATCATTGACTTGATACATACACAAGCATGTTAGAAGAAAACTATTTCAGCGATTATGGCTGACGACGATTGTTATTCGAGTGGCAAAAAATGACGAATGGTCTCATGTAGTTCTCTGCTATGTATCGCCACCGCAACAGTTGAATACGGCCAGAAAACCTGAATGAGCAATCATTCGCTCTGGATAGTGAAGGGTAGTGAAGTATAAAGTCAGAAAATAAATAATTTTAGCAGCTTCGGGCAGTTTCTTCACTTCTCTAAACAGTTTTACCAACTCAAGACACTCAAGACAGCAGCTCTGGGCAGTGTCAGCAGCTACAAGCAGTTTCATCAGCTTCAGGCAGCTTTAACAGGTCTAGGTTAGTTACAAATAATTGCAATCTATGAAATCATCAATTTAATTTTGTTAAAAAATAATGTATTTCTGCTGCTCAATAAATACAAAATAATTATATAATCATAACATTTTTGCAGGATCTATAAACATTTTGTTTTTAATCTATGCTCAATATATCACCATTTATTACAATTTTATCTCGATCTATTAACATTTTGTTCATAATCTATGCGCAAGGTGTCTTAAGTTTATACCAACTGCACTTGATAAAAGAGCTATTTAAACAAAATCTATGTGCAAAGTTTCTGCAATTAATTCATTGTGCACATAATCCATGAGCAAATTAATGATACATCTTATATTAGATGTGTTTAAATAATAATTTTGTCTTGCTCTGAATTTATGCACACAAATGTTTATTTTATGATCAGTTGCTCTTAGTCGATAAATATGAGCAAATAGCGCATAAGCTATGAGCATAAGGAATACTGTCTGAACCAAATTCTCTCCGTGTAAAAACAAAAGGACAGTTATTTCTGGGACAGTCTTTAGTTGTATCTCTGTTTAGCCATGTATTTATTTTTGGTGACGACATTTTACATATAAATCAGTCACGGGCTAAATTGACTCTAAGAGCTAGTAAAATTGTCTTGCTCTGTGTTGCCAGATACCAAAAATGGCTTGAAACAAAATTAGTGTTGTAACTTTCGGTTTTTCGGTTTCTTAAAGAACCTTCGCTTTCTAACCGGTTAAGCTGAACCCACATAATAACCTTAAAAAACAGGTTAACTGAAGGGTCAAAAACCCCTTTACGATTTAATCGATCGGTTTTTGTCATCCCTAGTCTGTAAAACCCGCAATGTCACTCTCTGGTGAGTTTCCGGACACAGCAATATAGAAGGTAATGACAAAGCAGATGAGCTGGCAATAGGTGTAATAACGATGGACACAAACAGAACCATAACAGACGTGTATATTCCAATAGGCGTCGTCAAAACAAGAGATAATGCCAACACAAACTAGGCTTTCAGAAGTGACTGTATTCCATATACATACAAGGCTCTGGCCAGAATTAAACGAGAACGGAACTAAGAGACTTTTGCTGTTGTCCAGAAACGAGAAATCCAGTTACTGGTGGGAATCCTAACACCCATCATAACACCACTCCATAACACCGCCTATCCAAAAGGATAGGCTTACAGTACCAAACTTCTGTCAAAGCTGTAATGATCCGAAAGAAATGCACTTCTCCCACTCCCACGTTCTGTTTGAATTCCCAAATCTATAGAATCGAGCAGTTAGTGAACACACCGCTGCACATAGGGGTATTTGGCTCGAAAAACCGCTCATTAATCAATTTCTCAAAATGTAAAGTTGAGAAGTAAAATTATTTTCTAGCTTTTGTTAATACTCATTAAATAAGTTACCATTTGTTTTTTTAATTTTAATGCACACACTTCGTCGCAGCATCAGTTGAAAGTCATCGATCGTAAGCTTGCATTGTTATTGAGTTAATTTGAGTGAAAAAGATCACACCTAAGCAAACATTTTTTTTTTTTGTTATTAATATTGTAAAATAAGTTTGTTGCTATGGAAGATTTTGCTGCAGGTACGTACTATAAAATACAAATTTTTTATGGATATTGAACCCTTATTTATATAGATATATAATTTGTTATGAAGGTATGAAAATGGGAAATTTTTTAAAAATTTTTTTTTTAGTATGAACCTTTTGTTATATTATTTGGTGTTATTGGGTAACATTTTTGGTATAGGCTAATGAAGAAAGATGTCAAAAAGCAAAAACCGAAAAAAAATGCTGCCCGAAACCGCCCCCCTTCCCCAGATTTCTTTGTCCCTGTTAGGTGTCTAGTTTGATGAAAGAGAAAATTTGAAATGAAAGAGAAAAGGGACATGACATTGGCTGTTTATTTTTATAATTTTGTATTTTAGTAAATATTTTTAAGATTCTAAGAAAAAAATTTCATGGAAAAATTTTTGCGAGCTCAAAAGTTACAGCCGGATTAGTGAGAGCGCATTTTTATTTTTCCTTGCATTTTTCTTTGTTCACAAACTTTGAACGCGTTTATCTCGAAACCCTGTTTTTCGTACTGGTTGCGGCACTAGCGGGTTCATTTTTTGACGATTTTTTTTTTTTTTGTATTTTTTTAAACTTGATTCGCTTTCGTATGACACGAGCTTTTTTTTCGATTTTTTATGAATTTTAAAGTCAATATTTTTTTCGAAAAACACACTTTCAAATTTGGAACATTACCAAAAAGTGAAAAAAAATGTAAAAAAAGTCATTTTTTTCCAGATCGGACAATTTTTGCGACTCCCAGCGCTGCAACCGCGAGGCCCCGTTTTTTTTCTCTGCCGCCAGTTTGGAGCTCTACAAAATCATGTTGGAGTGAAAAATATATGTTTTTGAATATTTTTTTTGTAATTTGTTCAATTCTCTACAATAATAAAAAAAAAAATTGGAAAATGTTTGTTTTTGACTGAGTTATGAATTTAATTTTTCAAAAAAAGGTCTGTTTTCTCTACCGCGAATATTATGTCCCTCCTTAAGAAACTTAATTTACACCTTTATTTGGTCGAAACAAGCTTTATAGCCCTTATCAAGTTATTTTAGACAAATATCATTTACTTAGGACAAACAAATATTTTTGAGCGGTTTTTCGAGGCAAATACCCCTATGTGCACTGTTAGGCTGCGATTATAGTGAGCGCCGAGTCAGACAGGCAGGCAGGCTGAAATCTGTGTGAAAAAACGAGATGCATATAGCTATCTATCTCGCTTGTTCACATTGCCTGCCTGCCTGTCTGTCTGACTCGGCGCTCACTATAACCGCAACCTTAGACATGTGAGCGAGAAACTTCCCAGTCGGCAATGGTAGCACTCCGACGCGCTAGTAGCAGGATTTCATTAAGATTTCGAAGTGCTTCCACACTCGTATCCAAGTATACTTTATTTTTTATATGAAATGGGAAAATTTTACAGGCCTTCCGCTCTTATTGCTCAAAAGAGGCCTGATAGAATAATTTCTTAAGAATGACCAAAAGAAGGGCTAAACAAGAAAATGGAAAAGTATTTTTTCTTTTAAACCTTTTTCTGTTGTTTTTATATATTCAATGATTTTATCTTTTCTCCTAAGCTTTTTTTTTTAAGTCAGATTGATTTCAATCTATGATATTTGATACAGCAGTAAGAAAGGACATTAATATGTCATAACTTTAAACTGATATACATATATTCTAATTTTAAACGAAAATGTTGCCCTGTAGAATATGAAAAGTCAGTATTTGTAGGGAAAAAAGTTTTTTGTGCAGAAAAAGCAGGCTTTCAAGAAGTGCTCATAAGAACAGCGATGAAATCGTGTGCAGAGCTGCCAGGTGGCGGGATTTTTCCCGTTTTAGAGGATTTTTCGTTCAAATAGGGATGGCGGGGAAAACATTGATACACTCAGAAAAATATCAACTGTAATATTAACAGTTGGTCGCTGTTATTTCAAAACACTGTTCGATTGAATGATTTGCGTTTAAGTAAACAATTTTCTTTGTTGAATGAACGTTTCAAAGTATTTTTGTGCTCTTAAAATCATCTGTTGAAATATTTTTGTGCTTTTGTTGAATTATCTGTTTTTTCTAAGCAATAGTTTTTAAATCATCCGGGGGACGTGGGTTCGAACCCTAGCTGTGTAAGTAATAATTGAAATAATAATAATTCTGTTTCATTGATAATTTGGTAAAAAATAACCTTCAAAATAAGTTGCTTGCAAAATAAAAAATTGCAAATTTAATTTTTTATTTAAAAAAAAATATTTTAAATAAAAAAAATATTTTCGTTGGTCTTTCCGGATTTGAACTGTGGACACTCGAGTACTAGAGGCACACGTATGCACACTCGGCCATACATGAATTTTCAAAACAATGATAAAATTTCAATAAATAAGTTTTTTTACGGGTTTTGTGTTCTATAGACCAACAGTCAACCGACTGTTGATTTGAAAGTTTCATTTGTTGGATGGTATTTAACAGTGAAATCTGCTATTTCAACCCATGATTTGTTTGACATAACAGCATTTTTTCCCTCAGTGTATAAACGGGGAAAATAAAAATACAACGTAAAGTACCTTTCTTTAAATTTTAGATCAAAATATGTCATTTCTTTTGTCATCTTGTAGACAATTCCTTATTGCCGCTTGCGAAGACATTTTTGAAAGGTTTGACTTTACGAATTATAGTTTTAAAGCTGTGTGCTTTTATCTACCCAATCTGTTAAAAAACATTTTCATCATATGTCCCCTTGTCTTCTTATTTTCCACACGTTTCCATGTTTAAAAAAAAAATTTAGTTTAATTTAGTTTTTGCATTCCCCAAAGCGACATGTGCTGAAAGGGCTTTTTTCGTTGTTAATTCTCAGCAGTTATTTTGAAGACAATTGGAAGAACCAACTAGTTTATTTCTAGTGAAATTGGAGTTAGCTTTGAACTAGTACAAAAGACACTCAGCATAGAACAGTTTGAATTTATTTTTATATTCTTAGTTTTTCTGGTCAGCAGGCACTAACTAAGAAAATCAAAAAACAAAAACTCTCAAAACGTGTTGAGGCCCGTTCTTTTTATTAAGATTCCAAACTTCTTTTAACTTTTGCAAACATATTCGATGAAAATAGTAAAGTGGTAAATGGTAAATATACAGTTTAAACTATATAATTACTATACAATAATTTAATTAGTTATATTGTACGAACCCGTCTTTCAAATAAGGCTGATAATAGGGCTTACAAATGACCACTTCTGGACTGTATCAAAACGGACCAGTTTTAAACCACTCATAATGGAACTAGCACAGATAAAGGGAAAAAAGGAGTGTTTATAGGAACAATTGTCTTTTCCTATGACATCAACCCGTAAAAACCGTCAGCTCGTTCAATGCAAAACGGTAATGTAGTGGGACCAGTACTAGCCTCTTTTGGAACTAGTTCAGAATTATTCTAAATCTGTTCCATTTTTCTGCAGGGTTTAAATAAAACAAAAATAACTCTCCACACTAAATCTTAGATAAAATTTCAAAAATGTTTTGAAATTAAAATTCATACTGACTGATTAAGTTTTCATAACAATAGGTAATGTTTATATTTCGAATAAATTTATACAATTTTTGCAATGATTGTTAGGTTGATATCGACCCTTAAGGTTCTATCCCGAATATCGATAATATCGATCTCTTATAATTATTGTATGTTTTTTATGGATACGTACGCATTTGATCAAAGTACTTATTTTTGTTAGAATTAAATGAAATAATTTAATTTTTATAACATTAAAATTATACTTATTTCTAAATTTAAAAACGGGGAAAAAAAACGGGAAAACTCAAAGTAAAAAACTGGGAAAATTGTTTTTGTGTATGCAAAAATGGGGATTTATTTTTGCTGACACCTGGCAGCACTGATCATGTGTTTGATCGCCAAGTAGTAGCAGTCAATTCATGCCTTCCTTTTAAGAGCGCCGGTTTAATTGCCTATTGGTGTGTTTGTATTACTGACGACAGAGTTAGTTCTCAAAAAACCGAATTAGAAGCAATTTCTCACTTTTATGCATTATACCGAACAGCCTGAAGTGGATATATATGACATTATATACTTTGAATTAGTGTTGCATGCAACCTCCAAATTAGACAACATGCTTAAATAAATACTATAAACGCTTACACTAGTTACTTTTTTGTTAAAATTTACTAAATTTGAACGCAATATGGACATAATAAAACTAACAATAAACAACAAATATCATTAAGTTCAACTTAAGGACGAATAAAAGCGATAATTGTTTATCATAAATAAATTAAATCACTGCATTTCATTCATTTTTCTTGGATGAGAGTCAAGCATTATAAAAAAAAAAACAGCTGTCAGCATTGACAATTACTGCAGCACATAGTTATAAATGAATGCATGTATTTAATCATGTAAGTATGGGTTTCTTTTTTTTTTTAATAAAAATTTATTTTTCCTCTCTGAACGCATGTTGAATTTCAAAAATTTAATGCTAACGCTTGGCTGCTGATGCTTCTGCTCTGCGCTTCAATGTGGTCTCGGTTGGCCAGCCCGTCATGTTGTCATTGCGTTGGTGTCTGACAGCAACCACTCGACTGCATTACCTGTAGGTAATAATTTAATCGTCGAGTCTGCTTTATTTTATGGGCTGGGCTGACTGCGTCGTTATTCGAGCTACTGTTTGAGCGCCCAAAATGCTGCAACATCATTGAAACGTAGAAGAACGTTGAACTGCAATGCGTACGTGTGAAAATTGCTACCCACACACGAGAAAGCACCCTGTGGACCCGTTATGTACAGGTTGATGCGCATTGGCCATGGCAAAGTGTAACTTTTTGACAGATTGATATCAGCCCACGTCACTCGGGCCTGCATATAAATTATTTATTATGAATGAGTGAAAGGAAGAAGGCGAGGGCGAGGGCAATGGCGACTACGTCGAATACAATGTATGTTTAGTTTGATTTTTGTATTTGTATTTGTATTTGTATATAAATTAGTTGTTATAAAGGTGATTTAAAATTCAAAGTGTTGCAAAATACCAATGATCTGCTTATACAGTATTGGTCACAATAATGGCAACAAACAATGGGAAGGTTCAATAATTTATTGATTGTAATTTTCGTGTTTGTCAGCTAGTTTGTGGCTACTTATTGGCTTCGACGATAGAAAGCAGTTTAGCGCAGCTTAGTTTAGAAATATATGGTAGGTCGGGCAAAGCGCTAGTTGCTGTCATTACTAATTCGTTACGTTCATATTAGTTAACCTTAAACAGAGTTTCAAAATTAAATTGTAACTGCAGGTTGAATATTTAGAAAATTTTTCTTTGCTTTTGAATTAATTATTTGATATATGAACATGCAGTTTGTGAGGGATTTTAAAGCTTGCTTAAAACCAGCTTACAATTATACGGTGCGTATAAAAAAAATCCAATTTCATATGTACCAAATATCACTTTATCATAAATGTATATTTTAACATATATCGATACGGTCAAGTGAACAATTATTTTTATTTTCTATGATGCTGTAGAATTTATTACATGTGTCAAGCAACTCCACCTTTGTGGCATTTATGATTCGATGATTAAATTCGCCCACATGTGTGGCTTCAAATAAATACAATTTAATATAATAAACAATTATTTTTTTTTATTTTCTGTGTCATCAACAAAATGTATTAAGCCTTAAATCTATAGCTTAGTTAGTGGCTTTAAATCGATGTTAAGCCTTAATAAAACTTGCTAACAAAAAATAGCTGTCAAAAACACATTAAAACGACATTTTATTTAATATGTTTTAAGCTGATATCAAATGTTTTTTATCGCTAACGAACAAATCCGCTATGAAGTTAATTAATTGCATTGATATTATTTTTATTTTTTTCTTTGATATTCATTGGCAATAATTAATCAATTTTCAAAGTTGCATTAATAATAAAAACTGCACTAAAATGATTAACATAGGCATCAATTTAAATTAATATTAATATATATATATATTTATATTAATTAATATAAACTCAGCTATAAAATGTTGTGCTAGTTTTAATTATAGCTGGATTAAAAATTAAAGCTGACGGCTGGTAGTCTATTTGTTTTAACTAATTTAAAGTAGCTAAATGTTAAGCACTGGTATTGGTTGTAATTTTGAAATTAAGCACAAGCTGGTAGCTGGCTTTAAAGCATGTCCCTTTAAGGCGGGAAACAATTAACTGTTAGTATTGTTAATTTGTATGCAAACAAGGTAAGCCACGTTCTAGCTGGATAATTGAATGACTTCATTGTTATTGATATTATTATTGGTGAAGTATTGTTGGTTATTGTTGTTATTGTTGTTGTTGTTGTTTTAGAGTTGTTATTATTGCATTCAGGGCTCTCAATTAACATTCTGTGCTATGCATAAAATTTACACCCACACTTCATTTAAATTATTACATACACACACACACACACACACATATGATCACCATGCTTGTGTTGGTGTTATTGTAAGTGTTATGCAACACTTGGACTGACATGTGCCAAAATATCTAATTGTTTGTTGGTTTATCTCTGCCTACATTAATGTTATTGTTTGTTTGTTTATAAATTGACATCTCAGTTTCCGGCACACGCCTGCAACAACAAAATTTAAGTGCTACTCTGGTAACTCCTACTAAAAACAACCTTAAATTAATTGACATTTACATTACATTCATGTCCCTCATAAATTACAGCGGTCAAACGAACACTTTAATTTTATTCAAAACTTTATATGAAGCTAGTTACACGGTTAAAAATTTTGGACTACTTTTTAATCCAAACTTTGGGTTAAAGGAATTTTTAATCCAAAAAGTACTACAGTAATACCTCGATTTACGTTTTAAAAGCAATTTAATGATTTACGAAAGGACGCAAATCGAAATTCAATTCTTCCATAGGGGTTTGATACTCTGTTTATTTTATTAAAAATCAGAACAAAAAATCGAAGTAATTCAGAAATATTTTATAAAAATTAATAAAATAAACAAAACATACACATTAAAATGAAATTTATTTAATATTTTATAGTTTATTTAACATCAAATCAGAACAAAAAATACAAAATAATTCAGAACTATTTTATAAAAATCAATAAAATAAACAAAACATACACATAATTATAATTATAATAAAATAACATCATACCTAACATAACATTATAACATCAGAATAATCGCTTGATGTTAGAATTTCAATCATAAGCGTTTACATATCATCATCTGAATGAGAATGCGACCTGCTCTGACTTTTATTTGATAAATGAGACTCTGATGAAATGGGTTTAAAAAATTAATTTATTCGCTTTTAAAAAAAAATTTATTTATTCGGCAAAGACATAATTTTTTCTGTATAAAAGTACTTGTAATATTGCAAACTGATGTTATTAGACCTCTTTGTTGACCCAACTCGTTCTTCATCTTCGAGAATATTGGTAGCTTTTTTTATGTAGTCGAATGCCTCTGCTAATTTTCACCCTGAAAACTGTGATCCATCTTCCCAAGTTTCGGTTTCCGCATCCTTTTGTTCAAAATCATCTTGGGCTGAAACATTTGTCAATGTAAATAGCTCTCGTCACCATAATTCAAGACATCATTTATGTCAGATTCGTCAATGTCACAAAATCCAACTCGATGGGCCAAGCTTATGATTTCTGTGCTTAACTCATTCAGATTTTCTTCCTGCACGCCTTCAGATATGCATTCAGGTCATATGTTTTTCCAAGCATTTCGCATTGTCGGAGTGTATCCCCCTTCATTAATCAGTTGCGTAAACTTTTGTGGAAAAATCTTAGCTGTTTCACTGT
Organism: Tetanocera ferruginea; assembly: GCA_958299015.1. Taxonomy (NCBI): domain Eukaryota; kingdom Metazoa; phylum Arthropoda; class Insecta; order Diptera; family Sciomyzidae; genus Tetanocera; species Tetanocera ferruginea. The sequence goes on from OY282641.1 coordinate 37,015,632, forward strand.
CAGCACTTGAAGACTCACCGACGACTTTTATGTTATGAAGATGTGCTCTTTTCTTAAAATATCTTAATTTCTCCAGCCATCCACTGTTGGCATTGAAACAAAAATCGTTAGCTTCTTCATCTTCCGCATATTTTAGATCGTTGAATAAGCTGATAGCCTTTTTCTGAATAACAACAGAAGTTAGATGAATATTTTTATCATTGAAATCTTTTATCCACATAGTTAGGGCCTTCTCCATCTATTCCAACAAAGCCGGCCTTCTTTTAGTGATTGTTTCGAGGGAACGCACTCCAACTGTACTTGAACGGATATTGCGGCCACTTTTTATAATGGTTCTTGCTGTAGCGGAACGAAAATGTGATATAAAAATCGAATGACGACGTAAATCGAGTTTTAAAGGAACAATTTTTTGTACGACGTAAATAGAGACGACGTAAAACGAGGTATTACTGTATTTTTATACCCTAAACCTGAAAGGTCAGGGTATATTTACTTTGTGTAAACGTTTGTAACGCATAGAATATATATTCTTGATCAGCGTCACCACGTAAGTTGTGCTATCCATGTCCCTCCGTCCGTCCGTCCGTCCGTCTGTCCGTCTGTCCGCCTGTATGTTGTCCGTATACACAGAATAAGAAGAAGGACTTGAGATTATTGGATGAAACTTAGCACACATGGTCACATAAACCCAAGGATCTGCACTATTGAATATTTTTTGAATCCGCCCACGGACACGCCTCCCTCCCATATAACGCAAAAATTTAAAACTGAATAAATAAGCTCATAACTAACCTACAACAATAAAATTTGGTGTGTATGTGTTTTTGTATCAACACAAATATGTCTTCGAAAAATGGGTATCATCCGCTTACGGACACGCCCACCTCCCATACAACCCAAAAATTGAAAATGTAATAAATAAGCCTCTGTTTAACCTACAGATATAAAATTTGCCACGCGTGTTTTTTTATGACAAAATAAAGATGGTTTTGGACGTCATCCTCCCACGGACACGCCTACCGCGCACACAAACCAAAAAGTTTAAAACTGAATAAATAAGATTATGTTTGTGATAGACAGATCAAATTTGGTATGTATATATTTTATACCAAAACTAAGGTGTGTTCTAAAATTGGGAGTAGTCCGTCCATGAACACTAGAGTGGGTCGAAAACAAAAGTTTGAAAAAACCACCCCCTATTTTAAAGTTGACCTCGAGAGGATTCCGAAAACAAACAAATTTTTTTTTTTTAACCACCGGAAAAACAGACAAAATGGTATTATTTGCATAACTTAAGCATTACATGTCAGATCTTAAAAAATATTCAAGGTTATATTCAACTAGTAAGTCCCATTAGCCCAATTTATCCCCCTTATATTTTTTTTTTTTTCTGATAAAATTAAACTCCTTCAAATTTGTTTAATTTGTGTTCAAAAAATTATTTATTAAGTTTCTTTTACAATTTTGTTCATATTATGTAATTGTTCGTTGACTTAAAGAAAATTTTTTATAAAAAAGGATAATATCAAATATTTGAACTATTATAACTTCCCTGTTTTTTTAATCTAAATAAATAATTTTTTGAACACAAATTAAACAAATTTAAAGGAGTTTAATTATATGGGGAAAAAAAAAGAAATTTAAGGGGGATAAATCGGGCTAATGGGGCTTACTAGTTGAATATGACCTCAAAAATAAAAATGTCCTAAGAAGACATTGTAGTACTCGTAAAGCCCTTTTCAACGACACATAATTTTTTTTAGAGCTGACATATAGTGCTTAAGTTATGCAAAAAAGACCATTTTGACTGTTTTCCCGGTGGTCCAAAAAAAAAAAATTTTTTTGTTTTCGGAATCCTCTCGAGGTCAACTTTAAAATAGGGGGCGGTTTTTTCAAACTTTTTTTTTTATGGAGGCCGACCCAATCTAATGAACACGCCCAACTCCCACAGCGAAAGCATAATAAAGGCATTTACTGTGAGCTACAGTAATAAAACTTGGTATGTGTAAATTTGTATGATAATATAACTTTTTTTTGGAAAAGTAGGTTTAGGGTATTTTAAAGTCGGCCTAGACCGACTTTAGACTTTCTTTACTTATTTATTCCATACTTTAGTTTAATTTGATTTTAATCCGAAAAAGTTTAAGTTTAAGACTATTTTTGTACTGCAAATTTATTTTAAGGTAGTATTTTCAGGAAAAAGTATTTATTTTACCTAAGATGGAAAACTACTTCTACTACGAAATTTACGCTAAATATAATTGTTAATATTGTTAAAGCAGCCGAAATTTATTTTTAACTAAATGAAACAAATTATTTATTAAAATTTAAACCTTATGTACAATTTTATGTATTTATAATAGTTGGTGACCTTGGCATGCAGGTTAAGTGTGTGGCTTAGCATGCTCGGAGCCCGGGTTCGATCCCCAGCCGCGGCGAAAAGTTTTTTCAATAAAAAAATTTTTCTGATCGGTCACCACCTCTCTGCAGACAATGGCAAACCTCAGAGAGTAAATAATGCCATGTAAAGCTTCTTGAGAACATGAACTTTAGCCGTTCGGAGTCGGCATAAAACATGTAGGTCCAGTTCTCGGTCAATTGTGTGCAAACATTTAATAACACACACAACACAATTGATCATAAGAAGCTCGGTCAAAGTCCTTTCAAGGGCTGAAATGGCCATTTTGTTTTTTTTTTGTTTATTTATAATACATAATAAGGGTATTCATGCAAAGCGGCAAGCTTATATTATGGTCAATTAGTTGTTTTTATCAGGCAGATTGTGTAAACGTTCCCTGTAAGCTTGTTAACAGTCGACTTTCAGCATTTATGTACCTGATTGCTGGTTTGTGATATATCTGGCTTGTGCAAACGGTTCTCCATACATTTCATTTATAAGGGTGATAAACTTTTATGGTTTATATCATTTATAAGGCCATTGCCCATTTGCATGAATACCCTTAATGTATATTTTGTATGTATTTCAGTTCATGGCAATATAATAACTTCATTATATACGTCTTTAGGGTTTTGTATAGCCTACTCGTTCCTTAAGATTTGCATTATTGCTCAATGCTTGGATTATTTATTTACATTTGGCTAAGTCAAAACGAAAAAACTATTGATGATCAGTACATGTTGAGTGGTAAAAACCCTACTTACCTCAAATGAATTTAATAAATTAATGAATGAAGTCAATGAATTTAATGTGTATGGGCATCTCCCAGTGGCACAGACGCGACATTCGCTCGGTTTTAATTACTCGCAAAACAAGAAAGAAACAAAAAGCATCGATATGTACTTTAAGTGTTCTAACGTGATGAAAGAGTGCTACATTTTATAAAAATATTGGCAAAATTTAGTACAAATTAGTACAAAGTAATAATCAATCATACAATGGAACGGACGCGACAAAAATATATGTTTTTTAAGCTCGTATAAAAATATTTAAAGTTAAGCTAATTTTGAGAACTTTTTTTTTGTATATATATATATACAGGGGCGCAACCAGGATTTCTTTTTGGGGGGGTTTTATCAAATTTCGGACTTATATATAAAATCAATTTTACAAAGACTTTATATCACAGCAATAAGTTTCAACTCTTGGGAGTAATATTTTCAAATAGAAGTTTAGTTAATGGCGTTTTCGTTTCTAACAAAAAATGTTGCCCTGTCGCAGTGCAAAATGTTTTCAATGTTGCCCGCAACCCTGTAAAAGTGCATGTTTTTGCCTACTCGAAAAATGTCAACTTAAATAAACGAATATAACCATCCTTGTCTAACGCATGCATGTCATAATATTGTCGTTTTAAAAACAGCTGATATGCAGGGCAATCATCTACCCTGAGAAAGTTTGCAGGGTAGAAAATGCGCCTTTTTTGCCCTCTGTGAGTGTGACATTTTAAGAAACGAACACAAAATTTACTCACCCGTTTGCACTTATTTTAGAATCGAACACGAAAAAAGGCAAGGGCAATGAAAAGGCAACATTTTTTGGTAGAAACGAAAACGCCATAAGTTAATGGGCTAGGTGGGTTTCGAAGGCTCAAACAAAGCATATGATAAGTATTTTTTGTAAATATACGATCTAAATATTTCAAGCACTAGATAATGTATCTTGAAGAAGGTTTCCAAATTTTACCCAGATTGGTTATAACTTTTTGGGAAATCATGATAACCAATTTGCAAAAATTAATGTTGATTTAAGCCTTAGGGAGAATATTTTAGACATATTGTACAATGTCATAAGGCAAAAACAAAAATTCATTTTCAAACCGACCCAACCCATTAAAAAAACATTCATATTTAAAATTTAAGTTAAGTTTTTATGAATAGTATTTTATTAGTATTACAAACTACTTCAAAAATTGTTTTCAGTTGTACAGTAGTCGGAATTAAAATTTTTGTATTTGGTCAAAATCTTACCAGAAATGTGTGATTTTTTTAAAAAATAACTTATAAAGAAAATCTATTAGAAAAAACTTCATTTCAAAGAGGGCATAACTATTTTGAAAGTTCTGTTTTATACACAAATCCACTTTAAGATAAAAGAATTTATGACAAAAACTTAACAACATAAAAAAAAATATATTCGCCATTAGCTTGTATTACTTTTTGAAGACGTTTTCGGACTGATTCCACAAGATTTTTCAAACTATCTACCGGAATTTGCTTCCATAGACTTTTTATTTCAGATATTGTCTCTTCCCTGGTTCGCGTCAAGCAAACGCTTAGGACATCCAAATATTTGTATTGGTTCATCGTTCCAACTATTGGAACCATATCCCCATGACCAAAAGAGGAAATGCAGCCCCAGAACATCACCGATCCGCCGCCATGTCGATTGTCTGTAAGACTGTAGCAATTTCTTTGCGTGAATTCTTTGCAATTCGAACAAATCTTTTTTAAGGTGATCCGTGAAACTCAAACGTGCTTACATCAGTCCACAAAACTCGGTTTCAAAATCTCATAGTCTTACAACAAAAAATATTTGGCAAATTGGAGTCGTTTGATTTTATTTGCCGGGGTTGCATATGGTATTTTTCTTTCGGAATATGTACCGAATTGGAATTCTTTTAAACGTCTGCGAATTGTGCGCTTTCTTACTGGATTCTAAGAAAAAATTTTCATTTGTAGTTCTAGCTTTTTGGTGTTACACCAGGGTTCTTTTGAGAACTCTTGTATAATTAGCTGGTCTTCTTTACGTGTTTTTTCTGCTCGAACGTGGCAAATTTTTTACTGAATTTGTTTTTTGTGCTTATTTATTTGATAGTGAATGGTTTGCCTTGATAACTGTAACTCGAAGCATATTTCTTTGACTGAAATACCACAATTATGCTTCTCCACGATAACAATATTTAAACCTTTTTTGGACTAAAATCTAATCCTTTTTTTATTATAATATTTTAAACTTTCTGTGTATTAAAAATTATTAAAATAAAAAATTGTAAAGATTTTGCGGATTAAAAATAAATCCTTTTTGGATTGGAAAACTTAAAACTTTTAATTTGATTAAAAAGTAATCTTTTTTTGTCTTGTCCTATATGTAATCCAAAAAAGTTTAAAATGTAGCCCAAGATTTTTAACCGTGTAGAAATTATTTTCGACTTGGCCGAAGTTGATATAACCTCACAGCCATAACGTACAGAATAACGTATTTAAATGTATTGCAAGTTATTTATTTTTCATTATTTTGATGACGTCTCTTTGTATGGAAGTTTTCCTACTAAAAGCCGCTTCAGACTATCTGATAAATCAAAGAACTTTTTGTTAGCTGTTTTTGTCAGAGTTGTCAAAACATCTGAGAGGTCAATGCATTTTCTGATAATTATGTTCACACTATCATATACTTTCTATATGAGAAAAGTGAACTTTGGAAAACAGAACTAAATATGAATACTCAAAAAAGAAAATTATTAATTTTATATATAATAAAAGCTTTTTTTTTTTTTTTTTGGATTCGCCAAAGGAGTGAGAAATCTCATAAATACGTATAGCCCGTACTATACGCATGCACGACTCACATTCTAAAACCTATCCGGATCAACCGGAACAGACAGAATGCACCTACGTACTAAAACACACACCCTTTTCAGCGGAACTTAAAAATTTTTTACAAAAACTCGAATTTATTAAGAATATTTGAATTTAAAAAAGTAAACAACAACAAATAAGTAGTAAACTTTACATAAAACTCTAAAACAAAGAGACCAAAGTTACTATAAATAATATGAATATTAGTAAGTTTGCGGCCATTATCCAACCCAAGATCCTACGTGGAAAAGAGATTAAACTCTTAAACACCAACCCAAAATCAAATATAACAGAGATATATACGTGTAAATATGTACAAACATATATGTGTATATATATACGGGTCACTATGTAATTTTGGAACACCGTGCTAATGTTATTATTGATTATGCATTTGGGCCAACGCAAGAATAAACTTGCATGGAAGAGAGATAAACTCTTGCGCAACAAACTAAGTATAATAAGTCAAATGAATAAGAAAAATTTAAAATTTAGTTTAAAAAATTTAAAGTTTAAGCATACATATCATATTCGATGGTGTTTACTTCATCAAACGCAATATTATAAAGGAAAAACAACTGAAACGGTCTCGAATATATGGAATTACTTCAACCAACATTTTAACAGAATATAACACTATTATTAACCGAGTTAATGTTTGAAACAAAATTCAAAAATGTATCAATTATTTAAATGTAAAATCATTTTCCATTTCAAGGCATCCACCGAATCACAAAAATTAATTTAGCTGTAGCTATTGTTGAAATCACTACACATACATCGTAAACGGTCATGAAGGGCAAAATTTGAAGTGCACTGGCTCAGCTTAAAAAGCACAAAATGTCAGATCCTCTTATTGGGATCTTAAAGTTAAAAGATTAGAGAATATATTGGGAGTCAATATCACCACAAAGTAATTTATATAGGAAGGTGACATTAAGCACCATCCTTCTGCTTATCAGGGAAGCAGTAAAATTTGTTTAAGGCGGGTTTCATACGAAGGAAGAATAATATCTGGGTTCCAGCGATGATGACGAAAAGCAAAAAGTAAAAACTGTTTTTGAACCGATTCTATTGCATCAATGTGGACGTGATATTGAGGGTTCCATACTACGGAAGCATATTCAAGAATAGGTCTTACGAGAGATACATATATATAGTTATTTAGTAGTGAAGGCTTTATTGAATTCTTTCGCCCATCTTTTAATGAAACCAAGAACACATCTAGCCTTATTTACCGCCAAATTTTCGTGGAGATTGAAGCGAAGTTTTGGATCCATAATTATACCAAGATCAACGAAACTATGTACAATTTTTAAGTGGATGTTATTTAAAGTGTAATTTGTGCTATGAGCAGTTCCACGTGAGAAGGTCATTGATTTGCATTTTTTTAAGTTAAGGTTTAATAGGTTAAAGTTACACCAATCCACTAGTCTGTTTAAATCAGATTGTAAAAGGTGTTGTTCGTCGAGTGACTTGTAGGTAAGAAAAAGTTTCACATCGTCAGCATACATTAAGACGTCACAATGTTTATAATTGCCGAGGGAAGGTCATTAATAAATAGTAAGAATAAAACCTGTCCAAGATGACATCCTTGCGGAACACCAGATATAACCATAATATTTTGTGAAAGAGAATTTTTATATAAAACTTTTTGAAAACGTCGCGATAAATAAGTTTCTATCCAATTTACCAATTTTACAGGAAACCCAATTAGCTTAAGTTTATTCAATAGAAGATTATGATTGACGCTGTCAAAAGCTTTGAAAGTAAATAAAAGTCCGTATAAATAACGTCAGTCTGTTTTCCCAAAATAAAACCTTTTATTACACGAGTTGTAAACTCCAAAAGGTTTGTTGAAGTTGATTTACCCTTAAAAAAAACCATGTTAAGTGACAGAAATGGAAGAAGATACGAAGTGGCTTAGTTGTTCAGTTATGATTTTCTCAAATAATTTAGGGATTGCGCTTAATTTGGCGATGCCTCGGTAGTTAGTGACATAAATTTTGGAGCCAGATTTATGAAGGGGTATAATATAGGAATCTTTCCATATAATGGGAAAATGTCCACTTTGCAAGGATATATTTAATATGTTAGTTAGAGAAGCACACAGGTTGCTAGCACATTCCTTTAGACTGCACCTCGGAATTTCATCAGGGCCAGTCAAAAAAGAGCAATTAGCTTGACGAAGGCAATGCACAACAATTATTGAGTCTATTACTGGAGTTTTAAAAAAGCTAACTGGAGGTAAATAAAGATGCTCAGTACCTACACATAATAAATGGTATATTGGAGTAAGTTGATTTGAAGAAGCTTGCAAACATGTTGGAAATAACATTGTCACAAGACGATTTCTCTTGATTGAATCTCATAAGGGGTGGAAAGTTGGAAACCTTACGTTTTGAATTAACAAAAGTATAGAAGAGTTTGGGATTATCATTAAATTGAGATTTGATGTTGGCTATATAAGCAGATTAACACTGTTTATTTAATAGCTGGTATCTGCAACGACAAGATGAATAACAAGCAAAGTTTATATTAGAACCAGATTTTTTATATTTTTTAAATAAGCGATTTTGTAAATTTTTTAGTGACTTAAGTTCACTTGTTAGCCAGGGTGGACTTAAGGGTTTAGAATTATTTTGCTTTGTTGGGATGCACAATAAGAAGCACCTTTGCAAAGTATCATTAAAAAACTGTACCGAAGATTCGACGTCATAATATGAATACGGTGGTTTAATAGATAGAACTGTTGACCAGTCAGTCTGCGAGAGTAAGGCGTTGAGTTTGACATAGTCTGTACTTTTGAAATTATATATTTTTGTATTTCGCTTATCAGGTGAAAGTTTATTTTCATTTTCATGAGCAAGTAAAACTGTTATTTCAAGAGTTGGATAATATTCATCTTCCGGAAAAGATACAGGGTTTGTGCGATTGAGATATACAGTAGTGCATCTATCTACAAACACAAGCTCCAGCGTTCTATGGTTTTTATTAAAAGTATTATTGACTTGTTGAAGACACAGGTCAGATAATTTATCTTAAAAAATCATTTATCCAATTACTAGTGGAAACAGGTGTAAGAAATGAAGAGTCATCTGTCGGATTCCAAGACACAAAAGGTAGGTTAAAATCGCCCAACACAATAAGAACATCATTATTTTTTAACATATAATTAACCTGCTCGATGGCGTTTATATGTCTTAAGCAAATTGATACGTCACAATTAGGAGGAATGTATACATAAGAACATGTTCTTATAAGAACAGGTAAGATAAGCAATGCAATTATTTAATTTAACTGAAACACAAATAAACTCCACATCACTGGTGTCGAGAATTGTTAATTCATCAGATGCAAACGAGATATGAACAGCTATCAGAACACCACCACCGATCTTATTATAACGGTCTTTACGGAAAATTTCATAATTTTTACACATTATTTCAGAATTTAGAATATTAGAGCGAAGCCAAGTCTCCGTGAAAATTATAATGTTATACGGAAAATTTGATAATTTTTAAACATTATTTCAGAATTTAGAATATTAGAGCGAAGCCAAGTCTCCGTGAAAATTATAATGTTATATTCGAAATCAAAACTGTTAATGAACATTGCAGAAAGTTTGGAATTAAGACCTCTTACGTTTTGGTACACAAGTTCTAATTTAGACTTGCGATTTGTTAATCGTTTTTTGGATGAGATTGCGGGCGAGGCAAGTGTACTACATTTACTAATCGCGGATTAAGGAATAATTATTTGTTATTTTCCATAATTTTAAATTGTTCGCAATAAAAATGTACAATTTTGATCTGATTTCTCTGATGGAAATATAAACTATCCTTATGTCAAAAAAATCGTTTGCTTTGTTGTCAGATCAAATGAGAAGTTGTCTAATTTATCAGATAGTCAGAATTGGCTTTAAGAGTGGGTGTTAAATACACGGTGCAATACGTTGAACTCAAAAATCTTTTTGACTGTTGTTACTTAAAGTTGGGGACGTTAATATAAAAAACCCTATCTAGAATTTGCTAGTTTGGCTACCGGACGGATTTTATGATACCTTAAAGACATCGGTTGAATCTTGATTTTTCATACAAATGTTTTTTTTCTCACGACTATATCTCGTAAGCTATTTGTAATTATGTTTTGCTGTCTTCAGCAAAGTTGTAGCCATTGGCAAGGAAAACAAGAGCTCAGAGCAAACTAATACTAAAAAACTTCACCGATGCCTAAAAAAAAAGAAAAAATTGACTTGTTCTTTTTACCATTTTTTGTCCATGTCGTGTGTTTGTGTTCAAAACGTTTTGAATTTTGGCAAACAGTATACAACGCAATTGTAGGCAGTGGCGTAGCTAGGGTTGGTCGCACCCGGGGCGGAAACTAAATTGTGCACCCCTTAAGAAGATTTTTTTTTTATACAATAAGTCGATGAATCTTACTACATATTTTCGAATCAACCTCTAAAAAAATGACATATTTTAGAAGAGATTAAAAAAAACAAAACTATGCTATCCATGAATATTTGATAAAAGAAGTAAGAATCTAAAATTTTCAGAAACTTAAAGAATTTTTTCTGAATTGTTCCAATATTTTTGTCTCCGGGCTTATAAGTTGTGAGAGACAAATGTACTAAGAGTAAACCACACAATATCAGTTTAAATATAAAAACTCTAGTTAGTTGAATATAGAAAACTTTGAAAAAATTACGAAAAATTTTGCATAATTGAAGAAAAAATAGGACCTGCAAAACGTTAACAAATTTTCCCTAGTGACCCTGAATAACTATTAATATAATAATTTTTTTGTTTCGAAATCAACCCCCATTTTCTATTTAAAATTTAAATGAAATATTAAAATTCATTTATAAACATTTTTCATAATTTTTATCAATTTCTTTATAGTACACTGAGGAAAAAATGTGTTAAAATTAAATGAAAGTGTGTTCATTAAGCCGGGTCACACTATATGGAGAAAAAAAAAGAGATCAATGTTACCGCCTTATATGAACAGTTATGTGAAGAGAATTTCGGTGGTGGAAAAATTTTTTTTTTGTGGGCGTGGCAAATATGCCGGATTCGGTTTTTATCTTGTAACTTTGTTATTTGTAGTCTGATTATTAAGTTTTATATGTCGACAAAAAGGTCATAATAAGAGCTTTGTTTGTGCTTCAGAGTTTTTGAAAACCAACGTCATTTTAAACTAGTTCCTAACATTATGTTTTGAAAAACCCCCCTCACCATAAAATTTTGTGATGCAGAATTGAAGCCATTGAAAAACTATTAAATACTTGCGAAAAAAATTTTAACTTTTATTTATAAACAAAAAAGTTATATTGAATTGAAATTTCAGGGCTTGGTTTTCACACATTTCCCCACTGCACACTTGTTATTTACGTTTTGCTTTGTTGTTATAACTCTTCTATTGCAGGGTAGCCAACTCGCTCAAAAACACACATTTTTTCACATGAAATCCTACATATCTTAACTAATAGTAGGCAGACATAGAGTTGGCAAGCCAGTTCTTTTTGACATTTGTCACCAACAAAAAAAAACTTTAGTGCGTTTCGAAGTCGAAGTGACGAGTAGTGTTTGTTTTAGTTAAAAAAAAATGAAGTTCCAAAGAATTAAAATCAATGAAACAAAACTACCAACAAAGAGAAATATTATTGAATATTTGCTCTTTCTGCAGAAGACGGATCTGATAGAGTCCCCAGAAATCGAGGATTAATAAGTTATGCTCCAATGGTAATCCAAAAACTGACAGAATTGTGGCAACAAGCAAACATTCCAATTATAAAACGGATATCATTGAGAAAAAGAATAAGTGCACTTGTAGAAAGGTATCAGCATACAAACAGAAATTGCTCATACGATGAAAATGAATGGAATCAGTTATTCCGAATAAGCTTATGCAGATGTGACATAGATTGCAATAGGCAATGCAGCTGCTCCAGTGACAAAGAGATTCCGCAAAGTTCAAAAGATTTTTTTATTGACCAATGCGAAGGAAGGATTTTATCGCTCGATTCTACGTCGGAGCATGAATTAGAAACTCCATCAGAAATAGAAACACACTCTTTGGTTAGCGGTACTTTTTTGCCGTCTACTTGTGGATATGCGCCAAGCACGATAGGTGAATTTGAATTCGAAACAAGTCGTTGTGAAACATTGCCACCACTTCAACCGGCATTGAAAACTTCGGATATCGGACTAAGAAATTACTCTTCGGCTCTTGATCGAACAGTGGGGAAATGTGTGAAAACCAAGCCCTGAAATTTCAATTCAATATAATTTTTTTGTTTATAAATAAAAGTTTAAATTTTTTTCGCAAGTTCGTGTGAAAACCAAGCCCTGAAATTTCAATTCAATATAACTTTTTTGTTTATAAATAAAAGTTAAAATTTTTTTCGCAAGTATTTAATAGTTTTTCAATGGCTTCAATTCTGCATCACAAAATTTTATGGTGAGGGGGGTTTTTCAAAACATAATGTTAGGAACTAGTTTAAAATGACGTTGTTTTTCAAAAACTCTGAAGCACAAACAAAGCTCTTATTATGACCTTTTCGTCGACATATAAAACTTAATAATCGGACTACAAATAACAAAGTTACAAGATAAAAACCGAATCCGGCATATTTGCCACGCCCACAAAAAAAAAATTTTTCCACCACCGAAATTCTCTTCACATAACTGTTCATATAAGGCGGTAACATTGATATTTTTTTTTCGTGACCCGGCTTAGTGTTCATATCTAACGAATTTGTTTTTGAAATAGAGCTTGAAATAAATTCAAAAAAATTAAACAGAGCTGTTTTTAAAGTTAAATTCAAAACAAAAGTTTTTGTTTTTAAAACAATGTTTTTTCTATGAAAACCAAATTTAAAACAAACATTTTAAAATTAAAAACTCATGTTTAAAAGCATATTTTTTTCGATGCCATTTTATTAACTTTTCCGAGTTTTAGCACCAGATTCACAACCAAATACCCCCGGGACCTTCCGAATACCAAATGTAAACTTAATTCGATGAAGTTTGCATTTGAAATATTTTAATATTTAATTTATTAGTTTTTATTTTATCATATGTTCGATATTTGTGAAACCAATTCAAAAAATTCAAAAATTGTCATTGAATTCAAATGTTTGTTTGTTTTTTCAAAAAAATAATAAGAGAAAAATAAAAAAAGAAAGGAGTTTATAGGTAGGTGAAAATTAAACACACTTGTTTTAAATATTGTTTTGTAGAAAAACAAAGGCGTTAAATTTCTATTTTAATAATTTTTGTTTAATTTTTAAGTATGTTTTTTTTCTCAGTGTATCTATATTAATCTCCGCTTGGACTTTTATAGACAAGATTGAGGTCTGTAACATTTGACTGCTTTATAAATATCACCATAAATACCACCATAAATATCTTAGTATCACAATATTACAGTGATACCAAATTGATATCAGAAATTTTTTTTCATTCTCATTATCTACATAACTCCCAAAGCAAACTTGCCCAGGTTGAACAAGGTCAAGACTCATGAATGGCTCAAAAAGATCTGACAATTCCAAGAAATCTGGTGTTTCTTCACATTCGTTGATTGAGAACAAAATTTCATTTTAATTATTAGAATAATTTTTAAGGAACTATGCATCATATCTTCTATTAAAAACTGTATTTTTGTTAGTTTTTGTTGGTTGATTTTTGAACAGAACAATAATTATTTTAGCAAAATAATGGAGTCGGAAAATCATCTTAGAGTTTTTAATGGACATCTTTAAAACAAAATAAAAAAAAAACGTTAGAAGGCCATAAAATTGTCATTAAACGCCATTTATTTAATTTAAATAAAAAACTTAATGAATTTAAATCAATTTAATTTTTTAGAAATTTTTTTAGCAAGTTAAAAGTTTATAAATGATTTTTAAACTAGTAGTTTTATGTAACAGTATACCCAAAACATATTACTATTCAAAATTATGTTCTAGCAGGTTAAAAGCTGTAAGTGAGGTTTGTTTCATGATATATAGTCTCAGAACTTAGTAATCACAAAATCATAGAGTATATTTTTTTTTTTGAAATTTATGACATGAACATGTTTTTCTGAAAAATTCCGGAGAAATGTATTGTTTACAAAACAACTGACGCCTCCATTCATTATACTCTGAAAATCATGCAGGTTTTCGAAACTTAATGGTTTTAGAAATGTCTACTCTGCTAGCAAGAACACTTCTTAACCTGAATATAAGATGTAAAAAAGTGCTTTTTTATAAAACTTAATGAAATATAAAAAAAGGGTTTTTACATTTTTAATTTTGTACTCCATCTTAATATCAAGAAAATTTTAATATAATTTGTTTGGAAATTGCACCCCTAACCAATGAAAAATTACATATGGAATTGACTTGGGTTTTAGTGTGAGCGTTAATATTGAACAAAATTTAATATAAAGTTTAAGTTTGTTTCAATAAAAACGAAGTCGTGGTGATGGTAAAAAATATTTTCATTCACTTTTGCACCCTCTTGATATTCAAATATAAAAACCGAAGTCATTGAGGTGTGTTCTTTTTATTAAAAAAATCAAAAATTATGTGGTAAAAAGTTCTTTTGCCAAATTTTACACCCCATTTTGGCGTGTACCCGGGGCGGACCGCCCCCCCCGCCCCCCCCCTTGCTACGCTACTGATTGTAGGCAAGCAAAAACGAAACAACTATTTACAATATGTCAACTTTATCCGAGTACACCTTGATACCGTTGTGGCCCTGATAAAGTGACATATTTACATAAATAACCATAATACCAAGCATCCATGCTTGAAATATTACGATTAGATATCCACGAACTCGTTACGTTTTGCGTTTAAATTTTTATTTTGAAGAACAATTTTTTTTTTTTAAATAATATACAAAGTTTTGTTTCCCGAAAAAATGTTTACATAAAAAGAAGTGATGTTGCTTTTGGACGTGATTTGTACATTTGCAAATAACAAATTTGCACATTTTAAAGTAAGTATATTTTTTAAAGTGCATTAAAAAACAATTTGTTTGGTATATTATTCTAAATTTATTCTTTTTAACGTAAATATTTCTAGGTTTAAAACAATTTTTTTTACACGTTTAAGTTTATCTTTACAGAATTAAGATTACTTTAAATGTTTCTTTAAAAATTATTTGAAAGTTTAATAAAGGGTCAAGGGGTGTTACTTAAAGTGGTTTAGATATACTTCCGTTTAATTTATTTTTCATTTTTTAAGCCATAAACAATGTTTCACATTAAAAATCTTTAGATTGAATTCATAAATCGTGGAATTCATAAAACTGTTGCTTTAAAATATAATTCCGTAAAATTTGTAGCTTAGTGTTATTAAATGTTTGCACACAGTTGACCGATAACTGGACCTACATGTTTTATGCCGACTCCGAACGGCTAAAGTTCATGTTCTCAAGAAGCTTTACATGGTATTATTTACACTCTGAGGTTTGCCATTGTCTGCAGAGAGGTGGTAACCGATCAGAAAAAATGTTTTTACTGAAAAAACTTTTCGCCGCGACTGGGGATCGAACTCGGGCTCCGAGCATGCTAAGCCACACACTTAACCTGCATGCCACGGTCACCATCTTGATATAATAACCCTTTTATTATTTTTTGTGTATTTCAATGATTCTAAGTCAACATCCTTAATATCTGTAGCAAATAAAAACCACATATCTTTTACCAAACTCTCAAGAAATTCACAACCCAAACATATTTATGTAGAAAATATCAACAGTCTCACTAAACGTCGCTAAGGGAGGGTTCAATAAAATTTCAATTAACTTAATGAAGGTTGTCACACATATTTCTTGAAGCAATAAACTTATATTAAATACAATTTTCATAATGGTTGCTATAATTTTTATTATAACGATATAAGCCACAGGATGAAAACGTTTAATGCAATTATATTAGTAAGTAAAAACAAACAAATGTTTTGGAACAGAACAACAGCTATTTAAAGATTCTGTTATTTTTACGAGTCCATAAAAGTTTCGTTTTATTTCCACTGTCAAAATATAAGTTTGTGGAGGAAAATGTTATCCAGTAATAAAAATACACAAGTATGATAAAAGTTTATAGATCGTTGTTTGATTTGCTTAAAGCAAGCAAGTAATTTTAGAAATAAGAATCTACTTTCAGGTTTTCTTCAAAGTAATACTATGTTCACACTGGAAGCTAAATGCGCATTTAAAGCTTAATTCGCATTTATTTCATTAATGCTTCTCTAAATGCGCATTTACCCATAGAAAATTCTGTCAAGTTAATTCACTTAAATGCTACTTCTAATGAGCATTTAGCTGTTTGCGACCCTGATTCGATATTCGAAAAACTGCTACTCGCTACTTTTTGCTCATCTCTGACTTGAACTCGTTTCATTAGTTGTCAATTTTGTTTTCTGTCAGATTTTTTGCTTAGGCTGTGTGCCAATCGGAAACTTTTGTCTTATTCTTATTATGTCTTTGGTCTTTTCTACAATATAATTTTTTTTTTAAATAAGTCCTGTTTTATTATTCGGTTTAAGCAATTCTGTCCAAAAATAAATGACAGCCGTCCATACTTTTCCAATGGTATATTGATAACGAAGATTGTATAAGAAATAATAATACATGAAATATTATTAATCATAATAATAATAATACATAATACATAAATCATAAAACATGAAAACATTATTATCTTTAATCCAATTGCAAATATTTTCAAATTTTTGATGCAGATTGAACGAACTTTTTCAGGTCTATAACTTGAGACAGTTTATTTGCTTTATTATAACTATTACACTTGTTAATGTATACATTAGACCGGATCATTCTTATATGGATAAAAAAAATTTCAACCGGTCGGGGTCTCAAAAGTTAGAGTTACTCATTAAAATGATTTCTGTATACTTTTTTTTCAAATGGGAGAAAAACCGCCGAAGGAATTTTGATTCTTCTGAAGGTCCTTTTTGGTAAAAAAACATGGTTTTTGCTTGTAACTTTTTATTTTACACAGAACGCAATCCCACATTTTCTTAAATTTCTTACTCATACTTACATTTTGACATAAAAAAATTGTTAAAATTTTGTTTTATTATAACTCTTATTGACCACCAAAAATTGCATTTTTTGCTATTTTTAAAAAGGCATTTTTTAGAAACCGCTGTAAAAGACACATTTTTTATTAGATTAACGTGGAATTGTTATTGTTGAAATGGTATTAAGTTCTTATTTCGTTTTGTCTATCGCTTTAACCAAAGCTATGTGATTAAAAAAACAAAATATATCGAAAACTGGACGATAAAGCAGTGAACAAATGAAGTTAATTGTTTGTATGAATAAGAAATATTTAATTTTATCAGATTTCTAAAGTCGATTTCTCACATTCTGTCAGTTTTCGCACACAGCTTTGATTAAAGCGATACACAGAAATAAAGAAGAATTTAATATCTTTCCAACCATAACACTTTCACGTAAATCTAGAAAAAAATGTGTCTTTTAAAGCGGTTTTAAAAAAAATTCTTTTTAAAAATATCAAAAAATTCAATTTTTGGTGGTCATAAGAGTTATAATGGAACATCATTTTTAAATTTTTTTATTATCAGAATATTGGAATAAGTAAGGAATTTAATATTTTTTAATATAATTTTTCTTCCTAGCACAAGTGAAAAGTTTCCGATTGGCACACAGCCTTATGAATGTTCGGCATGTTCGAATACTTGTTTAAATTCGCATTTTACGCTTCTCCCTAATGTGAACACTTGACATTTGGTTGAATTTTCGAACTTCTAAATGCGCATTTAGAAATCAGTGTAAACGTACTATAAGATTCTTAATATATCAAATACAATAAAAATTCTGCATTTTTCTCTTTATAAGAAGATGTTTCGTCCTCAAAGTGACTTTTTGTTAACCCGCCGTTACTCGCGCACTTATTTTTGGACGCCGTCACTCGCGAGGTGTTTCATGCAAAAGAGTAACCTTAAATAATTCTACAAAAATAAATATTTTTAAAAAATTATCATACTACTTTTATAGCAAAACAAAAAAAATTTCTTCTAAAAAATAATTAATATTCTGTACAAAAAATTCATATAAAAGATTATCCAAAAAAGTCGTGGGGTGTCTGGTACACACCGCGCGAGTGACGAAGGGTTAAGAAAACCTGTCATCAAAGGTTCATAGATACTTCATAAACATATTTTGCATTCAATTTGCATTTCTCAAGCTCGGTGAACACAACACGTACACTGAGAAAAAAACACATACCTTGCTCCAGTAAAAAATTTCTCTATTTCCGATAAAGAAATTTTCTCTTTTTTAAATAAAATTTTCTTAAATTAGAATAAATTTCCACATTTTCGAAAAAATATTTCTTTACTTCTAGGAAATGGAAATATTTCAATGTCTCTAATAATGATAAGTATTTTTCTCGCACAAAAATTTCTCATTTATAGAGAAAAATTTTTTGAAAATGAAAAATTTTTCTTATATTTTGATAAAAAATTCACTAAGAGAAGTATTTTCTTCAATAAAAACAAATCTTTTCTCAAAAATAAAAAGTTTTTTCTCAAAAAACGATATATTTTTCTTTTTCATTGAAGCTTTTTACCATTTTTAGAGAATTTTTAGTATCGAAATTAGAGAATAACATTCTCTGGAGCAAAGTTTATACCATTTTTCTCTAAATATGATGCCTTTTTTATCATATTCCGATAAGCTTTTTTCTGAGTGTATGTATAACGTTTATAAGAATTTGCTTAAACTTTCTGCTCAGCAAATTAATACATGTAAGTAATATTAACTTAAATTCATATAAAATATTCTTAGACGTAAACTTCAAAAGTAAAACGGTGATACACGTTAATGCCTTTTTCTTCGTCTTTTCAACCAGAATCAGTCAGTCAAATTCTTTAATATGTTGAAGTGTTGAATTGTGTACTCAGTACAGTAGAGTACAGTATTTATTCTCGTTCGACATAAGAAATTTCAAGAATAATTTCTTACAATAAGTCAGGCAAGAATTAGTTTATATCATATTTATAAAAATGTTTCAATTAAAATGTTGAGAAGTAAGATAGTATTTTCTTTGAATTTCTAAAATTTTCAAAATTCATTTAACAGAATTTTGCACCCAGCTGCTGCAATAATCATTATACAATTTAATTAAATTTGAAAACATTCTTATTGTCTGTGTTCGTCGAAATGCATATCATGCTGTTCTAGTATTTTAATATCTCGCATTACGTTTAAGGAATAAACTTACGAATTATATGTACGCTTCAAGTAAATATGTCTGTTAACTCGACACCCTGACAACATGAAACAACTGCTGTGAGAGACGTTTGTACCATGTGCAGCGCTGTTCATACATGAGTTGTTTTTAATATGCGTTTGGAAATCGGTTTTAAATTTGTAAATCTTGTAATCTCAACTACATAATGTATCTGCGATGGTGTATGTCTTAATTGTTTTTATTTGCTGTTTGAAAAATAACTCTGTTAGCTTTAAGAAAGAGCTTTTATTTAAAAAAAATATACACAGAGGGAAAAACCTATGGACTCAATACATAAATTTATGTACTCATCGCATAGTTTTCTGCACACAAAAATTTTACATTTTTTATGTATTGAGTACATGTTCAAATCTCTATTGACTACATAATGCTTTTAAGTGGTTATGTAGTCAATAAAGAATTTTATGTACTCAACGCATAAATATGTGTCGTGAATTCATGGATATATGTGGTGAGTACATTCACACTGTACTCATCGCAAACTGTTAAAAATAATTTTATGTAATGAGTAAAGATCTTATGTACGTATTACATAGATTATTGACTCAGTACATACATAATTTACTCATTACATATTTGGAGTACGTAATTTTATGCAATGAGTACATACATTATTTACTCATTACATATTTTAAATGCATAATTTTATGTAATGAGTACATACATAATTTACTCATTACATATTTTTAGTGCATACATTTATATAATGAGTACATACATCATTTACTCATTACATATGTTAAAAACATAATTTTATGCAATGAGTACATGCATAATGTCTGTGCGTAAATCACCCTCTCAACACTTGCAATAAATAACTTAATAAAGAAATGACTAGGTTTCACAAAATAATTGACAATTACTTATAGAAACCCAGCCATTCTTATCCAATCATCGCTTTTGTTCTAGAGTACAGTGGATAAACAACGCTCTGATTTTCTAGAAGCTTTAGAAGTGTTGCTTATTTAAAAATTAAGAAACGAATGACATAAAACAGCAAAATCGTGTGCCGATGTGCAAGAGATACGTGTACTGAGTCCATATGTTATGTACTGAATAAATGTGTCACTTCAATCGTATAAGGGGGACGTGTACTGAGTCTATATTTTATGTATTGAGTAAAGTTTTTGTAAAAAATTACATAACACGTTGATTGAGTACACGTTGCTTGTATCTATTGAAGTCTGCTATGTATTCAACACATAACATGATGTATTGAATACATTTTTTATTCATTTTAAAAAGTGAATAAATTGATATGTAGTCAGTACACGCTCCCTTTAATCAGTAAATACTGCTCTTGTTGCGTTCTCATACAAGTTGCAGTGCATAGATTTTACATAGCGGTCTCTGTACTGACTACATAACTTTTTCCCTTAGTGTATACATATAAGAAAATGCAACAGAAACAAATGCATAGATATGAAATATCTTTGAAATTCTTATTGCGCTGAATATTTTGGCATGATCGTTTTATTTAGTTGAAACTAAAACCCAACCGAAACTTGGCCGACAAGATTATTTTTACTGTAAACATGTTCCGATTTTACGGTTTGCGTAAGAAAGTTACTTTGTTACGATTTTTATATTTTGTTCATTAGCAACAAACTAGGTCAGTTCACGATCTTATTTGCACCAGATTGCAAAATTATGTAATTTGGTATCAATTGTGAACATATTTTTTCGGATTACTCTGTAAAACTTGTTGCAAAACTAAACAAAGCTGATTTGCCAAAGAAATAAAAACAAAAAAATGTTTAATTTTAATACATTGCAATATAAAAAATTTACTTATTTAATTTTGAATTCTTATACATTTTTGTGGTGACCATGGCATGCAGGTTAAGTGTGTGGCTTAGCATGCTCGAAGTCCGGGTTCAATCCCCAGCCGCGGCGAAAAGTGTTTTTCAATAAAAAATTTTTTCTGATCGGTCACCACCTCTCTGCAGACCGATCAGGCAAACCTCAGAGAGTAAATAATGCTATGTAAAGCTTCTTGAGAACATGAACTTTAGCCGTTCGGAGTCGGCATAAAACAGTTAGGTCCAGTTCTCGGTTAATTGTGCGCAATCAATCATTTAATAACACACACAACACAGTTGATCATAAGAAGCTCGGTCAAAGTCCTTTCAAGGGCTGAAATGGCCAATTTGGTTTTTGCTTTTTATACATTTTTGACACTTGAGCTTGCAACCTAGTGTTGCATGTATGTAGCACTTATATCCTACATGTTTTAGGTTTTGCATATTTGTAACAACGTAGCAAGTGCAAACATATGTATTTTGTTAGTGTTGTGCAAGAATATGCATTCAACTTTTGCTAATACACTCATGCAACACCATTTGCATCAGATCGTGAACTCCATTATTATGTTTACTGTGACCAGTTATGGTGACAGTAAGTGATGATCGTGGCTTACAGGTTAAGTGTGTGGCTAACAGTGCTGCCAGGTGTCAGCAAAAATAAATCCCCATTTTTGCATACACAAAAAAAATTTCCCCGTTTTTTACTTTGAGTTTTTCCGTTTTTTTCCCCGTTTTAAAATTTAGAAAAAAGTATGATTTTAATGTAATAAAAATTAAATTATTTCATTTCATAAAAACAAAAATAAATACTTAGATCAAATACGTACGTATCCATAAAAACATACAATACTTATAAGAGATCGATATTATCGATATTCGGAATAGAATCTCAAGAGTCTGAGATCAACCTAACAATCATTGCAAAAATTGTTTAAATTTATTTTAAATATATACATTATTATTATGAAGACTTAAAAATTCAGTATTTATTTTAATTTCAAAACATTTTTGAAATTTCATCAAAGATTTAGTGTGGAGAGTTCCGGATAGAGAGTTATTATCAAGAGAGTTCTGTTTTTTGTTTTGTTTAAACCCTGCAGAAAAATGGACCAGACTTAGAATAGTTCTGAACTAGTTCCAAAAAGGCATAGTACTGCCAGTGGCGTAGCGAGCATAACTGGCGCCCGGGTCAAAACAATTTTTTGGCGAACCCAATGAAATAATGAAAAAAAATTATGTACATTTATCATTTTTTATCATATCATGATATACATTTTTTAATATTTTGTACAAATGATAATAATACACTTATTAAATTTCATTAATTCAAATAACACTATGCGTCAAAATCAGAAAAAGGTTCTGTACACGACAGTTCATTATATTTTATTATAGATTTAGGGTCTCTTAATACGAAAATCGCAAAAAAAGTTTTTATAGTTAAGCCTAGTAGCGTAAACTGGGTACCCTTGACTTTGGGGCACATTTGACTATGACGTTTTCGGTATGAACGAACCGTTATTTTTCAATAATTTTTTTTATAAATTTTGCATCATTGTATTTCAGTAATCGTCACGAAGTTTGACGATTCTTGCTTTACATGAAGAAAAGTAACAGAATAGTTTTTGTTTTTGCGCGCGTAACTGTTATTATTTTCCGGCACTGATACGTAAGGATTTCCTGACCGAGTTATAAAAGTTAATCAAAGTACCTTTTACAAAAGGTAAAAACTATTTATGTTTTTGAAAATATAAGTGAATTTCAATAAAACTAAATATAAACTAAAAAATTTAAAAAAAAGAAGCCGAGAGCATTTGGGTACATTTGACATTTTTGATTGGGGTACTTTGGACAAATATTAGTTGTACGAGTACAAAGATTGAGTAACATCGAGATGTTACCAATTCATTTAAAAATTTTTTAATATATTTCTAAATTGGTTTTTATAAAAAAGAAGTTGTTCAAACATCAGAAGTAGGACTATCATTAGCCGAAGAAATAAAAGGACAAGAAGAGAACAGAACGTTGGTTAACGAATGAAGAATGAAAGTCTAAAGATAATAGCAATTCTGGTAACAACTACAGCTTTGATTCTTTTGGATTGTTCAGTGATGCTGGTCTAATTTTTTTCCAAGTATTCAGCCACTTCACCTTCAAATTATTTTTTTCGTGGAGCATCAACATCAGTAGAATTCCCAAACGCGTTAAAGAAGCTTGTGGTTATCGTTAACTGGCCCTTAACAACCTAACCTGTTTACTCGTATCTAGTGTCCGACCGATTATTCGGCTTCGGCTTCGGTAATCGGCATAATCGGCCGATATTTGGATCTTCGGCTTCGGCTTCTGCTTCGGCCGAAATAGCCGATTATTTTTGCCGAATGTTTTTGCTTTGCTAAACAATTTTTTTTGCAAGTTTTTTGAATTTTTTTGAATTACTCAGTAAACATTTGAAACATTTTCATTGTTCGTTTTGTGTTTCTCTCTTTTCCTGTTCTTTCATGAGTTGGTGTTCATTCTTTGAAAATTTTATTCAAATGATAAATGCAGCTAGTTCGATTGTTACGTCTTTGCTTTTGTTATGGACTGAAATATAAAAGCCGAGTTAACGCTAGAAATTTTTTGCCAGATTTCAGTTGTATTACATTTCTGTAGATTTTCTCAACTTGATCGAAAATATATTAAATTTTTTTCTACTTTATCCTGACGTCAATAATTCGATTACAGAAAAATCCGAATTTTGCAGGTGCATGGGTTTTTCGACAATCACTCTTGGATTATCATTCGCCCAATTCTGCTTATTGACGATTCCACTGATTGTGAGTATAAAATGTGCCTCATCACTGAAGATGATTTTCTTCGAAAATTGATCATCCACTGTTGCCATTTCTTGAATAACTTTAACGCGTGGCTGGATTATGTATCTTTCCACGGTTCAAATTGAGTTAGTCTGAAATTGAGAAATGTCAAATGAAATGCAGAAAAAACTTGACGTTTAGGTGTGATTCACATTCAACATCGGCCCTTAACAAAAGCAAAGAATAAATTTTATAATTTTTTTTACTTGTAAACATTTGTTTCTTATTCGGCTTCGGCTTCGGCCTTCGGCCGATTAGTTCCATTTTGCCGAAGAATCGGCTTCGGCAAAAATTCATGTTCGGTCGGACACTAAAATTAACAAACAAAAAAAAAAAATTAAGTAATAGGGCTTATTTTAGAATTAGTACCTAAGACCTTAGCAAATAAGACCTTTTGAAAATCACCAATAAAATTCACATAAATTATTACAGCCAAACAGAAGTAAATGATGACTATAAATAGTCTTAAAATAAATTGTGCTACAGTAATAACTAGTGTCCGACCGATTATTCGGCTTCGGCTTCGGTAATCGGCATAATCGGCCTATATTTTGATCTTCGGCTTCGGCTTCTGCTTCGGCCGAAATAGCCGATTATTTTTGCCGAATGTTTTTGCTTTGCTAAACAATTTTTTTATAAGTTTTTTGAATTTTTTTGAATTATTCAGTAAACATTTGAAACATTTTCATTGTTCACTTTGTGTTTCTCTCCTTTTCTGTTCTCTCATGAGTTGGTGTTCATTCCTTGAAAATTTTATTCAAACGATAAATGCAGCGAGTCCGACTGTTACGTTTTTGCTTTTGTTATAGACTGAAATATAAACGCTAGAAATTTTCTGCCAGATTTCAGTTAGTATAACATTTCTGTAGCTTTTCTCGACTGGATCTAAAATATATTCAATTTTCTTCTACTTTATCCTGACGTCAATAATTCGATTACAGAAAAATCCGAATTTTGCAGAAAAACTCTTACGTTTAACTCGAATTTAAGGGGACTTTCAAAAAAGTTTATTTTAATGTTTTAAAATGCCTTTAAGTTGAATAAAAAAAAAATGTATCATTTTGAAAAATTATATATATATTTTGTAGTAAAAAAATCACACAAAAAATATTTGATTTATTTTTTTGATTTTTTTATCTACAAATATGGCTACTGGAATTATTTTAAAAAAGCATCAAAAAACCATAACGGGCATGATTACAACTCACTGGAACATCGGAAAAAAAACAAAGAACGGGGTTTTTATCAGCATCAAAACCGCCATGGAATGAACTAGAAGAAACAAGTTTGGTCAAAAAATAACAAAATGGCGGTGTTTTTTCAAAAATTGACAAGTTTTTTTGGACAATATTGGCCAAAAACTCAAAAACTATAGAACCGATTTTTCTGTCCGTAGTTCATGCCATGCATCGACAAGTGTAAAACAAAATATTTAAATTTCAATTTAAATAAATGATTCTTTAAACAAATTCCTGTAGCAATACATCTGATTAATATAATAACAAAAATTTTTTTTTGAGAAGTTTTTTTTTTAAAAAAAATATATTTTTAATTTTTCAAAACGATATCTTATTTTCTATTCAACTTATACGCATTTTAAAACATTAAAATAAAAAATGTTTGAAGGTGTTACGTCCCCTTAATGATTTCAATAAGTTTTTTGTACTGAAATGAATATTAAAGGTGGTTAAATTTTAAGGGCCGATGCTGATTTTGATAAAACACAAATTATTCAGAAAATTACTGTCATTTCTTTTTATAATGATAATATTGGTATGGTTTAATTATGTATTAAACAAAATATCGGCATATAAAAATGCTGTATACAATATATATACAGCACACCTTCATCCGATGGTACAAATTTTCGATGACGCTGAGGCATAATTGAGGTTCTATGCCGCTAATGTGCCGAATTATCTCATCCTTTAGCTCTTGAATTGTTGCTGGCTTATCGACGTACACCTTTTCTTTCCAATAACCTCAAAGAAAGAAGTCCAACAGTGTCAAATCACATGATCTTGGCGGCCAATTGACATCTCCACCACGTGAGATAACACGGCCATTGAATTTGTCGCGCAAAAGAGTCATTGTTTCGTTAGCGGTGTGGCAAGTGGTACCATCCTGTTGAAACCACATATTGTCCACATTTATATCTACTTATTCGGGCCTTAAAAAGTTCGTTATCATCTCACGATAGCGAACAACATTCACAGTGACTGCCTGACCGGCCTCATTTTGGAATAAATACGGCCCGATGATGCCGCCAGCCCATAAACCGAACCAAACAGTCACCCTTTATGGGTGCAATGGGTTTTCGACAATCACTCTTGGATTATCATTCGCCCAAATGCGGCAATTCTGCTTATTGACGAATCCACTGAGGTGAAACCGTGCCTCATCACTGAAGATGATTTTCTTCGAAAATTATCATCCACTGTTGCCATTTCTTGAATAACTTTAACGCGTGGCTCGATTATGTATCTTTCCATGGTTCAAATTTAGTTAGTCTGAAATGGAGAAATGCCAAATGAAATGCAGAAAAAACTTTACGTTTAGGTGTGGTTCACATTCAACATCGGCCCTTAACAAAAGCAAATAATAACTTTATAATTTTTTACTTGAAAACATTTGTTTCTTCTTCGGCTTCGGCTTCGGCCTTCGGCCGATTATTTCCATTTTGCCGAAGAATCGGCTTCGGCTTCGGCTTCGGCAAAAATTCACGTTCGGTCGGACACTACTCGTATCCATAACATCTTTGCTAGCAATGTTTATTCCTAACTTTGACAGTTTGTTAAAGATAACTGTTGCTTGCTTAACTACTCGCTAACTGAAATAATAAAGTTTATATTTTTTTTTATTTCAATTAAGTAAATTTTACTATATTTAATTCGATTGATTCGATTCAATATTTCGATATTTTAACTCTATTCTACTCTTTCAAACACGAATTAAAGATATATTGAATTTTTGTATGAATAAGGCTGGTCTATTTTGAGAAGTAAAGCATGACTTTCTCAAATTTTTCAATTTCTTCACAACCAAATATTTGTCAGAATTTTCACGCAACAAAAAAATGAATGTTGCGAGTGAAATTTCACGCAAACGGACAGAGTACTAGGATTGACGTGTTTTTTAAAGATTTTATAAAATTTTTAAAGTTTTTCTCACTTTTTTCAAATAAAATTTATAATTTTCTTCATGTTTGAATGTAATTTTTGCGCTATCATAATTCATAAAAAATCGAAAACTTTTTCATTTTTAGTGGAGAATATAAGCTACTAAGCTATATATATAAGCTAATTAAGAAATTATTTCCTGATGCAGACGAACAAGAACGCTTTTCATAACGCCAGATTTTTCGCTTTTTGCGGAAAAGCCATATCTCGAGTCAATTCTCCGCGCATTTGTCGGCGACATTTTATACGGATTGTTGTATCGATTCCCCATTTCTTACAAAGATTTTAGCCTTTTCGATAACTTTTTCACATATCTCGTTACGAATTTCTGCAAGTTCAGTCGCCAATAATTTGAGATCATGGAACGCTTCTTTAAACTTAATTTTATTTACCATTTACCATTTACCATTTACCATTTACCATTTACCATTTACCATTTACCATTTACCATTTACCATTTACCATTTACCATTTACCATTTACCATTTACCATTTACCATTTACCATTTACCATTTACCATTTACCATTTACCATTTACCATTTACCATTTACCATTTACCATTTACCATTTACCATTTACCATTTACCATTTACCATTTACCATTTACCATTTACCATTTACCATTTACCATTTACCATTTACCATTTACCATTTACCATTTACCATTTACCATTTACCATTTACCATTTACCATTTACCATTTACCATTTACCATTTACCATTTACCATTTACCATTTACCATTTACCATTTACCATTTACCATTTACCATTTACCATTTACCATTTACCATTTACCATTTACCATTTACCATTTACCATTTTATTTTCATCGAATATGTTTGCGAAAGTTAAAAGAAGTACGGAATCTAAATAATATAAAAACTTTTTAACAAAAAAAAAAACCTACTTCAAAATCACTAGAAAGTAAAAAATAATTTTAAATTACTTTTACTATTTATTTCTTGGTCAAATTTGTATTTTTATAATAAATATATTTATTTTTTTATGATAATAAAAGCTTCTAGTCAGCGCTAATCATTGACGTAAAATCATGATTTTTTCGCCATCCCTACTCTATTTAAGACTTTTTTATTTGTAAATATCCTGCTTGGGTGACGCTGTATTAATTTGTAATCATAATTTTTCTTAAATCTTAATTAAAATGCTATATGTGTGTTGCAGCTGCACAAAAAATCTGATTATATTAGCGCCGTCTTCGAAGCTCTTATTGTCATAAAAAAATAAATATATTTATTATAAAAATACAAATTTGACCAAGAAATAAATAGTAAAAGTAATTTAAAATTATTTTTTACTTTCTAGTGATTTTGAAGTAGGTTTTTTTTTTGTTAAAAAGTTTTTATTTCTTTCTTTTTAGAGAAAATGATATATATTAAAAAGTGTATAAATTAATTAAACACCAATTATTTATGCTCATAATATGGAAAATGCTTTTCTGTCGTTTCTTATTCTGGTCTTTGTCAGTATGTTTATGAGTACCTACTCTTGCATTTTTATCACTACCCCAATGTCAATATTGACTGAAATATAGTGTGTTTATAATATTGACACGCCTCTTTGTCGAGAATATCACACTCTTTGTCATAGTGTTTTCAAAAGTTCTACCCATTCTAACAATGAATTTGACCACCCTTAAGTCAATATGATACAGTTTTTTACACACTGCCACACCCCTTAGTCGAATAACGCCCAATTCTTCGGTAGTAATTTGTAATAATTGTGCCTACGTCTGTAATTTTTCAGTTAGTAGTGTCAGTATTCGTTTTAGTGTTTTCTAATATTGCCACACCCCTTTGTCGAATGACGCCGACTTTATTCACAATAACTTGTTATAAGTGTGCCTACCTCTATACTAAATATCAGTACTCTAGAGTCAATATTATTCGCGATACAGTGTATTTTATATATTGCCACACCCCTTTATCAAACAAGGTCCACTGTATTGAAATTAATTGTTTTATAACTGTGCCTACCCCTGTAGTTGACTTTAGTACTCTAGTGTCAATATTATTCGAGATACAGAGTTTTTCAATATTGCCACACCTCTTTGTCGAATAACGCCCACTTAATTGACTGGTATTTTTGACCTACCCTTGCATTTTTGCTGTTTTTTATTAACTAGAGTACTAGTGTCAATATTTACTGAAATACAGTGTTTTTCTTACAGTGCCACGCCCCTTTATCGAATACCGCCCACATTACTGACAGTAATTTGTTATATTTGTACCTACCTTTGTACAAAATTTTAGTATCGTAGTGTCAATAGTAATCGAGATACAGTGTTTTTTTTAATATTGCCACTCCCCTTCTCGATTAACGCCCATTTTTTTTTACAAAAATTTGTAGTAATTTTTCCTACCTTTGTAATAAATTTCTTTACCCTAGTATCAATAGTATTCGAGACACAGTAATTCTCTTATATTGCCACACCCCTTTGTCGAATTACGCCCACTTTTGTTATAGTAATTTCCAATAATTGTACCTACCTCTGTACTTAATTTCAGTACTCTAGTGTCAATTTTCTTCGAGATACAGAGTTTTTACAATATTGCCACACCCTTTTTTAGAATTACGCCCACTTAAGTGATCGTCATTTTTAATACTTGTGCTTGCCCTTGTAATTTTACTGTGAATTTTATTACCGTAGTGTCAATATTTACTGAGATACAGTGTTTTTCTTATAGAGACACGCCCCTTTTCCGAATACCGCCCCCTTTCATAAACGGGCACCTCCGCGTTGATAATCTCTATTTAATTTTTTTCTTTATTAATTTTTTGTCTATGTTGACAAAAAATTACGGCAATCAGGCAAGTACTTTAGGAGTAATCGATGTACATTAGACCGGACTTAAAATTTTTTTTTTGCAAAAAGAGTATACCGCCCCCTCAAATTGTTCCTTTTTACGCCAATAATGAAATTCCAAAATCTTAGACTGATTACCCTAGGTTAAGGCGTGGCACATGCCCACTTAAATGGCTAAAACTGGTTTATATGGACTTTTCAAGAGACAAGACACGAAAATATAAGTAAAATGTTTTATATATGTTTGTAATATATTATTTTATTGAAATTAACTTACGTGTTATGATTACTATTCTTGACAAACATTTGAACTTAATCGCAATTCCACATAGCATAACCCATACTTGTCATTAATAGCTGATGTTGTCATCTCGCAAAACAGAATTGAAGAAATTTTATGAAATGGAGTCGTCAACATACAATCATAATTGCAGTGTGCAGCATTACTACTGCGATTGCAGTTGATTAATAAAACAATTTGATATTTTAGAGTTGATAAAGTGACAATGCATATTCAAAATAGATGTCGTGTAAAAGGATCTTAAGCTTTTAAAAAAAAAATCGCAAAAATACAACTCTGTAAACATATATTTAATTGCTATTATAAATAAAATGTTGGCAACAACAGAATAAAGTCAATCACGTGGCAAATAAAATTTTATTTTGTGTGTAAAATTAAATTAAAAAAATTATAAGTGTTTAAAAAGTGAAGTGTAGCTATTTTGAGCTTTAAATCATAGAAACATTATTGCTATAAAGAGAATTGATATTGATGGTATTTGCAAAATGGACACAAGAGCTAGTGGAAAAATTTATTTATTAGAATATGACGAAAGCCAAATTGTTGGATCTAAGCTGCCTTCCAATGGACAAGTTTTGAAAGTGTTGTTTTATAACATGCGCAAAGTGAAATTGGATCTTCGTTCAAGTGCGTATCTGGTTATCAAAGAGGCCGAAATTATTTGGAATAAAGCCCCGTCAAATTGATAGAAGTGTTCAAAAAGTTGAAGCTTTATATCAACAATGGAAAAATCTGCAAAAAACGTGCAAACGCAGCACAGCACTTCAAAAAGGCGAGAAGATGAGTTTATTAAAAATATGAATAACTTATTTGACATTGCACACGGAAATGCGTTAGATTTAATTAAAATAGAAGAAGATAAAGAGTTTTTGAAGAATCAACGTAAAGAAGGTAGACCTGGTGCAATGGTGGGATGCGATCGTTCATTACTTGAAAAAGAAAAGCGAAGAAATATTCGTATTGAGAAAGAGGTAATGCGAAAAGAAAAGCAGGGCGAAGAACAATTCCAAGTATTCCTGACAGCGAATGATTTGAGTGACAATACAGAAGAACTAATTGATGAATACGATAGTGATGATAATACTGATCAAACTAATCAAGCTAACTGTAACTCTCAACAAAAAAACACAAAACGAGGAATGAAACATTTTATCACTTCAAAGCTTGTTGCGACCTTAGACAAGTGTAAGGTAAGTGACAGGGACGCAGTACGTATTCTGATAGCTGCGGCTGAAGCATTGGAACATGGTATCAGTACATTAGTAATCAGTAAGACATCGATTCGTCTTTGCCGTAAACAATTTCGTTCGGAAACTGCTGCAAATCTGATGATGGATTTTAAAAACAAAACTATAAATCAAATAACGGTACATTGGGATGGAAAAATTTTACCATCGATCACAGGAAATGCAAAAGTGGACAGATTACCAGTTGTGATAACAACAAATGGCATTGAATATCTACTTGGAGTTCCTGCTCTGTCAGCTGGTACTGGAAAAGGACAGACCGACGCCATACTCAAACTATTGAATGAATGGAATCTAACAGAAAAGGTATTTAAAAATCAATTTCTTATAACAGTAAATATAATTACCATTCTTTCCAAACAAGGTACAAGCTTTATGTTTTGATACTACAGCGACAAATACAGGTAGATTACAAGGTACTTGTATTTTATTGGAACAACACCTCCAAAGAGAATTGTTATATCTCCCTTGCCGTCATCACATATATGAACTCTTGCTGAAAAGTGCTTTCGTGAAATATGATTTAAAATTAAGTGGACCATCATTAGATATTTTCCAGCGTTTTAAAAAAAATTGGCCCAAAATCAATCAACAAACATTTGCAAGTGGAATGGTGGATAAAAAAATAAATCTTGCGCTTAACAAAACTGAACAAGACCAATTAGCTCAATTTGCTCATAACTATGTCACTATACAACATCCCAGGGCAGACTACAAAGAGTTATTGGAATTGAGTCTTATATTTCTTGGTCGAAACACAGAGCCTGTAAGATTTAAATCACCTGGAGCGATGCATCATGCCCGATGGATGGCTAAAGCGATATATACGCTTAAGATTTTTCTTTTCCGCCACCAATTCTCAATGTCATCAGATGAGGCAAATGCTATCTATGATATAAGTGTGTTCATTTTGAAAATTTATTTGAGACCGTGGATTGAAGCGCCAATTGTCGCGAAAGCACCCTTAAATGATTTAAATTTTATTAAAAATATTATTAAATTCAATGAATTGAATGAAATAATAAGCCATGAAGTAACGCGCAAGTTTTCGAATCACTTGTGGTACCTGACACCAGAAGCAGCAGGTCTTTAATTTTTTGATAATGCTGTAGACGTTGGAGAAAATAGAAAAATGGTTGAAAATCTCAAAGAAGAACAAAATAATGAGAATAAAAGAATAGTAACCAACATGAATGAATTAAACCAAAAAAATATTTCAGATTTTGTAAATAAAAAAACATTGAGCTTTTTCGAAAGATTTAATATTGAAACTACCTTTCTAAAACTTGACCCTTCCAAGTGGCACAATGAATCCGAATTTCAAAAGGGAATGAATATTGTAAAAAACTTACATGTTGTTAATGATACTGCAGAGCGTTTTGTGAAACTAATAGAAGAATATAATGCAGCTTTAACAAAAAACGAAGAAGAGAAACAATATATCTTGCAAACAGTAACTGATTATAGGAAAAAGTACGGTAGCATTAATAAATCAGAACTTTGCGATTAAGTTTAAATGCTTATCAAGAATAGTTATCATTTAACGTCAGTTAATTTCAATAAAATAATATATTACAAACATATATGAAACATTTTACTTATATTTTCGTGTCTTGTCTCTTGAAAAGTCCATATAAACCAGTTTTAGCCATTTAAGTGGGCATGTGCCACGCCTTAACCTAGGGCAATCAGTTTAAGATTTTTGAATTTCACTATTGGCGTAAAAAGGAACAATTTGAGGGGGCGGTACACTCTTTTTGCAGAAAAAAAAATTTCCCATACAAAAAAAGTTCAGTCTAATGTACATACATTCACAAAAAAAAAAAAAAACAAAAAAAAAAACAGAGAAACCAACCATCTTGAGAACCTCCTCCTTTTTGAAGTCGGTTAAAAAACGGTAAATGGTAAATGGTAAAACTTTTGCACTAGTTCCAAGCTAACTCCAATTTTACTAAAAATACACTAGTTGGTTTTTCTAATTGTCTCCAAAATAACTGCTAGGAATTAACAGCCAAAAAGCCCTTTCAGTACATGCCGCTTTGGTGAAGGCAAAAACTAAATGAAACTAATTTTTTTTTAAACATGTAAACGTGTGGAAAATAAGAGGACATGGGACCGATGATGAAAATGATTTTTAAATCAAATAGCTTCAAAACTATCACACGTTAAGTCACACTTTTTAAAAATTTCTTCGCAAACGGCAATAAGGAATTGTCTACAAGATGGCATAAGACATTAAAAATCGCTGCTTCAAGCTATAAAACAAAACTAATTTAAATAAAAACGATATAAAAAATTAACTTAAGAAATAAATTAATAATAAGATATAGTTCAAAACTTAATAAAAAATACTTCCAGAACAGCTACAACATATACCAACATATAACATTTTGATGAAAAAACGCTAAAAACCCAAAAAAAAAAATGTTTTTTTGAAAACCGTTAAAATTTGACTGAGTTGTTTGCTCGAAAAGTGGAACTTTTGATTTTGGAACTGCATTTTTCGGACAATTGACATTTGAGGAATGCATAAAAGATAATTTTGCTTAAAAATTTTTAGTTTTGAAAAAAATTCAAATTCGATCAATTCATAAGCTCTTCTCAAATTAAATTTCAAATCGATTAAATAGCGGATTTTTGTGCAAAAATTTTATTTCTGTTTTAAAAGGTTGGGAACCCCCTGAAGCGAAATCAGAATTTGTAAAAAAAGTTTACACATCTACAGCCTAAACCTGATTTAATGACTTCTGAATCGATAAAATCGGTCCATTGGTCTGGGAGGAGTTGAAGTCACAAAAAAAACCTTAGCCTATTAATTATATAGATAATAACGGTATTGTAAAAATCTTTCCGTAATTGAACTCTCTGCATAGTACATATACTCCTGTGCATTTTAATGGTTGAAATTTTGCATGTGTATTTCTAACGAACAATTATGTAATCAATTCATTTGCCATTGTTAATCGCCTTATTGTTTAATATATTTAATGAACTGATTATTCAGTAAAATAATTATAAATATACATGGACATTTTTTTATATTTTTTATTTCACGAAGTCAAAATACAATCGATTTTAATTAATTAAAATCAAACAGTTAACAAAACATCATTTCTACTTTAATTTGTGTTTATTTACAAACATCGTTCAATTAATATTTTTTTTTTAATTTTAACTTCAACAGAAATGCAAAAATTTAAATGAAATAATGAAGAAAAGTGCGCATGAGGTAGTTCTGAACAATTTAAAACTTCATAAGCACATATTTAAAAATTTATAAATAAATTTTAAATAAAGAGCAATTCATCGAGTCTGAAAGGACCACAAATACATTGAAAAGTGCTCCCAATTAAAATTAAAATTACACTGTGCGACAATTCGGATCTGATCAAAATCTGATTGTTTTTGAAGACAAATACAAAGGCGAAATTTGACCTTGAACTACTCTCTTATTTGATCTAATCCGATAAAACTGAGAATGAGGGCATAATATATAGACCATGCACTACTAGAAACCATTGAGATATTTGAAGTCATTTTTTCGTGTCGCACTGTGTTATCAATAACGTATCATAAAAAATTAAAAAAATGACTCATTTTAGAGAACCAGCCGGTAATAAACGAGTCATTTTAGTACGATTTCATCTATTTGATAGTGATATTTCAATGTATTTAGTACGTGTCCTTTGAACTGATTTGGAACTTGCAAACATATTTGTACTTTAACAGTTTGTTTAAATTTTCAACACATCTTAACATTTTATAATCAACATAAGCTTGTTGACTTTATAATAAATTTATTCAAACTTCATGCAGCACGCAGCATTCTTTCAAATAATTATCAACTCACTTAACAAATTTTTCATTATGGTTGGCATGTTTAAATGCAGATCACGATCTTATTGCACTGCATTAATTACACTGTGCAACACAAATTGATGCATCACGTCTGCGCATCATGTACAATGAAAAGCTGCCAGCTGGTTGATGTCGTTGACATGGTTGACGGTGTGTTAAAGTTCACTTCTGTAATTTTATGGAGTACCGAAAGTCTTGGTTAGACAATCTTTGAAACCTTTAAAAATCGCAACACGTGCCACAACATAATAACAAAACCAGCAACAAAAACAACAACAAAAACAGCAACTGATCAGCATTAATGCAATACATCACGTGCATCAAACAAGTTGATTACGTGACAGATGCTGTCAGCTAATTAATGAAAATTTAAAGGCAACAAGTTGACGAATGTCATGAAACCACTGACTGACATTGTATGATACTTGACAACCAAAATCTTCTTAGCCAGCGTATCCTCTGGGAAATAAAAGTTTTCTTCATATACACCGTAGCAAAAAAAAAAGTATTCGCTTGCGGTTGTGAATTATAATCATGCCTTACCTCAGTAGAGCTATTCAAGTTAAGTTTTTATACTATTTAAGTGATGTTTTTACTTTCATTATGAAGCAATTTGCTCTCATACTGTTCAGCCATTTTCCACGCCTCTTTTTAACACTAGTCCAGGCGTCGATTCACCGTGATGACTTTTTCACTTTTCTTAAGCAAAAAAGTATATTTTGAACCAATTAATTTATTGTTAATTTTGTTAATTTATTTCCTGTGACATCTCAAACTAATGAATTTTAAGTACAAAAACCGTGAAATAAATCATTTCCATTTATGTCATTGTCAAATGATACATGTTGAAAGTTTTAAGTCTTATTTCGGCCGAGCAGTTACCCGGCTTTAAAACGGACAACGATTTACGGATATGCACCTGAAATGTCCGGACCCTTTAAAAAGCAGGTGCCGCTGTTCAACTGCGGGAAGCCCTCGAAAAAATAAAGGCTGACATCACCGCCATCCAGGAGATGCGATAGAAAGGACAAGGCTGCTTTAAGAGAGCAGACTGCGATATCTACTACAGCTGCCATGCAGAGAAGCACGATCAAAAAACGGAGCGAAACCAAATTGATCATGTTGTGATCGACGAAAGGCACGCTTCAAGTATACTGGATGTGCTGCGCACATTGCGGCGCGTCAATACTGACTCCGACTATTATCTTGTTGCAGCCAAGATCCGCATGCGATTGTGCAATGCGAAGAATGTACGCACAGGTGTGCAACGAAAGATTGATGTCGACAAGCTGCTATCACAACGGACTGCCGAGGCCTACTCCGCTCAACTCTCGGTTAAGCTCAGCCAACCTTACTCTTGCCTCGACGACGCTGGCGGACTTCACAACCAATGGTTTGACCAGTAGTGTCGCGACGCGATAGCAGCAAATTACGCCGCATATAAAAAGACGCTGCAGTCAGCTGCAACGCGAGCCATGCACGAAAACTATCGTGCCAAGAGGAAGGAAGAGAGATGCATTTTCAGACGTAAAAAAAGAGAGCAGGAAAAGCGTGACCGAGAAAAAATTGAGGTGTACCAGGGCAAGAAGGATGCTCGAAAATTCTACCAGCAGGTTAAGCGTCTAACCCAAGGTTTCAAGCCCGTAGCATCCACTTGTAGAGATGAGAATGGTGATCTGGTTACAGATACGCAGTGCGCATTGAAAATCTGGAGACAGCATTTTTCCAATCTGCTTGCAGACGACGATACCAACAATTCCGCCCTCGGAGAATGCAGTCCGACACCACCAATCGACGATGATGGAGTGGAAACTCCACCACCTAGCCATGACGAGGTTAAAGTTGCTATCCAGCGACTCAAAAACAACAAAGCCGCAGGTGCTGACGGCCTGGCTGCTGAATTGTTTAAAACCGGCAGCGGTGAATTGATAAGGTGCATGCATCAACTCATCAGCAAATTATGGATAGCGGAAAGCATGCCCGACGATTGGAATCTCAGTGTGCTTTGTCCTGTACTTTAGAAAGGAGACCCGACAATCTGCGCCGACTACCGAGGTATCAGTCTTATTTCCATTACATACAAGGTTCTTTCGAGCGTATTGTGTGAAATATTGAAGCCGCATACCAAAACACAGATTGGACCTTATCAGTGTGGCTTTCGTCCTGGCAAGTCCACCAGTTTTTTTAACCTACGCCAAATCCTGGAGAAAACCCACGAAAATCAAATTGACACCCATCATCTCTTTGTTGATTACAAAGCTGCGATCGATAGCCCGATTCGGGATTGCCTGTACGCAACAATGTGTGAGTTCGGTATACCTGCAAATTCGACAAGGCTCTGCAGGATGACGTTAAGCAATACATGCAGCTCCGTCAAGGTAGGAAATTACTTCTCCGAAACCTTTACACCGAACGAGGCTTCAGACAAGTCAACCCGCTTGATGCAATCTGTTCCATTTC
Organism: Tetanocera ferruginea; assembly: GCA_958299015.1. Classification (NCBI taxonomy): domain Eukaryota; kingdom Metazoa; phylum Arthropoda; class Insecta; order Diptera; family Sciomyzidae; genus Tetanocera; species Tetanocera ferruginea. The sequence goes on from OY282641.1 coordinate 37,053,499, forward strand.
ATCATGGAGGGCATCCTACGAAAGGCAGGTGTATATCGAAATGATACAATTTTCTACAAAGGTGTCTAGCTCCTTGCGTATGCTGATGATATCGATACTATCGGCCGAACCAAGAGAGATGTAACGGCTGCTTTCACCGCTAACGAAAAGGAATCTGCAAAAGTGGGTTTGACGGTGAACGAGGGCAAAACAAAGTATATGTTGTCTGCAAATAGGGAAGCGCGGCGTCAGGCTCCCATGTTACCTCAGGCAAATATAACTTTGAAGTTGTCGAAGAATAACAATTGCTAATAAGGAAGATACTTCCATGGTAGTACATTCGTGATACTGCGGCAAATCACGAGGGTTCGTTATTTAGCCCTTGATGGCTTTAGTCCTTAGTTTAGTACCGAGTTCATTCAGACACGGCGGCTGATATTGACACGACTCGTTGGATTATATCTTGATAAATGGTTGCCTATCAGTTAAGAGTGGTGATCAGTTGAACTAGTAGTAGCTAGCTACAAGGACTGCTACAAGGTGTTGGCTGTGTTGGCTTCAAGACCCATATTATGGGTAGAGCTACCTTGAACGTTATGTGAGTTACATTCTCAACTCGGGTACCGTACTCCACAGTATGGAAGAGGTAGACCCAAAGGCCTATATCTAAACTAAAGTTGTTCCTATTTTCGCCATTGTCCAACAGAAAAAATTGACAACGTGTTGGCATTTGACAACACTGACAACAACTGACCATTGAAAATGACAGTGAAAACCAGACTTAAGTATATTCAAAACTTTTATTAGACACTTAATTTGTACAATGCACGTTTCAGTTTCCCATTTGTAGAACATCATCAAATATTAAAATATTGTAAGTTTTATTATTCTTCGACTTCCATAGCTATTCTACGACTCTTCTATAGCTATTATTTATTGCCAAGCAGCGTTTTCTACTGCCCGTTCCGCTTATCAGTTGAGAGACACTCTCAATTGTTAATGAAACTCACATTGGGTTTCATTGTTATGCAACATTTAGTTTACGCCACGCTCCTTGCCTAATGATTGCTCAATCTTACGATAAGAATCCTACATATTCCCGAATTCGAACTGCTTCTACACGCAGAGAAAAAAAACGTTTATCGCCAGTTTGCTGCAAACGAACTTCGTTTGTCATGCTTCAAAGCATTGTTTGTAAACGTTTGAACAGTTGGCATAATTATGGTTAGTTGCGGGAAACATCTTATTAAGTTGCAAGAAATAAATTTTGTTTGTCATAAACGGCAGTGATTTTTAAATTGCAGCAACCGAAAAATTTGTTTTTTGCAACTGAAAACTTCATTTGCAGAAAAAAAAATTAATTTGTTATAAGCGAATAGTTCTCGACTAACAAAAAAAGTTGCTTGATTTCGGTGATGAAAAGTGTTTAATATTTGCCATCAACGAAAAGGAAGTACTTTAAGAGAGTGAACAAACAGACACACAATTGTGAATCACAAGCGCAGTCACACAACTGCTACACAGCTCGCTTTCGTTGATGACAAATGTTAAATATTTGCCATTAACGAAAAAAACAAGAATGTGTTATAGCTTAAGTAAATAAAAAATTCATTCTAGACAATATCTCACAATAGCTCAATGGAAGCATGCTAGACTGGCACGCGGGAGACGTGTGTTCGATTCTTGGCTGTGTAAGTATCAAAAATTTTAATTTAATTATTGAAATTCTAGTTCTGTTGCAATAACTGCTCCGTCAAAAATAACCGTAAAATAAGAATAATAAAAAACATTAATTAAAAAAAAAAAAAAAAATTTGGTGTTCCTGTTGGGAATTGAACCCAGGTCACTCAAGTTCCTAGACTCGAACGCCAGCACGCTCGGCTAAACTTGAACTTCCAAAACAATGATAAAATTTCATTAAGTTCGATGTTTTTTCGTTTCAAGCAAGAATATTTTTAAGTTGATGACAACTGAATACTCGTTTGCAGCAAATACAGTTCGCAAACGAAGTATAGTTGGTGAATTTTTCAGTTACGATAAACGAAAAATTTCTTTGCGTGTATAAATTATAATTACTGTGTATTTAACTATTCATGTATGTGACTGACCAGAAATTTATTTAAAACAATTTCAATACCACAAATAAAAAAAGAGAAAAAGGCAAATTAATTATAATAACGAATAAATTCAATTTTATTTTAACTCTCCTGTTCAAAAAGTTTTCTTAATTTTTTCGGTTTTTTTTTTTTTTTTTTTTTCTGTCAATAATTTCACGTGTTGCCGCAGCAAACCAATGTCATTGACAGCCAGCCGTTGCTGTTTTTACACTGATTTCGTGTCACAATTTATAACGTTACTGTACTTGACATACACGTACGTTGTATGTAAGTCACAATGTAATCTGTGTCACTGACATACAAACAAAACACATGCGAACATAATTACGCAACATTCCACACGTACGATCCATTCTTCAGTCATATACAGTAGCCAAAAACATATACATACGCACATACACATACACACAGAGTACAAAATATATAACTGGTTTCCGATTTAACTGATTTAACAGCATATAATTCATTCTTGTTTATTATAAAGAGCATGAGAGAAAAACACTGTTGATTTCCGGCATCCTGTTTTAAAAGTAGCAAGGATGTCCATCTTAATCAAGCCGAAAATAAGCTGATTTTCAAACCGGTGAAACAGTATGTGTCACGAAGTAATATTATTACATGTGTAATTAAATAATTAGAGTTGAAGGAAACATCGCAAAGCGGTGAAAGTAAAAGAGATGTTGATAAATACAAGCTTAACGTAAAATAAATACAAACAAATAATTTAAGGGGAAGTAATAGAACAAAGCTTGATGAAAACGAGCAATGTATAAAAAAAGCTCGTTTGAAAAAGCTTGAAAAACAAGCCGATAGGATAGAAAAATATAAATAAATAAAAGAAAAGAAAAAAAAATAAAAGAAAAAAAAATAAAAGAAAAGAAAAAAAATTAAATTAAATAAAATTAAATAAAATAAAATAAAATAAAATAAAATAAAATAAAATAAAATAAAATAAAATAAAATAAAATAAAAGAAAAGAAAAGAAAAGAAAAGAAAAGAAAAGAAAAGAAAAGAAAAGAAAAGAAAAGAAAAGAAAAGAAAAGAAAAGAAAAGAAAAGAAAGAAAAAGAAAAAGAAAAAGAAAAAGGACAATAAACAAGTACAGAAAGTCTTAAGTCGGTCTAGCCCGACTAAGAAGAAAAAGAAAAAGAAAAAAAAAGAAAAAAAAAGAAAAAAAAGAGAAAGAAAACGAAAAAGAAAACGAAAAAAAAAGAAAAAGAAAAGAAAAGAAAAGAAAAGAAAAGAAAAGAAAAGAAAAGAAAAGAAAAGAAAAGAAAAGAAAAGAAAAGAAAAGAAAACAAAAAACGAAAAAGAAAAAGAAAAAGGTAAATAAACACGTACAGAAAGTCTTAAGTCGGTTTAGCCCGACTATGAAGAAAAAGAAAAAGAAAAAGAAAAAGAAAAAGAAAAAGAAAAAGAAAAAGAAAAAGAAAAAGAAAAAGAAACAGAAAAAGAAGAAAAAAAAAAAAAAAGAGAACACGAAAAAGAAAATGAAAAAAAGAAAAGAAAAGAAAAGAAAAGAAAAGAAAAGAAAAGAAAAGAAAAGAAAAGAAAAGAAAAGAAAAGAAAAGAAAAGAAAAGAAAAGAAAAGAAAAGAAAAGAAAAGAAAAGAAAAGAAAAGAAAAGAAAACAAAACAAAACAAAACAAAACAAAAAAAAAAAAAAAGAAAAAGAAAAATAAACAAGTACAGAAAGTCTTAAGTCGGTCTAGCCCGACTATGAAGATCGGAAGATCGGCCGCATCGGAAGAAGACATGGTTTTTGGGTCACAAGTATATTACTATAGCTGACGAGTGCAAAAACGTAAAATATATAGTTCTTAAATTCAAATAATTTAAATTTTATTACTTTATGAATTTTTTCATTACAAAACCAGAAATTGCAATATACATAATGTATATGTGTATGAAAGCATTACAACATTATATAAAATCTCAACGCTGCCAGGTGATCAAATAAACGACAAAGGGTTTTTTGGGGGAATTAAGAGCTTAATAAGTATAAATCTACAACGAAAATTATCTTAAACAAGTAACTTATAAAATTTGCATTAAAAAAATTAAACAGTTAGAATAAATTCGAAAATATTGATGCTTTTTTCACTTTTGTGAAAATTTCAAATTCCCACTTTATTCCCCACAGAGATCAGACTCCAAAATATGGTAACCTTCAAACTAGCTACCTAAAGTTTGATAGAATATTTTTAAAATTATAAACATGCACTGTATTATCGATAAACTTCCAATAATTAAGATGATTTAGATTTGGATCAATTTGGACCAACTCGCACAAAGTGTTAATACATTTTATTTGAACAAACAATTCACAAACTCCCAGCCTGAATAATTAATTAATCGTAAGAAAAAAATGACATGCTCCGTCCCTTTGAATATTTTTGGGCCGCATTGATACTTGTCTTGAACCTCATGCGGCCCGCGGACCCAAAAATATTCAAAGGGACGGAGCAGCATTTGTGCTACTAGCATTTTGAAAAGGGTATGCGTACACTGAGAAAAAGGCATACTAAATTCAAAGAAGATTTACTTATTTTTTGTGAAAATTTTACTTGTTTAAGCGCCAAGGAATTTTTATTTTCATTTCAAATGGAAAATTTTTTTTGAAAGAAATAATTCAATTATTTTAAAAAAACGAACATTTTGGTACAAAACAAGAAAATAAAGTTATTAAAAAAAAAAAAATTATATTAGCAATAAAACTTTAAATTTGTCAAGCCAAAAAGGGAATACATTTTGAAAACAAAAAGAAACAGTTTCGATAGTATCGTAAGTGTAGAAGTAGAATTCCGTTTAAAGGCTCAACCAAGTTATGCGTAAGCATACAGAAACTAGAGAAAAAAAGAACGTACTTGCTCAGCAATATATGGAGGCTCAAGTTCTGCGTAAGCAATTTTTTGTTCAGTTTCTCAATTTTGAGCGCCCGACACTTGCTAAGCAGAAAAAGGTTACAACCCGTTTAATAAATAATTTAAATTTTGATTTTAAGCACTTATGTATCGAAAATCAGTATTTAAAATCAGAAAAAAATATATGTTTTAGATAGGATTAATTTCTTAAGCGGTGTTCGTATTAAAATTTACCTCTTTTTTCAATCATAAAGCATGGATGAATTTAAAAAACTTCAAGAAAATATTTTTTTTGTAATTTTACAGTAGACCCTAAATGAATGCGCGTTGCGTTGCGCTTCTTTCAAAATTGGTTCATGCACATACATTTTATATGAAGCCTACCGAAATGCGCAACGCACTAACGCAACTCGATTCGAATTTCCTATTTTGACAGTGCGTTCGGATGTGAAGCAACAAGAGCTTTTTTCTACCATGTTGCTTCTTCGAATTCGAATGAAGCTTTTTTTCGCATCACCAACTAAGTAGTATGGAAATTTTGTGGTAGTTCCTGGCAAGAAAGTTCTGAAGGGATGTATAGGTTATTGGTTAGGAATTTTTTTCCGAACCAAGAATTTCGAAAGACGCCACCATCACTTTGGCTTCCGTATGCTCCAACATCAATGAGTGTAAAACTGTAGCTGGCGTCACATACAGCCAAGAGGATCTGGAATTTGCCAATATCTTAAAGTATTGCAGAAAAGCTACATATGGTTATATTTAGTTTGGTTTACTTACAATACTAAGGAACTTTTTGTAGTTGAAATATTGAGAGCCGGAATTGTGGGGACTGTTTATGCGAATGTGTTTCCCATCGATAGAGCCTATACAATTTGGCAGTCCAGTCACTTCTAAAAACCTTTTTGAAATACCTTCCCATCCTGAGCTGCTGGGAGGACCTACGTAAACGCTTCCCAGCACTTTCCAAAGCACATCGCACGTTTCCAGGAAAACACACCTTGCCGTTTCCAAGCCAACTCTGAACTGCATAGATAATGAATGCAATGAACATCCATGCGACAAGAAGCTGGCAATTAAAAACATTTGCACATCTATACATAAAAAAGTAAAACTTACTACAGGGTTATGAAAAGTCTCTGCTCCGCTCCAATAGGTTTTCTGTTGGAACATTTTTCCAACCATGGCTCAATAAGGTTCAGTCAGATTTTGAACTGATTGTAATTCAACCTTGTAGATTTCAAAAACATTTCGGGATTTTTCGTTATAATAATGTTGACTCCAGTTGAGTAGAATCCATGCTTCTCGCGACTCTTAAAAGGTTCTCGATTTCCTCTCCGTGCACCAGATTGATTATAAATATTATTTAAAACAAATAAATCTTCTAACAGTTCAATGTCTTCCATTGTTGCTGAAATTTTTAATACTTAAAAATCAAACGCAATGTCAAAACGAAACATTTGACAACAAAATTTAGGCTAACGCAGCGCACTCGATTAGGTTATGCGTATTCAAATTTGCGTGTCGCTAGGAAGCGCAACGCAACACGCATTCGATTAGGGTCTACTGTTAGTTGGCAATCTTTTTCGACAAAAACAAATTATTTTATATTTGTCATATCATTCGAACCGATTTATATTGAAATTTGTTTTCATGCTTACTTTGTTTTTAATTAAGTATGGAAAAGTGTGTTTCTGAACTTTTATATACTTTTCCTTGACTTCTCTCTGAAACTTTTGTATGATTACGCATAACTTGTTTGTTCATTAAGTTGTAACCTCTTCTACTTTGTCTCTTTGGTCCGACTGTTTTGTCCATATTGCACATATTTTTTATTGATCTTCCGAAAATTAGGAAAAAAATTAATAACACTCAATTATGGACTACATATCGAGGCCAAAACAAAGAAAAAGTTAAAAGGTATAGTTTGCGAACTACACTGGCTAGTGCTAATGGGATGTGGGATCAAAATTAATTTGCATTAAAAACAAAAATTAATATTTTACGCCATCTATTGGGTAAAAGCATAAAACGAAATCTGATCCAACTCGTTTTTTTTCATAAGAGTTAAATCTAACCGGATCACAGACCCATTTCGTTAAATTTTACAGTTTGACTTCATTGACTGAGTTGAAATGAGGTTCATGACCTCTGGTTTCAAAATAGAGCACTTAGTAAACTAGAACAGTAGTGCATACATAAATCCAATTCGAACTAAAAATTACAATGCTACCAATACAAACTAGAACTTCCAGTTTCACGTAATCACGTGTTACACGTGTTCACGTGTTTTTAAAAAAATCAAGTGAAAACACGAACCTCAACTACACGTGTATTTTATTCACGAACTAAATGTGAAGTTCGTATTTACGTGAAAGTGCCAATGACCCACCTGTGACCTCAGATAATCCCACTGCATCCGATTGGCCATAGAATCATCCATTTTGGTCCAAATGTCCTGTGTAGTTGTGTAGTTCGAAACACGTGTTTGAGGTGAAGCTCTAATACGAACCAATCAGTTCGTGCAAATTAAAAACAATACAAGCATAAACAACAAAACAAAAAAAAAAGCAAGCAGCAGGCACATCAGGTACATTATAAACAGCAGATGATCGACTTTCTTATATAAAAACATTCATTTTTCTTCTTATATTTTAATATTTTGTGACTTTCATATAATAGTGACAAAATCCAAAATTAGATATTCATTCAGCGCAGGATATATCTGATATTTTAGTATATACTTTATCTTTGAACGAAAAGTATTAAAGGCTGTAGATATACCTCAAAGTATTAGCCAAAAACGTTGCATGACCTTCAAAAAATCTATTAAAACGACCCCATACAAACTGCGCTGTAAGACGTAATATTGTTTTGTAGTTGAAGAATTCTTTTTACGCCCTTTTTGTTAATTTTTTGATCATATTAATTTATATTATAAATATATGAAATAAAATCCATTTCCATTCTCTGAAAGATTTTTAAATCTCAAGACTTTTGATCAAGTCAGACTTATGATTCGTTTTTCAGAATCAAGTTGCGACTTGTATGATTACATGATTACATGATTACATACATTATTTATTCAGTGTATATTTACAGTACATAAATTTATGTAATGAGTACATTCATAATTTACTCATTAGATATTTTTAGTACATATATGTATGTAATGAGAACATACATAATGTATTCATTATATGTTTTTTTTACATCATTTCATGTATTGAATATATAAACAGCTCATGTCGGTGCCGGAATCACCCTCTCAATCAAATGCAATGAATATATTAAGTAGGAAAGGGCTAGATTTAATAAAATAATTAGCAATTACTTATAGAAACCCAGCCATTTATTTCTTATCCATACATAGCTTTTGTTGTAGAGTACTGTGGATAAACTCATTCGCGCTCTGATTTTCTACTGGTTTTGGAGGTGTTGCTTATTTGAAAATCAAGAAAAGAATGACATAAAACAGCAAAATCGTGTGTCGATGTGCAACCGATACGTGTACTGAGTATTTTATGTACACTTCAATGTGTCACTTCAATCGTATAAGGGCAGGGGCGTACCGAGACCATGTTGGTTGGGGGGTAGTATAGTATTTTGGCCGACTGAATAGCCTTAAGTCTCGACTGATTTTTAATACAACATAGTAATATTAACCAAAATTACTAGTAATATTAACGAAAATATAATAAAAGTATTTCAACAATATCGAAGCAGCACTTAAAAGTTTATTTTTGTTTTTATTTAATCAGTCTTAGTTTATGTGTGCAAAAACCACAAAGAGCATTACTTATTCTCTAATTCTTTTTCTCTTAAATATATATAATACAAATTTTCTCATTTCCTCCAACTGTTACTGGTGCTCCATACAGCAAACGACACATTTTGTTAACGGCACGAAGAGATTTTTTTATTAGTATTCTGTGATCTACTCGAAGGCGTAACTACGTCAAACTACGATTTCAATTGAAGTGAGGCAACCAAAATAATTTTGTTGGCAACAATGTAATTGATACTAGAATTCGCTTTTGGGTCAAGTAAGTTACAGATAGAATTAGATTAAAGATTTCATGAAAAAACTTTATTGCTTCGAAGCAACTGCTTAAATTGTCTGGATTCGTCTACACAATATCCAACGCCGGCCGATCAGAGCGAAAGGAGGAATTATCGTTTTTGATCTATTCATTCAAAAATTATATAGAGCGTTGGCCTAATTATAATACGGCGTAATTCACAATTTGGAAAATTAACGGTTATTAGCATTTTGGGTAGATTAAATAAAACTACATCTATGCTTTACTTAGTTTTTAACGTTTGTATGATAAAAAGGGCTATAGAACGTTTGAAATAATACATTTAAGTATTTACATGAACCTCATACATAATAATTTTGATTTACGTGGTATAAGAATTGTACCGACGATATGTATTTCTGAGCAAAATATTAAAATTAATCGACTGAACTTGGTTTGAGGTACGATTAAAAGCTATAAAAAAAATTTGGCCAACTGAATTGTCCTGAGAGATTTGTTCATAAGACGCAGCTATAAATAACTTTAAACGAAACTGAACAAATAGTACGACTGAAATAATTTGGTTTTACTAAAGAAATGACTGACTGAAAAAATGGGTATGATTTGGGGTTTGATTTGGGGTTTTTAAGCGCACGGCTTAATGCAAGTTTGCCCGAATGAAGTTGATTTTAGGTACGACTAAAAGTGAATTGGCTGACTGAAAATAGTTTTGGGTAGGGCTTCAATTTAAAAAGTCGTCTAAAGTTGGTTTTTGGCTGGCTGATTTTAAAAATGGGAAAAAATGGTACGGCTGACTTGGATTCATTCATAATTATTGTCAATAAAATCAATATTTAAAACAAATTTCAGTAACATATAACAATTTGGGTGACTCCTAAAATTCTAGGTGGGTAGCTTACCCCCGCTAGTTTTGCCACTGTATAAAGGTGACATGTACTGAGTCTATATTTTATGTATTGAGTACATTTGTTGCTTTCATTGATGTGTACACGTTCGCTGTAATGAGTAAATACCATGTGTACGATGCCATGTTGCAAGAGAGAAATGAACTGAGTCTATATTTTATATATTGAGTAAATTGTTTGTAAAAAATTGCATAATACGTTGATTAAGTAAACGTTGCTTCTATACATTGACATCTGCAATGTATTCAACACATAACATGCTGTATTGAATACATTTTTCATTCATTTTGAAAGTGAATAAATTGATATGTAACGAGTACACGCTCCCTCGACTCAGTAAATATTGCTCCCGTTGCGTTCCCATACAAGTTGCAGTACATAGATTTTACATACCTGTCCCTGTACTGACTACATTACTTTTTCCCTTAGTGTTATCCACGTAAAACACCAAGTTTTTATAAAAATGCATGTAAATAAACAAAACATAAACCGTTTTTTAATATTCAATCTAGTTCAAAGTTCAATATTTAACTAATAATCATTTAATATTTGCCCGAATCCATTCTACATATGAATCCACCCGTAAAAATAGATCCGGCTTATAATCAGTACAATCTTCTGGTACAAAGGCCAGCATGCCAATCAAGTAATAATAATCTGCTTTCGACTGCGTAACTTGAACTCCCATTAATGGTGATCCATCTACAAATTTCGATCCATTGTCACAGACATTGGCACACAAATGTTTTTCCGTGCCACCATACATGGTACGACACATATCCTCATCTACAATATGAACAAACAATTTGGTATATCTGCTGGCCCGCACCATAAAACCAGCTGCGAGTAAATGTTGTGCCACAAAATCCTCTTTACTAACATGGGCTGTGGGCAAACATATCGGTTGATTGGCGTCCCATATAAACATGGGACGTTTTAAGCGTATCAAACCAATATCATTGCGCTTAAAAGGCGATACGTAATCTGGATGTATGATGACAGGCTGGTCAATGCCTCGTATGGTTGGACATATTTTCTTCCTAGTTGAAGTGCATTTAAGGACCATATCACTTGTATCTTGCGTAGAACTAAAGAGAACACCTTCAATCGAAACATTAACTAAACACTCAGCCAGTGTTACAAAATACTGCGGGTGCATCAGGGTTGCCATACAGGTTTTATTGCTGCTTTGTGCTAAATAATAAAAAAAATAATTATTTTAGTTTATTTTCAAAAATTTTAAATATATGAAAGTTTTCTGCTTACTGTATATAATACTAGCCAACCATGGTAGCTCGCGAGGTCCAACATTTTTTTCCAAATTATAATAGGTTTCTGCCGTCAAGTCGCCGCATAAAAAACGCTCCACGTACTGAGCACCTTAAAAAATGTTGAACAACTTAAAAACAAGTAACTGAAAACAAAAACTTACAACTCAACACTGCCATCCAAATAGTTATAACCGGAATTAAAAAGTCAAAACGCATTTTAAGGCTGATAGTATTGCAGTTAGTTTTTTTCCCAAGTTAAGTTAAATAATCTTGTATTTATATTAAGCAAAGATATGATGATCGAATTACTATATATTTAATGATGCGTACGATTATTTATTGTTATGTTATTGCCTGTAAAGACGTTGCATTAATGAATGCGTTATCAGGTTTATTTGATGAGCTCACATAGTTTACTTATAAATCTAAAGATAAGAAATAAAAAATATATTTTGAGACAGAAATAATTCCTAGAGATGTTTTCATATAAACTGCAATTGCAATTATTTACACACTAGCAATACCCGGAGCGCATTCCCAGTGGGAAAATCCATCGTTACATAATGAATTATTCTTTACTTATTTTTCATCCGTGGGGCATGAAAAATTCAATACCCAATGCCCATTACTTTAACATAGGCACGATCGCCACTATAACCTTCCATTTGTTATGTATGATATGCATCATACGTGCTTACGTGACCCTTTACTAAAATAAAGTGCAGGGAATGTACTCCCGGCAATCGGAATTGTTCGTGTTTCCATACTAATGCACTTTATTTAATAAGTATGATGAATGCATGTAAACGTAAGGCACCCGTACTGTATTGATATACGATATCGCACACGATCTTCAAAAGTGTAACAACTCAAAATTTTAAAATTTTCAGGAGAGGCAAAAAACTATTTCTTTTTCAAAGCAACTTTTTCACACAAAAGAAGAACACAAAATTATTTTTTAAAAATGAAAGAAAACTTTTAATAGTCGATGGAGATGTGCGTTACGAATTGGTTTACATCAAAAAGTCAAAATTTAAAAATTTTGAGTTGTTGCACTTTTGAAGAGGGTGTGCGATATGCATATAATCCATTTAAACTTTCTTCGCAACGGAAATTGTAAGCACTGCTTACATTTTCACTTACAAAAGAAGGTGAACGTGAGGCCACAGATCGTAATTACACTGGTTTACAGCCAATATGTACTTTGAATGCCACTGTTCTTTTCTCATGTAAAATCGGTCGCTGATTCCGAAAAAAAAAATGTTTTTTTTTTCTGTCACTCCGTTTTCGAGATATTGCCCACTAACCCTACAGTGGGTAATATTTTTCATTTCTCAATTGATTTTCTTCAACAATAGCTTATTTTTTTTGGAAAAATAAAGGCTCTTAGTAATAAATATCAAAAGTAACAAAATATTTTGATTTCTTAACGAAATTTGCAACTATTTTGTCTTTTTTTGGAAATTTTTGTGAAAAATAAAAAAAATCCCCGAAATTTTAATTTATTCCGCCAAAACTAACAGCTCGACCAAAAAATGATGTTTGCATTGTTTGTAAGAAATTTTATTAGCTTTTATTTGATATATCATTTATTTGATTACTGTTGTTGGTTCTGGAGATATATGCAATTAAGTGGAACCAACTTTTTTTTTTCGTTGAAAACTGAAAACCCTACAGTGGGCAATGTCTCGAAAACGGAGTGACAGAAAAAAAAAAAATTTTTTTTCGGAATCAGCGACCGATTGTACATGAGAAAAGAATAGTGGCATTCAAAGTACAAACAACTTTTCGTTATTTGTAAACCAGTGTTATTAAAGAGAAGATATAAGACAACAATTTAATAAGTTTTTGGGTGCTATTTGCGAACTCTATTTTTTATATATTTTTATTTTAAAACTTCTAGTGTTCCTAGCTTAGGAACCAATATAAAGGGTGGTTTTGTTAAAATTGAAATTTAAATAAAACACATGCCAAATTATGAAATGGCTAAAAAAATTATTTTATTTGGTAGATAATTTCTCTGAATTTATCATTTATATATAATTTCGGGCATATGGCCACCGTGACTATTTTGCACAAAGGTCATTCTGGAGGTCCAATTTTCGACCACCTTTTCAAGCATTTGAGGGCGTATTTCAGCAATGACACGTTGAATATTGGTTTCCAAAGCATTAATCGAGTGCTTTCATACCAGACAATAGGGAACAGTGTTTGTCAAACTGTTCCAAAAAACGCAAAATTTTGGAATGCACTCCTTATATAGTTTAATCCTAAAAGACTCACCCGGTTACAAACGCAGCCATTTTCAACTTTAAGCTCTTTTTTTACAACCCGTCCATAAAGCATATTGAAACTTTGGATCTTGGAATAAGACGTTACTATGCGTCATATGAATTTTAGTTTACTTTCTTTAAACTTTTTTTTTTTAAATTAAAAAATAAATAATGTTTGTTTGGAAACATTTAAAAAACGCGGCATATTGTTAGTGGGTACATTTGTACCACCTTTATGTGTCTTTAAGGGTTAAGAGTGCACATTCTTCAAAGAGATGGAAGAGAACCCTCACACCACTCCAACTACAGAAATCAATGGATTCACCTGTTCGATTAAATAGATCTAGTCCCTTATACGGGGTCTAGCAAGGAAGGAAAAAAAAACACAATATGGTGCATTTAAGAGAATCACTACACTCTACGAGATGATGACATCGACACAAAATACTCCCTGAATGAAAACTCTGGAGCTCCGGTATCCTGGTCTGCTTTGAATGCACTCACGGGGAGAAAAAAAAATGGCCTATAATCAAGCTCAAAGCTTTCGTAACTGATATCAGCTCAATAGAATATTTTTTTGATAAACACGTAAATTTGTGCTCAATATGTGTAATCTTGGATTTGTTCGAAAAAAAATTAATTTTGTTGTTGTTGTTTTTGCACCTCAAAAAATTAGCAATCGAACGATGTAGTTCTCAGTTGGTTTCTTTTTCCTGTTAGTATAAAAGTGCAGAAAATAAATTAAAAAATTATATTTTCCAGCCCGAATTGTATCAAATATATTCAATTTGGACAATGAAAATATGCATTTTAATGCGCAACTTCATATTAATGTGCATCAAGTTTTGACTTAGCAGTTGGCAACTGGACTGAATGTGACCAGTGAAAATTAATTGCATGCTATGACGGATTGTAAGCGCTCTCTTTCTTGTTATATTTTTTGACAAAAGTCCGTTTCCAACAGAAACATCAATACTACAAAAAAAAAAAACAAACAAAACAAATTGGCCATTTCAGCCCTTGAAACGACTTTGACCGAGCTTCTTATGATCAATTGTGTTATGTGTGTTATTAAATGTTTGCACACAAATGACCGAGAACTGGACCTACATGTTTAATGCCGACTCCCAACGGCTCATGTTCTCAAGAAGCTTTACATGGCATTATTTACTCTCTGAGGTTTGCCATTGTCTGCAGAGAGGTGGTGACCGATCAGAAAAATTTTTTTTTGAAAAAAACCTTTCGCCGCGGCTGGGGATCGAACCCGGGCTCCGAGCATGCTAAGCCACACACTTAACCTGCATGCCACGGTCACCATCATTGAAACATCAATACTACCTTGGAGTAATTATATCATGTGATAAACAATTCCAAAATTTCTCGTATTGGGGATATTAATTTTTATACTAATAGTACGTTCATATAGACTTCATTTAACATGTTAAACAAAAAAGCTTTTTCATTCAACTCAATCGGTCACATTGCCTGAACCATAGTAGAATAAATAAGGTATATGTAGCGCTGATTGTGCTCTCTTCTCGGTACTGCCGATATTGTCAAAATCAGCTGTGTGTCCAGGGCCGAATTAAGGTTGGTGGGGCCCTGAGGCCATTTTTTTGGTGATGGCCCCTAACAATGAATTTAAAAAGTTAGTTGCACAAAAACAAATGCAGAGTCATTATTATAGATTAAATAAATCATTTTTATTATGTTTAAAATATTGAATTAGAAAAATCGTTATTTGTTCTATAAATATCGTTAATGACAATCATCAGAATAGTATGAGTGGTTATTATTTAGAAGTTTTACGAGATTTAATCGAAGCGAACACTTCAATAACATTTTCGAAAGATAAATCACGAATAATGTCAATTTCTGTACTAAGAATCATGAGGCTGGTAAGACGTTTCTGTCCCATACTCGTACGCAATATATTTATGAGTACACTCAGGGAAAAAATGCTGTTTTATCAAACAAATCATGGGTTGAAATAACAGATTTCACTGTTAAATACCATCCAACAAATGAAACTTTCAAATCAACAGTCGGCTGACTGTTGGTCTATGGAACACGAAACCCGTATAAAAACTTATTAATTGAAATTTGATCACTGGTTTGAAAGTTCATGTATGGCCGAGTGTGCTAACCTGTGCGTGTAGTACTCGAGTGTCTACGGTTCAAATCCGGCAAGGCCAATAAAAAAATTTTTTTTTTATATAAAATATTTTTTTTTTAAATAAAAAATAAAATTTGCAATTTTTTTTTTATTGCAAGATTGTAAGCATTCTATTTTGAAGGTTTTTTTGACCAAACAATTAATGAAACATAATTATTATTACTTCAATTATTAAATTAAAATTTTTGATACTTACACAGCTAGGGTTCGAACCCACGTCTCCCGCGTGACAGTCTAGTGCACATCCACTGAGCTACTAGCAACGATAATATAAATATAGCAAAACACGTTTTTATATATTGCTTAAAAAAAATTGACAATTCAATATAAGCACAAAAATATTTCAACAGATGATTTTAACAGCACAAAAATACTTTGAAACGTTCATTTAACAAAGAAAATTGTTTACTTAAACGCAAATCATTCAATCGAACAGTGTTTTGAAATAACAGTGGCCGACAGTTAATATAACAGTTGATATTTTTCTGAGTGTAGTTTCATTTTGGAGAATGATCTCTCTCCACTATAATTGGTTACCATCATGACCAAGTATATGCGAAGAACTATTTTAGTACATATTTACAAAAGTTGAGCGAAGATTGTTCTCCATTATTATGCGATAAAGAAATTGTGCTCCAGATTCTGCGATTTTTCGTTTAAAGAGCCTTGCAAGCTCGGCGAGTTAAACCAGTTCATTATCAAGAGTCGATTCTATATGTTCTGGGCAACAATCAACAAGATTTTTCGCTTTTGCCTTTAACACTTCAGTTGGAATCGTTTGAAGATTGAAAAAACTTCAAACTTCAACTTCATATACTGTGATTCTTTTTGATAAAGACATGGTCAGCGAGTCCACAACTGGAAGAAAAGCTTCAACCCGGAATTTATCTCTTGGTGACAGCGGGACACAAGACTTTTGTGTCCCCGATGGCGGTGCAATTATGAACTACAAGAATTAAGAATTATCAAAATTTCTTTATTGACAACGAAAATGAAATAACTATAATAAAATATAAGATACTTCATATACCTCTTTTCATATACATTCTTTTGCATGGATGAATATTGCATACAAAAACAAAAACATACATTTAGTTAAAAAATATCGTTATATACAGTTGTTTTATGGAAAATCTTTTCGCGATATCATAATGTCTAATTTAAATTCATCCATCATTTAATTGCTTCCGAACTTAGTTGAGCTCCTTTCGTATAATAGGGTTATTATTATATTACAATTACTTATGTGATTAGTACACTTAAAAGGTTATCTTATTTATAATTTCAGTAAAACAGCTTAATTTATATTGAGGTATTAAAGATACTCAAAATCACATGTACTTTGTTGATCATTGTAAGAAGTAAAATTTCAAAACAATTACGAGCCTATGAAGAGCAATGGGAAATAAAAATTTATCTATATCGGGGACTAATCTTTTCTTTCAAAATGCTACACCTGTTCAATCCAATGGTCTACATTATCAGGTTCGAAATAAGTTTTTCCCAAAAATGTTTCCTGAAGGTTTTACAGCCCGTGGAAGAGTTTTTGCAAATGAAAGGATTAGGGGGGTAAAATAGATTTTTTTGAAAAGAATTGACGAATTATTTTGTTATTTATAAATAATCCCTCCAATCAAGGTACCATTACTCTTTGCAATTATGGACCTTAGTTTGAGATGTAGAATATTTTGTGTAGTATCTTTCCAAAATTCTGGAGGGATAACACTCACAAAATAGCTCTGCAAATATTTTTAATCAAAGTGATTGATAGTATATGTGAGCTGGTGTACTTTTTTTGCCTCAAATAAGCTCATATAGTAGAGTATATGTAGTTATATTTATCGAATATATGTGTATATACATATGTGTATATACATATATATGTATATATACATATACATATGTGTGTGTGTATACATGTGTGTATAAATAAATATTGTATGTATTTTTTATACAGTTGTGTATTCTTTTATTTTTTATATATTTTAACTTAAAAATTAAAGGGCTTAGTCTTAATCTTCGAATGTTTACATTCCTAGGCAATTAATTTTATTATTTGATAGATTTATAAGTTGAAAAGCCAACTGATGAGTCCTTCTGGCAGAGGACGAAAAACGTTTCTTGGCGTGCCCTTGACCTTCACAGTGAACGGTAACATTTTTTATTCTTACTTTTTACTAATTTAATCTTTATTAATTGTTTGTTGTTCTGTCTGCTTCTCCATTTTCGTTTGACATATTACTCAAAAAATTCCTTTTTAGCTTACATTTTTTAAATATAAATGATTGATATTAAGTTAATTAAAGATTATTTTTTAACCTTATTGCTGAAGGATTCCCTGGCGGTAAGGGGTCTGAGCATCGTCTAGTTATTCATAGAGATGCTATAAGTTTCGGTAATTTTTTGACATGATTGTTCCAAAAACAGTTGATGCATAACATATATATAACAACTCTTGTTATATTGGATCGGTTAGGGTGGCAAGGCATTACCCATTTGATGATCTTCTCACTACAAATCTACTCTAGTTTGTCAATTTGTTAGTGAGAATAGTCCTTTGGGTATGCATCGTAGCGGTTAACCGTGCTGTGCCAAACATAGGCTGATGCATATCTTTAGAAAAATTAATTCTTTAGAATGCATGAAAAAGCGATATTTCTCTTAGTTTTTGTGTTAGTTAGTTAATAAAAATGTTCATAAATACCCAGACATATGTATGCATTAATGCATGTGAATCTGTTTTGTTAGCGTTTAACGGTTCTGTCCCTAAAAAACTTGGAACATGTCATTAAATATTAGCAGCTTATCAGTGGTGACTGGCATTAATTTCTATATTTCTTCTAGTCAACATTTATGAGTTGTGAATCCGATTCCTTGTAGTAAAAGTGAAATCTTTGTGAAGATTGAGATGTGCCATCTTTATTGCAGTAAATCCATTAAATATATAGGGTTGAAAGAGTAGAAAAAATAGTAAAATTTATAAATAAAAAATGTATAACAGTTGTAAAAAATTGTTTTTCATATGTAAATGGTTGTATTTCGAAATAATAAAAAATATTTTGTATTTATTCAATAATTTACCATTTTTTTAACTTCTTTAATTAATACCACTTGTCTTGATATATTGCACATGTAGATTGTGTTTATAGTGTTCTACGGTTGGACCAAGCCATGATCTTGTTCAGAGTTAAGTGAACTGTTTTATGGATTCTTGGTATAATCAGTGTGTAGGTAAGCGCTCCATATTAAGAACATATCATATATTATTTCAAAAACATTCTTGTATTTCAGTATTGCTGGTGTATTGTATACATTATGTAGTCTAGGTGTGTAAGAGTTAATTTATACACTTGACAAATATTGTGAAAATGCACTAGTTTCTATTGATATTTAATGATATCATAAGTAATTCTGTCGCGTTAGATAGTTGGACATTCAGTGGTAGATAGAGAGAAATTTTCTTTATAGAATTAGGGGTGGGGAGGGGGATAGTTAAAATACTATAGGTACTGACAATAAAAACTATCACGAACATAATCAACTAACGCAAACAACAGGACTTAGTGCTGATCATATGTTTTGACCAAGATGATCATCAATAAATATAAATATATTAATATAATATATTAATGTGATGGTGTTTATAATTTGTTCAAGTATGTATTTTTTGCACTTAAAAGTTACTGACATGACCGAAAACTTCACTCATGGCCACTTGGCAGGTATTTAAGTAATGTTCATAAGTAGGTTAGTTAAGTGTAAATTTACTATGTGTGAGCGGTTGAATATGATGTCTGTTTAGTTGATTTATTAACTATTGATTATCTTGATATAATATATTTTATCTGACAGATATTCAATGGGATATTCAACTTATTATGATGTTATTTTAATCCACTCATTTGGTGTATTTGTACACGAAGTAGGGACAATTGTTAACATTTTGGTTTAAAATATCCTCATGGAATCACCTGATGAGGTAACTGGGGGATTTTTGATGTCATTGAGATATTATTCGGTTTTTTAACTTTTATATTGTTCTTATTTAATTGACATAGTTTTCCTATGTCAAAAAACCTAAGTTCAATTCAAAGAAATTGTCTCAGTTACGTTGGAGTTATGTAACATGACACATGGTAGACTTGAGATTGATCCCCAAGATACGGATTTTGTTGTCATCTGGTTATTTTTCCCAACTTTATTCTAAATTTGTTAGCGTAGCTAGTGCTCATTCTTTCGATTTGAAATAAATAAACAGAAATGTTTTGAAATGACAAAAATTTTCTGCTCTGCAGCTGCTGCGCTCTTCGTCAGATGAACAATTCTGTGAACAAACGCTTCCCATTCTTGCACAATCATGTGCTCATATGGAAACATTCGCAAATAAGGAGGAAAGGAGGAGAACCTGCTTCATAGCATACAATTATGTGAAAAATTTTTTTTTTTTAAATTTATAAAATTTTATATACATATTATTTATTTTTTGACAAATTTATTGATATATTTTTTGTCAACTTATAAAGCTTTTTTCAGTTTTGGGAGTGTTCAAAAAAAAAAACAAAAGCTTTTCTGTCATTAGCAAGTACACACACCAGTATTTGAACTCGTTGAAACACGATTTTTAACATGTTAAATGATTAAACAAGTTTCATTTCCAACAACAATTGTACGCATTTAACTTCATCAAAACTTCATTTGAGAAATTGTTTTTCGATTTAACTTCATTAACACGATTTAACATAATTATCGCTCAACGTGAACGTACTATAACAATCCCTAAATGGCATGCATTGGATACAAATGAGCATGTTTATACCCTAAACCTGAAAGGTCAACGTAACCTTCCATACAACCCAAAAGTTGAAAACACAATAAATAAGCTTTTTAGTTTAGCCTACAGAGATAAAATCTGGTACTTCTGTTTTCTATAACAAAGCATAAAATTATAAATATATCAGTACGCTTTATTCATATAATCCCTAATGGGTAGCTTAACGAGGAGTATTCGGGAGGATAGCCGACTGACCGAAGCCACCGTGAAGTCCAACCCAAACACGACAAGCTAAGTATCCGGAGGCATAACTGACCGAAGCAGCGGTGAAATCCGACCAAATACAAAAATCAAAACTATGAAGTATTCGGGAAGCTTGCCGACCGACCGAAGCCGCGGTGAAGTCCAACCCAAACACGACAAGCTAAGTATTCGTAGGGATATCCGATCGACCGAAGCCGACGGTGAAGTCCGACCGAGTACGACATTCACAACTATAAAGTATTCGGGAGGATATCTGACTGACCAAGGCCGCGGTGAAGTACAACCCAAACACGACAAGCTAAGTATTCGAAGAGATATCCGATCGACCGAAGCCGACGGTGAAGTCCGACCGAGTGCAACAATCACAACTATAAAGTATTCAGGAGGATATCTGACTGCCAGAAGTCGCGGTAAAGTCCAACTCAAACACGTCAAAGTACGAAATCTAACTGCAATGTATGTATCAAGCAACCCGCCTCTCGGTGTTTTCCTTAAAAAAAGTTAGTTTACCGACACAATTGACTAGTCTTAAATAATATATTCACAGAACGTAATGCGAATTACTAATGTTTTGTCATGTGTTGGCTGTGTGTGTCTAACTTGTTGTGTAGTTGTTGTTGTTGTTGTTGTTGTTGTTGTTGTTGTTGTTGTTGTTGTTGTTGTTGTTGTTGTTGTTGTTGTTGTTGTTGTTGTTGTTGTTGTTGTTGTTGTTGTTGTTGTTGTTGTTGTTGTTGTTGTTGTTGTTGTTGTTGCACTAGAAGATTTTGTAACGATGTTGTTGGTAGATCGTCAGTACACGATTTGCAAGGATCCTTTCAACATCTCTTTTTTGAAAACAAATCTCCTAGGAACATGATATCAAAAGCAAAAAGATCAATGCCTTCATTTTTGGTATCGAAAGAAAAGTATCGAAGAATATCGAATCGAATTTAGAATTTTTTTGTAGAATAAAGAAGGTATTCTCGTGGAGAATTATGGTCAATTTCTCATAGGTAGAATTTTTCGAATCAGTTAATTTCTGCAAAAAAAAAATCTAAAAACTTAAAAAATGTAGGAATTTGTAGTCATAAAAATTTTATTTTATTTTTTTTATATTTTCATTTTGATTCTACACAAGACAACATTTTGTTTCGATAGTTGGCAAAAAGTATCGTCAAAGTTCAAATATCGATGCCCGAAGTATCCAAAAATGTACTTCTATCGAAAGAAACAGTATGGATATTCCGAAGTATCGATACGATAATCGTGTTCCTAACATCTCCTGCTTTACAGAAGATGTATTTTTACCAAAAGGCGTTGACTGATTGCGAGTTGGGATTGTTGTTTGTTTCGTAGGGGCCTCGGTAGTCGAGTCGTTAGCGTGCTTGACTCCGAACCCAGAAGTTCCTGGTTCGAATCCTGGTCTAGCCTTGGTTCAACGCTTTAACCTTTCTTTAATTCTTTCTTATTTCTTATCAACTAAAATTGAAAATTCATCAATATATACGACTTTGGAAGTTGAAGTTGGTCGAAGAGATGTTTGTGGAATGAGATTGCTTAATAACTCGAATTGAAGGCATTACAGATAAAGTCTAACACTTGCCTCTGATTGAAATTCACAAGTTGCTCTCCACCTTACATATAACATTTTACATTTATTACTCTTGATTTTTCGTTCTGTCCTTCTTATCTATCTTCTCATTTCTGAACCAAGGCAGACTTGACTGAGGTTTGACTCCTGAAATCCTTGGTTTAAAGAAAAACAAAAAAAAAAGACCTCATGCGCAGTAAAATAATTGAGTGCACATTTTTGCCAGCCAAAAATAACTTTTAAGTGAAATATCGGCAAAAATGGTTTAACGAAACCTTATTTGCCCTTTGTTAATCCTTGGCAAATAAGGATCAGCAACCTTATTATTAATCAAGTTATCCACTTTGTGGTTTGAGGCGAAAAGGTGTTTAGGTTAAAATAAAAAAAAACTAACAGAAATGGTATAGTGGTTCAAATTACCAAGAGGTTCATTAACACTCAAATTATGTATGTCATGGTGTAGTGTCAGAAATAGATCTAGGACTTCCTGACTTTGCAGACCAACTCCAGGAATATAAGTTGGTTCCTTCACTAATTAGGTCAATTGGTTCGATTCAGCAAAAACCAAGGTTGGTTGTGGAGATTAAAATCCAGGGAACAATCCCAAAATATGCGTTATCGAATCGGAGCATAGCCACGTTACATAAAACTGGTCTCCCTCTCTGAGTTCAGACTTCCATATATGTATGAATGAAACAGAGCTCAACCCATATTGAGCTTAACTTTGGATAAGTAACGCTCAGACTCAATTGGCGCCAATACGCTAAATCCGAACATATAAATGCAGCAGAAAGCGGAGCAATTTGTATACACTTTTTCATAATTAAGTTAATTATTAATATTGTGTCATAATTGAGATCCACAAAAAGTCAACATTTACGATTGCCAAATTGCAAGCGCAAATTTTTTTAAAAATTTGCCAATAACTCCAAAATGAATATTACTTATTCATGTCCGAGTTTTCAGATTTTCCTATTTTGAACAAAAGGTCCCGAATAGAATAAAAAAAAATTTTAAACATCAATCACACGTACATACATATGTAAGTGATTAGTTGCAGAGAAACTGAAATTGTATATCTGTTATTTGTAAAATATATTTCGCCTCAAATTCGCTCAAACGTAAACCCTTTTGTGAAGCTTTTTATACAAACATAAAACTTGCTTTTATTGCTACTCGATTTCATTTAATGGCCAATCATAACAAGAATAAAAAATAAAACATAAATAAAAAATATTCAAATTAAATAAACATTCGACACCCAAAACAAAAGGAATGAAAAATATTTTGAAATGATTTCAAGTTTGTTTTTTTTTTGCTTGCTTTGTTATTTTTACGCCGAAAATGATTGACGTTTGTGCTGTCTAACAACGACACACGCCTGCCCGCCTGATTGCCTGACTGTCAGTCAGTCAGAGTTTTGCCATCTTTTGCAAATGACGGGCGCAGCAAAGTATGCAAAGTATGTTACACACGAACGAACGACTTCATTTTGGACCTGTCAATCATTATGTCAAAACCATGTCATTTTCAAAATAGTAAATAAACAAACAACCGTAAAACGTAATCGATATCATTTTGAAGTTTGATGCCTTGTAATGATGGCAAAGAGTTAAGCTTTGTTGATGCAACAGCGCCATCTTATGATAATAAAAAAGCCAGCAAACAAACAACTGTCTGCCTTTTTGTCTGTCCCTCTGTCTGTCTGTTTTTCGTAAAATCCTAAATAAGCAACATTCAAAATAAGGATCATTAGATATTCAATTTCATGATAATTTTCAGAATAGAGTGGTAACAGTTTCGACAATTTTTAAACAAAATTGTTTACATGAATGTGGTGCCAAATATGTATGTGTTTCTTCTGGAATCAGCAACGCATGGTTTCTATTTGCAATGATTCGCAGTAGAAACAAGTGACGTGAGACTGTTCCTTCATTAGCTAAAAAACTGAAGGTAAGCATGATGATTTTCATATATTTAAATAAAAATTAAGTCTTATTAATTGAAAATTAAAATAAAATATTTGCATGGTACCCTGAAGTATTGGAAAATACGAGATTCTATGGAGAGATTAAATTTTTTATAAATATGATCAAGATCATGAAACAAGACAAGATTAATTGTTCGATTGATATCATTTGAAATATATATATAATTTCATCTAAGTCATGAAGTTTATTTGATTGTTTGCTTTGAAGAGTAGGTGCAAAAATAGGTAGTAAGAAGGCCAGTTAAAATGGTAATAAAAATAAGACTTCCAAATAATGCTGGGCTGGTTAAAATCATTTCGTTAACGTGCGCATTAGAGTATCCTTATATGGGTTTTTATATATGGGTACTCTAATCCTCCCCGCCCATTTTCCATTAGATCGAGACTAAAAAATATTATCTGCATAAAAACTGGATGTTGATAGTGGAAAAAAACCCAGGCCCCCTGGGCTATAAGGCGCCAGAACAGTATAAAAAAGTTACGTTCAACGTCTCGATCTGACGTCTGGTTTCAGAGGAAAATGGACAACCGCACTCAGAAAAAACAACACATATCTTCCTGCGGTGAAAAATTTCGCTATTTTCGATAAAAGCAATTTTCTCTTTCCAAATACAATTTTCTTCAATTAGAATAAATTTTCACATTTTCGAAGAAATATTTCTTCACTTCTAGGAAATGGAAATATTTCAATGTCTCTTATAATGACATATATTTTTCCCGCACAAAAAAATTCTCATTTATACAGACAAATTTTTTGAAAATTAAAATTTTTTCATATATTTTGATAAAAATTCACTATGAGAAGTGTTTTCTTCAATAAAAACAAATGTTTTCTCAAAACTAAAGAGTCTTTTTCTCTAAGATCAAATTATTTTTATATGTTTCTCTTTTTCATAGAAGGTTTTTATCTTTTTTAGAGAATTTTAGGATCGCATTTAGAGAAAAGCATTCTCTAGAGCCAGGTCAATACAATTTTTCAGTAAATAAATATGATTCCATTTTTATCATATTCCGAGAAACTTTTTTCTGTGTGCAGCTTGAAAAGTCATTTCGAGAAAAATGCGTTTATAGTTTTTCTAAGCATGCATATAATATGCAATTTTATCTCAAATAAATTCCATTCGATTTTTTAATTGTTTTCGTTCAACTTCGGTTTTGGTCAATACTGTTCGGTTAATTTTTTTTCATCTTTATATAGCTTCTGCTGGTAATCGTTAAACTTCTTTTTTTTCTTCGTCTTTGGTTCTTGACTTCGTTTGCCTTCAGCGCATTCCTTGATTTTTGTCGAAAGAATTTTTAAAAGCATAGGATCTTTTTCAGTAACAGATACAAATGCTTGCCAAGTTTCATCAAAATCGGTTCATCCGTTTTGACGTGAATGAGCCGAACATAGCTGATTGAATAAAGCGCCCTCTAACGGAAGTTTTCTGAAATTTAAATAGCCTCAATTCTGTTGCAGAGTCAAGTTTTTTTTATGAACCAAATTTAAGTAAAATCAATCAAGTCATTTAGGAGTTATTGAGTCTTAACAATGCACTACTTAAAGCGCCCTCTTTCGGAAGTCTTTGGAATTATTTATATTTTATGTTTTATCTTGTGTGCAGTTGAACGTTCATACCAAATTTCATTGAAATCGGTTCAAGCGTTTAGGAGTTATTGAGCCTTAAAACGCAATACTTAAAGCGCCCCCTTACGGAAGTCTTTCGAATTTTTATAGTCTATCTTATCTTGGGCGCAGTCGAACCTTCATTCCAAATTGAATTGAAATGGTCCAGGTGCTTAGGAGTTATAATAGAGTGCCACGCCCGCAAAATTCCGCCTACTTTTTTACACCCCCTATGTTCTTTCTGTACAAATTTCAGCGCTATCGGATAAACGGTGCGTGAGCCTATACGGAACAGACAGACAGACATCTTTTCTTTACCGTTGGTGCAGTTGAACCTTCATACTAAATTTCATTGAAATCGGTCCAGGAGCTTAGGAGTTATTTAGTCTAAATAAAAATGCACTACTAAAAGCGCCCTCTTGCGAAAGTTTCTGGAGTTTTTTACTGCCTATATTTTATTTTGGGAGCAGTTGAACCTTCATACCAAATGTCACGGAAATCGGTTCAGGCGCTTAGTAGTTATTACATTAGATTGCCATGCCCACATACTTCCGCCTTCTTTTTAACCTAACCTTTATATTAGTTGCAGTTGAACCTTCATACCAAATTTCATTGAAATGGGTCCAGGCGTTTAGGAGTTATTGAGTCTTAAAAATTTACTACTTAAAGCGCCCTCTTGTGTAAGTAAGTCTTTGGGATTTTTTATGGCTTATGTTATATTTCGGGAGCAGTTGAACCTTTATACCAAATTTAATTGAAATCGGTCCAGGTGCTTAGGAGTTATTATAGAGTGCCATCTAGTCACTATAAAATCAGTTACCCAAAAAAAAGGTGTCGGTTTTAGCTAGCGCAGGGCATGTGCATATGAGAGATAGCTCATTTGTGAGTAATTTACATGTGGTAAGAGGTATACCAATTATTTCCTTTTCTCTCGATAAGGCATTGGTAGTTCCAGTTCGAGCTAGTTCATCTGCTTTGCAGTTTCCTGGAAAGTCTCTATGTCCTGAAGCTGATATTCATTCACCTGAAGCCAAGTCACAGCATCATGTATAGCAGTATCTTCCGTTTGCAAGACACTACAGTGGTCAGGAAGCCTAAAGGCGAGATTAATGTTAGTGTTCAGAGTAGACTACTCCCCCCACTTTGCCATCCAATTTTGATCCATCGGTGTAGATTTCAATTGCACTGCTAGGTGGAAGGCTTCCAGTATTCCATTCATTTCTGGTGGGAATAGATACATCAAACTTTTTATAAAAGAAAAGTTTTTGCGTGATATAGTCTACGGTTTTGGGTATTGGAGGAAAAAGTTTCCAAATGCTAGAATGTCCTAATGTACCTCTCCTCCATTGAGAAGTGGCTTCCAGACGTATCACCGTGTTACCAGCCATATGTTTTGTTAGGATATCAAGTGGTATAAGGTCGTGTAGGAGTAGTTCTCAGTGCTCTGCTGTTGAGTGCTCCGCTCAACAGCTGCTCAATAAATACAAAATCAACTTAACTCGCAATAACATTTTTGCACGATCGCAGAATCTATGAACATTTTGTTTTTAATCAATGCTCAAGATATCACAAATTGACACAATTTTCACACGATCTATTAACATTTTGTGCATAATCTATCCGCACTTGATATAAGACCTATCTTAGCATAATCTATGTGCAAAGTTTCTTCAATTGATTCATAGTGGACATAATCCATGCGCAAGTTGGTGATGCATCTTATATTAGTTGCGTATTTATGCACATAAATATGTATTGTATGCCTTTAGTCGATAAATGTGAGCAAATCTGTGTCGACAAGGAATAACAGCTAAACTCATTTTGAAAATTTCAGGAGAGCATTTTTAATATTGAAATTGCTACCTCATATCAGGGTACCCGAGTTTTACTGATTAGATTTGATTTCTTTGCGAAAAACCGCTATGAAAGTAATAACCTCAATTTGTCCTAACTCGACTTTAGCGGTTATTCCTTGTCGACACAGAAATAGCGCATAAATTATGAGCATTAGGAATATTGTCGGAACCGAATTCTATCCGGGCTTAGGTATGAAAACTACCTTCACGTATCTCCATCGTGTTGGGATGTGATTCAGGTCTAAAAGTTTAGGATGTCGTAAGATTTTTTAATTTCGATTGGGGATATACCGTCTGGTCCTGGTGACTTGAACGGTTTGAAGCTTTCTTTTGCCCATTTTATCTTCGATTTTGTTATAATGTCTAAGAAGTTGTCAACAGCTGGTAGATGCTTTTCTTGTGTTGGAACAATTCCTATCTTTGAACAGCCTGGGGAGTGAATTTCTACTAATATATTTAGAGATTCTTCACTGCAGGTAGCCCATGTTCCGTCATATTTTTTCATGGAGCTCGGCTAGTTGCGAGAACTTTCCCAAGTCTTGACACCTCAGAGGTTTGTGATATTTCTTTACAGAAGGTCCTCCAAGATCGTCGTTGTGCTTTTCGTAATTATTTCTTGCATTTTTTGAGAGCTATTTTATAGATTAACTACACATCGGTGAATCCAGTGTCTTTTGCTTTAGTGAAGAGCTTTTGGCTTTTGTTTCGGAGCCCTTCTAGCTTAGTGTCCCACCAAGCGGGCTTTGTCTTCCCTTTTGGTGGTTTCAGTGAACACGTGGTGTCAAGAGCTTTATTTATTGATGCCGTAAGCTTGTCTTCTAAATCATCTAAAGATTTTTTGCAGTTAGAAGGACATGGTCCATTACTGATAGCTGTTTTTAATGTATCTAAGAAGAGACCACAGTTGACTTGTTTGGAATTACGGAAACTGCGTGATCTCGGAGCATAGTCATCTATATCAAAAAGAATATGCCTATGATCTGAAAAAGAGTGGAAGGAGTTCCTTTTGAAACTCTCCAGTTCTTGATCCTATTTGATGTACAGGCAAAGGCAGTAGTAGTATCTAAGACTTTCTGCCTATTACTAATAATAAATGTAGGTTCATTAACTTTATTACTTATAATAAGGTTAGTAGTAAGGATGTAATCGAAAAGAGACTCACCCCGTTTGTTGGTGTCTGAGCTTCATCAGATCACATGATGAGCTTTAGCATCGCACCCAATAGTAAGGTGCCACTATTACTCTCAGAGAGGCTCCGTAATAATTCAGGCACGGAAACACATAACACCTTGAATTAGGGAGTTGATAGCTCTTAGTGCTCATTGCTCTTCATTGACCTGTATGACATGGGTGACCCTGCCAGGAGCCGAAGCTCCAGTCATCATAGCCAATTGAGTCATTGCAACCTAAGCCCCTACACCACATCAAGGTGGATATCCACACACAATTTTGTTTTAATTTTTTCTTAATCTACTCCTTTCTTGTGCTTTAACTTGTATTTTTGTTTTAATACAACTCCTTCAAACATATATTGCACATCACACAACTGTAGTATATGAACAGTGTTCATTTGTGTTATGCTCAATTTTGAATATTTACCACAATACATGACAAAGAAACCAGACATTGTTAAAAAGATAAATGCAAGCAACTGAAAAAAGTTATCAACCACACTGAGTTGAATTAAATACTGTTTTGTTAAACTATATTTTATGTACTCTTAACCAAAAGTAAAGTACACTGTAAACCGTAAAAATGTTTTTGTTCATTTTATTTTTATTTGATGCAAATGCAAGCACAGAGTCTGTTGATTTTTTTTTTAATTAGTTGACTAGAATTTTGTACTAGGAGGACGTTACGGTAGACGATAAGGTGATAAAACGACAGGAATTGATATAAAAAGGCTTTATTAATTTTTTTAAGGCTTTCCAATTTGTGTTGATAAATGACGGCTTTTATTTATAAAAACGTCTCAAACGGACAATCGGCATTCGACTTAAGCACCTTCTTCTCTGGAGCTTCTTCATCCATACGATAGGCATGACCAAGCCAGCGTAGTCGATGAATTGTTATACGCTGAACTATGTCTATGTCGTCGTATAGCTCATACACAGAAAAAAGTTTGATTGGTAGATTTAACCAAAAAGTAGATTAAAATTGCACCAACCTAGGAAAAGTGATTAATTTTACGGAAAAAAGTTGTCACTTTCGTGACAAATAGTAATTTGACAATGAAAAAAGTTTTATTGGTAAATCTAATCAAAAACAAGTAAAGAAAGTCTAAAGTCGGTCTAGGCCGACTATGAAATACCCTACACCCACTTTTCAAATACAAAAAATTTTTATTGTAAATGGGCGTCTCCAAGGGCGGATGAAGCCTATATTTTATATGCATTTAAATATTGATGAAAAATTTACACATACCAAGTTTTATTCCTGTAGCTCACAGTTAATGCCTTTATTGTGCTTTCGCTATGGGAAGTTGGCGTGTTCATGGAGGGATTACTTCCAATTTTTGAACACACCTGAGTTTTGGTATAAAATACATGCATACCAAATCGAATTTCTCTATGACAAACATAACCTTATTTATTGAGTTTAAAACTTTTTGGGTTGTATGGGAGGTGGGCGTGTCCGTGAGCGGATGACGTCCATTTTTCGAAGACATTTTTGTGTTTGTATAAAACACATACATATCAAATTTTATTGTTGTAGGCTTATTATGAGCTGAGTTATGCAGTTTTCAATTTTCGCGTTGTATGGGAGGTAGGCGTGTCCGTGAGCGGATGTTGTCCACTTTTCAAAACCATCTTTGTTTTGTTACAAAAAACATATGTGCCAAATTATAGCTCTGTAGGTTAAACAGAGGCTTATTTATTGCGTTTTCAATTTTTTGGTAGTATGAGGTGGGCGTGTCCGTAAGCGGATGACGTTCATTTTTCAAAAGACATCTTTGTGTTGATATAAAACACATACATATCAAATTTTATTGTTGTAGACTAAATACGAGCTGAGTTATGCAGTTTTCATTTTTCGCTTTGTATGGGAGGTAGGCGTGTCCGTAGGCGGATGATGTCCATTTTTCAAAACCATCTTTCTTTTGTTATAAAAAATATATGTGCTAAAATTTAGCTCTGTAGGTTAAACAGAGGCTTATTTATTGCGTTTTCAATTTTTGGGTTGTATGGGACGAGGTCGTGTCCGTGAGTGGATGACACCCATTTTTCAAAGACATCTTTGTGTTGATACAAAACACATACATACCAAATTCTATTGTTGTAGGGTAATTATAAGCTGAGTTATGCAGTTTTCAATTTTCGCGTTGTACGGGAGGTAGGCGTGTCCGTGGGCGGATGATGTCCATTTTTCAAAACCGTCTTTGTTTTGTCATAACAAACACATGTGCCAAATTTTAGCTCTGTAGGTTAAACAGAGGCTTATTTATTGCGTTTTCAATTTTTGGGTTGTATGGGAGGTGGGCGTGTCCGTAAGCGGATGACGTCCATTTTATAAAGACATCTTTGTGTTAATAAGAAACACATACATACCAAATTTTATTGTTGTAGGGTAATTATAAGCTGAGTTATGCAGTTTTCAATTTTCGCGTTGTACGGGAGGTAGGCGTGTCCGTGGGCGGATTCCAAAAATATTCAATAGTGCAGATCCTTGGGTCCATGTGACCATGTGTACCAAGTTTCATACAATTATCTCAACTCCTTCTTCTTATCCTGTGTATACGGACAACACACAGACGGACAGACGGACGGACGGACGGACGGACGGACGGACGGACGGACGGACGGACGGACGGACGGACGGACGGACGGACGGACGGACGGACGGACGGACGGACGGACGGACATGGATAGCTCGACTCACGTGGTGACACTGATCAAGAATATATATACTTTTCTATACCGGACTCGCTTCGTTCTATGCGTTACAAAAGTTTGCACAAAGTTAATATACCCTGACCTTTCAGGTTTAGGGTTTCAAATAGATTCAAATTATACCAACCTAGCAAAAGCGGTAAAATTAACAGAAAATTTATAAAAATTCATTCAACTGCAAAAATTGTAAAACTTACCATATGAAAACGTATTTATTGAAATTTTATCACTTTTTTGAAGTTCATGTTTAGCCGAGAGTGCTGACGTGTGCGTCCAGTACTCGACTGTCTTAGGTTCAAATACCAGCAAGACCATACATTATTTAAAATATTTATTTTGAAATAAAAAATTAAAGGTACAATTTTTTTCATGATTGTAAATTTACAAACTTATTTTGAAGTTTATTTTTGACCAAACTATTAATTAAGCATAATAAGAATTAAATTTATTTCAATGATTAAAATAAAATTTTTGATACTTACACAGCTGGGGTTCGAACTCACGTCCTATGCATGACAGTCTAGCACACTTTCACTGAGATATTTATAACGATAAAGTAAATATAGCAAAACACATTTAAAAACTATTGCTTAGAGAAGAGTAGATACCATTTCAATGGTATGGTATCGAAAAAAAATAACAATTTTGAATTGTTTAAATTTCCTTGCAAAATTTTGAATAAAAACCAACATATTCTATGCATTTAAAGGAACCATTTACTGTTAGTATCCTTAACTATTTAAATAGTTGGGAAAATAACAACAAAAGGCAAGCGTAAAAAAATATATATTTCTTTTCGTTGAGCTAACTACAATAATAGTTACAAACCAACAACAATTAACATTGATAGTAAAACTTACAATTTAATTCTGTCAATTTTACTGTAAAGAGAGGTCAAACTCAAAATTTTACAACAACATTTCGAATTTGTGATCAATAAACTGCAAAGATTGCTAAAAATACCTATCGTTTTTTCTTTCTGTGTATAGCTCGTGGTTCATTCGAATACGATAATCGCCACCAACTCGAATATGACCAAAGATTTTGCAAGGAACTTTCCTCTCGAACACCCCAAGAGCGGCTGTATATGGATTCCCTGAATGCTGAAATGATTTTTTTAGCAAAACTGAGGTGAAAACCATTGACCTGCAGCGAACCGCTTTTTCGCTTTTCAGAATAAATCCATCAAAAATAAGTATTCATATTCATTCAACCTTCAACGCATGCCACCCTGATTCAATCCAATCACGCCAAAGAGAGATTGTGGGCAATCAATACTCCTGAATCTAAGTGAAAGAGAGTTTAGTTGGCTTCGGCTCTGAGTATTATGAATACTCATTCCTCAATTAACGCAATGACTTGTCGATACTCATAAAATATTAGGGGTATTCACACTGACTTGGGTTGTTTGGTACGGGTAGATTGAGTACTTTTGATTACTGCGAGCACCGTTAATTGCAATTGAATACTTTGTAGAATAAAAGCTAATGAGTGACAACAAGAAAGAGTTGCCACCATATTATTCATGTCATTTTATGAGAGCAAAATGTTGGCCATTGTACGGGCGTAAAAAGCGAGGTTTCAGACAAGGCGATTCTTTATCGGGCGACTTCTTCAATTTAGTCATGGAGAAGATCATCCGAGCTGCTGACCTGAGACGAACCGGCACAATTTTCTATAAGAGTGTTATGCTGCTGGCGTATGCTGATGATATTGACATCATTGGGCAAAATACGCGTGAAGTCAGTGCAGCATTCTCCAGGCTAGAAAAAATGTCGAATTGAATGGGTCTGGCAGTGAACGCAGATAAAACGAAGTATCTCGTGTCAACAAACAAACAGTCCCAGCGTCTTGGAAACCACGTCACTGTTGACAACACTTCCTTTGATGTAGTGAAGGACTTTGTTTACCTGGGATCCAGTATTAACTCATCCAACGATATCAGTATTGAGATTAAACGAAGAATAACTCTTGCCAACTCTTGCGTGTTACTTTAGGCTCAGTAGGCAATTGAGAAGCAGAGCTCTCTCTCGACGAACAAAACTGACGCTCTATAAGTCAACAATGCCTGTCCTACTATACGCATCACAAACCTGGACGTTGAGCAGCTCTGATCAAAGGACTTTGGGAGCGTTCGAGAGAAAAATCCTTCGCAAGAACTATGGTCCAATCTGCGTCAATGGCGAGTGCCGAATACGATGGAACCACGAGCTGTATGAGCTATATGCCGACAACGATATAGTCAAGCGTATTAAAATAGAGCGGCTTTCCTGGCTAGCTTATGTCAAGAGAATGAACGACGAAGCTCCAGCGAAAAAACTATTGGAGTCGGTACCCAGCGGTGGCCAACGCAGACGAGGAAGACCGCATCTCCGTTGGAAAGACCAGGCATTGGATAACCTGACAACGCTTGGAGTTTCCAACTGGCGCCAGCAAAAGAGGCTGACGCAAATTCTTAGACCAGGTCAAAATCCAACCAATGGTTGTAAGCGTCATCTAAGTAGGGGAAGAGTGGCATGAAAGAGCCAAGTTTTGAAAGAGCCATCTTGATTTACGCGGTAGTTTTCATACGAATGCTTCTTAAATTATAATGTTTAAGAAGCAATACTCGCCATATGGCACCCTCGAACATTTGACAGTTCACTGATAATAAACGACGATGGTGTATCGTATTTTGGATTTCTTCATCATTAAGTAAGTTTTTCAGAACATTTTATTTGTTTTGTGACGTCTTCACCTTTAAAACTAACAGTAATATTATTATACTATAATTTTATGGATATATTAGGCCTACCAATAACATTTTTATTTAGCCCGAAAAATCTTGATTTCATACTAATTTTTGAGGTTATGTTTCTTTGGACAATATGTTTTGAAAGAGCTGGGTTGCGGTGGTATGAAGAAGCGTAAAGGAAGTTTAAATTATTTTTATCAAAAATGTTTTTAAGTGTTTTAAACCTCTTATTTTGTTTTTGGAATAGGTCTTATTATTATAGATTTTCTTCAAAGCGATTTAATTTTTTTGCTAAAAATATTTTTAAGTTTTTTAACTATTTTTGTTTTTAGTTTTGAATTTTTTTATTTATTTAATTTGTTTTTGTAAAAACAATACTTTTTATAATAACAATTAATATTTTTAATAAAATATTCGTTATTTTTCGTGTTAAGTCTTGTAATAAGAAGATGGCTCTTTCAAAACTTTGGTTGGCTCTTTCAATGCCCATGTGTTATGAAAGAGCCGAATTTCATGTTTTTTATAAATGGCTACAGGTCCAAGAATATTGTTGATTTTGAAAAATATTTCATGGTATTACGTAAATGAATGAGAAAATACTTTTGATACAAGAATTATAATTTTATTAATTATTTTTATATATTTTGTAATTTTTTTAAAACTGGCTCTTTCATGCCACTCTTCCCCTAAGTAAGTAAGTACGGGCATAAAAAAATTATTTTATATAGAAGTAATTTTCAACGTGAACTTTGCGGTTTTGAGGGTATAGTAACTTTGTGCAAACGTTTGTAACGCATGGAACGAAGCGAGTCCGGTATAGAAAAGTATATATATTCTTGATCAGCGTCACCTCGTGAGTCGAGCTTTTCATGTCCGTCCGTCTGTGTGTTGCCCGTATACACAGGATAAGAATAAGGAGTTGAGATAATTGGATGAAACTCGGTACACATAGTCAAATGAGCCCAAGGATCTGCACTTTTGAATATTTTTGGAATCCGCCCACGGACACGCCTACCTCCCATACAATCCAAAAATTGGAAACTCAATAAATAAGGTTATGTTTGTCATAGAGAGATCAAATTTGGTATGTATGTGTATAATACCAAAACTAAAGTGTGTTCAAAAATTGGTATTAATTCGTATATGAACACGCCCACCTCCCATTGCGAAAGCACAATAAAGGCATTAACTGTGAGCTACAGGAATAAAACTTGGTATGTGTAAATTTTTCATCAACATTTAAATGCAAAGGCTTCAATCGCCCATGGACACGGCCATTTCAATAATATTATTGTATTTTGAAAAAGTTTAGGGTTTAGGGTATTTCATAGTCGGCCTAGACCGAATTTAGACTTTCTTTACTTGTTTTTATCCCAAAAATTTTAAAATAACTCATTTTAACACATTTGTCTATTTTATTCACTTATAATTTGTTTGCTTTGTTTTAGTTTTTTGTCAATTCAATTATTGCCTACTTTTGGAAAAGGTGGCAACCCATGAAAAAAGTACTCAATCAATCTACCCAAACAAGTCAGGGGGTCAGCTAGAGTAGATTGGTAGATGGATACTTTGGTACAATGGCACTTTTACAAAACAAAATTTATGGCATTTGCTAATCTTCCCAACTATCCATGGCAGTGTGAATACCCCTATTGAAAAATTCTTGGAAATTCAAATCGAAGGTAAACCGCCGAAGCAATTTTGATTCTCCGGAAGGTCTTTTTTGGTAAAAAAAACAGGTTTTTTGCTTGTAACTTTTTATTTTTCACAGAACGCATGCGAACATCTGCTGAAATATTAAATTTCTTACTTATATCAATATTTTGATATAAAAAAAAATTTAAAAATTATATTTCATTATAACTCTTATTGACCCCCAAAAATGGATTTGCTATTTGCTATTTTCAAAAAAACATTATTTAAAATCGCTGTAAAAGACACGTTTTTTCTTAGATTTATTAGAACTATTGTCAAGAGATTGTTTTATCGACCTAAAGTCAGTGTTTCGAAAAATAACGGTGTGTACGAAATGGGTTAAAATGAATCCTCACAAACAAAAATTAATTCAACTCAAATGCGACAAAAAGCGTTCCAATTCAGAAACAAGAAATTTAAACAATAACACCATTTTGTGTTTTAAACCCATTTCGAAGCAAACAAACGCCACATAACTCTTGGCAAACCACATTTATGCACATTTATGACAAAGCCAGTCTCACTTGATTTACAAAATCCTCAAACACACACGCACCACACAATCCAAGGCTATAGCATGGCTATGCCTTGCCACCCACTT
Organism: Tetanocera ferruginea; assembly: GCA_958299015.1. Taxonomy (NCBI): domain Eukaryota; kingdom Metazoa; phylum Arthropoda; class Insecta; order Diptera; family Sciomyzidae; genus Tetanocera; species Tetanocera ferruginea. The sequence continues at coordinate 37,090,099 of OY282641.1, forward strand.
CATGCAATTAAGAACGAATGTGGCAATTTAAGAAAACATTTTCAAACATGCGTTCTAAAGCGATTCCTAATTACTACCATTTGTGGCAGATTTAATTGCAACATTCGGAATAAAAGTTAAGCTCGCTGGCTGGAGTTGATGACTCGGCGCATAGACGTACTACTGACTGTACAAATACTCTTAAGTACTCGCACATGTACACACACACGCATGCGAAAATTTGTACTCAAGGAAAACGTGCCAGTTCTGGAAAATTTAAAAAAAATATGCTCGTAAACAAGCGGAATTTTAATTTCATTCTAGTTTCTTGCATGCTTTCATTCATTTATTCAGTCATTCATTCATTTCGAACCGTATCTAATTTCCTAATTAACAGCTTAAGCGTTGCCATCCAGTTAATCAAGTCTATGACTTGGTTCCTTCTTATAATTTTTATCTTAGAGAATAGAAAAATGTACGAACTCTGTATTCAAATCCAAGTAAGTCAAGTGAATATTGTGCATGAGATACACGTTACGCTTTAAGTTAGATGTTGAATTAAATGCTTTAAGGACGTTTGCTTAAGGTTGCTTTAAATTTATCTTTTAAGCAGAATTCGTATTAGCTACTAAATTCGATGCGCTTAACTTGTAAGCGTAAGCCGAAGCATAAGCGTAAGCATAAGCGTAAGCATAAGCGTAATCATAAGCGTAAGCATAAGCGTAAGCATAAGCGTAAGCATAAGCGTAAGCATAAGCGTAAGCATAAGCGCTAGCATAAGCGTAAGCATAAGCGTAAGCATAAGCGTAAGCATAAGCGTAAGCATAAGCAATGCTTTATTGGGCTCATGCTTATGCGCTTCAACACTAGTCAACATAACAAACTAAAATTAAAACTCAATGGAAGAACCAATTAAATGAATGATGCTTGTCTCTTTTAGCGAGTTAGTGTAGTTTTAACTGTGCTAACTAGAGCGTTCAAGATGCCGCTGGTCTAACAAAGAAAACGCATTATTTTTGTCATAAGTATTGTCAAATAATTATACATCAGAGAACAGTTTGAGTGCATTCAAATAGCGTTTTGAATGTCTCGTCAAAATACGAGCTACGAATGTGCCTTCTGCATTAAAATTAATGTGCAAATAAGTGTACCAATCAGTGTGGTCAGATTGTTTTTGGAAAAAGCGCTAACTTCAAAATTTTTATTGCAAGAAAATCACCCAATTTTTCAGTTTTTAATATTTTGTTGCCCAAAAAAAATTGCCAAAGCGCAAATTCGGGGAATTACCAATATTAAATCCCAAAAATTTTTTCATAAACTCATTTTTTAAACAAATTGTTTATATTTGTATGTACTGAAAATGCACAATGTGTTAAGAAGAATTAAAATAAATTCAACATTTCTTTGAACAAAAAACAGTTCAAAGAAATTTTCCCTAAATAAATAAATTTTTCTTTTAAACACAAATCTTTAAATTATATCAAAAGTGTCCTGGAGAAGATATTCAATATTTTCATCGCTTTCATCAACTTCCTCTTCATCTATTTCTATTTAAATCTATACAATTTCCCATTTTCGTTTTAGTAGTATTCATCACAGAAAATACTCTTTCAACCAGGGCTTAAATTGCTTTCAGCAGAATGGCAAAAGCAACGAAATTTTTACTGCGGTAGTGCTACCGACAGTTTTTAATAACATTGTCATGCTGTTCATTTTGCTTTGCTGTGTGAATTTTGAAAAGCACAGCAAAAGCAGCAGCATTAAAAATAATTTGTTTTACTGCGAAGTGCTACGAAAGCAAAATAAATTATTTTATTGCCTCGCTTTTCATTTTGCTTTTCTTATTTGTCACAGCACTACGAAAGCAGCAGTTATTAAGCAGCTAAGTTTCGCTTTTCGTTTCTATGCTGCATCGTTTCAGAGGCGCATGTCTATTTGTATGTTTTTTATATAACATGTACACTTGTGCGTAGACGTGTATGTATGTTGTTACTTTGAAAAACTGTCGGTAGCACTACCGCAGCAAAATGTTGCTGTTCTTTTGCTGTTTTGCTGAAACTATTTTCATCCCTCAGCAAAACGAAGCAAAGCAAACGAATTGCTGTTAACGTAGTACTGCGACAAATAAGAAAAGCAAAATGAAAAGCAAAGCAATAAAATAATTTCTTTTGCTTTCGTAACACTACACAGTAAAACAAATTATTTTTAATGCTGCTGCTTTTGCTGTTGCTGTTCGATTTTCAATAAGCACAGCAAAGTAAAAGCAAAAGCAACTGAAGTTTTTTAAATGCTGCTTTCAACAATTGCATTTGAGTGAGGCAGCGATAGTAAAATAAATGCTAACTTAGAAATATGTTCCAGCATTTTGCCTTCGCCAACATTTCTTAAATCGTTCGCTTTCAACCAAAATTCTTGGGTATCTGGCTGAATGTTTTTTTTCAAAAATATCTTTCCATGGAATAACCAATAGCGAATAGTATTCTAGCTCTGCTGCACATCTCTCCAACTGACTGACTCCAACTGATGAAAAGGAAGTTCAGAAAACGGTTTTCTAAAGTAGTTTAAACATTTCTGAAATTAATGGAAGGATTAAATATATGTAATTTTTTTACGAATCTTTTCACAAAAGTAGCCCAAATAAAAATAAGCGCAAACTTATAAAAAAGATAGCCCAATTGGCGCTTTATCGCCCAATCTGGACACACTGGTACCAATCGCTGTGGTAAGAATGCCGTAGAATACGAGCGATGACGAATACGAATGCCTGCGAAACATGAATGTCCGACGAAGCCAGACATTCGTAACATTCGTCAAAAGAAACGAATATTCATGCTTTTTGTTTATTCGCAGCAAGGAAAATAATGTTAACTGCAGTCTGTAGCAGAGATCACCAGCACCCAACTCTATCCACTAGAGCTTCAGCTCAAACACGTGTTTCGAACTACGAGAAAGAGATAGCCCAAAAATAAATAAAATATATGAAAAAACAGAACAAGCTGTATTTCTCGAAAACGGAGCGAGATAGGCCAAAAAAATGAGAAATTTGAGATCTGTGGCAAAATTTAAAAAAAATAATCGATGTTCTCTGCGCTTGCATCATGCCGGGATGAAATCAGATGTCCCAATATATTTGAATGAGAGTCTTACAAAAGGAAGTTATGATTTACTTCAGGCGGCTATAAGGCTAAAAAAGAGACAACAACTAACGGCAGCTTTTACTCTCCGGGGTCTCGTTTATGTGAAGCTCACCGAGGCCGATGCGGCAAAACGCATTGATTGCATGACTGAATTAAATGGGATCATCGCAAATCAAGCAACAGCTGAGTATACCAACAATTCCAACCAGTGATGATATTTGATAATTGTCGAGGGGACTTTTTTTACACTTCGGAAAGTACATTTCCGGACGCGAGAGTACTTTTTGTTAATTTGATTAAATAAGCATTTGTTTCGTTGCTGATGCACATATATATTTCAGTTTTATTTTATAAAAAAAAAAACAAAAACAATAGAAAAAGTATTTTCAAACCCAAAATAACAAAACAATCATTTTTAATGTTTGTATATGATAAATAAAATAATAAATAGCATGATACATTAAATAATAAAATACTAAATTCAGACCATTAAGACCTCGAAGAAAAAAAATTACAGCTAAATCAGCCCAATCATGAAACATTTTCTCCAGGGAGTAAATGGGAGTTTCCGTTTTTAAGACAAAGTAAAAATACTTTTGGAAATTTTAAATGCAATTTTTTTTCATCAGCCGCCAATATTCATGAGTGTAAAATAAAAAAATGATCTCATATCTTTATCTGCTATCTTAAAACTCCCGGGAGGAAATGTTTCATGATTAGGCTGATTAACTTTTTGGTGAAATTTGTTCTAATTTTTAACTTTAGTCTTCGGTTTATGTTCGTGGGCTTCGTTTGTCTTTGAATGTCTTCGTCCTTTGATTTTGTTCGTAAGCCTTCAGTTAGACTTCGTTTGGCTTCGATTTTAATACCAAATTTCGTTTCTAATACCAAATTTCTTCACAACTGGTCCATTAGTTAAGGTTTTAATGAGGCATAAATCTTTTAGTACCTTAAGCGCCCTCTATCGAAAGCTTTGGAAACTTTTGACACCCTCTCTTCTATTCCTAAATCTTAATATTAAATTTCATCAAAATCACTCTAGTCAGAAACAAACCATAAGAAAAACAAAGCAACATTTTGGTGCACCTAAAAAAAAAATTTGTATGGCACCAAAACCCTCTCAAGAAAAGTTTTCAAATGAGGGGCGGACCCGGCTAACTTTTTTTCCATAGGGGGCGACCCACCTTAATGCACATTATTAAATTATCATTTCAACTTTTTGTGAAGATTTTTTTATAATTAGAAAAAGTCTGAATATTTTTTGAGTTTTCTTTGTGAATCTATTTTAAGAGAACAATTTCGGTTCCGTACTGAGAACAAAATCTTAATCACCCCTTCGGACAAAGCAGGGTCAATTGCCCTCAAGTAACCGGTCCTGTGACAGTTCTTATTTAACCTATCACAGGACAGGTTCGATATTACTCAGAACGGGACCAATAGTTTTTAAATGTGTTTTGCTCTATCAATCTTATCGTTACCAATAGCTCAGTGGAAGTGCGCTAGACTGTCACGCGGTGGACGTGGGTTCGAACCCTGGCTGTGTTTAATAATAAAATTTAATAATTTAAATTCTTATTCTATTTCATTAACTGCTTAATTAAAAATAACCTTCAAAATAAATTTGCTTAACATCTTGAAAATTTAATTTCTTATTAAAAACCAAAAAAAAAAAAAATAAAAAAAAATTTTGTGATTATGCCGGGGATTGGACCCAGGTCAGTCGAGTACTAAGCAGGAACGCTAGCAAGCTCGACTAAACATGAATTTCCAAAACGGTGATTCAATTTCATTAACAACTTGCGTATAAGTGTACCGTGTTCTATAAATAGACCGGCTACTGATTAGGTCCAAAGGTATCTATGAGGTGTCAATTGACACCTGCCGATATATTTTTGAACCGGTTCTAGGATTGGTCCAAAGGTATCTAGCCCGTGTCAATTTACCCCTGTCAATGACAACGCCATGTAAAAGGGATCGGTTGGTTTCATATGTTGGTGGTAGAATTGGGACCGGTCACTATCACTTTGGAACCTATCAAGTGATAGGTTCTGAACCGGTTCTTTTGTCCATAGGGATGTGTGCTGTTAAATTTTTTTGATGGTTAGTGTATCGTAAAGTACTTTTTTTGGGTCAAAAGGAGTTGGGGACTTTTTAAAATCGAAAGGAGGTAAAAAAGTGGGTATCCACTACAAATATCATCACTGACTCCAACACAAACAACAACAACAACAACATGGACTCAAATAATGCATGTTTTTTCGCGCTGATGTGGGCGCAAAATAACTCACATCGGTTCTCTCCTCTAATTTAGCGTGCCATACTTATTACGCCAACCATATGTTTTAGGCTGACCATAAGTATATGTTTTTTAAAAATATTAAAATTTTGTCTTTTTCTATTTATTATTTTAAATATTTTTATATTCACTTGTAGGTATATCTCACTTTTTTATTTGATTTGTATATTTATTATGACAAAGAACTTTATAATTATTACACGGGGTGGTATATATTATATTGAACATGAATTCTTTAAATAGCATAAGTAGTAGTTACACTGACAACACATATGCTTTAATTCGCGTGCATGATATAATTACTCCAAGGTAGTATTGACGTTTCTGTTGGAAACGGACGTTTGTCAAAAAATATAACAAGAAAGAGAGCGCTCACAATCCGTCATAGCATACAATTAATTTTCACTGGTCACATTCAGCGTACCCAACAGTTGCCAACTGTTAAGTCAAAACTTGATGCACATAAATATGAAATTGCGCATTAAAATGCATTTAAAAATAGAAAATTTTTAATTTGTCGGTAAAATTTCCATTCGTATTTGATACAAAGCTTGATATTTCATAAACTTGACAATTTTTCTGAAACTTCAATACCGATAATAGCGCTCCCCGATGTGTTGCTGTCACAACAGCTGACACAGCTGAATGTGGCCAACGAATATAACAACGAACAGCTGTTTTTGACAAGGGTTCGTTTACTTGTAGCTGAGAGAATCAACATTTGTCAATACTACCTGGTAAAATTATTCTATCATGATTCGCGTGTTATGTAAACAAAAAAAAAGGTCTAAATGTCTGTCAAATTAACGCGCAGAGTCTTGTAAACAAAACTGATGAATTAAGATATATTTTTGAAAACTCCAAGTCCGCACCGGGTACCACCATTTTAGGGGTGACACCATTTCGATATTTTTTTTATTTCTCAAACAATCAGAAAAGTGAAAAAAATACTTAACGTTAAAAAATGTGTGTCCCATTTTTTTAATAGCTGTTTAAAAATTTAAAATTCTGCTTGCAAGTCGAAACAATAAGGAGAAAACATTGTGGAAACGTTTTCAAAGCTAAAATTAATTAAAACTTATTCAAGGTCTTCCAAGGGAGAGACAAGAGTTTCCGATCTTGCTATTTATCCATTGAAAAAGAGCTTGCAAGTAATATTGATTTCGATGAGGTTATTTCGAAAGTTATTTATTTGATAAACGCACCATGCATCGAAATGGTACAAAAATAGAAAATAAATGTTGTTGTTTTGTTTTTAAGCTATAAAAAAACTAGCAAGGTATATCTTCGACTTGGCCGAAGTTAAAATACCCCCACGGGCGATTCGCAGTGGTACAAAATCTTAAATAGCAGCTCTATTTATATGAGATTTCATATACATTCATATCAAATTGTTTTCCTGCAAAGTAAAGACAAGCCTTTTTATAAAGTTTTCAATTATTGGTTGTATGGGAGGTGGGCGTGTTCTTGAGTGGTTGATGCCAATTTTTCTAACATGCCTCAATTTTAATAAAATATACACTAATACCCAATTTCAGGTCTGTAGCTTAAATATTAGCCTATTTATAGAGTTTCCAATATACATGGGTATGAACACCGATGGGCGTGTTCATCGGTGGATGACGCTCATTTTTCTTACACATCTTGGTTTTATTATAAAAAGAATAAATATCTAATTTTACTTCTGTAGCTTCGACAGAAGCCTATTTATAGAGTTTTCCATTTCGGGGTTGTATAGGAGGTGGGCGTGTTCATGAATGGATTACGCCCATTTTTCTCTCACGTCTAAATTTTTATATAAAAATAATAAATATTTAATTTCACTTTTATAGCTTCGACACAAGCCTCTATATATAGGTTTCAATAATAGGGTTGTATGGGAGGTGGGCGTGTTAGTGGGTGGATGAAGCCCATTTTTCTAACACACCTAAATTTTGTCATAGACAAATACCGAGTTTAAGTTCTGTAGCGTAAATATTTGTTTCTTTATGGAGTTTTCATCATTGGGGTTGTATGGGAGGTAGGCGTGGTTTTCATCCGATTTAGTCCATTCTCGAACTTGATCTTAGTTCTTTTAAAAAAAGCTTAAATATCGAACTTCAGCTTGATAGCTTGAAAATTACGGCTGTAATCGTGTCCACTGACAGACGGACAGACAGCAAGAATATATGTACTTTTCTATACCTACCACTCCTCCTTATGGGCGTTACACACGTCGTGACAAAATTAATATACCCCTTACCAGGGGCGCAACTAGGAATTTTTTTTGGGGGGGGTTTTATCAAATGTAGAATTTATATATAAAAACAATTTGACGTAATTACAGCGGCTGAGTTGTAGCGGTTAGTGCATTCAATTTTTGCACTAATGGTTCCTTGTTCAAACTTCAGTCACGACCAGCACCATATTTTTATTTTTTTTTTTTTTAATTGAAACGGTCACTGTTAAGGCATTTTGTCCGTACATAAGGTGAACAGTAGTGGTAGCGGTCGTTTTAAAATTAACTGGCTTCAACGTTGTTTAGGATCTGTTCGGCCAAAACATTTTACAAGCACCAGTTGAAGGCCGTTTAATGGATTTTTTTCTTGTTTGGCAGTTGTACGAAGGTTATAAGGCTTGAGCTAAAATATTTTCATTTTTGCTCGGGTCCCAATAAGGTCAGCAAAAATTTCTCCCCATATATATATTTCTGAATATTTTTCTCCCCACACATTCAGAAAATAATACCTACCTTTCTCCGATAAAAAATTTCTCTATTTTCGTTAATTCAATTAGAATAAATTTTCAAATAAATATTTCTTCACTTATGGGAAATGGAAATATTTCAATGTCTCTAAAAATGATAAGTATTTTTCTCGCACAAAAAATTCTCATTTATAGAGAAAAATTTAAGGAAAATGAAAAATTTTTACTAAATTTTGATAAAAAATTCATTGTGCGAAGTATTTTCTTCAAAAAAATGAAATTTTTTTTTAAAAATAAAAAAGTCTTATTCTCTAAAAACGATATATTTCTACATATTTCCCTTTGTCATGGAAGCTTTTTATAATTTTTAGGGATTTTTTAGTACCACATTTAGAGAAAAGTATTCTCTGGAGAAAACTCTATAACATATTTGAGTGCAGAGAAAATTTTTCATCCATACATCACTTCGTTGTAAAAATACCCAATTGGATGGCACTAGCTTTAAAATTCGTCCTTTAGTGAGCACTAATTATGCTCAATTCTGAAAGTAAAAACCGCTAAATTTCTGACACTTGGGATGAAAAACAAAGAGTCTGAATTTGAAAAAATCGTTTGGTATTACTTGTCCAATGCGCAAATGCTCACGAAATCAAAATAATATAAAATTTTAACGATAGGTCTTTCCTACACTTTTCCTAAATCGGTTAATATTTCCGCAATTTTGAGGGATTTTCATGAAACTGATTTTGAAAATCCAATGGAAGATTATGAATAAGGTGTATAACTATATTTTGTCACTGGATGGGCGAACAGAAAAAAAATTAAACCAACATATTTTTACCTAATAAGCCATAATTCCTTATATCGGATAATATTTAAAAATTTTGAGAAATTTTGTGAAACGGATTTTGGAAACAACGATGGAAAATTAGAAAATGTAAATTTTTTTCTAAACTTTCGAAATTATTTTTATAATGAATCTCATGACTTTTCTATAAACTTAATTCTGTAGAGTTTGTGTTATCGATGTTTAAAAAATTACTTTAAAAAAGGACGAAAAATAACAATTTAACGGGAAATTTCTTTGATTTTTTCAGTGGCGACTGACTCAACCGATTTTCCTGAAATTTAGGCTTTTTTACTATGTCTTAGTTTTGAATTAATTTGTTTCCAAATATTTCAAGTTTCCTCCATGCTAGAAGTTGAAAAGATAACTCAAATCGAAGTATTGCCAACAACCCTTCAAGTGGTCAGAATCAGAATATAACAAAAATTTAACATGTGCAGTAAGCCGGATCGAAATCGAAATTTGACTAGACACTGACTTAAAAGTTAGAGGGACTCTTATAAAACAAATTCTGTATAATTTTGTTTGGATCGGAGAAATCCCCATGGAGCGGTTTTGGTTCTTCTGAACGTCTTTTCTGCAGAAAACGAATTTTTTTGCATAAATTTTTTTCTTCAGAATGCATACCCAAGATAAGCAAAAAACTAAAGATTTTCATGGTACACTAAAAAAATTTTGGAAATGGGTACATATGAGTTTTAGGTACGCAAATCGATTTCTTTTAACCAGTTTTTAGTCAAATGTGCGCTAGATAGCGCTCCAATACAAAATTCACGATTTGCGAATATTTATATTTTTTAACTCAGTTTTGATTAAACAACACCATACGAAACACCAAAAGAAAGAAGAGCTCAGTACTTTTCCAATAATCTTCAATGCATTTGAATATCAAGAAAAATAAATTTTTTATAGGTGTTTAAAAAATTTTTTCTAGTTTTTAAGATTAATTCTTACTTTTGAGTCGGTGTCCGGCTCACTTTATTTTCTCCATACAAAATCGATCCGGCTTAATGCGCAGTTTGAAGGAATAAAATATGACTAACTTAGTAGATTATGCATCAACCAGAATTGATTTGAAATATACATTTGGGGTTTTCACTCATTTCATAAAACGTGTGATTGCTTTTCATGTGACTCACTTTGATTGAATACTATTTTGCTTGGTACTACAATAATTTTTGGGGGGGGTTTAAACCCCGAAACCCCCCTTTGGTTGCGCTTATGCCCCTTACGCAGTACGCGTGGAGGTATAAAAATTATTGGATTTAAGCAAAACTTTTCTGTAATTTTATTTAAAGTATTTATTTTTTATTTTCAAAATATTATTAGCACTTTTTTATAAACAAGAAAGATTTTCAAAATCAAAAAAAATGTAAATTTTGCACAGAAAAATATTAAAATTTATCAAAATTGAATTACAAAAAAAAAATGTCGATTTTAGCGAAACTTTTTTGTAATTTGATTTGAAGTATAAACTTTTTATTTCCAAAATATTATCTGCACCTTTTTCTAAACGAGAAAGTTATCGAGGTTTAATAATTTGACTTGCCATTTTTGACTTGCATATATTCAAATTTTATATATTTTCTGTTGAAAATATTTTGAAAAAATGGCGATAACCATTCTTTTTTAAACTTTTAAATGGGACGGGTGTGACATAAGATTGTCCCGGGTGTGACGAGTGTGAATGATGTGGGAATTATATATAAGAACTTAATGGGTATAATAACTTTTACATATTTTTGACACTTAAATCAAAAAAATATGTTTTTAATTAATGTATTAATTTAAAAAAAAAAAAACATTTTTTTGCAAAAAATTTTTTTTGCATGAATTTTTTATCAAATTAATACCTAAAGAAATAATTTCAAGTTTTTAATATATATAAAAAAAAAAATATTTTTTTGCATAAAATTTTTCGCATGAATTTTTGATCAAATTAATGATTTCGCTATACATGAATTTACAAAACATGTTTTAATCAAAGAATTTATTCATATAATTGCAAAAATTTCATTATTAGAAAAAAATGTTGAAAACTGTTCCGGGTGTGACCAACTTCTTGTAACGGAAATGAAGAATAAAAAGAATTTATTGAATGAAAAAAGTTAACAAGTTTGTGTAAAATATCAATATCCTTACTTTAGATAAGTTTCATTCTTATCATAAGCCCATGTTGCTTCTTAGGAAAACTATAGCCTTTTTTGGGACGGGTGCGATACAGAAAAAACACTCAGTTTAAATATTTTGTACTCTGAAAACGCACTATTCAATCATTATTACAACCTATTCTAACACAACATTAATATCTTTTTTAATGTTACTAGCCTTATTTTTTTTTAAAGTTATATCAAAAGATGACTGATTTAAAGGTTTAAATTAAATCAAAATATTTAAAAATTTTTTTCAACTCGAAGTTTGTTTAGTTAAATTGTCAAAATAATATAAAAAAGCATTTAATTTAAAAATATTTTTGCAGCAGGACTAACTTAAGATTCCACTTCAATTCAAAAACCAAAAATTACTTCAAATACAAGCATTTTAGAATTCATGTTTCCGTTCCTCATTTGTGGAATGAGTGGAATGATTTCTAAAGTTTTCGAAGACTTGATGTGCAAGCAACTAAACAATCTGCCTACAGGCCGAAGAGAAATTGTATAACGGCACTAATAGATGTAACCGAAGACATAAGAGTGAATTTTGATGCCAGCAAAGTAACTTTTTTGACCCTTCTTGACCATTCGAAATCTTTCGACACAGTTGACCACGATATCTTGTCTTCTAAGTTAGTGAAAATGTATAATTTTTCGTTGTCTGCGTCCAATTTAGTGTCGTCTTATTTACGAGATCGGTCTCTAGCGGTATTTGTGAACAATGTTACGTATAATTTTATTACAGTTACAAGAGGTCTTCCGCAAGGCTCTCTGTTAGAACCATTATTGTTTCCTATTTATATTAATGACCTGCCCGAAGTGTTGAACTTTTGTAAATTGCACATGTACGCTGACGACGTTCAACTATATGCAAATTGTGGCGTTGACTCAATCATCATACCTGTCTTGGAATAATCATATAAACTGCACCGTTGGTAAAATTTACGGCATGCTCCGTACACTTTGGGTTACACAATATTTCACTCCTCACAGAATAAGGGTTCTTTTAGCAAAAACATACTTAATTCCTACTCTACTGTATGGTTGTGAATTATTCGCTAATTGTGACTCTTTAAGCAGACATAAACTTAACGTTATTTATAATAATATCTCAAGTTACATTTTCGAACTTACGCGATCAGATCACATTTCCAGGCTTTCAAGACAAATTTTTAATATGACTTTCGACAATTTATTTAGTATCGCCTGGTGTCGAAATTCGACCAATTTATTGATTGCCTATTTATAATTATATGCGAGATGATTAAAATAAGTTCGAGGTTATAACTCCTAATTGATTAGAGATATAAAGCTATTTTCTTCAAAAAAATTATTTTTATATATTATTATTTTGTTCACAAACAGAAAAACAACATTTTTAAAAAAAAGTAGTTTTGTCAAAGAAATCATAGGATTTTTTGATGGCATGTACAGTTTATTTATTTAGTGTAAAGACAAAACAAATTCACCCAAATTTCGGTATAGACTTTAAAAGAAAATCTAAAATGTAATTTTGAGTTTTTGTTGTTTTATAACAAAAATCATTTTTACTCCATATTTTAAGAATAAATCAAATTTTATGGTCTTTTTTTAAAAGGAATAATTTAAATATAAACAAAAAAATAACGGTATTATTTTCAAAAGTTTTTTTAAGTTAACTGATAAGACTTAAATACAAAAAAGAAATAAATAAAATCTATTCACAGATTGCGGAGATATTTGCTTCAGAATTTAGAACATTTAATCTGAGACAGGTTTTTTCTCTTTCTTGGCATTTGGTTGAAACACACGCTAAATAACTAACGACAATATTAAGAAAATTCATTAAAAATACTTTTGGTTAGAACTTTGCTGTAATTTTTATCACTTTGGAAAGAAAATTTAACAAACTTTTAGAAAAAATTAGAAAAATTGAAAAACCGTTAAAATCCGATCAAGATATTTACATGGAAAGTCAAATTTTTGAATTCAAAACACATTTTTTTACAAATTTTACAATTGACGAATGGATAAAACTACATTTTTTTAAGAAATTGTTACTTTAAAAAAAAATTCAAATTCGACCAACTCAACTCTCTCCCAACCAAATTTCATATTAATCAAAGAGCGAGTTTTTTCTCAAAAATTTAATTGCTCTCTTAGAAGGTTGGGAACCCCCTCTATCAGATATATCATTAATATATACATTCTGCACGTCTGGGCAACATAACCTTTCGAATGATATAAGTTTCATTTATTTTGAGTTTTAATTAATACCAAAAAAGCTTACGACAAACTTTAATGTTCACGTATTAATATATAAGATTCAAAACACTTGTGTTGTTACAAAAAATAATTGTTTACAAGGAACCTTAGTATTTACATGACCGACTACGCTTTCTCAGATCAAATAGATCTTTTCAAATAATACAATTAAGGCACTCTTACTCATTTAACTTCAGAGCGACAATTTTATATTAATTCAATTCGTCTGTGAAACTCACTACCAACTAATATTAAATCTCTTACAAATCCTGTGCAATTCAAAACTAAACTTTATTATTATTTCTCTTTGTTGTAATACCTTCAAAATTTTTTTCCAAGTTTTGTTGTATGTTATTAAAGATTTTCTGAAAAAAATTTTTTATGATTTAAATTGTGCTATTTTTCAGTTTTTCAATTTTATTTTTTATTTTATTTTTTATATAATAGTCTTAAATTTTTTGTCAATTAATTAATTAAGATTATATTTTTTATTGTGATATTTAAGCAAAGCATTCACTAATACTATATTAGATTATTATATCTTTTGTATTAGGAAACAAATACTTAATAAATACTAAAATACAAAAAAATACAAAATATAAATAACCACTTTTTACGGCTTTCTAAGAGGGATGGTATTAACGAGATGCGTAGATAGAGGGGTTGCACTATTCCAAAATGTTGCACCTCACACTATATCAAAATATTGCACCAAAAATATTAAAAAAAAAAATTAAATAGAAAAACGGGATAGGCCAAAAATAACTACTTCTTACATAGAGTTCAAAAAACTATGAAAAGAAGCAGCAAACACTCGAGCTTCCAGCGAGTTATTCGAATGTCAGCATTGTCTGGATGCTGCCTTTGTATCGATTCGCATTCGTCACACACTGCACTCAGCAGTAATCGTTGTTTACGAACTCGAGTCGTATGCATGCATTTTGTTTTTGTGCGATTGTGGCAGACGACGATTGTTATTCGATTGTCAAAAAATGAAAATTGGTCCGCTATAAACAAAACTATTAGCTCTTAAATTTAATGAATCAAAACAATCGAAAACCACACACGAAAAATAATTTCTCGGGCGACAATTTGTAACGATTTTTTTTCACTTCCGTTTTAATTTCTGTCCTTACTTCCCAGTCATATAAAATTTCACATCGAAATAAGAAATTTAAATGGAAAAAAAAAACGGAATATGCGTTAAAACAACTACCAACAAATCCAACATATACCCATTTTATATGCTTTCAACAAACAAAAGCATTAAAGAATACGAACCATAGACATAACTTCATGTTTAATTTTCTCACGAAATAGTATGGTTCCTCTAGCAAAACAGAAGGGAAAAACAAAAATTAACTCTATCTTTGAACTCTTAAGTGGCTACATACAATATGCATGCTTACAACCGATATGAGTTAACATGGCTGGCTTGAATTCTCCTAAAACAACATTTAGAACAAAAGAAATGTTATCATTGTCATACATTGTTTGCCACACAAAAAGGACCAACACAAAAAACAAATCCCAAATAATAATTTTTGAACAACAACCAAGCAAAACAACAAACAGACGTTGTACCCTTTACTGCGCATAGCAAGCTTAAAAGAAACCTAGTGAAAATTTATGCGGAAACGTCAACCTTTTCGTTAAAAAAAGAACCCTTTTTGGCTTCAGCGCTTTTCATGGTCATTGCATAAGGTTCAAATAACGTTGACGAGTGACAAAAAATTATTGTCATATTTTACAGGATATCATGCTGCAGCATAAGAGCCTTATTTAAGCGTGGAACGATGTTTGGTATGATTGTGTCACAAATTTACAAGTACTGTCAGTATGAAAAGAGTAGGGCTGTCGCCTGAGAGAGATCGGATGACTTATAATGACAAAGAAAGACAACTTTTATCATTACGCAGATGAGTTAAATTATGTCAATGACAACAGTGCTGAGTGAGGATTCACTACGTGCTACACGAGGGTGTGGTTGTAGGTATGGGTGTGGGCTGCTTACTGCTAATGAAGGTCATGCAGCTCAAATAAGCTGGAAGCAGTTGTTAGCAGCATGTAAAATGTATTTGATTTTGTCTGTACATTTTTGGCATAATTTATGTCGTTTAAGTAAATCGGTACACATGACTTTTGTTGCTTTTCGGTTTTTCTTGATTTTATATCAGCGTTTAACATGTTCGTCCTCATATTTCGTTATATGCTAAAATTGTACAAAATTTTTTAAAATATATACAAAAGTCTTCACCATCTGTCAGTCATATTATATTCCATTTAATTTTCTTTGAGTGATCTGTTAATTACACGCAACATTGTTGACAACTCGTGAAATTGCCTTCACGTGACGCCTGTCTTGTGTCGTTGGTCTAGTAAGTTTAGGAACATCATAATGGCGCCATGCTTCTATTATTATTCGCTTAGTTAATTATTTGGCAACATCTTTTAAGATGTTTTGTTTTTTGTTAAAAAACTATGCTTTAATAAATTGTTTTGCAGTCCATTCTTTTCGACTTGGTCAAAAATAGTGATAGAATCTCTGTGTTTCTAAGTTTCGTAAATCGTTGAATTCATGGTAACAAGTACTCTTAGTTAAACGCTCAACTAGGTAAACAGTGGATATATTCAAATAATCAATAAAATACACTGTTATTTATAAAGTCCTTCAGAACAAAAGTTTTAAAAAAACTCGTGTTTAGCAACGTACACGTGGCAGAAGTGAAACTTCTTAAACATTAAGAAATAAGAGAGATTTTAGTGAGAAATGGAGAGAGAAACGGAATAATAATCTGTTGATTCAATATTTACATTCAGGGACCGTACCGGCTATGGTTTTTAACGAAAGTGTCACATATTAACTATTATCTTTTAAACAAAAAAAACAAATTGGCCATTTCAGCCCTTGAAAGGACTTTGACCGAGCATCTTAGGATCGATTGTGTTGTGTGTGTTATTAAATTTTGCACACAATTGACCGAGAACTGGACCTACATGTTTTATGCCGACTCCGAACGGCTAAAGTTCATGTTCTCAAGAAGCTTTACACGGCATTATTTACTCTTTGAGGTTTGCCATTGTCTGCAGAGAGGTGGTGACCGATCAGAAAAAATTTTTTATTGAAAAAACTTTTCGCCGCGGCTGGGGATCGAACCCAGGCTCCGAGCATGCTAAGCCACACACTTAACCTGCATGCCACGGTCACCACTCCATTCAACACAATCAGTTATGTTAATAATTAACACTTTACATGATAATTCAGTTCTTTTCAAAAACGCTTGTGCAGAGGGCAAAATCACATAAAATGACTTCTGTTGAACAGGACATTAAAAAAAGGGGCATTTTGTCACTTAATTCGCTCAACGCAGTGTTTTTTTTTTTTTTAAGATGCTGATGCAATGAGAAAATTAACACTTTACTCATGTTATTTTTTAACACTGCTAATGCAATGTTTTTCTTTGGAAATTCTTGTCGTTTTGCGTGTAAAAATGATCATGTTAGATTGACAGGAGCCGTGTTGAAATATTTTGCCTCATTTTTCCCTGGGTGTTTAACATTATATATGCAGATGTCAACAACAAGCAGATGTAACGTTTGTTTAAGAGCTGAGCCGATGAGACAAACAGGTGACAGTGGCACACAGGTTATGAGTGTGGCTTTGGATGCTCGGAGCCAAGGTTCAATTACCACTCGTGGCAAATTATTTTTCAATACATTTTTTTTTTATATGCATTAATGTACTGATACTTTTTGATATTTGAAGTGTTAAAATAACATTATTATGTGACAGTTATACATTTTTAAATGTATGTTTTCTTAATGTAAAAAGTACATTAGGATAATATCAATTTTAACATTTTTTAATGTTGGACGACTTTTGTCAACTAAAAATGTAAATTTTACGGTTGTTTAATGTACTTTTTTTCTGAGTGTAGGTTGCAATATTAGGGTTGTTTGGGAGGTGGGCGTGTAAGTGGGTGGATGACGCCCATTTTTTTAATACACCTGAGTTTTGTCATAGACTATAAAAACACCGAATTTAAGTTTTGTAGCTTAAATATTTGCTTCTTTATGGAGTTTTCATCATTGGGGTTGTATGGGAGGGAGGCGTGGTTTTCATCCGATTTAGCTGATTCTCGAACTTGATCTTATTTTTTTTAAACGAAAGCTTAAATATCGAATTTTAGCACGATAGCTTCAAAATTACGGCTGTAATCGTCTCCACAGACGGACAGACAGACGGACATGCCTAAATCAACACAGGTGGTGATGCTGAGCAAGAATATATATACTTTTCTATACCTACCACACCTCCTTATGGGCGTTACACACGTCGTGACAAAATTAATAGGTACAGTGAATCAAAAAAGTTTAGGCACAAAGCAGTTATGAGTTTCAATTTGTTAGTACAACTTTTTCCAGTACACTTGCAGAAAAGAAAAGTATAAGCATTTAAAAAATAAACATTTCATTTTGTATTTACACCAAAATAAAAATTTAATTTCAATTTTAATTCATATTTAATGTTACAATACTAAAAACAACATGATTTTGACATCAAAAAAGTTTAGGCACAAGTGATTATGTTTTTATTAAAGTGAGTAAATTTCAAGTCCTTGAATATTTGGCTAGACCTCCTTTGGCCTAAATTATCGCCTCTTAACGTCTTCGCATTCTTACAGATTTTGATGTCTTGTCTGGTGATATTATTGACCATTCGGTGCGTATGGCTTCCTTGAGCGCATTTTAGAAGTATTTTATTTGAGATTTCGTATTTTTTTCTAGTAAGTACCAAATATGCTGAATGGGGTTCATATCGGGTGCTTGCAAAGGTGTTTTTAGCTGATTTCAGAGCTAGATACGCCATTCCAGCAAAAGATAAGACCAATTTTTTGGGTCGTTATCTTGTTGAAATTTATATTGTATCCCAGGTAGCCCCAATTTTTCAACACTGGGTGTCAAATGCTCATTTAAAATATTCAAGCAAAGGTGTTTATCCATTTTATCATCAATAAAAATGAGATTACTAACTCCAGACACCGCCAAATAGCCCTTAATCATTCGATTTCCGCCACTGTATTTCACTGTTTTTTTATGCTTTTTTCCTACAGCTCTTTTTTCAGTTTTCTTAAACGGTTTTGAGAGCCATATGATGCAAACAAATTGTATTAAGATCCATCACTAAAAATAATACAATCCCAAAATGAATCCGGCTCATTTACGTAGGGTTTTGGGAAATCCAAACTCTTTTTTGTATTTGAAGCTTAAATTTGTAGCTTGCGCCGATAAACTCGAACCTGATATCCAGCTTCATTAAGTGTATCGCGAAGTGGTCGAGCATCGAAGTTTTTTCAAATCGTTGCTGTATTTCGTGGCACAATTTAACAGCTAAATTTTAGGGTTTTGAGTAACTGCAGGCACTACAATCTAATCCTGGTGTAGCGTTAAAATTTTGGCACGACCAGATCGGCTCTTACGCTTTACTTTACCGGTATTTTATAATGATTTATGATGTTACTGACACTTGAATATGATCTCTTTACTAATTTACCGGTTTCGCGATACGGTTTTTTCTATACATAAACATTTATTATTATTTTACGAACGTCAACCGAAATTTCTGTTCCATTGCTTATTTCTTCGCTCAATCTTTACTGAAACCAACATCAACACTCAGTAAAAACTTTTAATAAATAACTTAAGCGCAAAAGTAAAGACAAAAAACCAAGAGATATTGCTAAATAAGAAACAACATGAGACACATACAAAGTCACTTAAATTTTGATTGGTAGTTTGAAGTAACGGGACATTACTTTTGGATATTAAGAAAGAACTATTTCTAATGGTACTTACTTCATTAAAACTTTGGTCAAATTCGTTATTATTAGATACTTAGCAACACTTTTTTTCAGAAACATTGCTTGTGCCTAAACTTTTTTGATTCACTGTATACCCGTTACGCAGTACGCGTGGGGTATAAAAATTGTATGTCGCACGGAAGTGTGACTTTAACAGTGGATTGAACGTGGTGAGTTCAAAATCGTTGCTGAACTTTATAAGATGAGTAAGAAAAGTGTTGAAATATTTTTTCAAAAGCAATACCTATGTTCTAAAATATTGGAAAATAATATTTTTTTTTTGAGTAAAAAGTTTTAAAGTTATTTGGTGAAATTGTTCTTGATTTTTTTGCATATTTCTTTTTTTTTACTCATTTAATTTTAAGTGCTGTAAAGCAATGAATAAAAACGTAAGCATTAAGAGTGTGCAGCAGCGCTTGCATAGTCCCCTTTTACACTAGTCAAGAAATGAAAGCAATTTTTCGAGTTCGAAAAACTTGCCAGTACACTTGACTGTGTAACGTCAACTTTTTCCTCTTTGGTCGCTTCCTATTTGCGGCGAATTGGCCAACAAGCTCAGAAAATTGACTTCAATTCTTGACTAATGTAAAAGGGGTAATACCGATTATACACAAGTTAAAAGAAATAATTGCAAACATTGGCTTCAGCAAGCAGTGTGTTCGAAATTGCTGTGTTGTATTGTGGTGAATTTAAAAACTGTGGCTGAGTTCGAAAAAATTCCAACGCTATGTCCCCTTTTACACTAGTCAAGAAATGGAAGCAATTTTTCGAGTTCGAAAAACTTGCCAGTACACTTGACTCTGTACCGTCAACTTTTTCCTCTTTCGTCGCTTCCTTTTTGCGGCGAATTGGCCTACAAGCTCAGAAAATTGACTTCAATTCTTGACTAATGTAAAAGGGGTATATCTTCACCCATTGGGTGAAGATAGCGTCGGATTTTTCAGCCACACTTTCGAATTCGAATATGCATGCGTTGCTATCTTCCCTCCGGTGGTGAAATAGCACAAGTCTTTTGTTTGGTGAATGGGTCTTAGAAAGTTTGATAAAGATACACTTTTTGATTGAAAATTTCATCACAGAAGGGACGAAGCTCATTTTTGGCTCCATGTGAATGTCCACAAAACAGAATTCCCGAATTAAATCTGAAGAGCAGCCAAAGGTAATGCAAGAACCGCCAATACACTCTGTAAAAGACACTGTTTGGTGCGGTTTGTGGGCCGGCGGCATCATTGGACCGTTATTTTAACCGTCATTTTAACCGCAAGGAACCGTGCGGAGATAAACAATATTTTTTTGTCGAAAATGGAAAAATTGAACTTGGTTGACATGTGATTTTAAACAAGACGGTGGCACCTGCCACACGGCTCGGGATATCATGAACTTATTAAGAGGCGAGTTTGGTGAGATATTTATTTCACGTTTTGAATCAGTCTAATGGCCACCAAGGTCATTTGATTGGACTCCAAAAGACTATTTTTTGTGGGCTACGTGAAGTCTACATGAACTTTAGCCAAGTCGGCATAAAACATGTAAATCAGTGGGCGGCAAAATTAACAATGAGACTGTAAGTGAAAGTGAGACAAAAAAATTGCATCTCAATCAAAACAATGCTGCTTCGGCACTAGTTGTTTGTCGAGTGAGTGAAAGTGCATGAAAATACTTTTAAACATCCCTACGGACAAAGCAGGGTCAATTGCCCTAAAGTAACCGGTCCTGTGACAGTTCTTATTTAACCTATCACAGGACAGGTTCGATATTACTCAGAACGGGACCAATAGTTTTTAAATGTGTTTTGCTCTATCAATCTTATCGTTACCAATAGCTCAGTGGAAGTGCGCTAGACTGTCACGCGGTGGACGTGGGTTCGAACCCTGGCTGTGTTTAATAATAAAATTTAATAATTTAAATTCTTATTCTATTTCATTAACTGCTTAATCAAAAATAACCTTCAAAATAAATTTGCTTAACATCTTGAAAATGTAATTTTTTATTTAAAAAACAAAAAAAAATAAAAAAAAAAAATTTGTGATTTTGCCGGGGATTGAACCCAGTTCAGTCGAGTACTAAGCAGGAACGCTAACAAGCTCGACTTAACATGAATTTCCAAAACGTTGATTCAATTTCATTAACAACTTGCGTATAAGTGTACCGTGCTCTATAAATACACCGGCTACTGATTAGGTCCGAAGGTATCTATGAGGTGTCAATTGACACCTGCCGATATATTTTTGAACCGGTTCTAGGATTGGTTCAAAGGTATCTAGCCGGTGTCAATTTACCCCTGGCAATGACAACGCCATGTAAAAGGGACCGGTTGGTTTCATATGTTGGTGGCAGAATTGGGACCGGTCACTATCACTTTGGAACCTATCACGTGATAGGTTCTGAACCGGTTCTTTTGTCCGTAGGGATATGTTAACATTTTTGATTTGAAAAAATTTTGCCCTCACAACTAAACTACAAAAATATTATTCTCAGACTATATCACAGAAAAATATTAAATTTCAAGCCATCTTATTTAATTTGCTTAATTTCTGCTGTGTATTACGCCCAGTTAATCCTGTCAGAGCTGTAGTTGCAAAATTTTCGAAAATGGCGACGCAAGTCAATCGAATCAACTAACCTTTGTTCACCTTGATTTTATGCGAATGCATAAGTCACCGTTTATTGCACCAAGTTGAAGAGACCTACTTCCGGTTGCATCTTTAGAAACTAGCACGGATTTCTGCGTCATTCATTCATTGTCTGTTTGCTGATATAAAACTTTTGTATTCAATTCAGCGTCTTAAGTGGAAAGCACTGTAAGTTGAAGCATATCAAAAAGGATGTAATAAACTTTACTCTAGCAACGAAATTAGAAAAGTTTTCATCCGGTACTCGGGAGTTGAGTGCGGCTCAATGGTATAAAATTGCAAGATGGCTAAAATAGAGGTCTACAAATGGCACGCTGATGAGTCAGCAGGTGGAAGAAATCTCAAGTGGCAAACGTCATGAATGTCAGCAGTTCATTGTTATAAAGTTAAAGAACAAATAGGATAGAAATACCAAGATGGCTGGCTGGCTGACTTCTTGCATGGAATTTATTCGTGACTGCTGCTTGTTATAAATTATGTGGTTATATGTTGCAACATTCTGCAGAATACATTTAATTTGCACATGTGACGCAAAAGTTTTCAGTGATTAAATTTATGTGTCAAATTTTGCCATGCTAAGGAAGTTCATGTTGATATGTTAACGTTAGTGAGGCATGAATGATTTTTGAGTGGCTGACTTTTGACCGTTGGAAAATTGTTTTTAATGCTATTAATGTTAATATACACTGCTTGATATTTAATACGATAGACATTATAGTTGACAATAAAATATGCCCAAACTTTCAAGTTTCTTTACAGGTTCTCTAAGATTTTGAAAATATTTGCAACTAGAACAAAGCGTATGAAATTAATTTACAAAATAAGAACATGTCACACGAGAACTATCTGCTGTCACTTCAAAGGCTGTATTCTCTACATTATGCAGGAAATCTCAAGTTATCAGTGCTGCCTCATAAGCTATGACGGGGCACAAAATGCATGCAACATTAAGCATAAATTATATGTATATAAAAAAAAACTCAAACATCATCAAATGACAAGCAGTGAAGTGTAGAAAACCAGATACTAAATACTGTAAGTTAAGAGCTGAAATGCGCTACACATGCTGCAAACCGTTCCAAATGTTGCCAATCCAGCTGCAGCCAGCGTTGGCAGCTAATGTTGAAAGAAATTAAAAACATCACTGAAGCGAACATGCGATATGTTGAGAAACATTAAAAATCGTGTTCATATGCAGAAAAGTTTTGAAAATTGAGCCAAGTTTCTTACGTTTTTTTCTTTTATTTTTTTTTTGTTTTCCCTTGAGTTATTAAAATTATGTATTTTTAAATACCTACAAATGAAAAAGGGGGAAGCAACATTTTAATTTAAACTCAGTTCAAGCATGCAACATAAACAATGTGCTACACTTTTTGACAAACACAACTGACAAGCTGAAGTAAATTCTTGTTGTTTCGAAACAAAGCCAATGTTTTAAAAAATATTCTGCACAAGTGGGTCATAAATCATAAAGTTGTCATTAAATTTTGACAGATTGTGTGCTGTTCTTTTTGAGTGTTTCTTAGTTTCTTGATTTAAAATTATATTATTTTACCCTTTGCAGTTGAGGCCTTAACACAATGAGGGGGAGCAATTTTATATGAAACTGACGAAAGTTCATATTAATGAAATTTATTTCAGAAGACCAAGCAGTTTACAGGGGAGTACCGAGACCCTGTTGGTTGGGGGATATTATGGTATATTAAGTATGGTCCCGACTTTTGTAATACAACATAGATTAATTAACCAGAATTACTCATTCGTTCGATCAATTTTATATAGTAGTATATGTGAACATTGAACTTTGTCGTACGCTATTATTGTATTAATAATAACTCAACCTCCTTCTCCCAACCTTCTAAGAGAGAAATAAACTTTTTAAGAAAAAAGTCTTTAAGAATTTGGGTCCGATAGAGCTTTTAAGTTGGTTGAATTTGAGTTTTTTTCAATAGTAAAAAATTTTCTCGAATTTTAACGGTTTTCCAATTTTTCAAATTATTTCTAAAAGTTTGTTTCTAAAAGCTTATGAAAGTTTTACGGTTCCTTTTTTGTGTGTAATAAAATTATACCTTTTTGATTTAAGCAAAATTTAATTTTTTCTCAAAATATAAGGTAAAATGATTTTTGTTGTTAAAGGAGAAAAACTCAAATTTGCATTTCTGATTTTTTTTTCAAAGTCTAAAGCACATTAAAGGTGAATGTAATGAACTGTTTGTTTCTTAAAAAAATCAAGGCATGATTTTAAATTATTTTTTATTGATTTTTTCTCTTATTTTTCAAAATTAATAAAATTCTAAAATAATTTATTTGAAGGAAATAGTTTTATATCTCAAATCAATTAATAGTTATAGCCACTTACTTATTTTAACCATCGCACTAATTCTGCATTTGTGCGAAAAATACAAAAAAAGATACATTATAGTACGAGTATGAACTTCATACATGTAATGAACACTTTTTTTTCGCCTCCTAAGCATTAGATAATTTAGAATTACGTCTTATTAGAGTTAGGCCGACGATATGTAGTTCCGAGCAAAATATTAAAATTAATTGACTGAAGTTGGTTTGAGGCACGACTATATGTCGTAGACTGAATTTCTCTTAGAGAATTTTTCATAGAGCGCAGCTAAAAAAAACTTAAAAAGAAATGAGACTGAACTAATAGTACTACTGAAATAAGTTAGTATTGCTAAAGAAGAAGTAACCGACTGAAAAAGAAAAGATAATGGCATTTGGGGTTTGGGATTAAATGCAATTGGTTTTGCGCACTGCTTAATGCAGATTTGGCCGACTGAAGTTAATTTTAGGTACGACTGAATTGGCAACTGAAGATTGTTCTAGATATGTCTTGAAATGAAATAGTCCTCTAAAGTTGGTTTTTGGTTTCCTGATGGCGAACATGGAAACAAATGGTACGATTGATTTTGATCCGTTCATACACTGAGAAAAAAACACATACCTTGCTCCAGTAAAAAATTTCTCTATTTTTGACAATAGCAATTTTCTCTTTTTCAAATAAAATTTTCTTCAATTAGAATAAATTTTCACATTTTCGAAGAAATATTTCTTTACTTCTAGGAAATGGAAATATTTCAACGTCTCTAATAATTATAAATATTTTTCTCACACAAAAATTTCTCATTTATAGAGAAAAATTTATTGAAAATGAAAAACTTTTCTTATATTTTGATAAAAAATTCACTAAGAGAAGTATTTTCTTCAATAAAAACAAATCTTTTCTCAAAAATAAAAAGTTTTTTCTCAAAAAACGATATATTTTTCTTTTTCATGGAAGCTTTTTACCATTTTTAGAGAATTTTTAGTATCGAAATTAGAGAATAGCATTCTCTGGAGCAAAGTCTATACCATTTTTCTCCAAATATGATGCCTTTTTTATCATATTCCGATAAGCTTTTTTCTGAGTGTGGTAACAAAATCAAGTCTGTTCGATAGTTTGTATTGTACAAAAGATTTTATTTCTAATATTCAATTTTAAGTTTTTGTTTTTAAAACAATAATGAATTCCGAAAAATCGTTTACGGGATAAAGTTCAAAATTTCTTCAACATTACCTAATTCCGTTATATATCACGGCATTAGGAGCATAAGGTTTATACTGACGTTGCATTTATAAACGAAAAAGACTTTTGAAAGAGAATTAATCAGGAAAATTAATATAATAATTCAGAAGAAATTCAATTGATTTCAGACAAATATTGAATGCTGTTTTCGAAAATCATGTCAGTTTTTGAAGATGGCTTGAGTTAAGGCCTCATTATCAACAATGTAAAGATCTTTTTGCTGTCTGATTATTTAACTAAATCTTTTGACCTCATTGACCATAAGTGATTTTTTTTATCACTAAATTAAGTAAAGAACTAGATTTGGCACTGAATTCTATAAGAGTGATTATCAAAAATATGTCGATAAATTGAGAAATAAATAAACCAAACAAATTAATGTTGGGGGCAATACCGTGCTTTCATAAACCGAAGAAGCATTAATTGTTGAACGGGTCTATAACTTGACAAAAATAGTATTAAATTTCTTGTCATAAAAACTCAGTAAATTTTTAATGTAGACTGTATGTATCACGTATCACAAATACGCATTTTATTCAACCAATAGCCGTCTTCTACTCCCTTAAAGCTTCTTAGAAAAGATCTCTGCAAGATCCAGCGTTTGAATTTGCTGTAAAACTATTGCAGTCGATAGTCAGCAATTTCTGTCTGTTGTGTAAATTTCCGAAGCCACAGCCATAGTTCACGAAGACCTTTCACAGTCGATGATCGGCTGCTGCTGTCTGCTGTGTAAAATACGACAGTCAAAGCAGAAGTTCACGACCAACTGTCGTAGTCGATATTCGGCTGCTGGTTGCTGGTCTTCTGAAAATTGAGACCAGTGTTGCCGTTTTGGCTATTTATAGCCAAAAGTGGCTTTTTTTTTTGCTCGTGATCAGTTTTGGCTATTTGGCGATTTTATTTTTCATTTGGCTATTTTTTTAATCGGCTATGTTTTTGCATTCCGGCGAAAGTTAATTTTTTATTTTACATACAACATTTTCAATTGCCTGAGAATCGCCAGCGAATCGCTTGGAAGATCAAGCATTTGCCTTTGAACTCATCTGAAAATCATCCGGGTATCACCGACTGTAAGTTGCTAAGGTCGATTCGCCGGGACTATTCGCCAATGAACCGCCGAGAGTAGTTATAAGAAATTCGCCGGAAAGGGTGGCAAACAAAGTCCATTTAAGAGTGCTCAGCAATTTGTTCCGAAGCATCGTTGTTCTGTCCGAATTCAATAAAATTTTGTGAATTTGTTTTTATTTCGCTTCGATATAATGCGCCGTTGCTTTGAAACTATACTAGTTCAACTTTTTGATTAATTTTTACGATTTTTCAGAGCCTGCTTCATATAACCATGATAGATTTTGAACATTTTTGAAAAATCAATCTTGGGATGAATCACTGGTGCATCGCAAAATCCACTTTTCTGCCAATCGTCTTCCAAATGATTCAGGGAAATGATTTCAAATTTGTAAGCGAGGGTGAGTTCTCTCTTCATTTATCCAATATATCCAGTTATCCAATACCAGAATATCCAATATCCAATAGTTTGACATGTGACATCTTGAATCATTTACCACATTAGAATAGGCAACAATGTTATAACTTTGATCATTGAAAGTAATTGTGGTTTGTTTTCAAAAGTAAAATTAAGCAAGTCAGCATGGAAAAGAAAGTTGATATAGCACTCCGCCACACATAAAACATGCTTCCCTTGTTTTACTTGATTTCACTTTCTCATCTACTTATCTATCTCCGATTTCTGAACCAAGGCAGACTTGACTGAATAGGTTTGACACTTGAAATCCTTGGTTCGAAGCTAAAAAAAATGTAATACTTTTTTACTTCCGAAAATGCAAACCTTATTTTTAAGAAGTTTTTCTACTCTTATCAAGTAAAAAATAAATGGGCTAAGGTCCTTTTATATTAAAGATCCGTCTATTTAAAGGATATATGTCCTAAAAATGTTTAAAATATGCTCTTATATTCTTAACATATATATTTTTTCCAGTAAAAAACGGTACTATGTTCTTTAAAAAACTAGTTAGTTTAAATAGGTATGAATGTTTTTTTTAATACAATTAATTAATCTTTTGGCTATATTTTTTACATTTTGGCTATTTTTATTTTGTGTTTTGGATATAAAAATAAATTTGTTCCGGCAACATTGATTGAGATGTTTGAATCTAGTGATACTAACGAGCATATTTCGTTCTGCGGCGATGTCAATCAACCTCATTCCGTTATCGGATGCGTTGTCGTTGAGGCTGAATTTTCCGACTGTTGGACCAAATATGTTTTCCTTACCCACCTTGGCGTTGAAGTCACCAAACACGATTTTTATGTCATAACGGGGGCAGTGCTCGTTTGTGTCTTCAAGGCGCTGGTATAAACTTTCTTTGGTCTTATGGCACACACATTAGGCCTATGTTGAAAACTGTAGCCTTGAAGTGAATTATGGTAAGTCGTTCGTACACAAGAGTGAATTGCAGGTCATGATGCCATATTCTCTTGCCAATTACAAATCCGCATCCAAATTCGTGCTTCTCCACATGGTCGCTGTAGTAGATATCGCAGGATGCTTGCCGTAGGTAACCCTGTCCTTTCTATTGCATTTCTTAGATTGCAGTGATATCAGCTTTATATCATTACAGATGCATATCCGTAAATCATTATCAGTTTTTTGTTTGCTGTAGTCGTTATAACATTTGGGGATAATTTTTCTCATTTTTCTTGTACTTTTCATTGAACTGTTGTTTTAAATGGTAGGCTTCAAACCCAACGCACAACCTTCGTTTGAAGACCAAATGTGCCTTCCGCTCATATTAGCCGTCAGACTAGTGGCTGCTAGTTTGCCGTTTCCAAGAAACACCATGTTTTGAGTCGACTTGAGACGATTTTGATATGGATAATGCCGACCTCGCCAAGTTGAGGCAGTCAGACGCGTTTTCATGTGAAGATCGGCGCCTTGTTTCGCACTGGGCGGAACAGCAGGAATATTCTCCTCGGCAGGCACTCATCGCATACGGGTTGGTGCATTGATGTCCAATAAAGTGTATCTGTTGCGAAATGAGGTTACAATACCTTGATTAGCCTGTTAGGAGCGTCGATTAAGACGACAATAAAATGGACGTTATTTGTGAAACACATTTCACGAAAACACGAATTTTGATGATAAAATTCAATGTTTTGCAATCGCTGTTAGTTTGTTTGTCTATTCATGGTAGAATGGTAAACCTTACTGACCATTTTTGTCCTTGGCCCATGTAACGAATCACTATTGAGGTGTTATTGAGGTTTATATTAAAAACGAAAAAAGAAAGAAACCAATCAACTTCGGAACCTCTTCCTATTTTAAGTCGTTTAATGACTGATGGTACTTGCTACACAGCCACCAGAGAAACTATTAGAGAGTATGCAAAGTGTTGTATGCAAGAATTCTGTGAATTAAAGGCATCATGAACATTGCTCAGTTAAAGAAGCCATGAACATTAGTTCGTCTCTTAGCAACTTCCTCATCAGCAACATATTTTGTTAGTTTACAAAGTTTGCATTTAAGCCAACATTTTAATATGTATTAAGTTTGAAGATTGTATGCGTGCAAATTTATGAACTTGTGAAAATTATGTTTTTAAACTAAAGCTTACAGTACCGCTAAGAAGAAGAAGCTATCAAATATATAGGCGCTCATGATGGAGTTAGATGTTAGAAACTCTATTCTAAATATAAGCCACATGAACTTCATAGATTGTATGAATGAACTCTTGATATATTCCAGTTAAGCAGTTAATGTCAGTAGTTAATTCCAGTTCTTCAGAAATAAGAAATTTCAGCATATGTAAAACATGAAAGAGATAATAATGATGATGATGATGATGAACAGTCTATCGAGGGAAGATAATAAAAAACATCGTCATCTATGATTAGTTTTACTCAATTGCTGCTTTGTCTTAAGTCACGAAATGTTAGAATTGAACACGCACAGTTTTATTTGCCGGTTTCTTTGGTTCTTTTACAAAACTAGCAAACATCCAATAAAGCATATAAGTCCTTTATATATTTGCTTGAAAGAGACACTCGTACGAATAAGCTTTAATATGAAAATTCTTGTGGCTGGAAACCCGACAGACAGTTTTTGTTTATAATTTTGGAAGAACATCTTAAGTAGATGTTAAATGAATGGCATAGGTTAAAAGATTGTTGAAGTCAAGCTTAATTAAGGTTTTTAGCTTTTTTAATTATGGCTGATCATAAGATTATTAAAAAAGGATTAAGAGTAAAACTAGTTTTAAACGATTTAAGTCTTTATTTATTGAATTACTTTGATACTCATTAAAATGTAGATTGTAGCAGCTTAACACACTTGACAATATCTTACTTTTTATGACATATATTTTTTTTTTTAAAATTATGCAGCATCATAAAAATAAGCATGTCAATTTTGCATGCAAACTCGTTGAAAAAGAATTCGTTTCTTTTTTTAAATGACGTATTTTTTCACCTTTTTTGCAAGCCTGTCGTTCTCCTTGACTGTGCGTCATTAGCGTATGTTTCCAATCGTATTCGTTCATCGTTACCATGTAATTTTCCTCTCTTTAGCATCGTTATCAGCCGCCAGTTTTTCAGCTCAATTTCCAGTGCATACTTCAATGATTTGCTATTTTATCATATCGACGTGAACGCACATTAAACTGAAGTCATTCGATATACATACTATACATATATAGTATAGCTATATAGTGGAAAATAAATTAAAATTAGTATAATTCAATGAATACCGCAAATTGTGATGATTAAGTGACTGAAATTACAAGCGAAAATATTAACGTAGGGCAAATAAAATTTAAATATATATATTAACATTATAATTATCTAAATACAGTATTCAAAATACATTTGCGTACTTTTACTGTGCATACCATAAAATTATGAAACAACCTCAGTTTAAGGCATAAATCACAAAGTTTATGAATAGATAGCAAAAACATCTATATTATGTAAATATAATAAAAAAGTAGTTGTTGGATGAGCAATATTTTTCTGTTAGTTATTTTCAATTTGTTTTCCCCTCAAACAATTGTTTAAAAGTTACTCCTTGCCGCATCGATTGTTAATTTGTTTAGAAAAAAAAATAATTTTTTTTAGATGTAGCTAGATCAAATACTCGATACAACATCTTGAGAAAGAAAACAACTATGTCAGATGTTTTGTTCGCTCACACTATAAGGAAAACTTTTCTACTTACTTCACAACGAGATTGAAAAATTTTTTTGGCAATAAGCGTATTCATCAATCACGCTGATTGCATTTTAAAGAAAATATTTTTTTCTCTTAGTTCAGTGCTTTACTGTGCGATGCAACCATGTCGAATGAAAAAAAAAAACACTTTGTTTTAAGTTTATAAAACAAAAAACTGCATACATTTTTGGCATTCTGAATTCTGATTTAATCAATAAACTCTGATGTCGACTGCTGTGAGCTACAGTTTGTCAGCATTACTAATGCCTAAAGCACTCTTTCGTTTTAAATTTAATTAACTAAAAAAATTGCTCTCATATAAAGGATATTCGTTTAAGGGGATAAAACTTGTTTTCTAAAATGTTAATAGCAGAGATTGAGTTTTAAATGATTTTGGGCTTAATAACTAATTTTGCAGCATTATCGAGCTTTTTGTGTGTAATCCAAACAATAACATATTCTGTTGCCATTCATTTATGTCTTTTGCGTTGGGGTTTTCAGCACAGGGAATCCTTCAAAGGGCTGAAGAGCCCACCGCTGCGTCACATTTCTAGCAAGGATCATCCAGCAGTTGAATCTGGAAGGGTATTAGACAAAGAAGACTGGTCATACTTTGAAGACCAAGGAGGCAAAGAGCAGATCACAGGGAGATCTTACCAAAAATCCTTCAAAGGTATGCCTCACGACTTGAAGTTACTCCTTAATGATGCCTTTGCATGCGGGGTTTTCAATAGTCGGCCTCTCTCCGTGGAAGTGATAATGAACTACGGCTGGGATTCTTTGAAAGGAGTTCTTCGACTGGTAGTTTGCAGACTGGAGTTCTTTCATTTGGCAAAAGCATATTATTTTTTCGACCATGCGTTATGAGGAAATTTTCAGAAGACCTTGAGAGACTGATGGAAACGTCTGAACAATCTTCAAACGACAAGGAGCATTCTAAGCAGTATAGGTTACCCTGCTTTTGGGCCAAGGAGTTGGAACAATTTAAAAATTTGCTTATTTCGGCGATCATTGGAATATGGACTGCTTTTCGATTGCCCAAGGAATGAATGCGCAATTGATAAACAATTTTCATAATTTCCTTTCGCTCTTTCCCGCAATCGTTGGAAGATGATGGATTTTCGATCGCCCAAGCGATGAATGAACGATTCTAGAAAAATTTTCAAAAATTTCCTTCGCTGATCGCTGCGATATAGATTGCTTTTCGATCAGTTAAGGGGGGACATGACATTGGTCGTTATTTTAAAAACGGAAAATTCTTACGGGTTTAAAAGTTACAGTCGGAGTAGTGAGAGCGCATTTTTATACCCTAAACCTGAAAGGTCAGGGTATATTAACTTTGTTCAAATGTTTGTAACGCATAGAAAGAATCGAGTCCGGTATAGAAAAGTATATATATTCTTGATTGGGGTCACCTCGTGAGTCGAGCTATCAATCTCCGTCCGTCCGTCCGTCTGTCTATCCGTCTGTGTGTTGTCCGTATACAAAAGATAGGAAGAAGGAGTTGAGATAATTGAATGTAACTTTGTACAAATGGTCACATAGGCCCAAGAATTTGTACTACTGAATATTTTTGGAATCCGCCCACGGACACGCCTACCTCCCATACAACGCAAACATTGAAAACTGCATAAACAAGCTCATAACCAACCTACAACAATAAAATTTGGTGTGTATGTAATATCAACACAAAGATGTCTTCGAAAAATGAGTGTCATCCGCCCACGGACACGCCCATCTACCATGCAATCCAAAAATTGAAAATGCAATGAATAAGCATGTGTTTAATCTACAGAGATAAAATTTGACACGTGTGTTTTTTATAACAAAACAAAAATGGTTTGGAAAAATGGACATTATCCGCCCACGGTCACGCCTTCCTCCCATACAATACAAAAATTGAAAACTTTATAAATGAGCTCATAATTAGCCTACATCAATGAAATTGTATGTGTATGTGTTTTGTATTAACACAAAAATGTCTTCGAAAAATGGGTGTCTTCCGCTCAGGGATACGCCCACCTCCCATACAACCCAAAAATTGAAAACGGAATAAGTAATCCTCTGTTTAACCTACAGAGATTAAATTCGGCACGTATGTTTTTTATGACAAAACAAAGATTGTTTTGGAATATAGACGTCATCCGCCCACGGACACAACCACCTACCATACAACGCAAAAATTGAAAACTGCATAAATAAGCTCATAACTAACCTATAACAATAAAATTTGGTGTGTATGTGTTTTTGTATCAACACAAAAATGTCTTTGAAAAATGGGTGTCATCCGCTCACCTCCCATACAACCCAAAATTGAAAACGCAATAAATAAGCCTACGTTTAACCAATAGAGATAAAATTTGGCATGTATGTTTTTTATGACAAAACAAAGATGGTTTTGGTAAATGGACGTCATCCGCCCACGGAAACGCCTACCTCCCACACAATCCAAAAAGTTTAAAACTGAATAAAAAAGATTATGTTTATCATAGAGAGATCAAATTTGGTATGTATGTTTGGTGTATGCACCAAAACTAAGGTGTGTTCAAAAATTGGGAGTAGTCCGTCTATGAACACGCCCACTTCGCATAGCAAAAGCATAATAAAGGCATTAACTGTGAGCTACAGGAATAAAACTTGGTATGTGTAAATTTTTCTTCATCATTTAAATTCATATAAAATAAAGGCTTCATCCGCCCACGGACACGCCCATTTTCAATAATATTATTATTTATTTAAAAAGTAGGCTTAGGGTATTTCAAAGTCGGCCTAGACCAACTTTAGACTTTCTTTACTTGTTTTTCTTTGCATTTTTCTTTCACAAACTCTGAACGCGTTATCTCGAAACCATGTTTTTCGAACTGGTTGCGGCACTAGCGGGTTCATTTTTTGACGAAATTTTATTTTTTGCATTTTTTCAAACTTGATTAGCTATCGTATGACACGAGCTTTTTCTTAAATTTTTTCTATTTGTTATGAATTTTTAAAGTCAATATTTGTTTTTCGAACATCACCAAAAATTTAAAAAAAAATGTAAAAAAGCTCCTGTCATACGACAACCAATTTTAAGATATAAAAAAGTAATTTTTTTTACAGATCGGACAATTTTTGCGTCTCCCAGCGCTGCAACCACGAGGCCCCGTTTTTTTCTCTACCTCCAGTTTGGAGCTCTATAAAACCATGTAGGAGTGAAAAATACATTTTTTTCAATTTTTTCTTGTAATTTGTACAATTCACTACAAAAATAAAAAAATTTTGGAAAAATTTTTGTTGTTGACTGAGTTATGAATTTTTAAAAAAAGGTCTGTTGTATCTGCCGCGACTGTTATGTCCCACCTTATGCGATGAATGCATGATTCATGAACACTTTTCATAATCTTCCTTGGCTAATTCCGGCGATCTTTGGAAAATAGACCGCTTTTCGGTTGTCTAAGTGTTGAATGCGCGATATTAAAAAATTTTCTAAAACTTGACAGATGGGTTTTTGAAAAATTTGCAATATCTTTCGTTGGAATATGAAGAATGCTCTAAAACAGAGAAGCCCAGCGCCTAACTCTTTCCACTCTTTGCACTCTTTACAACAACTTCGATGTTTTCATGATTGTTGTAATTCGACGAATTCAGTTTGAAGTTAAATCATTGCTTGTTATTGCTTTTTTCTTTTTTTAAGAGCCATCAAATGACGATATCTTGCATTTGGTTGTTGTTGTTTTTGTGTGTTCAACAATTGAACTTGTGCGCTCGGGCTCGGTCAGCATTAGTGTTGTTGTTTGTATGTCCTTTTGTTATTTTGCTTGGGCACTGCCAGCATTCGTGTTGTTGTTTTTAACATGCTCCACTCTTTACAACAACTTCAATATTGCAATGATTGTTGTATTTCGCCGAATTAAGTTTTCAGCTTCACCCTAACTTCTTATTACTTTATTGTTGTTTTTGCGATATTGCAATATTCATGAAATTTTGCGCTGGCGCAGATGTAGGTTTTATGCGCGTTGTTGTTTTTATGTGTTTTTGTTGTGAGAAAAATTATTGTGCCACGAATCCAAAGATTTGTTGTTGTTGTTGTTGTCTTTTTGTTGTAATTGTTGTAGCACTCTTCAAATAATTTTTCTGGGCATCACTGCTCTAAAACATAAGAATTAATCAAAAACTTTTTAAAAAAGTTTTTTTAAAGAAAAATTAATCAAAAGTTTATCAACTATGCTACGCAACAAATAGCTGAGGATCCCTGAAACTGCGAATCGGCGAATTGCTTAAGAAGCCTTCTATCGGTTCGTTTGTGAGTCTTTTTGTCGAATTGCTTAAGATCTTTGTCGGGGATTCAATTGAAAATATAGACCCCTCTAGCCAATTCATTCGCAACTCTTTCCAGTGCCTCGCTTAGGACCCCTCTCGGCGATTCTTTGTCAAATCTCCTCGGAAATCGCGTAAGTCCACTGTTTCTAGCGACTGTTATCAGCGAATCGCTGAAGATACAACTTTGCAATTCATTGGTGCATCTTCGTAGCAAATCACTCATATGGCGTCAGCAGCTTTCATTCAACGATGCTCGGATGACTCAAAAGAGCTCGTCAGTGATTGTCTCAACTTCCTAGCGATTTGCTTTCGGGCCAGTGTTGTCACTTGAAAATTATAAATAGTGGTAGATCTGAAAAGAGTGGCAGAGCAAAAAAATTAGTGGTAGATTTTTTTCAATCTTAAAAAATTGGGGCTTAGATGCCGTAATCTCTTAAAAATTAAAGTATAGCTTTATTTTGTCTTTCATTACATTTTCTTGAAAAAGAATAAACAAAAACAATTGTTTCCAAATTATTTTTCAAAAATAGCATAACATCAATTTTCAATTGTGAATACCGGATCATGAAGACTATTTAACGTTAAAATGTCGTTATTGGATCGAACTTGAGCTTATTTGTATGAATTTGAAGACGCTTGTGGTCCAAGCCGGTTTTTTCAATTTCCGTTGCTCCCGCTGCCAATCATGAGCTGCAAAATACAAATCGAACCACGAGAAGGCCAGAGCCAAGTTATGAGCTGCTCGCGAACCAGAAAATAAGAAATTTTCAAGCAAAGTTTTCATGCGCACCAAAAAATTGTTAGCTTAGGTGTTATAATGAATTTAAAAATTTGTATAGAGCTATAACGTAGCTTTTCATGTCTTGCAAAATTTACTAATATTTCGGAATAGTTGAAAAAAACTTTTTTTTTTGCATGAATTTTATGAATTGTTTCCAATGCAATACAATTCAAAACCAATCATACATTTAAAAAACTTCCATTTCCTGTCTCTGTAAAATATTCTTAAAATTAAATTATAGAAACAAAAAACAGCAATAATTAGTTAAAAATATGTTGACGATGGAAATTATGACAGAAAGAAAATAGTGGTAGATTTGGGAAAAGTGGGTGATAAAAGTGGTAGAGCTGGTTTGGCTATTTTGAAGCCCAAAATAAAAATAATGAAAAAAAAAAAATAAAGAAAATAAGAAAAATAAGTTTTGCCTTTAGTGGAAAGATTGCAAAAATTACAAGAGATTACTCAAATGTAATATAATATGACATTTAAGACCAAAAGAAGGACATTTCCTTTTTAATGAAAAAAAAAATACATACTCCTGGATATATGAGGCATGGGATACTTGGAACATGTCCTAGGGATACTATCTGGTAGCCATAGATATACTTGAGATTTTTTTATTAATTTCTGAGGAATTTTATAAAATCCAAAATCTTTAATGGGCCATATGGATCATATGGATCATGTTTAGAATACGATGTAATTTCACTTAAAAACTTTATTGACAACGTAATAATGCATATAAAAAATGTTTTTCGTACTGTTAGATAAATTATTCTGAGATGAGAAGTTTTCGTTAAAAGAGTCGTTATAAATAATGCTTTTTTCACAAGTTTTCTGTTGGCCTCCATAAAAATAAAAATTTCAAGAAATAGCCTTGCAATGCTCGAACCCACGTGTAAGTAACATGTTGGACCTAAACATTTGCTTAATGGCATAATTTACAAATGGGTGTTCCGTACCACAGAGTACGATAAAGGTGTTGGAACGCCTTTGATTGGTTGTAAAAAGTCATCTTGATAGGATAGGATTATTTGGTACAATTGAATTATCAAAGGAGTGCCTACCAATGCAATCACCCAATGGCATGCTTTCACGTCTAGTGACGACTGAAAACACATTTGAAATTTGTATAATTCTTATTGTCAAGCAGTATTAAAAATATATATAAAAACCGTCAGTAAAAACGACCATAGTTTGAAAGTTACCCAAGTTAAGAAATGTATCATTTAAACAGACGGATCTAGTTATTTGTCTTCTGAAATAACACATATCAAAGCACACAAATAAAAAAAAGGTTTTTGTAAAAAACTTAATTAATTCCATTTCAAGATTTTAACACAAGATACAAAACATAATTTCTTGAATTTTAATTTCTATAAAAAATATTTTTTAATAAATACCATTTTTTTTTTTCATTTATTTATTATATATAAACAGACTAACTTAAACAAGTTTTTAATATATTTTTATTGATTTTATTATTGGTAAAACTCGGTTAATTTTCTTTCTACATACGTTTATTTTGTCATTCTTGTTATTTTAAACACTAAATCGGTATTTGACTTCATCTAACACTTGTCCGACTGGCTTTAATATGTTTTGCTTTTACACTTTTTTGTTACATTAAAACTTCTTACTTCAGCTGAGTGGCAAAATATTGCAAAACTTTTCACTCTAACGTTAAATACGATTATAACACTTCATTATCCACAAAGTATGTTAAGTTGTTGCCATCAGTGCTGCATTCTGTAGGACACACACAAGTGTTAGCTTATCCCTTGCTAGTTAAATACCCAGATGGCGTTGCTCGAATAGACGTCAACCATACGTTATCACCTGAAATAATTTTAAACTGGACCATCAAAAGATTACATCAAGCGGTAAATGGACTGTACAAGAGTTTATTTCAAAGCTGAAAAGGAATTTAATACGCAATAGGATTAAATTCAAGCAATTTTGCGAAATTGCAAAGTACTCAACATAAAATTAAGGAAAGTATTTTTAGTTGAACTTAATGCGACCACAAAATGTGTAGTTATATCTGCATTCTACACCCGTAAAATATGTTGAAAAATAATAAGTACATATATTCAAAACTTTTATTATAGGGGAGAGTGGGGTGTTGTGAGACAGGTTTAGTTTTTGGACGATAACTTCTTTAAAAGTAAATATTTTTTTTTCTGGGAACATTTTTTGGATAGCTTATTCAATTACCTAACAACCTCCGATGACATTTTTTTGAAATTTAAAACATTTAAGAATTTTCTTGAAGCCTGAAAAAAAGATTGGAATTTTTGATTTTAAAAAATTATGGGGTGTTGTGAGACACTACTATAAATATAACAAAATGGAATTTTTTGCTTAAAGTCCTTATTGAAATAGGACAAAATTTAAGGAAAAAATTAAAATACAGATAAGAAAATTGTTCGCGTTAATCTGATTCGGCTAACAGTTAAAATATCCGGTTTTCATTTTGGCACACTGCAGATGAACAGTTCGATCACATTTATTGCAACTAATAAAATTGTTTTCGTCCGGACTGATTTTAGAATGTAAGTCGTGCATGCGTATAGTACGGGCTATACGTATTCATGAGATTTCACACTCCCTTGGCGAATCCAAAAAAAAAAAAAAGACTCTTTGGCACGTTTACCCTACAAAAGATGCAAAAGTATAAATCTTCATCATCTAATGAGAAAACTCTTTCCGGTACGTATTTTGTATGATGACTACGCTTTGCTGGATCCTTCAGCGATTTTTTTGTTTTAGTTGTTTTTTCAGTCTTTTGGTCGGATTTTTTCCTCAATAATGCCACATTCTTGGAAGTTGTAAATACGGTTGCAAAAATAGCCTTCTGGCCGCGTTTTGATTTTTGGAATAGGGGATCAAACTTCAGAGGACTAACCTTCTCTAGTGCACTGCTCAGCTCAGACGCCTTGAAAAACCAATTTAATTTGTAAAATATTAGAAAAACTGGTTTCCTGCCAGTTTTGACACTTTGATATGCAACAAAATCGACTAATTTATCATTTGAAGCCGATGCGGAAAAAATTGTGTCTTCAACTTTTCCATATAACGGGTTCTATACATTCTAGATTTATCAAAATTATATGATTTGCAGACAACTCGAAAACAATTATTTTTTATGGCAATTTCTTTGATGGCTGCCACTAGTGGATGGATGCAACAATTCCTTTTGGATTTGGCGATACTTTATATGCATTTAGTGGCATGATGGCTATAAAAATAATGAAATAAAAACAAAAATGACTGTCTCACAACACCCCATATTTACTGTCTCACGACACCCCATATTCGACATTTTCAAATGGCCACTGCGTCATCATCACCCGCAATTTTTTTTGCAAAATCACTTTGGTGGGCTTGAAGGCAATGGAAAAGATATCATTTTAATAAATATTTACCTTCACGTTTAATTGGCAATGTTTCTGGAAATTCCACAAGGCAAACTGTACAAAAAACTTTTAAGAGCGCGATCAAAACTCATAATTGTTACAGACACTAGGAACACGTGTCAATGCGATGAGTGCATATAATAAGTGAGATCCCATTGAGAAAATATCTTACAGTTGTTGTGAGCATTCATAACATTACCACTATGTCAGATATTGACGTGTCTCACAACACCCCATGTCTTACAACACCCCACTCTCCCCTACCTTTAGTTTGACGCCACACAAAAAAAAAACAACGACAAATTGGTCATTTCAGCCCTTGAAAGGACTTTGACCGACAATTGAGTTCTTATGATCAATTGTGTTGTGTGTGTTATTAAATGTTTGCACACAATAGAATTGACCGAGAATTTGACCTAACTGTTTTATGCCGACTCCGAACGGCTAAAGTTCATGTTCTCAAGAAGCTTTACATGACATTTTTTTAATTTCTGAGGCTTGCCATAGTCTGCAGACAGGTGGTGACCGATCAGAAACATTTTTTTTTACTGAAAAAACTTTTGCCGCAACTGGGGTCCGAACTCGGGCTTTGAGCATGCTAAATCACACACTTAACCTGCATGTCACGGTCACCACCATGGTCACAGACGCCACACTTGTTGTATAATACCCGTTCCAGTTTGTCAATGGCAAGACATCACCAAATATAAACTTTGTTCTAAGCTTCAATGTTCTGCGAATTTTACTTCCATAGCTGTTCTGTATCTAAACTTTGACTTGTTTAGGTGGAGGGGCGCGGCTCTCCCCTTTTTTTTTCAATGTCCGTCTTAGTTGTCCAGTAAAAAACCTGCTCAGTTAGGAAATCCTTGTTGAGTTTTATTGTTGTGGTATTTATGTCCGATAAATCGATTTCTAAACTTAGAATTATATGAGCGGTGCCTTTGATTGTAACGAACTTTCTAGCCGGGGTTAGCTCGCCGGATAGCCGGGGTTCGTACAAAAATATTTTTTTCCGCGAATATTAAAAAAAATAATAACTCAGTTAGTTTTCGTTCACGATTTAAGTCTATTTATTTTGTTTATTTTCACAATAATTCACACTTCATTATTTTATATGTTCTGCTGCTTCTCCCTCGATGTCCTTCGAAGCAATATCCGTTGTAACTCGCAGTCCGTTCGCCTGTCCTCGGTGTACTTGAAACAACGTTGGGGCCGTCCGGTATGAAACCACTCGGGCCAGATGTACAATTTAGTCGTCGATGTCGTCAAGCATTGTTTTTGAACAAAAAGGACTCACTAGGATGCTTTTAGAGCAGACCGTCCGGTATGAAACCACTCGGGTCGACAGAAAAAGACAGCTTTCGTGATGCCACTTAAATGTTTTACGGCCGGCCGTCCGATATGTAACCACTCGGGCCGACAAGAAAACACTGTTCACTATCGTCCTTGATCACTGACGTACTTGGTCACTTGTTCACCGTCCGTTGTATAATCGAATTTACGTTGGGCCGTCCGGTATGAAACCACTCGGGCCAGATGCAAAATTTAGTCGTGGATGTTGTCAAGCTTGTTTTTGAACAAAAAAAAGGACTCACTAGGATGCTTTTAGAGCAGACCGTCCGGTATGAAACCACTCGGGACGACAGAAAAAGACAACTTTCGTGATGCCACTTAAATGTTTTACGGCCGGCCGTCCGATGTGTAACCACTCGGGCCGACAAGAAAACACTGTTCACTATTGTCCTTGTTCACTTGTTCACTGTCACTCCTTGTTCATTTGTTCACTGTCTCTCGTTCACTCCTTGTCCTTGGTCACTTTGTTAAATCACGACTCACCGATGTGCGCTGCTTGCGTGTTCACTTCAAAAGAGGCCGACTGTCGGTTTGCTGACTCCTTTTATACCCAAAAAGGATAACGGGACCTTGTTTATGTCGCATACTTTACATCCGATCTCGACCTTGAATTTCGCATGCCTAAAACTAGCGGCATCCTTTTACTCTGCTTGTTATTGTTGTCATAGTCTCTGTTCATTGACCCCTATGTATTTTGTTATTGCCACTTGTGGGTGCCTAGCATGTATGTTGTTTGTATGTTTTGCTGCTGTGATCATACACTGGCTTGCTGTATGCTTTGTTATTGTCTGATTGCGGGTCGCTCAGCTACGTGTTTATTACTTGTGAGTGCATAGAATGCATGTTGTTTGTATGATTTGTTGGTTTTTTCTTCATGCGACTTCGTTATGTTGTTATGTTGTTTGGCTGCTGTGATCATGCCACTGGCTTGCTGTATGTTTTGTTATTGTTTGATTGCGGGTCGCACAGCTGCGTGTTTTATGAACAGGGGCGGTTCATGTATGAGCGGGTATTTTTCCAGGTGCGGTTCATAGTTGCAGGGCGGGTTTAGGTTCGGCGGGGCCCTCTGTTCCGATGCGGTTCAGAGGGAAATGTAAGGCCTAAATTGGCTAAATTTAGGTTTCCTTACATGATTACTAAAATATTTAATTCAACAATTGCTAAAACTTTCAATTCGAAGAAGAGACTTATTAGTAAGTTCGAACCGAGTTTCAGTGACTAGTGCCTTATAATTCAAAAGCATCACCGCAAAATAAGGCTGATGAAAAGAAGCACGCCTTTTCATCTACGAATTTTAAAGTTTTGCGACAAATTTCGTGGAGGTTAATAAGTTGTTTGTAAAGAAAGACAAGAAGTTATCCACAAACAAAACTCGGTCACACCGCGGCGGAAATTTATACTTACTAACTTAGGCGGCCATAACAATGTGCTTCGGGGGTGCATTCTCCAATTTCTTGCAGCATGCGAGTTTAGGGCTACCTCGGCCTGGTAAATCCATCAGAGTAATGGTCTTTCTATTCATTGTGGACCTTCGGCTTTCACCTCAAACATCTTTTTCTCTGGAACTTCTTCATCTATACGAAAGATATGACCTAGCCAGCGTAGTCACTAAATTTTTATACGCAGAACTAACCCAATGAGAGTTCGTCATGGAGCTCAAACAGGTTCATTGGACTGCGATAGTCATCACCAACTCAAACAGGACCAACGATTTTGCAAAGAACTTTCCTCTCGAACACCCCAAGAGAAGCTGCATCTGTTTCCGAACCAGCCATGCCTCAGCGCTTGTGAGCTGCCCAAATTTGGGACAAATTTCAGCAAACATGAAAGTTAAACCACAACAACAACAGCCGCAACGACAACAACAACAACAACAACAACAACAACAACAACAACAACAACAACAACAACAACAATAGTTCACTTGTAACACAAAAACAACTTTAAACAACAACAACAACAACAACAACAACAACAACAACAACGGCGGGCGTATAAAGAAGAAATAGTAGCAGGCTTGAAAAATAGCAAGCCAAGCAGCAACAACAACAACAGCGGTGTAATAAAATATAAACAAACACAAAACCAAGAGCAATAACAATAACAACTGCTTTGAAGACAAACAAAAGCACATAACTACAAGAATTGCACACGCCACCAAACAACGGTATGTAATGCAGGTACAAACAATTATAACAACAATGTTAAACACGCGCCGAAATATGAACAATAACAAAGCCACAGCACAATAACAACAACACAGGCGAGCCAGAGCTTGAGACAAAGCTAAGAAGTAAACACGCGGCTTAAGGACAACAACAAGAAACTGGTGCACAGTCATATGTGCAAAAACATTTGATGAAAAATCGCACAAACAAGATCCCGTTAGCAAATGCAGCGATTTTTGTGCTATAAAAAGGGAGGCTGAAGACAGAATCGATCTCTTTGATCGCTGATCGTGACAGGTAAGACATCCCTTCCTATCCCTTTATTCCGGGTTTCGAGGTTTTCTAAGCAGTTACCCTAGTAGAATTTGAATATTATTTATAAGATCGGGTTTCGAGCTTTTCTAAGCGGTTAC
Source organism: Tetanocera ferruginea (assembly GCA_958299015.1). Lineage (NCBI taxonomy): Eukaryota > Metazoa > Arthropoda > Insecta > Diptera > Sciomyzidae > Tetanocera > Tetanocera ferruginea. The sequence goes on from OY282641.1 coordinate 37,133,167, forward strand.
CCTAGTAGAACTAGAGAAAACTGTATGTTTCGGATTTCGAGCTTTTCTAAGCGGTTACCCTAGTAGAACTAGAGAACACTGTATGTTTCGGATTTGGAGCTTTTCTAAGCGGTCACCCTAGTAGCACTAGATACATCCTGGAACCTCAAAATCCCACACTAACTCCTAAAATCCCACATTCACGAGTCAGCAAACGGAGATGAAGACCGGAGGACCGAGAAAACACAGGACATCGCAGGACATCAGGAAGATTAGTAACTATAGTCAAATAATTATAGTTGAATGATAAGCTTAATAATATAAATGAAAACTTAATCAAATTTTTAATCATAGCATTAATAATAGTGAACTTAAATAATAAATCAGAACTTAATTACTTTTAAAAAACGCTTTTGGTCTCAAATATATAAATATTTTTGTACAGAACCCTGGGTATCCGGCGAGATATACCCAGGCTAAAAACTTCGTTACACGCTATAGAGAAGCGCAAGTATGATGAGCGTCTTGTAGTGTTAGTTTTGTCGATCAAGAGAGGACTCTGGAACCTAATCGCTTACATAGTCCGTAGTAGCACCTATTTGCAATTGTTATTCTTGCTTAATCTCCAGGCTAACATTGCTATTTATGGCAGTGCCAAGGTATGTAAAGTCTTTGACAACATCAAATTTATACTTGCCTGACGTAGCATGGGATCCTAAACGCTGCGCTTCTCTATTTGAAGACAGCATATATTTTGTTTTGCCCTCCTCGTTCACCGTCAAACCCATTTTGGCTGATTCTTTCTCGATAGCGGCGAAATTAGCAGTTACATCTTATTGGTCAGGTCGACAATATCGATATCAATAGCATACGCAAGAAACTCGACACCTTTTTAGAATATGGTACCAAAGCGATTTACACCTCCTTTCGTAGGATTCTCTCGATGAGTCAATTTTCAACATTGACAGATCTGCATGTATTGCTCAATGCCATCCTGCAGAGTCTTACCAACTTTGCAGGTATACTGAACTCAGACTTTGTTGCGGACAAAGGACAAAGCATTTCAATCGTCGGTCATACTATCTGCTAGCCATATTTTACTGATGAGTTGATGCATACATCTTATCAATTTATCTCCGCCAGTTTTAAACAATTCAGCAGTTAGGCCGTCAGCATCTGGTGCTTTGTTCTTTTTGAGTAGCTGGATAGCAACTTTTACTTCATCATGGCTAAGTGGTGGAATTTCCAATCCATCATCGTCGATTGGTGGCATCCTATTGCATTCTTTAAGGCTGGAGTAACTGGGATCGTCACATGCAAACAGATTGGAAATATGCTGCTTCCATAACCTTAGTACACATTGCGTATTTGTATTCAGTTCACTATTTTCATATCTGCAAGTTGATGCTTGAAGGTTGCGTGTCGTTGATCACAACAATATCAATCTGGTCTCGCATTTTTTGATCCGGGGACAACCAGGTGGCCTTGTATATATCGAGGTGTTTGAAGCTAGTGCTATTAGCTACCATGTTGCATGGCGAAGTTGATCAGTCTTAGACCGTTTTCGAAATGGTCTCATGGAGACTGAACTGACTGAACTTTTCTGACCTTCGCGTTGAAATTGCGTTGAAGGCGTCCTTGACAGCATCGTCCTACGCCTCTGTCAGGGCGTGTTCGCAAATAAGGCTTATGTAGAAGAATTTCGCCTTGATGCGGATTGTGACCAGCCTTTCGTTCCCAGGTGTAAACCGTGAAAGAAGATGGCGTAGCTCAGACAGCTGTCGTAGTTTAGACAGCTATCTTAGTTAAGACATGGATGGCGTTGATGTTGATGCCTTTATTATTTTCGAAGGTTTTCGCCAGTTTGATAGAGGCAGTTCTCTAAAAAGGGTCCGGATATTCCAGACGCATATTCGTTAATCGTTGTCCATTTTTCGTTTTCAATCGTCGTCAGCGTAATGGGGGTTCATATTCCAGGCTGGTTTGGTTTTAATTTTGCAGTGATAATGTAGTGGGGACCCAAACCCTACGCACAATTAATTTTCAAGTGTTTGTTAGGACCCTTCAAGTTTATAATATATTATACCAAGTCATGGAACGACTTTCAAAGTGGTCGCTTTTAACATGGCTGGAAATATGGATTTCAGTACTGAGAAAGAATTTATTGCCCACTGGATTTTGTCGGGTGTTATTAGGTTCTGCGGAGTCTGTGAGGGATTGTCCAGTCTCTCTCTGTGACGTAAGTGTTTGAGACTTCAGTACAGCCTGGAAAATGTGCTTTTAGAAGCGCATCTAGATTCCTGGCTGCCTTCCGTCCATACGCCATTGTCTTTTCGGACGTGACTCTGAATGGAGTGCTGTTTTCAGAGCAGCTTTAAGAGCCTTGCTGTGTCTGTAGTTTTTTCAATGCTCGATCAGAAGTCTTTTCATGTGGATCTTTTTGCTTGCCGGACATTGCTTTTGAAAAGTTTGAGCCTCCATTTGTATTCCCCCCCCCCCCCACCATATTTCTTCTTGTTCGGCTAATTAAGCCAGTTTGAAGAAATCTTTTAGGTCGCGTCTGCACTCTGCAAGATCAGGACTACACCATGGTGGTCTGATTTTCTGCCTTCTCTTCGATCTTATTCGCCAACTGCGATGTCGTAGGTGCAAAGTATGGTTAACTCGCGAAGAGTTTTCTGCCCTCAGATACCTTCTACTCAGGCCAGGCGAGCCTCTCCTTCTCTTTGGAAGATAGACCGCTTTTACCTGAGACTTGGCTCTCAACCCTTCCTTCGATTTCATCTTGGGTTCTACCTTATTTGAGGTACTGGAACCCGCTGACTTGTCGGGGGAGAGGAGAAGCCTTTCTTCGTCAGTCATGCTGACTGAGGTCGCGCTTTCTTGATCCTAGTCTTCTTGGACAACGGCATCTACGCGTTTGAGAGTGTTTTTGTAGCAATACAATCACTATGGCCTGCTCCAACCAAAGAGGAGGTGTGACCACTGGCGTCACGCAGTGAAGAATGCTCCTCACCAAGCCCGCCGGTGGTAGCAGTCACGGATTCCACAGACGTTTGGGTTGACATCCCAACCCGAGTTGCTTCCATATCCGACTCCATCTTAAATTGAGTTTTTCAGGGTGATTCGGCACATAGTGTTTTATACCTGCCGCCAGGTAGGGATAAGTTTTAGTTCATTGCTCCACAACAGCCTGTATGACATGGGTGGCCCTGCCAGAAACCTTCTTAGACGCGTAGGCTCCCGTCATCAAAGCCCCACGTCAAGGTAGCTATTCCAAAGCAGTAGAGGAAGAAACCTATTAGTTCGAAGAATAAAATGAATTTAATAGATAAAAATATCAACCGGATAAAGTACGCAAGAAACTCACTTTTCACCAAATCTTGTTCACAAAACAAAAACTTTAAAATACTAGATTTTTTACTTTCATCAAACTTTAAGTTTTTAAAACTCAATAGAGTGGTTTTCTTTCCCCAAACATAACCAAAACAAAAACAACTGCAACAAAACATAAACAAACAGAGCTTATTTCTTAGTTCTGTCATGTTCGAAACAGTCAAAAATACTTAACTGATTTTCTGATGCCAACCAACAACACAAGACAACGACGAGAACGACGATGAACAAACAAGTCTTCAATGTTTGTCTTAGCTAATGTAACTTTGCCACAATTGCCTTAGACAAAGAAAACATCAAACTAGGTTGTCGCACTCAGCTGCTTGGAAGCTGTTCTAAGCACTTCAATGAAGCGTTCAAACAAACGACCTAAAATAAGATAATAGAATAGATAGATATTTTGCAGTCAGTATAAATCGTGTGTGGATTGTTGGCGCAGCTAAAACACACGCACACACAAACACATACACACATACATTCGAAGATAAATGCATAGATACAAGCATGTATGTGAATAGTTAACGAGTACGTATGTAAATATATGTTTACACATGAACGCATGTTATATATTGCAAAAAGATATGTTCTATAAAGTATCTACTACTAGGTTTAGGTTAAGTTTGGGTTAATCACATGCGACAAGCCAACTTATTGGCTCTCGAATGTCAGACTGAAGTGCCATAGAAGTGCACTTCAATGGAACTTCTGAGACAACGAGGTAAAAACATAACAAAAACCAAAAAAAAAATTATTTAGATGAACCTTTTATGTGTGCGTTGTATGAACTTGGCTTGCATACTTGTAAGCGATCAAAACGTTTAGTTTGTGTTTTTTTTTTTTTTGGTCTTATTTATGCTGTTTTTGCTTTGGAAAAACATTAACTTGTACATGTTAAAGGCCATCAATATTGTAGATGTTAATGCCTGCTGGAGTTTATCCAGCAAAGCAGCCATATTAATGGAGAATAATTGAAGATGTTTTATAGTGCATGAACGGTAATGAAGCTCATAAAAAAGTTGCAACACCATAACATTAACACTTTTATTTATAAATGCAGTCTACAGATATCTGGTTTCATCCTTCAATCTTCTTCTCCAACTACTCAATATTTTCATATACAACAGGTGAAGGTGAAATATGGTTTGCATAGTTTAAACTGGATAAATTTAAAAAATTTTTCAGATTTTTATTAAACAAAATATATGAATTTTTTATATATACACTTTATACATCAGCATTTACAAATTCTCGTTGTCAAAAGTAACACCATTTTGTCACACATTTGACACGCTTATTTGTTGTTATTAAATAGTACTAAAATTTTCAAATTTTATTTCTACTTAATAAATTTTGAAAAATTCATGTCCCAATTTATTTAGGCTTAAAATCGTCATCATCATCAACATCGTCAACTTCATTGTTGCTGCTGGAAATGTTGTCAACCACAAATAATTTTCATTTTTTTTTTTCGACATTTGGTAAATGAATTAAAGTTTTAAAGCCTGCCAACTTGTCGCCTCTGGCCATCGCACGTTTTTGTCGTTTGTGGCTTCGAATAAATAACACCTTTTTTTTCTTTCGACCTTTAATGTTTTTATTTTTGCGAATATAACATCAATGATTTATACAGATTGTTTGCATTTGCGGTGGCCGGAAATTCAACATCATGCAAAAATTATTCAATTTTTAACCCCAAGCATTGCATCGGAGTGTTAAGATTTGACACCTGTCAGTTGTGCTGCGGTTTGACGATTTAAAAGATTTAACAAGATTTTTTTTTTAAAATTCAATTGCAATGATTTACTTTAACCAATTAATTAATTCAACTGTATGAATATTTTAGTTCATGCAAAAATTTACTTTTAAACTATTTAAAAATTTTAAATCTCATAAATTTGCTTCTAACAGTTCTAAAATGGGGAATATAAATTTTATTTTCAAACTTATCGGCACTAACGAGAGACATATGCTTTCGAAATTATTACCGAATTAATTGTTACATCGGAGGTAACAGTACAATGAATGGATTATGCAAACACGTTGCATGGCATCAATTGTAATGAACACAATATAAAGCTGCTAAGATAAATATTATGCAGACTAAAAAGACCTTTTTTTTTGACATCATTATAATAAAGGCATCATAAACTCTCAAGGAGGGTCCTTCAAAGTAAAATAAATGTAACATCGTTGCACGGATTATTTAATGGTGCAAAGAACAGAAACAAAAGCAAAAGCAAACACAATCACAATCACAAATACAACCACAATCACAATCAGAATCCCAGTCACAATCACAATCACAATCACAATCACAATCACAATCACAATCACAATCACAATCACAATCACAATCACAATCACAATCACAATCACAATCACAATCACAATCACAATCACAATCACAATCACAATCATAATCACAATCACAATCACAATCACAATCACAATCACAATCAAAATCAAAATCAAAATCAAAATCAAAATCAAAATCAAAATCAAAATCAAAATCAAAATCAAAATCAAAATCAAAATCAAAATCAAAATCAAAATCAAAATCAAAATCAAAATCAAAATCAAAATCAAAATCAAAATCAAAACCAAAATCAAAATCAAAATCAAAATCAAAATCAAAATCAAAATCAAAACCAAAATCAAAATCAAAATCAAAATCAAAATCAAAATCAAAATCAAAATCAAAATCAAAATCAAAATCAAAATCAAAATCAAAATCAAAATCAAAATCAAAATCAAAATCAAAATCAAAATCAAAATCAAAATCAAAATCAAAATCAAAATCAAAATCAAAATCAAAATCAAAATCAAAATCAAAATCAAAATCAAAATCAAAATCAAAATCAAAATCAAAATCAAAATCAAAATCAAAATCAAAATCAAAATCAAAATCAAAATCAAAATCAAAATCAAAATCAAAATCAAAATCAAAATCAAAATCAAAATCAAAATCAAAATCAAAATCAAAATCAAAATCAAAATCAAAATCAAAATCAAAATCAAAATCAAAATCAAAATCAAAATCAAAATCAAAATCAAAATCAAAATCAAAATCAAAATCAAAATCAAAATCAAAATCACAATCACAATCAACGACAACGACAACGACAACGACAACGACAACGACAACGACAACGACAACGACAACGACAACGACAACGACAACGACAACGACAACGACAACGACAACGACAACGACAACGACAACGACAACGACAACGACAACGACAACGACAACGACAACGACAACGACAACGACAACGACAACGACAACGACAACGACAACGACAACGACAACGACAACGACAACGACAACGACAACGACAACGACAACGACAACGACAACGACAACGACAACGACAACGACAACGACAACGACAACGACAACGACAACGACAACGACAACGACAACGACAACGACAACGACAACGACAACGACAACGACAACGACAACGACAACGACAACAAATAAATATTAAATTTACAATAAATTCAACAAATTCTTAGTTTTGTTGATTGTTCGTGAGCGGATGACGTTCGTATCTTGTTCATATCTTATCTAATATATAAAATCAAATGTTTGTCTGCCTGTCTGTCTGTCTGTCTGTCTGTCTGTTCCGTATAGGCTCGCGCACCGTTTATCCGATTGAGCTGAAACTTGGACACCGATTACTTTTCATAGTGACAAAGAACATAGGGGGTGTAAAAAGTTGGCGAAAGTATGTGGGCGTGGCACTATATAATAACTTCTAAACGCCTGGACCGATTTCGATGAAATTTGGTATGAAGGTTCAACTACTCTCAAAATAAAAAATTCTAAAGACTTCCGCAAGAGGGCGTTTTAAGTAGTGCATTGTTAAGACTCAATTACTCCTAAATGACTTGATCGATTTTACTAAAATTTGGTACGTAAAATAACTTGACTCTACAACAGAATTGAGGATATTTAAATTTCAGGAAACTTCCAAGAGAGAGCGTTTTATTCAATCAACTTTGTTCGGCTCATTCACGTCAAAACGGATGAACCGACTGTAATGAAACTTGGTAAGCATTTGTATCTGTTACTGAAATAGATCCTATACTTTTAAAAGTTCTTTCGACAAAAATCAAGGAATGAGCCGAAGGCAAACGAAGTCAATAACCAATGACGAACGAAAAAAAAAAGGTTAACGAATATCAGCAGAAGCTATATAAAGATGAAAAAAAATTAACCGAACAGTATCGACCAAAACCGAAGTTGAACGAAGACAATCCAAAAATCGAATCGATGCTTATAGAATTTTTTGAAATCGGAATTTAGTAGAGATAAAATTGGATATTAAATGCGTACTTAAAAATAAAACTTTAAACGCATTTTTCTCGAAATGACTTTTCAAAATGCACTCAGAAAATAGTTTCTCGGAATATGATAAAAATGGCATCATATTTACTGAAAAATGGTATTGGCCTTGCTCCAGAGAATGCTTTTCTCTAAATGCGATCCTAAAAATTCTCCAAAAATGATGAAAACCTTCTATGAAAAAGAGAAATATATAAAAATATTTCGATTTTAGAGAAAAATACTCTTTATTTTTTCTCTCTCATAGTGAATTTTTTATCAAAATATAGGAAGAATTTTCAATTTAAAAAAATTTTTCTGTATAAATGAGAATTTTTTTGTGCGTGAAAAATATTTGTCATTATAAGAGACATTGAAGTATTTCCATTTCCTAGAAGTGAAGAAATATTTCTTCGAAAATGTGAAAATTTATTCTAATTGAAGAAAATTTTATTTGAAAAGAGAAAATAGCTATTATCGAAAATAGAGACATTTTTCACCGGAGGAAGATATGTGTTTTTTTCTGAGTATGGGTGTCCATTTTCCTCAGAAATCAGACGTCAGATAGAGACGTTGAAGATGTAATTTTTTGTTTTAATCATGTCTGGCAGGTACAGTTTTACGGAAATTTACTAAACACTTTCGACGGAAGGAGGGGGCAAAACCCCAAAAAACAATAATATTAAAAATTTTAAAATTGAATTGATAATTTTAAAAATGAGAGCAGTTTTGAAAATCGTCCTCTTTCTATGCTCGAGGCACAACCCCGAGTAACACCGGGTTACATCCGCTAGTATAGTATATAAACCATTTTATGGTATTTTCTGTGGGTTATATGAGAGGTGGTATGGGTTATATGGGAGATGGGCGGATAACGCGCATTTTATTTAAACAAGCTTAAATAAAAGCCTCTTATATAGTTTTAAATTTTCAAATTGTTCGGGTGAGAAAAAAAGCGAAAGACGTATTGCAAAAACTTAATCTACGAAGAATTCTTAGAAAACTTTCCCAAGGAACTATGCTCTCAAATCAAAACCTACCTCCGTCGAGAGATTTTTCGCAATCGAAATATTTTTAAAACAGCATGACTTTATAAAGAAATGCTGTTACATGGAAAAAATACCACATTTTTCTTAAATGATAGGAAGTAAAAATTCTGCATCTTTTCAGACAAATTTTAGAAACTTTTATTTTTAAATTTACCGAAAAATGTAAGTTTGTAATTTCTTGCACCATCAAAATTAATGTTTGAAATTTAAAATTAAAGTGTTTCGTGTTTTATTTTTTTTTTTGTTTGTGTTAAATTTACATAAGTACTATGTAGAATACGTAGTTGACGATATGGAACTAATGACGAAACCTCTAAGATTTGAATATCTAATTCCTGTATTGGAACTCATTTTTTTCACGTTTTTATTAAATCTGCGCCCCAATTTGCACAACGTGGCTTACGCCGCAAATTTTATTTCCATAAACAGTTTTATATTATTTTAAACAACCTTTCAAATTTAATTTTTTGCACAGTTTGTTTAGCAAATTTAATTATTTGCAATTAGCTAATTATTGCTGTCGCATTACTTCATTAACCCAATTCTATGGCGACTGACTACCTGCTAGGTTAAAAACCCCCCAACAAAAGAGTCCGCAACATTAATTTTATTGGAATCATTAAAAATGTATTTGTGCTGTACTCTTCAGCTGTTATTTAATCTATTTAATTGTATTAATTAGCTGCATCCGCCTCAGCCTAACACAGTTGGAGGTCACACGAAATTGGCCTACAACTAAATTTGAGACTTAATGTAACAATACAGATGTACTTGGCAATGCGCAAAAAGCAAAAAAGAAAAAAAAAACAAACATGCCACATACAAAGGACAAAGTGCGTTGTAATTTTGTTGTATGTTTATAATTATCGGAATAAATCAGAGTACTTAGCTTTTTTATTTAGTATTTATTGTGTTTTCTGCGAAATTTTAGTTTTGTTCAAATACAAAAATCTATAGCTTCTCGTGTCCTGCTTCACGTTGGTGGGCTTTTTCGTTATACATCATTAAGGTTCTAGTGAATAAGTTTTTTTTTCTTAGCTTATATAAAAGGCAATTTTATTGAATTACAATATTATTTTATTTGTACATCGATTGATTAAGCCGGATCGATTTTTTGTGGAGAAAAAAAGTCAGCCGGACTGAAAAGTTAGAGGTACTCTTAACTATTTCTGCATAATTTTTTTTTTTTTGTGGATCGGAGAAATTCCAATGGATCAGTTTTGGTTTTCCTGGACCCCGTTTTTGGCAAAAAAAAAACAAGATTTTTTCATTAAATTCTTTTTTTCCGAATTCATACCCAAGATTAGAAGAAAACAAGTAAAGAAAGTCTAAAGTCGGTCTAGGCCGACTATGAAATACCCTAAACCCACTTTTCAAAAACAAAAAATTTTTATTGTAAATTGGCGTCTCCAAGGGCGGATGAAGCCTATATTTTATATGCATTTAAATATTGATGAAAAATTTACCCATACCAAGTTGTATTCCTGTAGCTCACAGTTAATGCCTTTATTGTGCTTTCGCTATGGGAAGTGGGCGTGTTCATGGACGGATTACTTCCAATTTGAACACACCTTAGTTTTCGTATAAAATACATGCATACCAAATTTAATTTCTCTATGACAAACATAACCTTATTTATTGAGTTTAGAACTTTTTGGGTTGTATGGGAAAAAGGCGTGTCCGTAGGCGGATGACGTCCATTTTTTAAAACCATCTTTGTCTTGTCATAAAAAACATACGTGCCAAATTTTAGCTCTGTAGGTTAAACAGAGGCTTATTTATTGCGTTTTCAATTTTTGGGTTGTATGGGAGGTGGGCGTGCCCGTGAGCGGATGACGTCCATTTTTCGAAGACATCTTTTTGTTTGTATAAAACACATACATATCAAATTTTATTGTTGTAGGCTTATTATGAACTGAGTTATGCAGTTTACAATTTTCGCGTTGTATGGGAGGTAGGCGTGTCCGTGAGCGGATGATGTCCACTTTTCAAAACCATCTTTGTTTTACTACAAAAAAAATATGTGCCAAAATATAGCTCTGTAGGTTAAACAGAGGCTTATTTATTGCGTTTTCAATTTTTGGGTTGTATGGGAGGTGGGCGTGTCCGTAAGCGGATGACGTCCATTTTTCAAAGACATCTTTGTGTTAATATAAAACAAATACATACCAAATTTTATTGTTGTAGGCTAATTATAAGCTGAGTTATGCAGTTTTCAATTTTCGCGTTGTACGGGAGGTAGGCGTGTCCGTGGGCGGATTCTAAAAATATTCAATAGTGCAGATCCTTGGGTCTATGGGGCCATGTGTACCAAGTTTCATCCAATTATCTCTGCTCCTTCTTCCTATCCTGTGTATACGGACAACACACAGACGGACAGACGGACGGACGGACGGACGGACGGACGGACGGACGGACGGACGGACGGACGGACGGACATGGATAGCTCGACTCACGTGGTGACGCTGATCAAGAATATATAACTTTTCTATACCGGACTCGCTTCGTTCTATGCGTTACAAACGTTTGCACAAAGTTAATATACCCTGACCTTTCAGGTTTAGGGTATAATTAAAGATTTTAATGGTTAAAAGATTGGCTAAAAAATATTGAAATTTGTTGTCTACACAAACTCTTTTGTGACTCCAAATAATAGACATTTCGTCAATTTCGAAAAATGTTTTTTTTTTAAACAAATATAAAATATGTATTTTCCATGGTATACCATGAATTTCATCTAATTGGACAAGAATTCAGCTCTTCTTTCTTTTTGTATTTCGTATGGTTTGGTTTAACCAAAACACATTAATTTCACGATACAGTTGAATAATTAAAAAACTGGTTCCACGAAAAACGTCAGGTTATAAATGAGATTATATGAAAACACAAAAGAACTATAAAAAAACTCTTTTGTGACTCCAAATAATAGACATTTCGTCAATTTCGAAAAATGTTTTTTTTTTAAACAAATATAAAATATGTATTTTCCATGGTATACCATGAATTTCATCTAATTGGACAAGAATTCAGCTCTTCTTTCTTTTTGTATTTCGTATGGTTTGGTTTAACCAAAACACATTAATTTCACGATACAGTTGAATAATTAAAAAACTGGTTCCACGAAAAACGTCAGGTTATAAATGAGATTATATGAAAACACAAAAGAACTATAAAAACCGCACGATTTCTGCTCGAAATAAAAATTAACTAAACTCAGTGGCTGTCTGGTCGTGCGTGCTTAAAACCACTTCAGACTATCTGATATATCATACAACTTTTCATATGATCTGTCAAACAATGAAGCTCAGATAATAGGTCTGTTTCCGTACTCACACTGTGTATCTTGTGTGTTACTATTTTCTGTTTCCGTACTTTCTGTGCTTAAAATGTGAGAAGTAGAACAAGCATAAATCGCTCTCTCGAGCACAGAAGTTTACCAGATTGTGCTTGAACTCAAGACTGCGAGTAAATTAAGAAGAAGCATCAAGAAGAACAAGCATATTTCAAATTGACGTTTGTTTATGTTTTGCTATTGTTAAATTCAAAAGTTGTGCGACGATAAGTTGATTTTCAACTGAAAATTGTCAAAATTTACAAATTCAAAATAAATATTTTTGCTTTAAACAAACAAATTGACGATAATTTCAATTGGCACTATTTACGTTTGACACGTCTGCTGTCAGCATCAGCTGTTTTGTGCTCGAAACTTACTAGAAGCTGTTTCCGTACTTTTGCCACTATTCTTAAATTTAATTTTACTCTCGCAGCCCGAACTTTACACAGAACTTACACAGTGTAGAGTACGGAAACACACCTAATGTGAACACATTTTTATTTGCTGTTACAGTTCTCAAAAAACAAAGCAAATGATTTTTTAGACATTAGAATTATTTATATTTCCATCAGAGAAATTAAAGCCAAATTGTTAATTTTTTATTCCAAACACTTTCAAATGATGGAAAATTACATGAAATAGGCAAAGAAAAGGTTAAATACATAACTTGCATGTATTATGTAAGTATTTAGTTCTGTTTTCCAACATTAATTTTTCTCTTATAGAAAGTCTCAAACAGTGCGAACATAATTTTAAGAAAATGATATGATCTGTCACATAGTAGAATAAATAAGGTATATGCAGCACCAGTGGCGTAGCGAGGGGGAGGCAGGGGGTGTCATCATGCCCCGGGCGCCACTCGCAGAGGGGCGCCAAATCATTCTCAAGACAAGCAAAGTTTTGAAAAAAATTTTTATACCCCCACGCGTACTGCGTAAGGGGTATATTAATTTTGTCACGACGTGTGTAACGCCCATAAGGAGGCGTGTTAGGTATAGAAAAGTATATATATTCTTGATCAGCATGACCACCTGAGTTGATTTAGCCATGTCCGTCTGTCTGTCCGTCTGTCTGTCCGTCTGTCTGTCCGTCTGTCTGTCCGTCTGTCTGTCTGTGGACACGATTACAGCCGTAATTTTGAAGCTATCGAGCTGAAATTCGGTATTTGAGCTTTTTTCTAAAAACCTAAGATCAAGTTCGAGAATGGGCTAAATCGCATGAAAACCACGCCTACCTCCCATATAACCCCAGTATTTAAAACTCTGTAAAGAGGTTAATATTACAGCTACAATACTGAAATTCGGTATTTGTATGTTCTATGTCAAAATAAGGTGTGTACGAAAAATGAGCAACATCCGCTCACAAACACGCCCACCTCCCATACAACCCCAAAATTGAAAAATCTATAAAGAGGCTAATATTAAAGTAACAAGGCGGAAACTCGGTATTTAAGTATTCTATATCAAAACTAAAGTGTGTTAGAAAAATGGGCGTCATCCACCTACTAACACGCCCCCCTCCCATACAACCCCAAAATTGAAAACCCTATAAAGAGGCTAATATTAAAGGTACAAAACGGAAACTCGATATTCCTGTATTCCATGACAAAACTGAGGTGTGTTAGAAAAATGGGCGTGATACACAAACTAACACGCCCACCTCCCATACAACCCCAAAATTGAAAACGTTATAAAATGACTTATATTTAAGCTGTAGGAAAACAATTTGATATGTATGTATTTTAGACACATAAAAATAATAAAATCTCTCAAAATCTCATAAAAAAAGCTCTCCAATTTAAAATTTTTTTACCTTTAAGAATCGGACGTGGGGGTATTTTAACTTCGGCCCAGTCGAAGATATACCTTACTAGTTTTTTTTTAATTAATTAATTCAATAATTAAGTTAGCCAACTGTAGGGTACAATGCTATGATAATGCTGCCCTTATGTCAAATCACATATCTGGCGTTCAACTAAGAATAATAGAAAAAAATAAGGCAACATTTATAAATTGTGATAGCTAACAAGGCAACATTGTGATAGCTGGTGACAGCTTACCAAGATTCAATCTTTGTAACATGTTTTCGAATAATTGATAACATACGTCTCTTTTTCTCACGTTCAATATTACGATAGAAATTGTTAAAAATGCTTTAAAAAATCTGTTAAAGAATATGTAACACGATGGAGCGCCAGAGCGCAAGCAGTTAGCGTTATTGTCGAGGGACTGGAAGAAAACGTAGAACTAAAAGAAATATTAGCAGATGAAAATACTGCCACAAGTGGTACACCAGAAATGCTGCAATCTTTATCTTAAACCGAATTTAAATATCATAATTTTAGTCCATTTCTGGCTTGAACTCTAAGAGAATTGACCGTGTGCAGCTCAGATTACAAGGTCCTAAAATTAAGTTTAAAGAAGTGTTCCATGATCTCAAATTATTGGCGACTGAACTTGCAGAAATTCGTAACGAGATATGTGAAAAAGTTATCGAAAAGGCTAAAAATCTTTGTAAAAAATGGAGAATCGATACAACAATCCGTATAAAAAGTCGCCGACAAATGCGCGGAGAATTGACTCGAGATATGGTCTTTCCGCAGAAAGCGAAAAATCTGGCGTTATGAAAAGCGTTCTTGGTCGTCTGCATCAGGAAATAAGTTCACACTTTACAAGACAAGGGACCTTAATTCCAAATTTTGGTATTTTCTTGACGTTGAAAATTTATTAAGTAAGAATAATCCGTACAACGATCTTGAAAAGAATTGTAAAAATTTGGGTGAGTTTTATAATACAGATTTAAAACGAACAGAACTTCCATTTAAAGAAAAAGATGTTTTTCCAAACCTGAGAGTAGCACTTCAAATATTAATTTCTATTTCAGTATCAATCAGTGTAAAATTGAATAAAATATGTAAAATACAGTACAATGTCAAATTTTAGCGTCTTCACTCAAATGCATCTCCTGACCGTATTTTTGCACGCATTTCTTTCGGCGGTAGTTTATATTCTCTATTAAAAATGAAAATAGTTTTCGATTTTTTATGAATTATGATAGCGCAAAAACTACTCATCCAAATGAAAAAATATGTTGATCAAACATGAAGAAAATTAGTAATTTTATTCGGCTTAGCGTGATTATTAATATTAAACAAGAAGTGTACAAGATATATTTCAACATTTGCGACTATATTTGAAAAAAGTGAGAAAAACTTTAAAAATCTTATAAATCTTATAAAATCTTTAAAAAACACGTAAATCCTAGTACTCTATCCGTTTGCGTGAAATTTCACTCGCAACATTCATTTTTTTGTTGCGTGAAAATTCTGACAAATATTTTGTTGTGAAGAAATTGAAAAATTTGAGAAAGTCATGCTTTACTTCTCAAAATAGACCAGCCTTATTCATACAAAAATTCAATATATCTTTAGTTCGTGTTTGTAAGAGTAGAATACAGTTAAAATATCGAATGTAGCATGATCAGTTCGATACAATTGATGTCAAAATTATAAATAGTAAAATTTACTTAATTGAAATAAAAAAATATAAACTTTATTATTTCAGTTAGCGAGTAGTTGAGCAAGCAACAGTTATCTTTAACGAACTGTCAAAGTTAGGAATAAACATTGCTAGCAAAGATGTTATGGATACGAGTTAACAGGTTAGGTAGTTAAGGGCCAGTTAACGATAACCACAAGTGTCTTTAACGCTTTTGGGAATTCCACTGATGTTAATGCTCTACATAAAAAATAATTTAAAAATTAAGTGGCTGAATACTTGGGAAAAAATAAGACTAGCATAACAGAACAACCCAAAATAATCAAAGCTCAGAATTACTAATATCCTTAGACTTTCATTCTTCATTCCTTAACCAACGTTATTTTCTCTTCATGTCCTTTTATTTCTTCGGCTAATGATACTCCTATTCTAATGTTTGAAACCACCTTTTTTATTTAAACTAATTTAGAAATATATTAAAAAACTTTTAAATGAATTGGTAACATCTCGATGTTACTCGATCTTTGTACTCGTACAACTAATATTTGTCAAATGTACCTCAATCAAAAACGTCAAATGTACCCAAATGGTCTCGGCATCTTTTTTTTAAAACTTTTTTAGTTTATATTTAGTTCTATTGAAATTCACTTATATTTTCAAAAAATAAATAGTTTTTACCTTTTGTAAAAGGTACTTTGATTAACTTTTATAACTCGGTCAGGAAGTCGTTACGTATCAGTGCCGGAAAATAACAGTTACGCGCGCAAAACATAAAAACTTTTCTGTTACTTTTCTTCATGTAATGCAAGAATCGTCGAACTTCGTGACGATTACTGAAATACAATGATGCAAAATTTATAAAACAAATTATTGTAAAATAACGGTTCGTTCATACCGAAAACGTCATAGTCAAATGTGCACCAAAGTCAAGGGTACCCCAGTTTACCCTACTAGGCTTAAATATAAAAACTTGTTTTGCGATTTTCGTGTTAAGAGACCCTAAATCTGAAACAAAATATAATGAACTGTCGTGTACAGAACCTTTTTCTGATTTCCACGCATAGTGTTATTTGTATTAATGTAATTTAATAAGTGTATTATAATTATTTGTGCTAAATATTAAAAAATATATATAATATATCATAGTTTTTTTCTTTATTTCATTGGGTGCGCCAAAAAATTGTTTTGCCCCGGACGCCAGTTATGCTCGCTACGCCACTGTGCAGCACTGATTGTGCTCTCTTCTCTGTACTGCCGATATTGTAAAAATCAGCTGTGTGTCCAGGGCCGAATTAAGGTTGGTGGGGCTCTGAGGCCAGTTTATTGATGAGGGCCCCTAACAATGAATAAAAAAATTTAGTTGCACAAAAACGTATGCAGAGTCGTAGTAAATTGCAGAGTAAAATATTGAATTAGAAAAATCGTTATTTGTTCTATAAATATCGTTAACGACAATCATCAGAATAGTATGAGTGGTTATTATTTAGAAGTTTTACGAGATTTAATCGAAGCAAACACTTCAATAACATTTTCGAAAGATAAATCTATTTCAGTACATATTTACAAAAGTTGAGCGAAGATTGTTCTCCATTATAATGCGATAAAGAAATTGTGCTCCAGATTCTGCGATTTTTTCGTTTAAAGAGACTTGCAAGCTCGGCGAGTTGAACCAGTTCATTACCAAGAGTCGATTCTACATGTTCTGGGCAACAATCAACAAGATGTTTCGCTTTTGCGTTTAACACTTCAGTTGGAATCGTTTGAAGATCATTAAAAAATCCGAACCTTTCGCAAACTTCAAACTTCAACTTCATATACTGTGATTCTTTTTGATAAAGACATGGTCAGCGAGTCCACAACTGCAAGAAAAGCTTCAACGCGGAATTTGGTGACAGCGGGACACAAGACTTTTTTGTCCCCGATGGCGGTGCAATTAAAAAACCACAAGAATTAAGAATTATCAAAATTTCTTTTTTGACAACTACAATGAAATAACTATATTAAAATATAAGACACTTCATATACCACGTTTAGTCGTTGCGTTAATTCACGAAACAACGATGTGCACACTTTTAAATTCGACCAAAAACTGATGCGTGCACAACGACCAGATAGTGTGACGCAATTTCTATTGAATTCGCTCTGTATTATTTCCCGCTATGCTGTCAGTCTCTAAGCGCAAATGCAACAAAATCTTGTAATACTTTCTGTTGTTTACTTAGAAAATAAGATGGTAATTCAAAACAATATTTTCTCCATTTTGATAAAAAAGACAACTTTTCTTGAATCCTCAGCAAATTTTCTTTTCAGATTCATTAAAATATTAAGAAATATTATTTTAAAATAAACCTTATTTTTCTCCGAATTTTGATTAACAGGAAATGTTTATAATAAGCAAAGCAGCCAATGAATCTGAAATTTTCTTTAATGAAATAGTTAATTTTTTAGAAAACAACTAGGATGAAAGAAAATTTGTTACAACCAGATCATTTGACGTAAAACTAGTAAATTTTCTTAATTTAAAGTTTCAAAAAATTTTTCTCTCAATAATAGAAAAAAATGTCTTTCCATGTTCGTATGCAAGTATTCAACATAATATAAGCTAGCTGAGCTGATTTTATTGCGACATATAAAGTACAATATACATCAAGAATCCACACAATAATCGAGGTTTCTTTCTATAATAATTCTATTGAGTACTCGATTCGACATTGGTTTTTTTAAAAATTGTTTTCCCATTTCTAACACGGATGGTGGGAGCCCCCAAGTGGTGGGGGCCTGAAGCCAGTGGCCTCACTGGTCTCCAGCTTAATTCGGCCCTGTGTAAGGAAATAAAATTTGAATTATTCCAATTTGCATTTTGTGTCGTCTTCTCTTATATATAAAATCAAATGTTTGTCTGTCTGTTTGTTCCGTATAGGCTCGCGCATTGTTCATCCGATTGAGCTGAAATTTGGACACCGAGTACGTTTCATAGAGAAGAAAATGATAGGGGGCGGTGTAAAAAGATGTAAAAAAGTGGACGGAAGTCTGTGATTTGGTAAGAAGGTTTAACTGCACCCAAGATTAAACATAGGCTATAAAAAATTTCAAAGATTAACGCAAGAGAGCGCTTTAAATAGTGAATTTTTAAGACTCAATAACTCCGAAACGATTGTTCAATTTTGCTAAAATTTAGATTGTTAATTAACCTGACTTCTTAGGAAGAGGGCGCTTTATGCAATTAACTATATCTGGCTCATTCACTTCAAAACGGATTAACTGATTTCGATAAAACTTGTTCAGCGATCGTATCTATTACTTAAATAGATCCTATGCTTTTAGAAGTTCTTTCGACAAAAATCAATAAATGCGCCGAAGGCAAACGAAGTCAAGGACCAAAGACTTAAAAAAAAAACGAAGTTTAACGAAAACGAGCAGAAGCTATATAAAGATGAACAAAAATCAATCGAACAGTACCGACCAAAACCAAAGTTGAACGAAAACTATACAAAACTCGAATCGATCCCAAAAGGATTTTTTAAAATTAAATGCATATCAAATAAATGTTAAGAAAAACTTTAAACGCATTTTTTAAAGTTTTTTAAAGAATGATTTTTTCAGACGTCGGAGCGAGACCTGGAAGATTTTATATTTTTCAGGTACTGTTTTACGGAAATTTGACTTAACACTTACGACTAATTTAGGGGGCAAAACCCCAAAAAACGATAATTTAAAACATTAAATTCATAATTTAAAAAATGTTAAAATCAGAGTAGTTTTAAAAATCGCCTTTTTTTCTGTTCTCGAGGAACAATCCCGAGCAACACCGGGTAACATCAGCTAGTTTTAAATAAAAAAAAGTTTTTGATTTTTTCAATTGGAATTTTTTTTTTCTTGCTTTCTCATTGTTTTGAGAATGCTTTGGGATTTTATATCATGACTCAATAATTATAAGGTTATCCCGATATTTGACGTCTTCTCACGAAAATGGAGATAGATACCCTTATTTGAAGAGGAGAGCATTTTGAATGACACAAAAATCTCATAGGTGCTTGCATATCATACTATTTTTTAGTACAATATATCTTTAAATTTCTAGTCAATACATTTTCTGCTACTTTTGTATTTTGAAGCATAAATCAGATGATTTTTTAAAGGTTCTGCGACTTCACAGAGTCCAAGCTTGAAATATTTACACGAATGTATTGCCTTAAAAAATTCAATGAAAGCAATGCATACTGATTTTGTTTTTTTTTAAGCAGTAAAATATTGAAAACACATACTTTTGTTTTATTGAGTCATGTTTTATATGAGTTGTCAACTTCGTTTTGACATTTACGGCAGTACGCTCTCTTCTAGCGAGTTTACCTTATTTATTCTACTATGATCTGTCAGATGTTTTGAGAACTCTGACAAAAAAAAAGCATACAAAAACATATTTGATTTATCAGATAGTCTGAAGCGTCTATTAGTGTGTGGCGTACGAGGCAACGAATAACAATTTAAATCCTCACCTCAGGCAAAGATTTTTTTCAATAGAAAAAAATCTGTTCGGCCGCAAACAGATCCGCCGATTCCGCAACATCTGCAGAAAATGGCAAACCTCAGAGTGTAGGCAATGTAATGTTTATGCTTTTTAAGAACATGAACATTAGGCATTCGAAGTCGTCATAAAACATGTTAATATGTACTGGATCTGGATCAAATTTGTGCAAACATTTAACAACACACACAACAACACTAATTAGATACTCGGTTAAAGTCCATTAAAGATCTGAAATGGGCTATTTCGGACCAATTCGGTGTTTCTTTTTGTTAATTTATAAAAAAATTAAGCTTTCTAAGATGTCAGGAAAATAAATTTGGTCTAACACTTTCCACTTCCACTCTTCCAGTATACTAGACGGACGCACGATCCGTGGTGCTAACATAGACTCAGATCATTATCTTGTCGCAGCCAAGATCCGCACACGTCTGTGCGTCAGGGTGACCGTTTTGTCAGAGTGCCTTTCTACCAGAAGCATGGTGAAAATCTACTAAAATCTACTAAAAAATTCTAGAAAAACTACTTAAAATCTACCAACATTTTTAAGCACACTTTTTCAATTTAAAGCGAAATTTATGGCTGTAAAAAGGTTTGAAAATTTTAAACTGGATGAATGAATAAATACCTATTCTATTATTTAATCAGTGTAATCAGTGTAATACATAGCTGATACAAGTAAACAATTTGAAAGAAAAATTTAAAGATTACAAATTTTGTTTTGAATGACTTGAAGATATCAGACTTAACATATCGGACTTAAACATATCAGGCATATCGCTATGAAGCCTTTCACACGATTCAGATTGAAAAATTATATGTAACTTTTATATGATCGGCAAAATGTAATCCAAAAATAAAAATAAAGTTGTGCTCCGCAGTTAAATTCCGATCTAAATTATACTGATCGTAAAAATGAAGTTTTAGTGCATGCCATTGTTCAACAATCCGATTGACGCACGCTTGCAACGAGAGCCACCTTATGACTTAAGGCTGCTTACGCACTTTTTCACTAATAATATTTACGACAAAACAAAACGGAAAGATTTGGCTTAAAACTTATGAAAAAATGTTTTACAGTTTTACTTTCAAAATCTACTAAAAATCTACTAGATTTGAAAATCTACTAAAAAACTACTAGCGACTTTCAAAATTCTACTAAATCTACCAATCTAGTATTAAATCTACTGAAAACGGTCACCCTGCTGTGCGCAGCTAAGAATGCTAGCAATCCTACTCAAAGAAAGATAGACGTTGAAAAGCTGCATTAAAAACGGACGGCCGAAGCCTTCGCTACTCGACTCTCACTTCTGCTTCAAGAAAGCACTCCTCTGATCGACGATATATGCGCACAGTGGACGCACATATCCCACTTTATGCGTACGGCTGCGGAAGAGGTGATAGACTACCACCACCCTTGCCGAAACCAGTGGCATGACCAGGAGTTTCGCGACGACACTGCTGAAAAGGCTGCTGCCTACAAAGTCACAGTGCAGTCGGTTGTAACGAGTGCTGTTATGGACAAGGTTGCATAAGTACGTACTTTCGTACCATTTTGAATACCTTTTAATAATTTAGTTACGAAGTACCAACTTTTTTGTACTAGTACAACTTTAGTTTTCCCTTTTCTTATGTATTTTTCTTATGGTGTTGCTAAACAATTTCAGTTTTACTTTCAATATAGTAATGTGGCAGCACTTTTAAGCTTTTACAAGATTGTTTACGTATTGGATGTAGAGAATTCCCAATGAAAATTTTTCAAAGAGGAAAGTGTGATGCAATACTAAAATGAAGGAATTACCAATAAAGGAAAGTACTTCGTACCATCCAGCTTGTATGAAATTTTCATACAAATCAGATGGTACGAAGTACGTCCGTTCTTGGTACTTCCTTCATTTTTCGTATTTCATCACACTTTGGTATTTGCTTTGAGTTTGTTTACAATTATTGGTGGTAGATACATGAAAATAAGCAATGTTGCCATATGGAGCAATTCTATTGAATATTGATTAAAGCGATGTTTACATTAGCGATCTTGAAAGACACTAAAATTTCAACTCTTTTGAGTGATTATTCGTAGTGACTGAATTATCATTCATTATCAGGCTGAAACCGTCATTCAACACATGAAATTAGAGCAATAAATATTGAAATAAGAAATGTGGTTGCGCAACTGAAAGAACGGATCCATTTACAAAAAAGCAAATGCGATGGTATGCCCTAAAGAAAAATATATTTACGTATATTTAAATTAAAATAATGAAATAATTAATAATGCTAATTCTTATTGTTACTATTCTTTTCTATTTTTATTATTTTCAGTTGATTACACATTTAGAAAGAATTAAAGAGAGGTTGGGAGCCTCTGGGTTGGGAGCTTAGCACGCTTACTTTTGGACTTACGAGGTCATTTAATAACGCATACATTTAATAATGTCGTTATTATTGTAAAATTGTTAAAATAAAAATAGGATGGCCATACGATTGATTGTCATAATGAATGACATTTCATTAAAAACAGAGGACATTTTCATAAAGTAAAGGACGTGTATTGATTTTATTATTGTTTTTTATTTGAGGACCTTTTGTTTTTGCTTGGATATATTGTACTGTTTATCGCATACGGAAAAATTATTATTATCTGCACACACCTTTTTATTTTTCCATATATATTTTATTATTTTAGAAGTACTTTTTTATTTTTGTCGGATGCAACCCTGGTTATGGAGCGATACCGAGAGAGGAGGAGGGAAGAGAGACGCATTTTCAGGCAAAAAAAACGAGAGGCGGAAATGCGTGAGTGCGAGAAAATTGAGATGCATGGCGACAGGAATGAGACTCGAAAATTTTTCGAAAAAATAAAACGCCTGGCCGACGGTTTTAAGACCGGAGCCTCTTCCTGCAAGGATGAGAATGGGAATCTAGTGTCAGATATCCAGAGTACACTGGAGTTATGGAGGGAACACTTCTCTAGTCTTCGAAATGGCGACGCTGCCAACAATCTCGCCAGTGGCGATGATATCCCGGAAACCCCAATTATGGATGACAGCGTTGAAGTTCCGCTGCCCGACTATAACGAGGTCTTATCAGCTATAGCTCGGCTTAAAAACAACAAAGCTGCTGGAGCCGATGGCCTACCGGCTGAGCTGTTTAAGACCGGTGGCGAAGCTCTGTTTAAATGCATTCACAGACTGCTACGCAGAATATGATCGGAAGAATGCATTCCAGATGATTGGAACCTCAGTGTGCTCTGCTCAAGCCACAAGAAAGGCGATCCCACCATTTGCGCCAACTACCGTGGGATTAGCCTTCTTAATATCGCATATAAGGTCCTGTCGAGCATATTGTGTGAAAGACTGAAACCCATCGCTGACCAACTGATTGGACCTTATCAGTGTGGCTTCAGACCTGGAAAGTCCCTCGAAAAACAAATCGACACACACCATGTTTTTGTCGATTTCAAAGCCGCCTTCGACAGTCCAATAAGGAGTCATCTATACTCCATCATGTCTGAATTTGGTATTCCTGCGAAGCTAATACGTCTTTGCAGGATGCCACTGAAAAACACCAGCAGCGCAGTGAAAAACGGGAAGGACCTCTCCCTTCCGTTCGATACTATGCAAGGTTTCAGACAAGGTGATTCCTTATCGTGCGAATTCTTTAATATAGTCATATAGAAGATCATCCGAGCTGCTGACCTGAGATGCAGCGGCACCATTTTCTATAAGAGTGTTATGCTGCTGGCGTATGCTGATGATATTGACATCATTGGCCAAAATACGTGTGAAGTCAGTGCAGCATTCTCCAGGCTAGAAAAAGAGTCGAGTCGAATGGGTCTTGCAGTGAACGCAAATAATATTAAGTATCTTCTGTGAACAAACAAACAGTCCCAACATTGTTCCAGCATTGGGGTCCAGCATTAACTCCTCCAACGATATCAGCGTTGATATTAAACAAAAGCTAACTCTTGCCAATAGGTGTTACTTTGTGTTCAGTAGGCAATTGAGAAGCAGAGCTCTCTCTCGACGAACAACACGGATGTTCTATAAGTCAATAATCATGCCCGTCCTATTATACGCATTACAAAC
Organism: Tetanocera ferruginea; assembly: GCA_958299015.1. Classification (NCBI taxonomy): domain Eukaryota; kingdom Metazoa; phylum Arthropoda; class Insecta; order Diptera; family Sciomyzidae; genus Tetanocera; species Tetanocera ferruginea. Next base: position 37,157,368 of record OY282641.1, read on the forward strand.
CTGGACGTTGAGCAGCTCTGATGAAAGGACTTTGGGAGCGTTCGAGAGAAAACTCCTTCGCAAGATCTATGGTCCAATCTGCTAGTCAAACGTATTAAAATAGAGCGGCTTCGCTGGCTAGGTCATGTCGAGAGAATGAACGACGAAGCTCCAGTGAAAAAGATATTGGATTCGGTACCCAGCGGTGGCCAACGCAGACGAGGAAAAACGAATCTAGGTTGGAAAGACCAGGCATTGGATAACCTGACAATGCTTGGAGTTTCCAACTGGCGCCAGCAAGCGCACGACAAAAGAGACTGGCGCAAGTTCTTAGAGCAGGCCAAAACCGACCAACGGTTGTTAGCGCCATCTAAGTAGGTAAGTAAGTAAAATGTCATTCTTTGTTTTTAATTAATTTCAGTTTTCATAAATATTTTGCTTAACCCACAATCGGAACAATGTTTTCCTAAATCGTAAAATTTTGAAATATTTTATAACAAAAATTTTTGGGATCATCGTATTCTAGACTGAAAATTGTTACAAATCCAATATATCGGACCATTTGGCAACATTGGTCTTTATTATGTTTACTTTATCTAACTTTCCTATGGCGATTCCTTTATTGTGACAATTTTTGTGCATCTTCGGTATAAATATTTTTTTTGAAGCTTGTGTCAACGTCGACCAAAATTATGCAATCAAGAAAAAATCTAAAATATTTCGACGCAGTTTCGGAAATGAAACCACTTCTAACTGCAATCGACCGTGTAAAATTGTGCTAGTGTTACATTTATGTATGTATGTAACACCATTGAATTTCCGTGTTACTACTTTTAATTGTCGCAATTAAAAAAGAAGTAACAGATGAAAATAAAGGAAAAACAATAAAATAGCTGCAATAAAAATTAATTAAATAATTTAAACTGTCTGTCTAAAACTATTGGCGTCATTTTTGCCTGCACTTCTGCAGAAAGCGGCTAGTCAGCCAACAAATAACAAAAACAACAACAACAACAACAACAACTAATACTAAAACAACTTTCTGCAATAATGCAAAAGTTGTTTGGCAATTTGCCAACGATAAATATTTATTAAATTTTCTGCAGCAATTGCAGCAGCAACAACGAGCAGTTTATTTATTTATTTTTTGTGTCACTCGGGAACTGGACGTAGTCGTGGTAGTATCACCATTTGTGATCACATCCGGCGGTCCATAAAGTCTGTCGACTGACTCGACGATTGCCAAAACGTTGAAAATTGCAGATAAATTCTGCTGTGCAGCGCAATGAAAACATATATTTTTTTACGGCCATTTTTTTTTTGTGTTCTGTACTGCTGGCACTATTTCTTTTTATTAGTTAACAAAACACCGCGTGTGTTCGTTGTTCGGCCAGCAGCCAAAAGCCCAAAACAATTTATATTATTTTTGATGTCGTCGAAATGGAGTGGCAGGCAGGCAGACAATGTTGCACTGCATGGCTCTAATGCAGTTATTGCAGTTGTTGTATTTTTGATGCTGCTTCTGTTGTTGTTGTTGTATTTGCTGGTTTAGACATAAAACCACTGTCATGACCACTTCTGGTTACTGACCGCTTGTCACCTAATCAAAAAAGTGCCTCAATCTACGGGGATTTGTGATGATTAGTATTTTCAGAAACACGACATTGATGGAGTGGAGTAAAAGCATTGCCGTTGTCCATTTCTAGTGTGGTAGTTGAAAAATTTGGCAAATTTTCAAATATTTTCACGTTTGTGACAATCATCAGCAAGCAATTCCTAAATTTGCAATTTCCTAACTAAAGCGGTAACATTGGGCAGAGCCGTAACTGAGATAGGCTTTAAAAGCTTGTGTTTTGAAGTAATTTCAAGTACATGTAATTTTCGGTCTTAAATTGAATTTCAACTTTCAATTCAATAAAGCATGTTAATTGTGAGTTATGTGAACCTATTTCACACGAGAATGAAAAAAACCGTACCTTATACCAGTGTTGTTTCGCTACTTTTAGGGATTTTTATCACAAAAAAAAGGCGTAGGGAAAAAGGACAGATTTTTTTTTAATTCTCTGAAAATAGGGAATTTTCACTCAGTAATAAATAATAAATAAAAAAGATCAGCTCATCTGTATTCAAATTTATTTCACGATTTTTTTTCTTGTGGAAGTGTTGCTGCATTAAATTAAATCACATATAAATCAACCAGGGGCGCAACCACAATTTTTTTTTTGGGGGGGGGGGGTTATCAAATGTACAACTTATATATAAAAACAATTTTACATAATTACAGCGGCTGAGTTGTAGCGGTAAGTGCGCTCAATTTTTGCACTAATGCTTCTTTGTTCAAACTTCAGACATGACCAGCACCATATTTTTTTGTTTTTTTTTTTTTTAATTAAAACGGTCACTGTCAGGACATTCTATCTGTACAGAAGGTGAACAGCAGTGGTAACGTTCGTTTTAAAATAAACTGGCTTCAACGTTGTTTAGAATCTGTTCGGCTAAAATATTTTGCAAGCACCAGTTGTAGGCCATTTAATTGATTTTTTTTCTTGTTAGGCAGTTGTACGAAGGCTATAAGGCTTGAGCTAAAATATTTTAATTTTTACTCGGGTCCCAATAAGGTCAGCAAAAATTCAATATTTTTCTCCCCACATATTCAGAAAAAAATACCTACCTTTCTCCGAGAAAAAATTTCTCTATTTTCGATAATTCAATTTGAATAAATTTTCAAATAAATATTTTTTCACTTGTGGGAAATGGAAATATTTCAATGTCTCTAATAATGATAAGTATTTTTCTCGCACAAAAAACTCTCATTTATAGAGAAAAATTTAGGGAAAATGAAAAATGTTTACTAAATTTTGATAAAAAATTCATTGTGCGAAGTAGTTTCTTCAATAAATGAATTCTTCTTTCAAAATAAAAAAGTCTCATTCTCTAAAAACGATATATTTTTGTATATTTCTCTTTTTCATGGAAGCTTTTTATCATTTTTAAGAGATTTTTTAGTACCACATTTAGAGAAAAGCATTCTCTGGAGCAAACTCTAAAACATAGGTATTTGAGTGCAGTGAAAATTTTTCATCCAAACATCACTTCGTTGTAAAAATACCCAATTGGCTGTCACTAGCTTTAAAATTTGTCCTTTAGTGAGCACTAATTATGCTCAATTCCGAAAGTAAAAACCGCTAAATTTCTGAAACCTTGGGATGAAAAACAAAAAGTCTGAATTTGAAAAAATCGTTTGGAATTACTTGTCCATTGCGCAAATGCTGACGAAATCGAAATAATATATTTTTAACGATAGTTTTTTCTTACACTTTTCCAAAATCGGTTAATATTTGTGCAATTTTGAGGGATTTTCATGAAACTGATTTTGAAAATCCAATGGAAGATTATGAATAAGGCGTATAGCTATATTATGCCACTGGATGGGCGAACAGAAGAAAAATTAAACCAACATATTTTTACCTAATAAACCATAATTCCTTAATATCGGATAATATTTAAAAATTTAGAAAAATTTTATGAAACGGATTTTGGAAACAACGATGGAAAATTAGAAATTTTAAAGTTTTTTCTCCACTTTCGGAAGTCAATCAGAATAATTTTTTATAATGAATCACATGACTTCACTATAAACTTAATTCTGTAGACTTTGTGTTATCGATGTTTAAAAAATGACTTTAAAAAAAGACGAAAAAAACGACAATTTAACGGACGACAATTTAACGGGAAATTTCTTTGATATTTTCAGTGGCGAGTGATTCAATCGATTTTCCTCAAATTTAGGCTTTTTTACTATGTCTTACTTTTGAATTAATTTGTTTCCAAATATTTCAAGTTTTCTCCATGCTAGAAGTTGAAAAGATAACTCAAATCGAAGTATTGCCAACAAACCTTCAAGTGGTCAGAATCTTTTTAATAATAAATTTTACCCAAGATAAGCAAAAAACTAGAGATTTTCATGGTATACTTAAAAAAATTTTGGAAATTATTTGTGTTTACAAACTCTATTGAGACCCCAAAAAATTTCGAAATTTGAAATTTTGTCATTTTCGAAAAGAGGTTGTTTTAAATACGTGTACAACATGTATTTTTCATGATATTCACATGAATTTAAATTTATTGCAAAATTATTCAGCTCTTCTTTCCATTGATATATCGTATGGTGCGGTTTAACCAAAACTAAGTGCCACAATTATATAAAATGTGAGAAATCAATATTAAAAACCTTCCTTCAGCTCAAATATTATTTAATTGCCATAATTACTGGTTTGATTTTGGCAAATTTTGGTGGGTTTATATATATTAGTGGGTACATATGAGTTTTTAGGTACGCAAATCGATTTCTTTTAACCAGTTTTTAGTTAAATGTACGCCAGATAGCGCTCCAGTACAAAATTCATGATTTTCGAATATATATATTTTTTTAACACTTATAAAAAACGCATTTTTCATAGTACTCAGTTTTGATTAAACAACACCACACGATACACCAACACAAAGAAGAGCTCAGTACTTTTCCAATAATCTTAAATTCATTTGAATTTCAAGAAAAATAAATTTTTTATAGTTGTTTAAAAAAAATATTTTCTAGTTTTTGAGAGTACTTCTTACTTTTGAGTCGGTGTCCGGCTCACTTTTTTTTCTCAATACAAAATCGATCCGGCTTAATGTGCAGTCTGAAGGAATAAAATATGAATAATTTAGTAGATTATGCATCAACCAGAATCGATTTGAAATCTACATTTGGGGTTTTCACTCATTTCATAAAACATGCGATTGCTTTTCATGTGACTCATTTTGATTGAATACTATTTTGCTTGGTATTACAATAATTTTGTGGGGGGGCCTTAAACCCCGAAGCCCCCCTTTGGTTGCGCTTATGAAATCAACCATAACAATAAAATGGTGGCCTCAGAACTGTCTATACAAAGATTTTTTTGACGATTTTTGCGTTTTTTGTACAGTTTTATCCTAATTTTGTTTTTATCTTTCTCGCTATTCATTACATTTGGAAGTGTTAAGTATGCAAAGCATATTAGAAGCATTCATGATTCAGAGTACTTATTAGTACAGTTGTGGACTTGCACTTATGTAGTTAGGTTTTCGTGAACACAACACTAAAAGCTCACTACACTTTTGATAAAGATTATTATTAAGATTATTATTAACCATTAAAAGCCTGACTTAATTTTTTTGACGAAAAAAATATATTTTGTGGTTTTTGATATGTTGAACAACGTTTGTTCTACGATTTTGTCCAATTTTGAGTTTTGGGGTGGTTTTATGGCTTGGTTGTTTGAAGAACCGCTAGGCACTCATTAGTAAACTAAAATTTTTATTGCAAACTTATAAGAAATCTTTATTTTTATGCATTTTTAATTAATTTATGATATAAAACCGCTCAATTGGAATGTAAAACACAAAAACAATTTTTGTCGACTTAAAACAAAAAGTAATATCGAATTTTATGCTGTTGTTTGTGCAATATGCAAGGTACTTCGGGTAGTGACCGACATTGTCAAAGCACACGTGACGTGGCGGCAATCAACTTGTTAAACGATCCCACTTTTTCCACCATTTTCTTGGCGTACGGATTTCATTGCGAAAATTTATTGACACCATGGTGTCAATAAATGTCTTCTATTGGAATAAAGTAGTTGACACTGTGTCAATAGTTGTACTTTTGGAAGAGTGTCAGTTATTATTCATTTCCTTTTTTCATTGAAAGCCCTATCTAGCAACTATACGAAATGTCACAAGGAACTCGGAAACACAGAAAAAAGTTTTTCATCAATATCTCGTCAGCATTGGAACAAATTTTCCCGTGATATTTTTCGTCCATGGCCATGCTACCCACCTAACCTTATCAGTTAGTAAACTGTGTGTCCAATTAGGAATAAAATTGATCGCATTATATCCAAATGCTATATGCATTTAACAGCCAGTGGAGGTGTCAGCATTCAAGTCTTTAAAAATTGGATTGGTTGGAAGAAGAAAGTTGCTGAGTGGCGTCGCCAAAACATTGGCCAATCCCTTACAAGGCAAAAGTTTGCTCCTTTGCTTAATGAAGTTGTCGTTTCATCCATATCGCCTGAAATTATCAAAAATGGTTTTAGAGCGTGAGTTAGCGCCACCGGATAAGCAACAACAATAACATCAAAAAGCAGCACAACAATAACATCATCTGTAGCATCAGAACCAAGAGCTGCAAGATCAACAAAAACATCAGCAAAAACTTTCACATAAAACAACGATACAGTAAGCGCAACCTAATAAGCAAAAACAGGCAACAACAAGAACAACAGGACGCAGCGCAATGATTACATCATCTAGGGCACCATAAACAAGATCTGCAAGATCAGCAAAACTCCCACACAAAACAACAAGAGCAGCGATAACAGCGAGAAGCTTTATTTAAGTTAGTTTTTAAGTTAGTTTAAGTTGGAAGCTATTACAATAAAGAGCGTTTGCTCATAATTAAAATATATTTTGTGTTGTTAATAATTTAATTGCAATTGATTTCGCCAGGTGTCTAGGAAAACCTTAAAAAAGCAAATAAGCGAAGAGGCCACTCAACCGCAAGCTTCCACCAATAATGATGTCATCACATACGAAAATTTTTCTGCATTGGTTGGAGCTGAGTAACTGGAAGAATTTGAAGATATTGATAACGAACCGTACGGAGGATTAGAAAATTATTTTTAAAATATTTCAAAAACTTAAGCCAAACAGTCAACCTTGTCAGGAATCAATAATAACTGCTGATGATCCAATAATGTCCTGCAATGTCATTGATGAAATTGATATCAATAATATTGAACAATTTATATATTTAGACAATGAGCAGATTTTCAATGAACAGATTCAAATTCCAAATCAGATGTCTGCTGGCATAGAAAATTACTTGGATTGGCCTATCACACCAGAGCGACAGGGTGTTGGACCTGTAAATCAGAAGAGGCCGTTCGTTATAATGGACTCATTATGGATAGAAGCTAAACAAACTAAAAAAAGGCTAAAATAAAAGAAACCATGCTTAAAGAAGAAACAAAAAATTCAAAGAATGAACAATAAAATCATGAAGGTTTCAAATAAAAGAGGAGTTACCAAAAAACTATCATATGTAAAACAAACAAAATCTCGTTGCAAGGAACTATTAACTGAAGTTTCCGTTGACTTAAATATGGACACAACGAACCACTTTTTGGATAATTATGACGCCTTAAAGTAATTAACTTTTGGTTTATTCTTATACTTGCTTAACTATTAATTAATACTAGTATCGCCTGGGGTCGAAATTCGACCAATTTATTGATTGCCTATTTATTATTTTATATGCGAGTTGATAAAAATAAGTTTGAGGCTACAACTCTTAATTGATTACAGATATCAAGCTATTTTCTTAAAAAAAAATTTGTTTTTATTTTATAATTTTTCAAAAACAGAAAAACATTTTAAAAAAATTTAATTTTGTCAAAGAAATCATAGAGAGTAGCCTTGATTTTTTGATGGCACGGACATTTTATCAATTTAGTGTCAAGACAAAATAAATTCACCTAAAATTCGGTATAGACTTTGAAAGAAAACCAAAAATGCAATGTTGAGTTTTTGTTTTTTTACAACAAAAATCATTTTTACTCCATAGTCTAAGAATAAATCAAATTTTATGGTCTTTTTCTTAAAAGGGATAATTTAAATATAAACAAACAAAACCGGTTTTTTTTAAGTTAACTGATAAGACTTAAATACAAAAAGAAATAAATAAAATCTATTCATAGATGGAGGAGATATTTGCTTCAGAATCAAGAACACTCAATTTGAGACAGTTTTTTTCTCTCTTTTGGCATTTGCTTGAAACACACGCTAAATAACTAACGACAATATTAAGAAAATTCATTAAAAATACTTTTGGTTAGAACTTTGCTGTAATTTTTATCACTTTGGAAAGAAAATTTAACAAACTTTTAGAAAAAATTAGAAAAATTGAAAAACCGTTAAAATCCGAACAAGATATTTACATGGAAAGTCAAATTTTTTAACTCAAAACACATTTTTTTACAAATTTTACAATTGACGAATGGATAAAACTACATTTTTTTAAGAAATTGTTACTTAAAAAAAAATTCAAAATTGACCAAAAAACTCAAAAACTCTCCCCCAACCAAATTTCATATTAATCAAAGAGCGGGTTCACCGGAAATGAAAACATCGGGAAAACCAAATTGCAGTTGATGCGAAGTCAACAACTATATAAAATTGTGATGGCGATAACTGTACTTGAGTGTCAATACCTATACATTTCTGTTAAGCTTTAGAAAATTAACAATTTACCCATATCCTTTTTATTTTCTTACCTCGATATATTATCCAAACTATAAAAAACCCTCTAACATCAGTAAAAACGGCTTCCTTGTATAAAGGAGATACACCAATTATCTTTTTACAGCAGCATCTTCTACAAATTTCGCTTTGAGTGTCAACAACTGCATTGCTTAGCTAAGTGTATTTTTTTAATGTACACAAGTTCTCAACTGCACTTGGAAAGACACTAAATCGTGAATATCCATTGTAGCATAGCATAAAGAAGGGATTTTTTCGGCTGCGTAGAGATTTTCTTAAAAAATATTTACCAACACTGCCTTACAGTGGACCCTAAATGAATGCGCGTTGCGTTACGCTTCTGTCAAAATTGGTTCATGCACATATATTTTATATAAAGCCTACCGAAACACGCACCGGACTACTGCAATATGATTCGAACTTCCAATTTTGACAGTGCGAAGTTGGTTACATAAAACAAAAATTAATGAGCAGAGAGCAATAAATAAGCAAGAGCGACAAGGAAAACATATGTTTTCGATTGCTTCCGCAGCGCGGATTTTCAAAAAATATAAAAAAAATTTATCGTAATTGGACAAGTGGGAGTGGCAACTGCCATGCAACTTAAACTTTTTTTTATGGTTTCGGAAGATATCCAATATTATTTAAAAAATATTTTTAAAATAAAATTCAAAGACGTTTAAGAGATATTTAAGTTTTTATGAGTAGTAAACGCTCTTAAAAGTGGGAATTGCTTTTAAAACGGATCTTTTTAAACGGGTTTTTTTCGAAATTACATTTTTTTTTTGAACAGCTTGTACTCTTATTCGAATAGTATTAGTCCGATGAACGCAAATCGTATTTTATATTTATGGTTATGGCTGTGGTTATAGTTAAGGTTATGGTTTAGTGCCGTAGCCAGGTAGGTGCTGACTAGTGCTGAGCACAGGTAAAAATTAAGTAAAGAACAAAATCGGCAATCACAGGAAATTTTAATTTGTAATAAAAATTTGTTTTTTCTTAAGCGTTTAAATGTTGTTTTTTTTTCATTGAAAAGTAAGCACTGGTAAAAATCGGTCAAAAATCGGTAGAAATTCAATCCTGGCTACGACACTGTTATGGTAATGGTTATGGTTAAGGTTACGGTTTTGACTGATAAGAACTCACAAATAATTTTGGTTGTTGGTCATCACCAAAAATTAATGTTATTCTAGGAATGCGCTGTTATTATTAGTCTTTAGTTATGTTAGTTGAAGCATTCTCACGGTTTCGACGCATCCATTACAACCAGAGAATGGAAAGTAAACCGTACCTTACACATACCGCATAAATGTATGAAACATGTTCTCTCTATTCCGCATTTGGCTCTTCGATTCAAACACAAGCACAATCACTGCCACGCAGAAGAAAAAGAGCGGAATAAAATGCTAGGGGTTATGCTGTTTGATAAATAAAACATTATTTGCTTTGTTGTGCTTTTTGATCATGATCAAAAAACCGTACCTTATGTAGCGAATGTTATTGCTGCTGAACAACAGTAGAAAAATTTGTAGGCGCATGCAAAAATTTGTTCAAGATTTTTCACATTTTTAAACCCTAAACCTGAAAGGTCATGATATATTAACTCTGTGCAAACGTTTGTAACGCATAGAACGAAACGAGTCCAGTATAGAAAAGTACATATATTCTTGATCAGGGTCACCTCGTGAGTCGAGCTATTCATGTCCGTCCATCCATCCGTCCGTCTGTCTGTGTGTTTTCCATATTGAGCCTCAGTAGTCGAGTGGTGAGCGTGCTAGACCAGAGGTTCCGGGTTCGAGTCCCGGTCTAGCCATGGTCCTACGTTTTTACCTTTCATTGATTCTTTCCTCATTTCTTATCAATTGAAATTAAAAATTCATCAATATATTCGACTTTGGAAGTTGTTGTTGGTGGTAGGGATGTTTGTGGAATGAGAAGGCATAACACTTGCCTCAGGTTCAAATTCGCATGTTAATATAGTTCTCCGCCGCACATGCAACATTCTACACTTGTTTCTTTTGATTTCACTTTCTCTGCTACTTATCTATCTCCCCATTTTCCCAACCAAGGCAGACTTGACTGAAAAGGTTTGACACCTGAAATCCTTGGTTCAAAGCTTAAAAAAAAGAGAAGAAGGAGTTGAGATAATTGAATGAAACTCGGTACACATGATCACATGAAACCAAGGATCTCCATTATTGAATATTTTTGGAATCTGCCTAAATGCATAAATAAGCTCATGTTAACGTACAGAGATAAAATTTGGTACACATGTATTTCATATCAAAACAAAGACGTCTTCGAAAAATAGGTGTGATCCACACACGGACACGCCCACCTACCATACAACTCATAAATTGAAAACTCAATTAATAAGCTTATGTTTAATCAACAGAGATAAAGTTTGGAACGCATATTTTTTATAACAAACCAAAGAAGATTTTGAAAAATGGAGTCATTTGCTCACGGACGGAAAAATTGCAAACGCAATTAATTAGATTATGTTTAACGTACCGAACTTAAATTTGGTGCGTTTGTATTTTATAATAAAACGAAGATGGTTTTGAAAAACGGATGTCAGCCAACAGCGGACATGCCCACCTCCCATACAAACCAAAAATTGAAAACTCAATAAATAAGCGGTCTTCAGCCGCTCACGGACACGCACATTTTCAATTCTATTATTGTATTTTGAAAAAGTAGATTTGGGGTTATTCATAGTCGGGCTAGACCGACTTTAGACTTTATTTACTTGTTTTTAATGTCTTTAATTTCGTTATTGTAGCTTATTTAAATTCTTAGATAAAGTGCAAAATGTGTTTAAGTTACATGCCAGCTGCCACTCCCACTTGTTCAACAATCGAAAACATATGATTTCCTTGTCGCTCTTGTATGTTTGGTATGGTTGTTTTTTAGGGCTTTTGCTTTTGCTTTTGCTTCTGCTTTGTCTTTGTTTTTGCTTTTGCTTTCGCTATGTATCTGTATTTTTTCAAGTTTCTTGATTTTGCTTTTATTTTTGACGGTTTTGCTGCTTGAAATTAATTCTGTTGTGAGTGAATATTTAAAAGAAATAATCAATAAATTTTGTCAAATTCTTACTTACACAAAAAAACTGGACCTTGTAGAATAAGACAACCGTACAGTAATGTATATACATAGAATCCCAGAATATAATCCTTTTAGATTTTTAGATTAGAAAAGCAATGTTTTGTGAAGCTTAAATTTTCCCAGGTCCAGCCATCGATACTTTGCATTAAAATGCTGTCATTGAAAATCCCCGCCATTTTTTGTTTGATTAAGAAAAATTAATTTATGCAGATAATTAATTTGACATTAATTAATTTGACAATTAATTTGAGATCATTGTCAAAATTTGGACTTATTTCATTGTCACTCTGAAAGACGTGTATGGGTTAATTTGTTTAGTGCTAAAGTGGTCTGGTACCTAAAAACCTTGGAAATGCATTTGGGGTAGTGTAAAAAGAAGAAAACAGATTCCATCCCAAATAGTTCAAAATTTAAAAAAAAACAAAAGGCTTTCTAGTCCAAGGAACTCATTCATAAAGTTACCCTCGTTTCCGTAGCTTTTTGAATTTAAAATTGAAAAACTTTGGAAAACTTCGTACTTGCTTAGGCACAACACAGACAATAATAATAACAACAACAACAACAACAATTTGCTTACCCACTTCAAAGTAGTTCATATAACTGTCATTATTACTGTCGGTCTGTAAGAACGGAAACCGGAAACTTGAATTCAGTATTGCATAGAATCGAATTTGAATACCATCAGCCACCAACCAGCCACCCACATCAACCAACACCCATGCCATTGAAGCATCATTTATATGTTGTACAATAAAATTATCGAATTGTCAAATTATGTGTTAACATGGCGAAATCTCACACTTGGGTGAAGAAAGTTTTCAAAGTAATGCAAAACTTTGCATTTCTATTGTTAACAACTTGGCAAGCAGCAGAAGTTTACGCAGCTAGCTGCTAGCAAATTATTCCGAACTGAAAGTACCTGAATTGAGGGAAAAGTTTTTTTAACTTTTTAATTGTGCGAGTATCTGGAATTTTGATGTCACTCATTATATTTTATAAATATATGGCTGGCATTAGCCATGTCTATTCGAGGCAAGTCAAGATTTTTGGAGCTGCAAAATTTGCTTGCATTATGATGGCTTCAACTTAAATCCAGTTTGAATGATGGAAGCTTTATAAAGTTTTGAATGTGTCTTAAGATTCAATTTATTATCCGGCTCTAATATATAGAAACACTAAATCAATACAAATAATCAGGAAATATTCCTGTATTCTATTTTGTTCTATTTTTGACGATAGAGCAACTTTTCTTCAAAAAATTTCAAAGAAAATTTTTGTTATCAAGAAGAGAAAACTTTTTTAAGAGTTTTAAGAATTAATCTTCTTTTGTTCAAGTTGCAACAAAAGAAAAGTATATTAAAACATTCTTTGTTTATTGAAGATATTTTTTTATTTTTTTTTCTCAATAAGCCAAAAAAGTTAACTAATGTCAGATATTAAAATTAGCAACACGACTTCGATGCAAAAGTTTTAACAACACCGCAACAACAACAAAGAAAACAATAATTTCTTGTTTTAAATCTAAGCAAAACTTTTTAGAAGCTTACTTTAACAATTGACATGAGAGTTTATTTTTGTACATAGCATAGCTCGAACACATTGACGACGGCTAACAACATTACGATATCTGTCAAATTTGTATATGGAAACGTGGTAGGTAAAGGTATAGAAAAGATGGTAGTTATAGAAAGTTTGCTTTTCAAAGTAAGTGGACTGATTAAACCACAGAGACTACTGACGAATCAAAGTAGCGTCCGATGAAACCATGGTCTAGTTTGCTCGGTTTGTGCTGCAAAGAACTTTGTTGTTGTAGCAACCTGTTCATAAATTATTATTTGACATAAAGCTCTAAATAAAAATAAAAAAATTTGGAAAAATAAACTAAAAATAAACAATTATAACTCATAGACAAAAATTTTCGATTGCTTTCTGAATGGGTAATTCAGAGATTCAGAAAAAAAAATGCTAATACTTGTTTCAGTCAGTTTTCAATGCGACATTGAATGCGTTTTATAATTTTATAAACGTAAACATAAAAAATAATCATCTCTTTCAAAAAATCAAAAACAATGTTTCATTTGCAGAAAGTAATTTTTGGCTTTATAACCATAAATGGTTATATAAATGGTTAAAGGTTAATGGTTTTAAACCATTTATGGTTATAAAGCCAAAAACTACTTTCTGCAAATGAAAAATTGTTTTTGATTACAATAATGTTATAAAGGCAATATGGCCTTAGAACCTTTGGTCTTACAGCATCCCACCGTGAACTTACCTTTCTTCAAGATGGCGTCTTATTAGTAGTTTTTCTGGAAAAATTTAATTCATCTTCAGATGCGCACGAAGTAAACTCGTGGATCCATGCGACTGCAATACTCGCTTGCATACATTGCAAATTGCTGATTCAGAACTTTTAGTATAATAGCTTCACACCGAGACCTGCAGCGAGTTGCTTTTTCGCTATTCAGAGTACATTCCACTGTTGCCAGATTGAGGTAAATTTCCCTAAATGAGGTAATTTTTGACTCATTTTTTGGGCAGAGCTGAAAAAGGCAATTTTTGACTAAAAGTGGTAAATTTTTCCAATATCTTAGTAATAAAATAGAAAGATAAAAGATAAAATATAATTATCTTCCAAATATTTCAAGTTTTTTGCACTTTTGTTACCTCTCTGAACGTACTCACAATCAGTCCTTTATTATTGGGAGCTTCCTTTTGTACCAAAAAATAACAAGTGTAGGATTGTTTTAATTTTTGATTTGCTGCAAATTTTAACTTAAAAACTAAAAAAATTGTTGAAACACACCAAGACAAAAGAAGTAATCAAATAATTTGAAATTGAATTGAATATTGCTTAAAAGAATATCGGTTTTAGAAAGCCATGACCAGTTCCTACAAAAAAAGTTAATGGAAAAGTGGATAAAAGAAGTCCCTTTCACATCGTGAATTGGAAAAGTTGTTGGCAATAGGAAGAAACGAATTATTTAAGGCTAACAAAGAAATGTTTTATTGTGGAAGTAGTGAAGTGAGTTATAATGACTGTTAATCATTTAAAATTTTATAATTTTTTTTAGGAAAAGGTACATTTTCTCAGAAAGTGGTAATATTTTTCCCAAAAAGAGGTAAATTTCAATTCGGCTCTCTGGCAACACTGGTATATTCATCAAAAATAAGTATTCATATTTATTCAACCCTCAACGCACGCTACTCTGATTCAATCCACTCAAACCAAAGAGAGATTGTGGGCAATCAATACTCATGAGTCATGACTCTTAGTGAAAGAGAGTCAAGTTGGCTTCGGTTGTGAGCAGTGTTGCCGCCAGTGTTGCCGTTTTGGCTATTTATAGCCAAAAGTGGCTATTTTTTTTTTGCTTGTTATCAGTTTTGGCTATTTGGCGATTTTATTTTTCATTTGGCTATTTTTTTACCCGGCTATGTTTTTGAATTCCTGCGAAAATTTATTTTTTATTTTACATATAACATTTTCAATTGCCTGAGAATCGTATCATCCGGGTATCACCGACTGTAAGCTGCCTAGGCCGATTCCCCGGGAAGATTCACGAATGAACCGCCGAGAGGAGTTATAAGAAATTCGCCGAAAAGGGTGGCAAAAGAAGTCCATTTAAGAGTCCTCAGCAATTTGCTCTGAAGCATCGTTGTTCTGTCCGAATTCAATTAATGTTTTATATTAATGTTTAATGTTTCTTGCTTCGATATAATGCGACGTTGCTTCGAAACTATACTATTTCAACTTTTAGATTAATTTTAACGATTTTTCAGAGCCTTTTGTCATATTCCCATAATTGATTTTGAATATTTTTCAAAAATCCATCTTGCAACAATCGCTGAAATGAGCAAAGGAACATTTTGAAAATTTTCGTGACTCGTTCATTCATTGCTTGAGCATTAGAAAAGCGATGCATTTTCCCAAAAACACTTGGGCGAATTACTGGTGCATCGCAAAATTCACTTCTCTGTCAATCGTCTTCCAAATGTTTGCAGGGAAATGATTTAAAATTTGAACGTGAGGGTGAATTCTCTCTTCATTTGAAGACGACCTGCCAATGATGCTAATCGTGCAGCCGAGCGCAAGAATATCCAATAATTTGACATGCAACATCTCGAATCATGTGTCACATAAGAGTATGCAACAATGTATATAACTTTGATCATTGAAAGTAATTGTGGTTTGTTTTCAAAAGTAAAATTAAGCAAGTCAGCAGGGAAAAGTAAGTTGATATAGCATTACGCCACATATAAAACATTCTCCACTTGTTTCACTTGATTTCACATTCTCACCTATTTATCTATCTCCCATTTCTGAACCAAGGCAGACTTGACTGAATACTTTTAACACCTGAAATCTTTGGTTCGAAGTTAAAAAAAAAAGTAATACTGTTCTTACTTCCGAAAATGCAAACCTTAATTTTATTAAGTTTTTTTTACTCTTATCAAGTAAAACATTAATGAGCTAAGGTCCTTTTATATAAAAGGTCCGTCTTGTTGAAGGATATTTGCTCTAAATGTGTTTAAAATATGCTCTTATATTTTTAACTCATAATTTTTTAGAACATATTTAAACACAAACATGTTTGTAAATCTGTTTCCAGTAAAAAACAGTACTATGTTGTACAAAAAACTAGTTAGTTAAAAAAGGTATGAATGTTAGTTTTGTTTCTTTTTTCTAATACAATTAATTAACTTTTTGGCTATTTTTTTTACATTTTGGCTATTTTTATTTTCTGTTTTGGATATAAAAATAAATTTACTCCGGCAACACTGGTTGCCGCTCGAGAATTTTAAAACGAAGTAAAAAGTCTACAAGAAGGAAGTACTTTCAGAGATTTCGAAGTGTTGAAATGAATAAAGGTGGGACATAACATTCGCGGCAGAGAAAACAGACTTTTTTTTAAAAATTCATAGCTCAGTCAAAAACAAACATTTTTCCTAAAGTTTTTTTTATTATTGTAGAGACTTGAACAAATTACAAAAAATAAAAATTAAAAAATATATATTTTTTACTGCAACATGGTTTTATAGAGCTCCAAACTGGTGGCAGAGAAAAAAACGGGGCCTCGTGGTTGCAGCGCTGGGAGTTGCAAGAATTGTCCGATCTTGAAAAAAATGACTTTTTAAATCTTAACAAAATTGGTTATCGTCTGACAGGAGCTTTTTTTAAAAATTTCTTTTCAATTTTTGGTGATGTTCCAAATTTGAAAGTGTGTTTTTTCGAAAAATATATTGATTTTAAATATTCATAAAAAAATTGAAAAAAGCTCGTGTCATACGAAAGCGAATCAAGTTTAAAAAAGTGCAAACAAAATTTCGTCAAAAAATGAACCCACTAGTGCCGCAAGCAGTACCAAAAACATGGTTTCGAGATAAACGCGTTCAAAGTTCGTGAAGAAAGAAAAAAAAGGCGAAAATTAAAAATGCGCTCTCACTAATCCGGCTGTAACTTTTGAACCCGTAAGAATTTTTTCATCAAATTCTTAGAATCTTAAGAATATTTACTAAAATACAAAATTATAAAAAAGTCGGATTTAAAAAAACGGCCAATGTCATATCCCCCCTTAATTTTGTTTTTAACATTAATGTTTATTAAACATATTGAGGTACATTTCAAAATGAATAACGAAAAAAACAATAAAAATATTTTCAAAATTGACAAATATTCACAAATATTGACAAAAATACTTCAAATTATTTAAAAAAAAACATGAAAGCATGACACCAAATTTCAAAATATTGAAAATAAAAGTATTAAGTGACAATTTTTTCAGAACAAAACATAAATAACAAAATTTTTGCCTGTTTGAATGTCAAAATATTAGTTAAATTGTGACAAATAAACAAAAATTTATTGATTTTATCAAATTCACAAACCATTCTTGACACTGTTCCCATTTCAAATTGAAAGTGTTCCTATTTTAACAAAAAAAGCTAAGACAACATTTTTATGAATAACAAAATTTTAGAAAGCATTTTATATCTGAAAAGTTTTTTAACTATTGAGCAATTTAAAGCTATGTTAAGATTTTTTTATGAATAAGACTGTAAGAGATTTATTAATTACTAAATAAGCTTTAATCACTCAAAATCGAAGTGTTTTCACAAAAGAGGAAGTGTTTGACATAAAAGTGAAGTAAAAAACTTCGATCGAAGTGAAAACGACAACGCTGGTTCTGAGTATTATGAATACTCTTCCTCAATAAACGCAATGACTTGTCGATACTCATAAAATATTCAAAAATTCTTGGGAAAGTTAAATCCAGTGTTGCCGGAGTAAATTTATTTTTATATCCAAAACAGAAAATAAAAATAGCCAAAATGAAAAATATATAGCCAAAAGGTTAATTAATTGTATTAGAAAAAAGAAACAAAACTAACATTCATGCCTTTTTTAACTAACTAGTTTTTTGTACACGGTGGTGACCGTGGCATGCAGGTTAAGTGTGTGGCCTAGCATGCTTGGAGCCCGGGTTCGATCCCCAGCCGCGGCGAAAAGTTTTTTTCAATAAAAAATTTTTCTGATCGGTCACCACCTCTCTGCAGACAATGGCAAACCTCAGAGAGTAAATAATGCCATGTAAAGCTTCTTGAGAACATGAGCCGTTCGGAGTCGGCATAAAACATGTAGGTCCAGTTCTCGGTCAATTGTGTGCAAACATTTAATAACACACACAACACAATTGATCATAAGAAGCTCGGTCAAAGTCCTTTCAAGGGCTGAAATGGCCAATTTGTTTTTTTGTTTTTTTTGTTTAGTTTTTTGTACAACATAGTACCGTTTTTTACGGGAAACAGATTTACAAACATGTTTGTTCTTAAATATGTTATAAAAAATTATGTGTTAAAAATATAAGAGCATATTTTAAACACATTTAGGGCAAATATCCTTTAAAAAGACGGACCTTTAATATAGAAGGACCTTAGCTCATTAATGTTTTACTTGATAAGAGTAAAAAAAAACTTAATAAAAATAAGGTTTGAATTTTCGGAAGTAAAAACGGTTTTACATTTTTTTTTAAGCTTCGAACCAAGGATTTCAGGTGTTAAACGTATTCAGTCAAGTCTGCCTTGGTTCAGAAATGGGAGATAGATAAGTAGGTGAGAAAGTGAAATCAAGTGCAGAATGTTTTATATGTGGCGTAATGCTATATCAACTTACTTTTCCATGCTGCCTTGCTTAATTTTACTTTTAAAAACAAACCACAATTACTTTCAATGATCAAAGTTTATACATTGTTGCATAATCTTATGTGACACATGATTCGAGATGTTGCATGTCAAATTATTGGATATTTTTGCGCTCGGCTGCACGATTAGCATCACTGGCAGGTCGTCTTCAAATGAAGAAAGAATTCACCCTCACGTTTAAATTTTAAACCATTTCCCTGCAAACATTTGGAAGACGATTGGCAGAGAAGTGGATTTTGCGATGCACCAGTGATTCGCCCAAGTGTTTTTGGGAAAATGCATCGCTTTTCAAATGCTGAAGCAATGAATGCGCGAGTCACGAAAATTTTCAAAATGTTCCTTCGCTCATTTCGGCGATTGTTGGAAGATGGATTTTTGAAAATATTCAAAATCAATTATGGGAATATGACAAAAGGCTCTGAAAAATCGTTAAAATTAATCAAAAAGTTGAAATAGTATAGTTTCGAAGCAACGTCGCATTATATCGAAGCGAAATAAAAACAAATTCACAAAAACATTCATTGAATTCGGACAGAACAACGATGCTTCAGAGCAAATTGCTGAGGACTCTTAAATGGACTTCGTTTGCCACCCTTTTCGGCGAATTTCTTATAACTCCTCTCGGCGGTTCATTGGCGAATCTTCCCGGCGAACCGGCCTTAGCAGCTTGCAGTCGGTGATACTCAGATGATGCGGTTTTCAGGCAATTGAAAATGTTATATGTAAAATAAAAAAGAAATTTTTGCCGGAATGCAAAAACATAGCCAGGTAAAAAAATAGCCAAATGAAAAATAAAATCGCCAAATAGCCAAAACTGATCACCAGCAAAAAAAATAGCCACTTTTGGCTATAAATAGCCAAAACGGCAACACTGGTTAAATCACTTGAGTACTGAGAGCGCGGCATAATTTCACGGAAGCGTATGAGCGTTTGGCATGTTCACTCATGTTGTTATTTTTTAGTGTGTGCTGTTTGTGTGTTTATGTCAAAACTGCATGACAGACGGGTGTTGCCACCTAATTACTTTTTATGAATAAGATAAAAACTTACCCTAATTTTATAATTTTGAAAATATATTTTCTCGCGCTTCAATAAACTTAGTATAACGCAATCTGGTAACCAGTGCTGCCACTAATTAAACATGATTCAAACTGAAAATACTTAAAATAAAGATGCGTGCATCAAGTTCCACATTACAAGATAATTTTGTAAAAACGAAAATACGTAAATTATGTTTAAATTCATCAAAATACG
Organism: Tetanocera ferruginea; assembly: GCA_958299015.1. Taxonomy (NCBI): domain Eukaryota; kingdom Metazoa; phylum Arthropoda; class Insecta; order Diptera; family Sciomyzidae; genus Tetanocera; species Tetanocera ferruginea. Next base: position 37,177,255 of record OY282641.1, read on the forward strand.
ACTTTACCAGTTATGCTAAGAAAAGTCAAGATTTTTTAAAGCCAATCTGGCAATCTTGCTAAGACAACAGCTTGTCAGCTGCAACAGAGAGAGATATTTAAATTAACACTCGGTTATTACTTACACTCTCTTCACATGAATCTAACTCAGTTGAGTAGGGGTAAACATATGAGTATGAGTGTAACCCATGTCTAATTTATATAAAAAGTCTGAATAACTCAGATTCAAAAGAATCTGAATAACTCATTGCAGGTCTCTGCTTCACACCCAGGATCTCATTTTTTTTTCTTATATCGAAGAAAAAAAATTAATGAAATATTTTTGAGTAAAAATTTCGAAGCTTAGAATTATTTTTCTGCCTATTATGTTGAACGAATAGTCAAGCTTTGAAGCTTCGTAAATCCGTAGTTTTGAAACCAAGCTTCGAACTTCGAAGTTCAAAAACTTCAAATAAAAGTCATAGTCCTACCCTCAATCAAATCTAATGAATAAATTAATAAGGAAAGGGCTAGATTTCACAAAAAAATTGGCAGTTATTTATAGAAACCCAGCAATTTAGGAATTCTTTTAGGATAAGAACAAGGATATGAAAATTAATAAGGTAAGACAAATAATACAAAATGCAAGGATTGGGGGGACGAGGATTGGGAAAGTTGAGATACAAATGTGTGCAGAAATTTGGATAGGAATTAATACATTCGAACAAGAATGACAACAAGGATAAGGGCAAAGATAAATAAAAGAACATGGACACGAAATGAGACAAGGTGAAAGATAAAAGTCAAGACAAGGGCTTACTTACTTTCTTAGGTGGCCATGACAACCCTTGGTTAGGTTATGGCTAGCTTCATTAGCTCTCACCTAGTGTCTGCTTCGAGCTCGGCTTCTCCAAATTGTACACCAAACGTGGTTAGGGCTTCTTCGGCCTGGTCAATCTATTGGAACCATGTCAACCTCTTGATGTCGATGTTGCTCTTCATCGTCGACCCTCGGCTTTATCCTCATACACACAATTCGGTAAAGTACCATGGAATTTATGCTGGTAATGAAATTAAATCAGTTTTGAGCTAACGAAAAGAAATACGCTTAAACCTTCGGAATTTCCAAAAATGGAAAAGGCATTGTTCAAATGGTTTACCAATCAAAGAGCCAAGAACTTATCAATCACATCTGATATGCTAAAAGAAAAAGCCAAGTTATTTCATGCCAAGATTCAAGAAAAGTCAGGTGGTTTCCAGGTAAGCAATGGTTGCGTTGCAAACTTTAAAAAAGACATGCAATCCGAAGACTCAAAATATGTGGGGGAAAAGTTGTCAAATAAGACGGGTCCTATAAAACCATTTTTGGACAAGCTAACCGAGAAAATTACAGATTTAGGTTTAACAAAGGAGCAGATATACAATGCCGATGAGTCTGGCTTATTTTGGAAGCTCTTGCCCGATAAAACTCTTGTGCGCTCAAAGCAAACCTCAGCTCCGGGTCATAAAATCAGGAAAGAAAGAAAAATATTTCATGCTTTTTGCTGCTGGAAACCATATAGTAAAGTTAATGGTAATTGGAAAATCGGCAAATCCACGCTCATTCAAAAATTGTACGCATATGCCTGTTATCTACAAAGGAAATAAAAGTGCTTGGATGACATTGGCCTTGTTTGAAGAATGGTTTCACAGAACTTTTTTTCCAGAAGTGCGTACGTTTTATAAAAAAATCTCGTTTTGTTATATATTTTGTACATATTTTACAGGTAAAAGAGTTCTTTCGTGGGCAAAACCTTCCCGAAAAAACACTTTTACTTATAGATAATGCTCCATGCTATCTCAAAGAAGGCGAGTTAAAGAGTCATGATAGTCAAATATCGGTAATGTACTTTCCTCCAAACTGTACTGCTCTAATACAGCCTATGGATCAGAATGTTATAACGCTTTTCTAAGTCACATTGTTTCTTGTGGAAAATCTATAGATGAATCTCTGCGAAACATCAACTTGAAAGACGCAATATGCTTTTAAGCTAGTGAGTGGAAGGTGGTGACCGTGGCATGCAGGTTAAGTGTGTGGCCTAGCATGTTCGGAGCCCGGATTCGATCACCAGACGCGGCGAAAAGTTTTTTTCAATAAAAAAATTTTTCTGATCGGTCACCACCTCTCTGCAGACAATGGCAAACCTCAGAGAGTAAGCAATGCCATGTAAAGCTTCTTGAGAACATGAACTTTAGCCGTCGGCATAAAACATGTAGGTCCAGTTCTCGGTCAATTGTGTGCAAACATTTAATAACACACAAATTGTGTTGTGATCGCAAGAAGTTCAGTCAAATTCCTTTCAAGGGCTGAAATGGCCAATTTTTTTTTTTGTTTTTGAGTGGAAGGCCCTTAATGTATCTTCAACTCGGTCATCTTTTTAAAAACTATTTGAAGAAGCGTCTGGTTGGAAGAATGAAGATATTATTCCTCTTTCTGAGTTACGTTTACAGCTAGCATATGATGCATTCATTGCATTGAAATTTTGCTTCGGGAAGTAGAACCATTGCAGCAAATATCTAATTCTGAAATCGAGCAATGGATTGAATTTAGCGCCCACTGCACCTAATGAAGAACACTATACCGACAATTACCTCACTGGCGATGAAGAAACTGACGATGTGGTAATCAGTACAAAGAAAATTACATTGGAAGAGACTATATCTGCATTTAATATTTGCTTAGAATGGGTGGATCAGAGCAATGCATCCTTAGACGATGTTATGACACTGCAGAGACTAAGAAGCAGTATAGTTTTGAATAAGCGAGTCTGCTCAAAACAAACCAAAATTAGTAATTTCTTTAATTCCACACGTAATATGTCTATTGCATAATAAAACAATTGTATTTACAAGTGTCTTAAACTAATATAACAAAAATAAATAAAATTAGATTCTGAACAGATGTGTGTCAGTATATGGGCATTTCCAAACTGGCGTTATGTACGTTTTGTACGAAAAAAATTAATAAAGTAGCACTATATTAATTAAAAAAAACTATAACAATCGACTCTAAGAATTAAAAGATATAAGCAAAAATATGCACTGGCGTGACGTTAAAAAAAACAGAAGTGGTTTTCGACTTAGATTACAAAATTTACAAAACTCTGCGAATTGGGCAAGAATTTTTATACAAAACTTTATTTGGAAGAACTTAAAGTAATATGAGTTCATTTTGCTGGTTATCAAATAAAAAAAATCTTTTCTCGGTTTTTTTTTTATTTGGTTAAGTCATCTGGCGTTACGTTACTGGCGTTACGTTACTTAAATTTCCATCCGAACATTTTAAGTTAAAATTTGTTAAAAAAATATTTGACGTAAATTAAACATAAAGTCTAGCTATTATCTAATATAAAAAATAAAATGTTTGTCTGTTTGTCTGTCTGTCTGTCTGTCTGTATGTTCCGTATAGGCTCGCGCACCGTATATCCGATTGTGCTGAAATTTGGACACCACGTATGTTTTATAGAGAGGAAGCTCAAAAGGGGTGTAAAAAAGTGGTCGTAAATATGTGGGCGTGGCACTCTACAACAACTCCTAAATACCTGGACCTATTGCTATGCAATTTGATATGAAGGTTCAACTGCGCACAAGTTATAACATAGGCTATAAAATTCCAAAGATTTCCGCAAGAGGGCACTTTAAGTAATGCATTTTTAAGACTTAATAACTCTCAAATGACTTGACCGATTTTACTTAAATTTGGTACGTGAAATAACTTGACCCTGCAACGGAATTGAGGCTACTTAAATTTCAAAAACTTCCGTAGGGGAGCTTTATTCAATTAACTAATGTCAACTCATCAACTAATGTCTGGCTCATTCACGTTAAAACGAATGAACCGATTTTGATGAAACTTGGTAAACATTTGTATCTGTTACTGAAATAGATCCTATGATTCTAAAAGTTCTTCTCGACAAAAAATCAAGGAATCAAGGCAAACGAAGTCAAGAACCAAAGACTAATGAATAAAAATAAGTTTAACGAATGCGAGCAGAAGCTATATAACAAATGAACAAAAATCAACCGAACAGTATTGACCCAAACCGAAGTTGAACAAAGGTAATCCAAAAATCGAATCGATCCCAAAAGGATTTTTTAAAATTAGAATTTTGTTTTTGAGATAAAAATCCATATTAAATGCATGCTAAGCAAAACTTCTCGCTGTTGTTGTTCTCGAAATGACGTTTCAACCTGCGTGGCCCAAAGAAGAAAGATATAAGGAAATGGTGTTGTGCACACATACAGTATACGTGAACTGTTGCATACTTCATAAATTGAGCGAGCGAGACAGAGAGTGTTTTTTGACATTTCTGAGTTCGCTTACATCCAATTGGAAGTTACAAAAGTGAAATTATAAGAATTAATTAATTTATAAGCGATTTTCATTGCTATAAACAGTGTTTATTTAAAGAAAAAACTCGCCAAAAATAATTACAACATGCGTTGTGCGGTTAAAAATTGTACAAGTTCCAGGAGAGTAAAAAAACAATGCGATTTCATTTCACAGGCAAGTTACACCACACCGGTTTGATTTTTTTAACAAGAGCACTTTATTTATATTATAATAAAGCTTCTTAAGCTTATTTGTATTTTAAATTTAAATATTTTTAATTAGAAATTAGTTAAAAAAGCAAATTAGAGCCAGTTGATTTCGCTCCAATTTGATGCACGCACATCTGTCAAAATGCAAACACTGATTCAGGGGCGAACTCATTTTTCACAGTAGAATACATTCTAGGGCGCTGGTGTTAAATATGGGGCGTTTATATTAATTTGGAGCGCTGATCAGATATAATATAATTTGTTCATTTCTTTTCAGATCCTTGTGTTTTAACTGAATATACAAATCATGTAGTTAAGTATATAAAGATAAACATATCATGTAGTTAAGTATGTAAAGATATAGCTACATATCATGTAGTTAAGTGATTTTAAAGATTTATTAATATTAATATATATTTATATTATTTGTATGTTATCCGCATGTAATCTTTTTCTAATTTTTTGTATAGAATATTCTTAACTTAACATTTTTCCTTTTTAAGGGGGTGAAATAGGCCTACAGGGGAACCGAACACCCAGAAAAAATCGGTAACGCACCAAATTGTACACCTCAAAGGTGGTGTGGAAATACAATAAATTTTTTTTTTAAATATATTATGTTTATAATTAATTATCAAACGTTTTATTCTATTTCATTATCAAACTGAAGACCTGTTTTTCTTATGTAATTCTAATCTGAACAATTTGCGTCTTCTTTTTCGATCCAACCGAATGCGGCCCTGTGTAAATGTTTATGTATTTGTGTCAACTATCAAAAATAAGAAAAATACCACACTTTTGAGCAAAAACACCGCTTCCTTATGTCTTAGTTCTTTGGCGTTGCCATTATCCTCAGAACAGATGTCAGATCTAGAAGTTGAAGATGTAATTATTTTTTAATACGACCGGCAGGTACTGTTTTACGGAAATAAGACTACACACTTTTTACGGAGGGAAGGGGAAAAACCTCAAAAAGCGATAATTTTAAAAATTAAAAAATTTAATTGATAATTTAAAAATGTTAAAATGAGAGCAGTTTTAAAAATCGTACTTTTCCTGTGCTGAAGGCACAACCCCGAGTAACACCGGGTAACATCCGCTAGTATATTATATTTTTTTAACTCCTACCATGAGAAGTTGCACAAACAATTCCACCAAAATACCTGCAACCAAATTCAGTAACGAAACCACGCAAACTTCGAGCAATTTGGCGTGACGTTACTCACTTTCAAGTTTAATATAAAATGAACGGTTTTTCTTCTTCACGATTGTTTTATAAAATTTACTTAACTTTATAAAATTTATTTAAATTCAAAATTTCATGCACTTTTGAACGTCAGAGTAGAAAAAAAAACTAAATGCTTTTTTGTCAGGCGCATGATTCAATGAAAAAAAGGTTATTCGTATTTTTGACGTCTTCTCTATTTGGTATGCTTATTTTAAAATGAGAGCAGAATGAGAACATGAGAGCAATGTCATTGGGTCGAAAAATGCATACGGTTGCCTATATATTATACTATTTGATACTAAATTCACAACAATTAATTTTTATTGCTACTTTTAATGCTCCGTTTTTTTAAGCATTAATATATTAGAGGGGACTAAATTTAATTGCAATTGTTTAAAAAAAAGTTAGAAAAACTTAACTTATGCATAATATTAGTCATAAAAACTATATAAAAAAGTTAAACTAGCGAATTCTCTAAATATCATTTTTATAAAGGGTGATTTTTTAAGAGCCTTCGGATTTGATTTAAAAAAAAAAACACATAAAATCTAGAGAAATGTATGAAATCTTTTTTTGAGTCACTACAACGATCTATATAATTCAATGTTTAAAGATTATTTCATGTAAATGTTGACGCCGCCTACGCCTTAAATGTTTCATACGCTAGTTCCAATTTTGGCATACTCTCTCCAACATATCGGCCGGTATCTCTCAAATAAATTCTTCAATGTCGGCTTCCAGTGCGTCAATCGTTGCGGGCTTGTCCCTATATTCATGAGCCTTAACATGGCCTCTCAAAAAATAATCTAAAGGCGTTAACTCGCATGATCTAGCCGGCCAATTGACCGGTCTCGAACGTGAAATATACTTGTCACCGAACTTGCCTCTCATTGTTTCGCGTGCTGTGTGACATGTGGCACCGTCTGGTTGAAACCACATGTCAGGCAAGCCCAGCTCTTCCATTTTGGGCAAAAAAATTTGTAATCATCGCAGGGTAGCACTCGCCATTCACAGCAACATTCCTGCCTTCGTCGTCTTTGAAAAAGTACACAGAGGGAAAAACCTATGGACTCAATACATAAATTTATGTACTCATCGCATAGTTTTCTGCACACAAAAATTTTACATTTTTCATGTATTGAGTACATGTTGAAATCTTTATTGACTACATAATGCTTTCAAGCGGTTATGTAGTCAATAAAGAATTTTATGTACTCAACGCAAACTGTTACAAATAATTTTATGTAATGAGTAAAGATCTTATGTACGTATTACATAAATTATTGACTCAGTACATACATAATTTACTCATTACATATTTGGAGTACATAATTTTATGCAATGAGTACATACATTATTTACTCATTACATATTTTAAATGCATAATTTTATGTAATGAGTACATACATAATTTACTCATTACATATTTTTAGTGCATACATTTATATAATGAGTACATACATCATTTACTCATTACATATGTTAAAAACATAATTTTATGCAATGAGTACATGCATAATGTATTCATTATATATTTTTTGTTCATAATTCCATGTATTGAATATATACACAATTCATGCCTGTGCCTAAAGCACCCTCTCAACAAATGCAATAAATAATTTTATAAAGAAATGACTAGATTCCACAAAATAATTGGCAACTACTTATAGAAACCCAGCCATTTAATTCTTATCCAATCATCAATTTTGTTCTAGAGTACAGTGGATGAACTCATTCCCGCTCTGATTTTCTAGAGGCTTTAGAGGTGTTGCTTATTTGAAAATCAAGAAACGAATGACATAAAACAGCAAAATCGTGTTCCGATGTGAAAGAGATACGTGTACTGAGTCCATATGTTATGTACTGAATAAATGTGTCACTTCAATCGTATAAGAGGGACATGTACTGAGTCTATATTTTATGTATTGAGTAAAGTTTTGTAAAAAATTACATAACACGTTGATTGAGTACACGTTGCTTGTATCTATTGAAGTCTGCTATGTATTCAACACATAACATGATGTATTGAATACATTTTTTATTCATTTTAAAAAGTGAATAAATTGATATGTAGTCAGTACACGCTCCCTTTACTCAGTAAATACTGCTCTTGTTGCGTTCTCATACAAGTTGAAGTGCATAGATTTTACATAGCTGTCTCTGTACTGACTACATAACTTTTTTCCTTAGTGTACGGTCCAATGATGCCACCGGCCCATGATCCACACCAAACAGTGCATTTTTCGGGATGCATTGACAGTTCTTGTAATGCTTCTGGCTGCTCTTCACACCACATACGACAATTCTGCTTGTTAACGTATCCATTCAACCAGAAATGATCTTCGTCGCTGAACACAAATTTTCCGGAAAAAAGGGGATTTTTGGAAAGAAGAGGAATAAATTCACTGAAAAAGGAAAAAACGAACGTGAATATCGCATTTCAATCAATTCTGAATGAATTTATTGGCACCTTGTTAAAAACAGCATCACACAAAATTAATGTTTTTTTAAAATTTGCACACGAACTTTAAAATTTAGATTAATTTGAAGCATACACTTGATACAAAACCTACATAGATTTTTTTCGTTGTTAACTTGAGAAGAAATCATTGAACTATTTTTACACACGAAAACTATACAATGAAACACTGAAAAGTACGTTTTTTTCCCAGCATCACAAAACACTGTTGGCAGATTGTCAAAATTTCTTTGTTTACAAAAAATAAGCATACATCAAAAAATACGAATAACCTTATAATTATTCAATCATGGTCAGGCGTGACGTTACCTCAGAATATCATAAAAAGCAATTCAAAATTTTTTTAAATTTTATTAGTTAATTGATATTTGTTTGCTGTTTTGCATTTATTTTGCGGTTAGTTGTTGTTTTAGCAAAAGTTTTGCATAAGAGTTCAATTGCACAATTACTCTTAGAAATGGAAATTGTAAAGCGAAAATGCTCATAGAACTAAACAAAACTGACCAAAACTTTAACTTTAACTTGGTAGCCCGATATCTTGCCAACGCAACATGGAAAAAATTTGAACTCTTTAATTAAAATAATTTTGAATATTTGTCTTTAATAATACAAGTAAAAAAAATGTTGGGTTTACTTTTAATATTTTGGTGACGGTAGACTTTTCTGCGGAAATGCCCATATTTTAATTTGTATGGAAAATAAAAGACTCAGTACTTGCGACAACCTCAAAACTGGTTTTCACCAAGCCTGGTTTTCATTACGTGCAAGAATCGAGTTTCTACTGTTCTTGTATAAAAACTTCTTGTATAAAAATGAATGCTATAATATTTATTGAAACATACTCCTCTACTTTTCTCAGTTTCAAATATCAAATCTGAAGAGGCAGATATTTACGATAAAATCAAAAACATTCAGGCTTCGGTCATGCCTGAAATTCAGACCGAACAACATTTTCTACCGGGTTGTTATTTTATCACAACTTAATCACTATGAAGTCGACGGGATATAAATTGGGTCAAAAACCTTACAACATTTATTTTCTAATACCAATCATAAACTAAAAGTTGTTGAAAGCAAAAAAAAAAAAAAACAAAAAACAACAAAATCTAAACAAAAAACTGCAATAATAAAATCCAGTCTAATGTAGAAGAGAACATTTAATTGTTGTAGTTATGCTGGTTGTTGCTATTTTAGTTGTTGTTGTTGTAACTCTTCGACGAGAACATAAAATTGTTGTGTTGTTTGTTTTTTTATTCTGCATAAAGTTTGACAGTGTTGCAACTTTGGTAAACCTGACAACAACAAATATAGACGTTATGAACTTGGCGTGTTCGCTTTGTTTTCTGACTTTTAGTCGTGATAGCAAAAACTAAGCAAAAACAAATTGTTTACCAACCTGCCTTACCCTTCGCCCCTCTTCTCATACTTCTTAGTACACACAATTTCAGCAACAATTATTTGAAGTGTTTAACTTTTGAGCGAACATTTTTCGTTGATGAAGTTAACTTGATTATGACACGAACTCCAACATTCACCTCAAACTGTTGGATGGTGAACTTTTTAAGAGTTGTTCGTTGAATCAGCTGCTTGGTTTAAAGGGTGAAAAAAAATTGTTCAGCATGCATATGTGTGTGTGTCTCTTTTTGTGGTTGCTTCGAAATGTTGTGAATATGCTAGAGTTACGTTTAGAAGTGTGCTTTATGCTGAAATCGCAATACTGCGTTAGGTCGGTCATGCGTCGATCGTACTTTATATCGACGTTGCATAAACTTTACGAGATGAACTGACAGAACGCACGACCTATTACTTTACAAAACTCAATGTTGCGCTGACAGATTGTGCGTCTGTAATTTTGGCGATGCCAATAAAAGCAGCTACACAAAAATGCCCACAAAAGTTGTTTTTCCTCCACTTCTAAATCTCTCAATTTCTATATAAATTTCTAAGATATCGAATAATACAAATAGATTAACTTTATCAAAATCTTAATTTGATTACTTTAATAGCATGAGTAATTAAAAAACATTATATAAAACATAAATTCCAGCGATAATAAAAGAAATCCCACGAAAATCTATCTTTGCCAGTGAAACCATAAAACACCCACATTTTAAGCGCTTTCAATGAAAATGCAACTCTGCTCTATGAAGAAATGTCAAACGCACGACCGAGTAGAACATTTTTCTACTTATCTCGTTAGATCGTACTTTGGTCGTATTTTATCTCTTCTTCTTGTTTTACGATATAAAGTACGACCAACGCTTTAGGTCGCATTTGGATTTGCACCATAAGAACACGTTGATCTCTACTCGAGCTGTCAACGCACGACCGACCTAACGCAGTATTGCGATTTAGCCATTAAGCTCTTATGTTGCTGTTATTCTTGTTGTTGATGTTGATATTGTTTTTGCTATTTTTGGCGTTACATAGAACCAGTGGCGTAGCGAGGGGGGGCAGGGGGTGTCATCATGCCCCGGGCGCCACTCGCAGAGGGGCGCCAAATCATTCTCAAGACAAGCAAAGTTTTGCAAACAAATTTGTTTTAATTAATTAATTCAATAATTAAGTTAGCCAACTGTAGGGTACAATGCTATAATAATGCTGCCCTTATGTCAAATCACATATCTGGCGTTCAACAAAGAATAATAGAAAAAAATAAGGCAACATTTGTAAATAGTGATAGCTAACAAGGCAACATTGTGATAGCTGGTGACAGCTAACCAAGATTCAATCTTTGTAACATGTTTTCGAATAATTGATAACATACGTCTCTTTTTCTCACGTTCAATATTACCATGGAAATTGTTAAAAATGCTTTAAAAAACCTGTTAAAGAATCTGTAACACGATGGAGTGCCAGAGCGCAAGCAGTTAGCGTTATTGTCAAGGGTCTGGAAGAATACGTAGAACTAAAAGAAAAATTAGCAGATGAAAATACTGCCATAAGTGGTACACCAGAAATGCTGCAATCTTTATCTTACACCGAATTTAAATATCATAACTTTAGTCCATTGCTGGCTTGAACTCTGAGAGAATTGACCGTGTGCAGCTCAGATTACAAGGTCCTAAAATTAAGTTTAAAGAAGCGTTCCATGATCTCAAATTATTGGCGACTGAACTTGCAGAAATTCGTAACGAGATGTTTGAAAAAGTTATCGAAAAGGCACAAAATTTTTGTAAAAAATGGAGAATCGATACAACAATCCGAAAAAAATGTCGCCGACAAATGCGCGGAGAATTGACTCGAGATATGGTCTTTCCGCAGAAAGCGAAAAATCTGGCGTTATGAAAAGCGTTCTTGGTCATCTGCATCAGGAAATAAGTTCACAATTTACAAGACAAGGGACCTTAATTCCAAATTTTGGTATTTTCTTGACGTTGAAAATTTATTAAGTAAGAATAATCCGTACAACGATCTTGAAAAGAATTGTAAAAATTTGGGTTAGTTTTATAATACAGATTTAAATGGAACATAACTTCCATTTAAAGAAAAAGATGTTTTTCCGAACCTGCGAGTAGCACTTCAAATATTTATTACTATTTCAGTATCAATGTATCTCAGTGTAAAATTGAATAAAATATGTAAAATACAGTACAATGTCGAATTTTAGCATTTTCACTCAAATGCATCTCCTGACTGTATTTTTGCACGCATTTTTTTGTTGCGTGAAAATTCTGACAAATATTTTGTTGAGAAGAAATTGAAAAATTTGAGAAAGTCATGTCTCAAAATAGACCAGCCTTATTCATACAAAAATTCAATATATCTTTAGTTCGTGTTTGTAAGAGTAGAATAAAGTTAAAATATTGAATGTAACATGATCAGTTCGATACAATTGATGTCAAAACTATATATAGTAAAATTTACTTAATTGAAAAAAAAAGTTAGCGAGTATTTGAGCAAGCAACAGTTATCTTTAACGAACTGTCAAAGTTAGGAATAAACATTGCTAGCAAAGTTGTTATGGATACGAGTTAACAGGTTAGGTAGTTAAGGGCCAGTTAACGATAACCACAAGTGTCTTTTGGGAATTCCACTGATATTAATGCTCTACATAAAAAATAATTTAAAAGTGAAGTGGCTGAATACTTTGAAAAAAATAAGACTAGCATAACAGAACAACCCAAAATAATCAAAGCTCAGAATTACTAATATCCTTAGACTTTCATTCTTCATTCCTTAACCAACGTTATTTTCTCTTCATGTCCTTTTATTTCTTCGGCTAATGATACTCCTATTCTAATGTTTGAAACCACCTTTTTTATTTAAACCAATTTAGAAATATATTAAAAAACTTTTAAATGAATTGGTAACATCTCGATGTTACTCGATATTTGTACTCGTACAACTAATATTTGTCAAATGTACCTCAATCAAAAATGTCAGATGTACCCAAATGCTCTCGGCATCTTTTTTTTAAAACTTTTTTAGTTTATATTTAGTTCTATTGAAATTCACTTATATTTTCAAAAAAAATAAATAGTTTTTACCTTTTGTAAAAAGTACTTTGATTAACTTTTATAACTCGGTCAGGAAGTCGTTACGTATCAGTGCCGGAAAATAACAGTTACGCGCGCAAAACATAAGAACTTTTCTGTTTTTTTTCTTCATGTAATGCAAAAATCGTCAAACTTCGTGACGATTACTGAAATACAATGATGCAAAATTTATAAAACAAATTATTGTAAATAACGGTTCGTCCATACCGAAAACGTCATAGTCAAATGTGCACCAAAGTCAAGGGTACCCCAGTTTACCCTACTAGGCTTAACTATAAAAACTTGTTTTGCGATTTTCGTGTTAAGAGACCCTAAATCTGAAACAAAATATAATGAACTGTCGTGTACAGAACCTTTTTCGGATTTCCACGCACAGTGTTATTTGTATTAATGTAATTTAATAAGTGTGTTATAATTATTTGTACTAAATATTAAAAAATATATATAATATATCATAATTTTTTTCATTATTTCATTGGGGGCGCCAAAAAATTTTTTTGCCCCGGGCGCCAGTTATGCTCGCTACGCCACTGCATAGAACGCAGTTGGCAACTCTGCTTAAATACACAGGCTATGTATTATGCTCATACAACTATTTAAACATGTGTGTGTGCATGCATTTAAATACATACAAACACACACATACTCACACAGGCACACAACATTAATTTACTGTTGAAATTGTTCACCTGTATGCGATGCACTTTTAGTCAGGTTGCCACGTTGTGATGAAAACATGTTTCCTGTTTTTGTTGCTTACGGCTGTGGAAAATGTGCTACGTTGTTGGTTGCCACAAAATTATTTCATTCGAAAGCAGAAAAACGACAACAACACAAAGAATATATTTATTGCATTATTCACATGCATGCACAGTGGAACGAATCAAAAAAAATTGTGATCAAAATAAGAAAAAAACGCCGCAAGCACTCCACATCAGTATTGTGGATAGATGATTAGTATTGGTAAAAACAAAGTTGCTCTTTTCAAAACTCTTAGAACCTTTTTTGTTCCAATTATTGCTAAATACAAACTACAAAAATTTTATCCCAAACAGCTGTTATTTAAAGGTGGCACAACGTCCTCAAAGCGTAGAAATCAGATATCAGAGCGGAGACACATATGACGCGGTAATAACATGAAGACACAACGACAACATGGCGAAGAGGTAAATGTCGTCATATCGTAAACAACGGGAATATTGTTTTCGCATTAGTAATAAGCTGTGTTGCCTACCTTAATCCCTACTATCGACAAAAAAACTAGGATTGTTACTCGAAAGGAAGCAGCTGCTTAGATTGAAGTAAAGCTAGTAATAGGAATACTATACATGTTTTGTCAGCGACCTCATTCCTCAACCTCAGACCTCAAATCCTTAAAATTGCAGGATTATTCAGTCAGACAGTTCCCTGGGATGGGAAACTACATTCAGCTCTAATGGAAATAATGCAAGCCTATCAACTCGCAGTTATTATGTCAAGAGAAGGTGAATTGAAGCTACTTGGTGTAACGCAAATTCCAAATGGAACAGGGAAGAGGCACAAGCAAACTCTGTTTTTAATAAATTGGAAAAGTGCAATTCGATAGATCGCATCCAGTGTATTAGTGTGGACAAAAAATATCGGGAATTTGTTTATCAATAAAAAATCATTATTAATTCTTTCAAATTCATTTCATCCCCCTGCGTTTCTTTTAAGTTTGGTTTTATCTTGATTTTAGCGAAAAGCCTGAGGTCACATGGTGATAAGTGAGGCGAATTTCGAGTGCAGTGCGAGATGTACAATCTTGATGCAGACACTAAAAAATGTCTCTCCGCATTTCAGGTCCTTTTAAAGGTTCATAAAATCCAGAGGCGCAACCAGGAATTTGTTTTTTTGGGGCGGGTTTATCAAATCTTTCGCTTATATATGAAAACTATTTTACGTAGTTATAGCGGCTGTAATGTAGCGGTTAATGCGTCAGATTTTTGCACTAATGGTTTAAATTTCAAACAGCTCGAGCAACATATTTTTTTCAAAGTCTTCATATCACTGTAATAAGTTTCAACAAAACAAAGCATATGTTTACTTATTTTATTTTCTTAATAAAGGCTGATTTTTTTTCAATTTGTTTTTACAGTGTAAATTTTTTGACACTTCACGCGTGATTCGTAACATGTAGCAAAGCCAAAAATGCTCAGTTAGGTTTGCTATTTTACCATTAATAGACTAATAAACTAACAGCTCTTGCAAATCATTGCATTTTTTTATTCAATTGTGTGCTCTGAGAGAAATTTGTTTCGCTAATAACGTTCATTTTATGATTGTCATAATCGACCTGCCGAACAGGCCATTCAAGGTATCGTGACCAAATTTCGCACCAATTTCACTTGATTGGAAATCAATCCACCAACCCATATGAGGAGAGTGCCGAGTACCGAATACTTGTATTATTCGACCATCTGGAACATTTTACGTAAGGACCTCAGTATTGAACTATATAAAGCCGGGTACTTACGACAAAGTAGATTTTTTGGTGAATGGGCCTTAGAAAAGTTGGATGAAGACCTACTTTTTTATCAAAAAATTGTCTTCATCGTACGTCAGCAAACAGAATCGCCGAATTTGGTCTGAAGAGCAGCCAAAGGCAGTTTAACAGCTATCAATGCACTCCGAAAAATGCACTGTTTGGTGCGGTTTGTTAACCGGCGCCATCACTGAACAGATATTTTTTGAAAAAGAATGAAAATCGTAACATAACAGCCAGTGGAGCAAAGTACCGTGCGATGCCGATTTTTTTTTGCCCCTCAAAATGGAAGAGATGGACTTGGGCTCTCAACAAGACGGTAGATACCCATACATGATACACGACGCGAGATACCATAGACCTATTTAGAGACGAATTTGTGAGGGATCAAAATTCACGTTTTGATGAAGTCCAATGGCCACCACGATTTTAATGCGATTTTACCCCACTAGACTGTTTTATGGGCTAGTTGAAGTCTCTAGTATATAGAGACAAGCTAGCCACAAATGCAGCGCTTAAAGAGATATCGGCCGAAATGCTCCCTTTGTACTGCCGTTTTTCGACTCGTTTCTTATATTTAGAGTTCAGTCCCTCAATCACCTGTATAAGCGATGAAATTTACTCAAAAATCCTTTTTTTATATCTTAATTTTTTAAACACTTACTTGGTATCCAGTGAAGCCACATGATTCAGTTCCTAAATAATTCCGTTTGGCTTCCAAAACTGATGAAAAATATTTCATTCATAATTTCCGTTGGATTTTCAAAATCTGTTTCATTAAAAATCCCTCTTTGGAAAAGTGTCGTGAAGACCTTTCGTTGAAAAAGCTATTATTTCGATAAAAGTCAGCATTTGCTAATTCATGCTTATTAGTATAACTTTAATACATCACTGGACAAAAACGGGTGAACAGAAGAGAAATCGATACAACATATTTTTCTAATAAGCCCTTATTTCTAAAAATCGGATAATAAAGGGTGTTTTTTTTTAACAGCTTGCTGATTTGAAATTAAAATAACACATGCCAAATTATGAAATGGCCAAAAAATATATTCTTATTTGGTTTTCAAAGCGTCAATCGTTGCTGGTTTATCCACATAAACAAATTACTTCACGTATCTCCACAAAAAAGAATCAAGTGGTGTCAAATCACACGAACGCGGAGGCCAATTCACCGGTCCATTTCGCGAAATAATGTTGTCGTTGAAATGTTCTTTCAATAAGTCGATTCTTTCGCCCGCAGTAGGACAAGTGGCACCATTCTGTTGAAACCACATTTCGTCCACATCCATATCTTGAAGATTTGGTAACAAAAATTTATTTATCATGGTTCTGTATCGATTTCCATTCACGGTAACGCGTCGTCTTTCCTCATTTTTTAAGAAATAAGGACCAATGATTCCACCAGCTCATAGACCGCACCAAACAGTATATTTATCGGGATGCATTGGTAATTCTTAAACGACGTGTGGATTATCTTTGTTCCAAATACGGCAATTTTGCTTGTTGACATATTCATTCAACCAAAAATACGGACCATAAAATTCACGAAGTGCTCTATAAACATTTTGAATTGAACACTGTTTTTGAAAATAAATTTCCACGATTTGGAAGCGTTGTTCTGGAGTTAACTTATTCATGATGGTTTGCCAAACAATACTGAGTAGAAACGTCACTTTAAACTGTCAAAACAACTGTCATACAATAGAGTAATCCGTATTAAAAAAAAAAAAAAGAGTGCGTGTCAGCTCCGACGCGCGATTGGAGTTTACTTCTCATCGATTGTCTTGGAATTAAATAGAACCATGTACAATAGGCAAAGTTGGGAAATATATAAGCTCATCATGTATAAACAGTTAAAATAATAAATTTCATTACCAATATGAAATGTCGTTACCAAAAACTGAGGAAATAAAATTGAAATAACTTAAACTCGAAACGTGAAAGTCTGAAGTAAAATTTTTTACAAATCGTGAGGATTGAACCAAATCTAGAAGTCCCAGTGTTCTTCCAAAACTAAATCTATATTATGCTTATGACTCAAAAATTTTAAGACCTCACGTAGTTAAGTTACATCCGCTTGACCACAGAATCATCCATTTATGTCTAAATACTTCGTATAACTCATAAAAGTGACAATGACCTCAGACAATCCCATTGCATACGATTAGCTATAGAATCATCAATTTTGTTCGAAATGTTCCATGGAACCCATAAAAGTTCCAATGAATCGCCTGTGACCTATAAAAGTTCCAATAACCTTCCTATGACCTCAGATAATCCCATTGCATCCGATTGGCCATCGAATCACCCATTTTAGTCCAAATGTTCCATGGAACCCATAAAAGTTCCAATGACTTTCCTGTGACCTCAGATAATCCCATTGCATCCGATTGGCCATAGAATCACCCATTTTGGTCCAAATGTTCCATGGAACCCATAAAAGTTCCAATGACCTGCCTGTGACCTCAAATAATCCCATTGCATCCGATTGGTCATAGAATCATCCATTTTGGTCCAAATGTTCCATGGAACCCATAAAAGTTCCAATGACCCGCCTGTGACCTCAGATAATCCCATTGCATCCGATTGGCCATAGAATCACCCATTTTGGTCCAAATATTCTATGGAACCCATAAAAGTTCCAATGACCCGCCTATGACCTCAGATAATCCCATTGCATCCGATTGGCCATAGAATCACCCATTTTGGTCCAAATGTTCCATGGAACCAATAAAAGTTCCAATGACCCGCCTATGACCTCAGATAATCCCATTGCATCCGATTGGCCATAGAATCACCCATTTTGGTCCAAATGTTCCATGGAACCCATAAAAGTTCCAATGACCCGCCTATGACCTCAGATAATCCCATTGCATCCGATTGGCCATAGAATCACCCATTTTGGTCCAAATGTTCCATGGAACCCATAAAAGTTCCAATGACCCGCCTATGACCTCAGATAATCCCATTGCATCCGATTGGCCATAGAATCATCCATTTTGGTCCAAATGTTGCTTCAACCAATAAAAGTTCCAATGACTCCCCTGTCACCTCCATGGAATCCATGGAATCCATTAAAGTGCTAATGACCCGCCTGTGACCTTGATAATCCCATTGCATCCGAATGGCCATAGAATCATCCACTTTTGTCCAAATTCTCCATGGAATCCATTAAAGTGCCAATGATCTGCCTGTGACCTTGATAATTCCATTGCATTCGATTGGCCAAGCATAACGCAAAAATAGTTGAAAATTCAACCATAACGCAAAAAATAGTTGAAAACTCAAACGTAACGAAAAAAAGTTGAAAATTCAACCATAACGCAAAAAATAGTTGAAAATTCAAATGTAACGAAAAATAGTTGAAAATTTGACTTTACCCCCTAATATAATTTCTTTATATGCAAATCGATTCTAAAGGAGTAAACTCCAAAAAACCCCATAACAAAACACCCTTTATTTGGCAATTTAGAAAAAAATATTTATGAAACAGATTCGGGAAAAAATAAATTTTATAAAAATTGTGAATTGTTACGGAATTATTTTTTTACTGAAACACATGATTTCACTATAAACTTAATTCCCACAGAGTTTGGGTAAGTTTGTGTTTGAAAAAAAATTACGATAAAAAAAGGACAAAAAATTACGATTTTAGAGGGACTCAACAGATCAACCGAATAATTTCTTTGATTATTTCAATGGTGAGGGCCTCAACCGATTTTCCTCAATTTCAAGCTTCATTGTTTTGTTTTTTTTTAATAAAGTTTTTCCCAAACATTTCCATGCTAAAAATTGAAAATAAAACTCAAATCTAAGTATTTTCAACAACCCCGCAACTAGACAGGAACAGAACTTAACAAAAACAAAATAACAACCGAAATTATGAATCATCGGGAATCGAATTGATATATACGTTTGGGGTTTTCACTCCTCTGATAAGACGGGGGTTTACCTTTTCTATTAATCAATTTGATTGAATTATATTTTGCAGGGCACTACTTTGGGGGTTTGGTTGCGCTAATAATATCACCCCAGTAGTATTCTTTGTTAACAGTTTAGCCGGTTGGAAATAATTAAAAATCCACTATACCATGATTACCGAATAAAACTGTTAAGGAGGGACTTTTTATAATTTTGTATTTTAGCAAATATTCTTACGAATTTCATGAATTTACGAATTTTTTTTTTTGTATTTTTTTAAACTTGATTCACTATCGTATGGCACGAGCTTTAAGTCAATATTTTTTACCAAAAATTGAAAAAAATTTTAAAAAAAGCTCTTTTCGTACGATAACAAATTTTGTTAAGATTTAAAAAAGTTATTTTTTTTTCCAGATTGCACAATTTTTGCGACTCCCAGCGCTGCAACCACGAGACCCCGTTTTTTTTTCTGGCGCCAGCTTAGAGCTCTATAAAACCATGTTGGAGTAAAAAATATATTTTTTTGAATATTTTTCCTTGTAATTTGTTCAATTCTTTACAATAATAAAACAAAAATTTTGAAAAAATGTTTGGTTTTGACTGAGTTATGAATTTTTAAAAAAAGGTCTGTTTTCTCTACCGCGAATGTAATGTCCTACCTTAACAAGACCTTGATTCTTGGCTTTCTGTGACGTGGTTTTTTCGGAAGTATTGTTTCCGATTACCATTTAGAGCATGAAATCGAGCGTTTTCGGCACAAATTAGTATTCCACTTTTCTGATTCCCAAATGGTCTCTCAAAATGTTTTGTGATCTTCCGATATAAAATGGTTTTCACTGATCTTCCTATATTCCAACAAGGTCAGTAAGGTCTCGGACTCATGTTTTGATTTTGTTGACGTGTAGCTCAGAGGCGTTCCTAGGATTGGTGTCACCCGGGGCGGGTACTCATGGTGTCACCCCCTATAGATAAGAAATTTTTAAACCAATAGTAAGTGAAGTGAAGAAGTAAGAAACCAATTCGATGTGATTTAGTGTTTTTATTATTATCTTTATGTTTTTCGAAAAAAAAGGTTAAATAAAGAAAACTGAGTAAGGGCGGTGAAAAACTTAGTATTTTTCTATGCAAAAATTCACAAAGTTTCCACAAACCTTTACTTTATTAAACCTGGATAACTTTCTTGTTTATAAAAAGGTGCAGATAATATTTTGGAAATAAAAATTTAATACTTCGAATCAAAATACGAAAAAGTTTCGCTAAAATCGAAGAAGTTTTTTTGTAATCCAATTTTGAAATTTGATTTTTAATATTTTTCTGTGCAAAATTTACATTTTTTGTAAAAAATCACTTTTTAAAATTGCAAATCTTTCTTGTTTATAAAAAAATGCAAATAATATTTTGAAAATAAAAAATAAATACTTTAAATAAAATAACAGAAAAGTTTAGCTAAAATCCAATAATCTTCTTTTTTTTTTGTTATAACTTAAAAACAAAACAAAAACATTTTTTTTCTATTTTTGTACCATTTCGATGCATTGTGCGCTTAAGAAATAAATAACTTTCGGAATAACCTCATCGAAATCAATATTACTTGCAAGCTTGTTTTCAATGGATAAAATAGCAAGATCGGATACTCTTGACTCTCCCTTGGAAGACCTTGAATAAGTTTTAATTAATTTTAGCTTTGAAAACGTTTCCAAAATGTTTTTTCCTCATTAAGGGCTATTAAGAGCTATTAAAAAAAATGAGAAACACATTTTTTAACGTATTTTTTAACGTAAGCATTTTTTCACTTTTTCTGACTGTTTGAGATATAAAAAAATATCGAAATGGTGTCACCCGTAAAATGGTGGGACCAGGGGCGGACCGCCCCCTCTGCACCCCCTAGGTGTTGCTTATCAGTTGATGGTGATGTTCATCCTGGCCGTGCCTCGTCTTCAACGCTTTCTCAATACTGTTTGCACATTTTGTACCACTCATAAACTCATGTCTTCGATAAAGATTGCTCACCGAAGGTCTTCACAATATTTTAAATGTTATGACAGCTGAAATTCCGAATCCGTACACAAAATTTAATGAAACTGCGTTGTTAAATAGTTTCAGACATTATAAAAAAAGAAAAATTAATTTTTAAACAAAAAAAAAAAAAAAATTGGCCATTTCAGCCCTTGAAAGGACTTTGACCTAGCTTCTTATAATAAATTGTGTTGTGTGTGTTATTAAATGTTTGCACACAACTGACCGGGAACTGGACCTACATGTTTGATGCCGACTCCGAACGGCTAAAGATTATGTTCTCAAGAAGCTTTACATGGCATTATTTACTCTCTGAGGTTTGCCATTGTCTGCAGAGAGGTAGTGGCCGATTTTTTTTTTATTGAAAAACTTTTCGCCGCGACTGGGATTCAAACTCGGGCTCCGAACATGCTAAGCCACACACTGAACCTGCATGGCACGGTCACCACTACACAAAATTTAATGGAACTGCGTTGTTAAATAGTTTCAGACATTATAAAATAAGAATTTTATTATATGAAATCCCATAGAAATTTTGTGAACGATTTTCAAAATAAGTCCCATTGTTCTCTCTTGCTCACAGCTACAATGTAGCATTGAGTAACTTTAATTAAAATTTTCAACTTTGATAATCAAATTGGCCACGACATGTGCCCCAAAAATTATGTCTGCTCTTATATCTGAAATATTTTTTATATATTATTTTAATAAAAGGACGACGATAGCACAAAAAAAAAACATAACTAGAAAAATATATGGTTTGCCACATAGAGCCTTAATTGCTTTCATTTTGTTATTTGTTTGCTGCTCTCTAGCATTTCTCTTGTCCGCACAAAGACATGCATACCACAAGAGTTGAGTTTCATTATAACCAAATAACTTGTAACTTTTTTTTAATTGTGTTTATTTTGCCAACTACTCAGAAACTTTGGCCATCCTTAAAGATGAATAAATATGTATATATAAATAGATGTTTGAATGAACGAGTAGTTGACATGTTAATGCCTAAGCATCGTTATAAATAAAATTAATGTTGAACGCTACTTAAGAACAGAGTTTTTGCAATATATTTTCAGACAGAGTATTGAACTTGTCCAAAAAACTGACCTTGAAAGCTAAGAGGATTATGTGAAAAAAACCATTATTGCTTCATTTTTGTTAGCAAAGTTTTTTTAGATTATCATATAAAATGGCGACGACAGTTTTCTTATTTGTTTTTTTCATTTTATCGTTGTCTTGAAAAC
Organism: Tetanocera ferruginea; assembly: GCA_958299015.1. Lineage (NCBI taxonomy): Eukaryota > Metazoa > Arthropoda > Insecta > Diptera > Sciomyzidae > Tetanocera > Tetanocera ferruginea. The sequence continues at coordinate 37,199,707 of OY282641.1, forward strand.
AGAGACCAGCAGAAAATTTACGCTTAACTTGTTTGCATTATTTTGCATTTTCTTGGTTGTGCTTGAAAAAAATTATGAACAAACTTAATGATGACCATTAAAATATTTCAACTCACTGGCGGCAGCCACTTGAAGTCATGCATCAAGGCTTCATTAAAAAATTTATTTAATTTGCTTTTTAATTTATACAGAAATAAATATTTAAATAAATTAATTTTCAATTCTTTTTAGTCTTTGCAGTTTTTATCCAGTGCTGAAATGCACTTTAAAAATTTTGCGATACGAGGGTAAATTAATTTAAGCGCGTGGCTGCCATGGCTAAAGAATTAATACTTTCATGTCCACTGCTACGTTCTTTCAAAAGTACGTAAAAGAAACTATAAATTTTAAGCCATAATTTCAAAGTTTCAGTTTCCCTTCATTAAAATATTTAACAGATTTGCGTTTAGTTTTTCGAAAAGTTTTTCTTTTTTCATATTTATGAGAATCAACCAAAATACATACATAAATATTTGGCTACCTGTAAAGTTAATTTTTTCCTACCTGTTTATTTTATAGCACTGCCATTTTCATGATTTTCTCCAAGTTCAATATTTGTTTTCATATAAAGTGTTGCCACATTACATTAATTACAGCCATGAAAATATTTATGTTTTCATTTAATTAAATTTAAGCAAATATTGAACATTTATAAATGCAAACTTAGTATGGTTATGTGCATGTTTTTAACTCAGTAAATGTCTGATAAAGTTAAGAATAATACGATAGATATTGTGGAATTTTGAATTTTTTTGTTTGTTTTTGTTTTTCTTTTTCAGTACATATTCCATGAACAGCATAATATTTTTATGACTCATTTTAATTAATGCCAGTAACAACAAGACAAATTAACGTACACTTTCACACATTTATGTACAAACTTTAAATTTGCATAAATCGTGTTTTATGATTCTCGTTAAAAATTTAATAAACCACTTTTAACGCATTGTTTACGATGCCAATATATGAAACAGTTAATGTTGGCTTGTTTGAAAAATCAACAAGCAAAATTATTAAAAACTTCGTGCAAGTTTAATTATGCATTCATGAGTACCAAATAAAAATATCATACAATTTATAGCAAAAGTAAAGTAACTTTATGTTTGAGAATTAATAAATTAAATTAAGTTATAAATAATATGACTTTTAGAGTAAAATATTTAATTATAAAATAAAAAATTCACTGTGAAATGATCGGATTTTATCAACGACAGGACAGTTCATAAAGATAAGAACCCATTATAAGGTCTAATAACTTACTTCAAATTCCTTATCATGAGTCAAAAATTATATTTTTATAAACTTATCTTCATGTAAGCAGAATCTTGAATTTTTCCTTGAAATGACTCGGCGTATATCAACTGCACCATTACAACACGAACGTAGTTTGTTCTTGAAAAATATTTTTCAATCGAGACACCTTTCAAAAAAATTCACAAATTCTTGTTAAAAATTTAAAGATTTCATAAAGTAATGAGATTCTATTCATAAAATAAGAGCTCGAAATAAACCGGACCACAGTATGTAATTGAAAGATTTAGTGGTGCATTTAAAACCAATGAGAATAAAGGTAACCATAACCATAACCATAAGCATAACCATAACCATAACCATAACCATAACCATAACCATAACCATAACCATAACCATAACCATCATAATCATAACCATAACCATAACCATAACCATAACCATAACCATAACCATAACCATAACCATAACCATAACCATAACCATAACCATAACCATAACCATAACCATAACCATAACCATAACCATAACCATAACCATAACCATAACCATAACCATAACCATAACCATAACCATAACCATAACCATAACCATAACCATAACCATAACCATAACCATAACCATAACCATAACCATAACCATAACCATAACCATAACCATAACCATAACCATAACCATAACCATAACCATAACCATAACCATAACCATAACCATAACCATAACCATAACCATAACCATAACCATAACCATAACCATAACCATAACCATAACCATAACCATAACCATAACCATAACCATAACCATAACCATAACCATAACCATAACCATAACCATAACCATAACCATAACCATAACCATAACCATAACCATAACCATAACCATAACCATAACCATAACCATAACCATAACCATAACCATAACCATAACCATAACCATAACCATAACCATAACCATAACCATAACCATAACCATAACCATAACCATAACCATAACCATAACCATAACCATAACCATAACCATAACCATAACCATAACCATAACCATAACCATAACCATAACCATAACCATAACCATAACCATAACCATAACCATAACCATAACCATAACCATAACCATAACCATAACCATAACCATAACCATAACCATAACCATAACCATAACCATAACCATAACCATAACCATAACCATAACCATAACCATAACCATAACCATAACCATAACCATAACCATAACCATAACCATAACCATAACCATAACCATAACCATAACCATAACCATAACCATAACCATAACCATAACCATAACCATAACCATAACCATAACCATAACCATAACCATAACCATAACCATAACCATAACCATAACCATAACCATAACCATAACCATAACCATAACCATAACCATAACCATAACCATAACCATAACCATAACCATAACCATAACCATAACCATAACCATAACCATAACCATAACCATAACCATAACCATAACCATAACCATAACCATAACCATAACCATAACCATAACCATAACCATAACCATAACCATAACCATAACCATAACCATAACCATAACCATAACCATAACCAAGCGCCGACTTACACACAGAACGAAAGAAGAACTTAATACAATTCCACGTAAATCTAATAAAAAATGTGTCTTTTACAGAGGTTTTAAAAAAATGCCTTTTTAAAAATAGCAAAAAATTCAATTTCTGGTGGTCAATAAGAGTTATAATGAAACAAAATTTTAACAATTTTTTTATGTCAAAATGTTAGTATGAGTCAGAAATTAAAATTTAAGAAGATGTAGGTATCGCTCTGTGAAAATAAAAAGTAACAAGCAAAAAACATGTTTTTATAACCAAAAAGGACCTTCAGTAGAATCAAAATTTTTCTCTGATTGGAAATAAAAAGTATGCAGAAATCATTTTAATGAGTTCCTATAACTTTTTAGACCCCGACCGGTTGACATCTTTTTTATCCATATAAGAATGATCCGGCCTATTACATAGATCAATTATTAATAATACATACTTAACAAATTCTTATTTTAAATGTAGATGAGCACAAACAACGATGAAAAAAAACCAAAATAGAGGTTTATTATACTTACACAAAACCATTACAGTAGAAAAAAAAACATCTATGGTGATCGAAAAAAAAGTCACGTGCGAATGGCACGTGCAACCATCTCTTTTATTGAATAAAAAAAATATAAATCCTTTATGTCTACAATGCTAGCCATTTTTAAGGAACATCAATGCACAACACTAAAAAAAAATTATATAAAAACATTGCTTCCCATTTCGCTGAAATCCGCGTTTGAATTTTTTGCCACGAAAACCACTTCTGTTTTTGGTCACGTGCGACCACCTTGGTTTTTTTTAATTTCTTGAGAACTAATAACGACACAATAATTGACAATACCAATAATTAAATGGCTAATTGATAGCTATAAGGCTCGCTTTTTGTTTTTTTTAAACTTGTTTTATTATGACATTTTTTTTACTTGAAATGTGTACAACAGTCAGGTTCAACACCATGGAAATGCCCATATGCATTTAAATGTTGATGACTAATTTACACATACCAAATTTTATTCCTGTAGCTCACAGTTAATGCCTTTATTATGCTTTCGCTATGGGAGGTGGGCGTGTTTATGGTCTTGTAATAATTTTTCATTGTATAAACTGGATTCATATTAAGTATCTAAATTGTAATTTGTTATTTTATATTTTTGATGTTGTTATTTCCATCTTGAAAACGGCAAGCAAAAGATTTATTCTTATTTGTCAACAATTTTTGTTAAACAAACATATAAACAAACAAACAAAAAAAAAAAAAACTGCAGTCATACAAATGAAGATATTGATATAAATTTTGCAGACTGCTTGAAAAATTTTGAGTAATAAAAATAAATCCCAGTTAAAACTACTAACAATAACTACAAGCAAGCCATCACCTAGTCTTTGACTACTAGACTTTGACTACTAGACTTTGACTACTAGACTACGCAGTTATCTATCAAATATATCACAACATAGCAAGTGAATGAAAAAATTTGTCAATGCTTTGTTATCGGCAGAGAAATACAGTCAACTAAACACACAACAGCGAGATTTAGTGCCCAGACTTGATTCAATTTTATCTCTCATATTTAGCTAAAAACTCTTCTGCCTCGTTTGGCAAAAATTCAGTTTGTTTTCAGCTGTATTACTGCATTCAATGTCAGTCGAGTATGTCTATTGGTCTATTTGTCTATTTAGCTTTTCGAGCATAAATTCATGTTGAGTTTGCTGAAGACACTTTGACAGTAATTCTATGGAAATCTCTGCTAATTCATGTCGCATTGAACATAAGCCATAAAATGCTCTCGAGTACGCATACAAACAAATGGGCGCGCATTTAATACAGACGCAATCATGTTCAAGCATGTGTTAGTTCTATATGATTTTATGAATTTGTGCGACCAAGTGTGAGAGTGTGTATGTTGTGGAGTAAAAAGTGGAATAACCAAATTAAGCAGACTTTCACATGCGGAGGCGTATGAGTGATATTTTTTATTATAGCTGTTGTTTAAGTTATAAAGAAAACGTTGTTTGTACTACGTTTTCAATATTTAAGAGATGCGATGAAGTAATTTACAACAAAAATTGACACAAAAGTTTCAGTAGAATAATATTTATAGAACATATCGAGCTTTTTTTTTAAATTCATTGAATTGGCTTGCATGGGATGATATGCGGCCTTATACTAGCAATTTTTCGGCCTATTACTAGCAATAAGTCAACAAAACTTTGATAACAAAAATGCTTATCCAATATATTTAATGTATTTTAAATTGTCAATGTTCAAAGCCATACTCTTAATATAGTTAGCAATAGCATCAATCACACACCCGATGGGCCAAACTGGTCCTTAACCGTAATTATTTAAATTTATTAGATTGAAAAGCTTAATATAAACCATTTGTATCAAGGTTGACAACAGTTATATATTTGAAATAAATACTTACTCAAAATAGTTAAAACTATTGATTCATATTCCACATTTAACATCCACATTAAACATATCCACATGAATTCTGCTTAAGGCTCAATGATTTATGATGTAAGCTCATTGACTGAATGAGCCAACTTAAAGCATCTTGAATTTATTTGCACTCGAATACATTTACATACATCTTTTATCACATTTATTGTCAAAAAGGCATATTTAAGGCAGCATTTAAAACATTTATGCCAGCTATTATCCTTAAAAAATTGCTACTCTCTGTTGTCATAAAAAAGGGTTAATGTAAGTAAAAAATGTAAGCTTAAAATTCTTTTGCAAGCCTTCTCCCATGAGTGTTAAAACACTTTCTTGTTTGTAGCCTCTATTGTGTTTTCACAGCGTATCCTTTTTAACATAAATTTTATATTCAACGCTTAGAGACTTTTGGAAAATTGTACACTTTTGTAGCAATCCTTTAGAAGGCATTCAATATTAAGGCATTTTTAGTTGAATTGACTTTCTTGATGATAAAGTAACAAGCTCAGCATATTCATGTCAAGGTCGTGCCATTTTCTGGTAAAATAATCAATCATTAACCTTCAAAAATGCTGTATATTCGAATGCAGAATAAGACAGATAGACATTTTTCAAAGAGAGAAAATATTTTAAAAAGAAAAAAATGCTGGTCTACTTTGGTATGTTATACAAAAATAAAACAACATAAAATAATTTTTTAAATAAGTTTTATTTTTTATCTACACTCAGAAAAAATTTTCTTGGAATATGATTGCTGCAGAGCAAAGCTGTAAAAGATTGCAATAACTTTTATTTTTAAATCTTTGTGATTTATTTACCTTTTGATTGAAATCATTTTAGTTCAAATCTTACTTACTTACTTAGATGGCGCTTACAACCGTTGGTCGGTTTTGGCCTCGTCTAAGAATTTGCGCCAGCCTCTTTTGTCGTGCGCTTGCTGGCGCCAGTTGAAAACTCCAAGCGTCGTCAGGTTATACAATGCCTGGTCTTTCCAACGGAGATGCGGTCTTCCTCGCCTGCGTTGGCCACCGCTGGGTACCGAATCCAATATTTTTTTCGCTGGAGCTTCGTCGTTCATTCTCTCGACATGACCTAGCCAGCGAAGCCGCTCTATTTTAATACGCTTGACTATATCGATGTCGGCATATAGCTCATACAGCTCGTGGTTCCATCGTATTCGGCACTCGCCATTGACGCAGATTGGACCATAGTTCTTGCGAAGGATTTTTCTCTCGAACGCTCCCAAAGTCCTTTGATCAGAGCTGCTCAACGTCCAGGTTTGTGATGCGTATAGTAGGACGGGCATGATTATTGACTTATAGAGCGTCAGTTTTGTTCGTCGGGAGAGAGCTCTGCTTCTCAATTGCCTACTGAGCCCAAAGTAACACCTGTTGGCAAGAGTTATCCTTCGTTTAATCTCAATACTGATAAGTCCTTCACTACCTCAAAGGAGGTGTTGTCAACAGTGACGTGGTTTCCAAGACGCTGGGACTGTTTGTTTGTTGACACGAGATACTTCGTTTTACCTGCGTTCACTGCAAGACCCATTCGACTCGACTCTTTTTCTAGCCTGGAGAATGCTGCACTGACTTCGCGCGTATTTTGGCCAATGATGTCAATATCATCAGCATACACCAGCAGCATAACGCTCTTATAGAAAATTGTGCCGCTGCGTCTCAGGTCAGCAGCTCGGATGATCTTCTCCATTACTATATTAAAGAAGTCGCACGATAAGGAATCACCTTGTCTGAAACCTCGCTTGGTATCGAACGGAAGGGAGAGGTCCTTCACGATTTTCACTGCGCTGCTGGTGTTGTACAGTGTCATCCTGCAAAGACGTATTAGCTTCGCAGGAATACCAAATTCAGACATGATGGAGTATAGGTGACTCCTTATTGGACTGTCAAAGGCGGCTTTGAAATCGACAAAGAGATGGTGCGTGTCGATTTATTTTTCGAGGGTCTTTTCCAAGATTTGTCGGAGCGTGAAGATCTGGTCAATGGTGGACTTTCCAGGTCTGAAGCCACACTGATAAGGTCCAATCAGTTGGTTGACGATGGGCTTCAGTCTTTCACACAATACGCTCGAGAGGACCTTATATGCGATATTTATTTAGTTCAAATCATTAAAACTAAATTTTGAATTCATTCATTCACTCGTGATTGCTTTCTGATGATATTGAGTTCATTTCGGGTCAATCATATTGATTTAAATTTCAAATGTATTCTCATTTGATTTAACTCAGAAGAGATTTCAATCATTTGAATTAATTCCAAAATTGTTGCAATTATTTGATTTAATTCAGAAAATATTTCAACTATTTGTTTTCAATCAAAAATGGTTTCAATCATTTAAATTAAATGCCAAAATGAATTACTTTTTATGAAATAAATTAGAAATAATTTTAATTAAATCTTTAAATGTCAGTAATAAATATTAAGACATGAATTAGCAGTGATAACTGTTAGAAATATATGATTTTTAGTTTGATGTCTTTTTTATGATAACACTTTTTTACGGTCTTATGTTACGCAGACATATGCGGACATAATGTTCCAGAATGTTGTTTTCAGTAGAATAAGTCTTATCTCTTACATGGGGTTATTTTTATTAATTTTTTCAAGGACATGAAACGTTTTTGAGTAATACTTTAGGGTATACCTACAGCCTTAAATACTCATCGTTCAAAGATAATATATGTACTTAAATATCAGATATATTGTGTGCTTAATGTTTATCTAATTTTAGATTCTGACACTTTTTTATTAAAGTCACAAAAAAGCATAATTTTAGAAAAAAAAATTATACATTTATTTAAGAAAATCAATCATTCTTATTAATTTTATAATAGAGTTGATTTTTTTTGTGATTTAAATTAAATGATTGAAATAATTTCTGATTGAAATCAAATAATTCGCAGCTTTTAACCAATATTTGCAATTATATAAACCAATAATTGCAATCATTTTGGACTTAATATAAATGATTGAAATTTATTCTAATTTCAATCAAATGATTGCATTCGAAATTTAAATCAATATGATTGCCCCGAAATTAATTCAATATCAACTGAAAGCAATCACCAATGAATGTATTTCGAATTTAATCCTTATGATTTATGGCTATAATGAATTCAATCTTTGTTTTTTCAATCACGATGTGATTGATTCGTATTTCAATCTACAAATGATTGATTCATTTACAGCTCTGCTTCAGAGAAAAAAAAAAACAAATTGGCCATTTCAGCCCTTGAAAGGACTTTGACCGAGCTTCTTATGATCAATTGTGTTGTGTGTGTTATAAAATGTTTGCACACAATTGACCGAGAGAATGCCTTTCTCTAAATGTGTTATTAAAAATTCTCTTAATATTATAAAAAGCTTCTATAAAAAAGAAAAATATTTAAAAAATATATCGTTTTTAAAGAAAATTATTTTTAGTTTTTGAGAAAAGATTTGTTTTCATTGAAGAATATACTATTCATAGGGAATTTTTTATCAAAATTTAGGAAAAATTTATTATATTCAATAAATTTTTCTCTATAAATTAGAATTTTTTTGTGCGAACAAATATTTATCATTATTAGAGACATTGAAATATTTTCATTTCCTAGTGGTGAAGAAATATTTCTTCGAAAATGTGAAAATTTATTCTCAGTGAAGAAAACTTTATTTAAATAAGAGAAAATTGCTATTATCGAAAATATAGAAATTTTTCACTGGAGAAAGATATGTGTTTTTTCTGAGTGTATTCAATTGAAAATGTGTTTGTAGACATATTTTTTTAAATTTTTGAGAAATTTACTTTTTAGCGAGGCATTCAATTTTTTGCCACCAAGCTAAAAGATGCCCTTAAGTATTAAATAAAGCTCAGCTCAAAATTTGTTCATTATTTGCAAGAGGATCTTCCGTTTGCTTGAGACGCCACTTTTGCTTGTGAAACCGATTCTTAGAAGTTTTCAAAGCTGCCCTTATATCATTATAGAATTCCTTCTGAGTTCTGCCCTCCACAACGGTTGCCTCTGTAAAGATATAATATAACTATTTCACTAAAGATATCTTCAAAATTCATGTTTAAGAGTAAAAAATTACCAAACAACGCATCCATTAAAGCTTGGTAAGTTTTCAAGGAACTTTTGCCTTTGGCACCGTCTACATTATACTGTAATATAAGATCGGTGGAAAATAGTTTGTTGATATTACCCTGTATTCCACCTATTGACAAAATATTTTCCAACATACTGACCTAATAAAAATACATACTTGATTTCTTGCCTTAACTTTTTTGTATATTTTTTCTTACTATTTCAGTTCTTTTATCGCCTTGCAATGTTTGATTGATTTCTTGTAGGTCCTGCTCCGTTTTTAGAGGAAATGTTGTTGTTACTTTCTGATTTCGACATCCTATAACCTGCATTAGCAGAGTATTATTTTCGTTGATCTTTTTAACCATTTCATTTTGACGCTTGGCAATATCTTCTAAGCGCGCAAGTATGAGTTCCTGATTCTTGGCAAGTATATCGATGGCATTGTTGACATCGGTTCTCTCTGATTACAATAATTTTGTTATTGGTTGATCTAACCTGCAGCTAAATCCTACACTTACCCTGCTTGAATTTTGGATTTATTTCCATTTCATCACTCATTTTTAATTTGCAGTAAATATACGATTCCCCTCCAGTTTTAAGTCTATAGAAAGAAAAATTAAAATTAACAAAACTATTTTGAAAATAGTAGATAAGTATGTAATGACATATCTGTAGATTTTCTCTATTTTTCGATCTTCAAACAAACTGTTCGCCGCACATAGATTTGTTCATACATGGGTCATTCTTTTACAAACCTAACATCATTTTGACAGACACATTTTTGCCTAAAATTTTTTGTACGGGATTTCTTTATCGAAACAAAAAGAGGCTCGTGTTCGAAGAGCAACCGTAAAAAAATGCATGCAAATCAAAATTGAGTCAGTCATTTTTTGTCGAAATCTTTACGGTTTGTAAATGAATGACCTTCATACTTTTATTACGTTAGCATTTATCTTTTATAATTTCAACTTTAGAATTTCAAACTGTTGAACACTGAACATTTTAAGCAAATATTTTTAAAAATTTCGCACTGGAAATCCACCAGCGACAAAAATTGAATTAAAATTGATTATTTTATTGAAACAAATACATTTCTGAATTCTGGACAGAATGTTAAAAAATTCTCAACTGGATTGGTATTCCTCAATAAAGGAATCCACAATAAAATCTTTTGTGTATTGTCTTTATATCTAATATTGATGGCAATTTTATTTAGTTTATTTAAAAAAAGAATTATCTACCATCATCACTGATACAGCAGAAAATAATTTTTTTTTGTGAAACCATGTTTACATCAAAGAATTAATTTTGATCAGATATTTTAACTGTATATTTTCAATGATGTCTTTCTTCGTGATATTTTAGGGAAAATACTTTTGACATTGTTCTACGTCAGTTAAAATAATAATTCGTATTTAACTCTGCGCCAAACTTTCCTCTGTTTCCAAACTTTTTACTGCATTCGGTTGTCTTCGTTGGGCAATACCGTACTTGTCTATTCTTACATCCTTTTAAAATTATCTATCTGACCGCTCCAAACTTTTTTTGAGGATTAAGTGTAACTATTTTTCTCTCCTCAAAGTTTTGCTCAAAAATATTTAAACAGTGACTCGCTAGCAATATAAAAAAAAAAACAAATTGGCCATTTCAGTCCTTGTAAGGTCTTTGACCGAGCTTCTTATGATCAATTGTGTTGCGTGTGTTATTAAATGTTTGCACACAATTCACCGAGAACTGGACCTACATGTTTTATGCCGACTCCAAACGGCTTAAGTTTATGTTCTCAAGAAGCTTTACATGGCATTATTTACTCTATGAGGTTTGCCATTGTCTGCAGAGACGTGGTGACCGATCAGTAAAAATTTTTTATTGAAAAAACTTTTCGCCGCGACTGGGGATCGAACTCGGGCTCCGAGCGTGCTAAGCCACACACTTAACCTGCATGCCACGGTCACCACCGCTAGCAATACAAGAACACCGAAAAATGAGCCTTTTGAGACTAAAACTGTAAAAAATCATGTCTTGAGCCCAAAATGACTTTAAAACAAACTTAGCCAGAATTGGCTCTATTCCAAAAAGTATAAATAATTATTTTGCAATCTGAAAATTTGGTAAAAAGCTTGGTGAATAACACAGTAACACAAAATGAAATTCATTGTTTTGGTGTTGAACCAAACCAAACTCAAACGATAGTATTTGAAATCAATAACAAAAGCCCAAATTCATACGTCACAATTTTTTTTTACAATGGTTTTAAATTTCAATTTTTTGTTCAAATATGAAAAATTATATGTAAAACTTAAATTCAGGGTGGTTCTTCTCTTCGGAAGTCTAAGTTAAAATTGTCCGTGGAATATTTTTTTGGAACACTTTAACCCTCTAGCTCCTACGGGTATGGGTAATTTTGACCATTTATTAAGAAATTACCCTAAAAGTCAACTTTGAAGGGAGGTCAAGGGTTAAAACCTTCCAAAAAAATATTTTCCCAGAAAATTTCACAAGGGGTCACCCAAGACAAGTAACCCCTGCGAGTTATAGGTTTCACATAAAAAACGAAACGAGTTTCGTACCTACTCTAGTAAGGGTACCTACGCGCTTCCCCCACTGTAGGCGATATCGTCCAGCAAAAACGGCGCAGGGTTAAACTATTTACATTATTGGTGAAAATTAATTGAATTTTTTTAAAAATATTGATCAAACTTTCAAAATAGCAATTACAGTTTCTCTATTGTACCCTATTTCAAAAGCCAATGCCAACTCCACGTGTATATATTTTTAATCCATTTTGAAACTGTACTCAACTGAGTGCTGTAAAACAATTGCAGTAGCATTCTAGTGAAGTACATTGTTGAATATTGCACATTTTTTAATCTAAAGAGCCTGAATGAAGGAGTTAAATATATATGAATTTTTCCCTCATCATTTAACCCTTCTTATTTTATCATGCAATTTATAGCAATTTTGATGTCAGTGAGAGTATGAATTCTTATCAGTAACTTTCAATGACTCAGACATTGCAGAATAAATAAGGCAGTCTCGTCGTTACTAAATTGCTTTCCCTCCCTTAGGCCGCAAACATAGTAAAGCTGATTCAGACAGGCAGGCAGGTAGAGCAGAGCTGCCAGGTGGCGGGATTTTTCCCGTTTTTCGGGATTTTTCGTTCAAATGAGGATGGCGGGGAAAACATTGATAAAAACGGGGAAAATAAAAATAAAACGTAAAGTACATTGCTTTATATTTAAGAGCTACCCTGTCGAAGAAAAATATCTAATTTCTTATGCCATCTTGTAGACAATTTCTTATTGCCGCTTGCGAAGAAATTTTTAAAAAGTTTGACTTAACGAATGATAGTTTTGAAGCTATTTGATTTAAAAATCAATTTCATCATCGGTCCCATGTCCTCTTATTTTCCACACGTTTCCATGTTTAAAAAAGAAATTAGTTTCGTTGAGTTTTTGCCTTCACCAAAGCGGCATGTGCTGAATGGGGTTTTTCGCTGTTAACTCCCAGCAATTTGGAGACAATTAGAAAAACCAACTAGTGTATTTCTAGTAAAATTGGAGTAAGCTTGGAACTAGTGCAAAAGACGCTCAGCATAGAACAGTTTGAATTTCTTTTTATATTCTTAGTTTTTCTAATAAACTAACAAAAAGGCACTAACTTACAAAATCAAAAACCAAACATGATCAAAACGTGTCATGGCCCGTTTGTTTTTTTATTTAGATTTGGTACTTCTTTTAACTTTTGCAAACATATTCGATGAAAATAGTAAAAAGGTAAATGGTAAATGGTAAATACACAGTTAAAACTCTACAATAATTAAATTAGTTATACTGTACGAACCCGTGTTCAAAATAAGGCTGATAATAGGGCTTACAAATGACCACTTCTGGACTGTATTAAAACGGACCAGTTAAAAACCATTCATAATGGAACTAGCACAGATATAGGGAAAAAGGAATGTTTATAGGGACAATTGTCTTTTCCAATGACATCAACCCGAAAAAAATCATCAGTTCGTTCAATGCAAAACGGTATTGTAGTGGGACCAGTACTATCCCTTTTTGGAGCTAGTTCAGAACTATTCTAAATCTGGTCCATTTTTCTGCAGGGTTTAAACAAAACAAAAATAAAGAACTCTCTTGATAATAGCTCTCTATCCGGAACTCTTCACACTAAATCTTTGATGAAATTTCAAAAATGTTTTGAAATTAAAATAAATACTGAATTTTTAAGTCTTCATAATAATAATGTATATATTTAAAATAAATTTAACCAATTTTTGCAATGATTGTTAGGTTTATCTCAGACTCTTAAGGTTCTATCCCGAATATTGATAATATATCTCTTATAATTATTGTATGTTTTTATGGATACGTACGTATTTGATCTATGTTTTATTTTTGTTATAATGAAATTAAATAATTTAATTTTTATCACATTAAAATCATACTTTTTCTAAATGTAAAAACGGGGAAAAAAAAGGGAAAACTCAAAGTAAAAAACGGGGAAATTTTTTTTGTGTATGCAAAAATGGGGATTTATTTTTGCTGACACCTGGCAGCACTGAGGCAGAGTTTGTGAAAAAGCGATATAGAGAGCTATTTGTATCTCGCTTGTTCACACAGATTTCAGCCTGCCTGCCTGCCTGCCTGTCTGAATCGGAGCTTACTATGCACGCGGCCTTAGTCAGAACCAAAGTTGAATAACAAGTTTGCTGCAAAACTGACAGTGATCTCTTTTACAAAGCCGAAGGTATCAAAATCAACTGGCTGCCGAAAGAAACAACAACAACAACAGCTGAAGCAGTTCGCTTTGACATTTTCGGCAGTTGCGCTCTCCGTCTTGCGGCTACCAGTGCTGTCACTTTACCACAATTGTGGTAGATCTACCACTTTTTTCGTCGTTTTTGACTTCTACCACTTTTACCACCCACTATATAAATTTTTCCAAAATCTACCACTATTTAGTTTTTGTCATAATTTTTCTGATATACCCATTTTAACATAACAATTTAAAGTTTTTGTTTCCATAATTTAAATATTTTGAACATTTTGCCGAGACAGGATAATTTTTTAAATGTGATTAAATTTAAAATATTGTATTTATATTAAACTAGCGGACCCGGCGAACTTCGACTCGCCACAATTTAACGCCTTCAGATAAACTCCCGAGTAATAATAAAACACAGGTAGTTCAAATTTCAATGCGATTTATTTGAGTGGAATCGAAATCAGTAGAGAGCGATATGATGAACAATGTTTTTTGATTTGTTTTCCGGCGCAAAAACAAACAACGAAGACGGTTTCCCAACACGCGAACAGGCAACGTACAGCTGACCGTGCGAAAAACAGGGAAATTCGAGATTAATCCCACAGACTTCCAACGATTGGCCTTGCGATTTATTGATTGTCATCGCAAAAGCCAATCGAATGGGGAACTGAATCCGCTTGAATTGGAATGGAAGATCCGTTGAAATTATCGGAATTCGTGGGATAAGGACTTCCTCTCCTTTGAATTTTCCCTTGATTATCGTCGCTTGAATCACATTGTTCATCAGTTTCTTGATGGACAAACGCGTACCGTTGCACAATTTTGGATGGTTCAGATTCCGCAACATGATTATAATCGATCCTACCTTCAGCTGTAAATTATGCGGCGGAGTTCCTGGCACATCAAGCGAGTTCAAAAATTCCGTCGGATAGTAAGAGTTTTATATTTTTCCTATTTGAAAAGCCAACAATTGCACACAAATTTCCATACAAAAAATAAAATTTCGATTTTCCCAATTTTCCGACTTTTCCGGAGGGTTTTCCCAAAATTTTCTTTCGTAAAAACCTTCTCCAGGCAAATACAAACAACTGAAAAAAAAATTGATAAAAATAAGATAAGGGATTTATATTTTCCTACTTCTTAAAGAGTTTAAAAAGGTTCCATTACTTTAGGAGATGTGCAGGAAGCCAAAAAGCGATATGTACAAAACAAAAAAGAAATGAAAATAGTTGAAAAACATACACAAAACATGACAAAAATCTCTGTTTATTGTGAAAAATTAATATCTCTCGTTTATTGACACATGAAGCTGCGTAGATTCTTGCCTTTTAGAATAAAATCACTGCATTCTCATACAAAACAAATATATGACGTTTGGAATTGAAGAGTCATGATCTCCGAACCTAAAAGTTTGTTACAGGAAGCTATGAGATGTCTCACTTTTCCTGGTGGGTTGAGCTCGTGAGCTAGCCCATGCTCTTGGAGAAAATGGCGGGAGACCATTCTATTACCTTGAATTTCACATTTAAATTGTCTTTATGATCGGGCTTTCACTATAAATAATGGATGTAATGCTTGTTTGGAAAATAATTTGGGAATTATTCGTACTTTTTGCATTCACATTTAATAAACGTCAAAATAAATCTCTACCATAAGTTTTATGAGATTATAGCAAATAAATTAAATTTTTTTTTGTAGAGGAAAAAATCTACCACTATTTGTCTTAATCTACCACTCTTTTAGAGCAAATTCTACCACTATTTAAAATTTTCAAGTGACAGCACTGGCGGCTACCGTATTTTTTGTACCCTGGTCAGAACCTGGGTACACAGGTTAATTACCATGGTTAATTATTACCCATGTATAAAAAACCCTGGTCAGAACTCAGAATATTCACACACAAAAAAAAAGAAAAGATTTGCTATTCTTTTTTGTGGCTCAACAGGTTTGGTGTAGCTTTAACTATTCTGACTTACAATCCTGCGTCATGCAAAAACCTTGTTTCTTATAAATTTATCTACATATATGTACATTGTACAATATTATAATATATACAATATTCATAATAATATGAACATGTAATAATACGAACATTGATAATCTTGTTGAATACATTTATAATGATTTTAAGTGTTGTAGAAGCTAAAAATAATTGCAAATATCTTATCTTATCCAATTTCTGTCATTATATATTATTAGTTATCTTAACCCAAGTAAATCCTTAATAATTAATTAAATATTTTCAATGATATAATTTATAGAATGATTTCATCACAACTTACATAGTAATCTCAGTGTTCAAATATGAGCAGCAGATTTTAAAGTATACTAAATTTCTTTGTTGACGTAATAACGATAATAAACAACCGCACGCAGATGCTTCGCCACAATATTTTTAGTCAACTAACAGAGAATTTCGTGCTGACTTGTCGTTGAAGCTGCTTCGATGACAAGCGGTGGACGATGACTCGTTGTTGGAACGAAATGCGAAAGATACATACAATAAGTTCCACAAACACCCTGTAGGAAATAAATACCCAAGACTAACGTCTATAAAGTACTTCAATGGTGACACATAGTTATGAAGCACATAAATTTATATATTAAAGTAATTTTTTTCAATAACTTCACCGGGGCAACAAAATTTCTCTCAACTTAAATTATTTATGACAATATAAGTAGCAAAAATAATAACATAAATAAATATAATATAAAAAAGTAATAAAAAATAAAATATAATTTTAATTTCAACAATGCTTCCTTGGCAAACGGAAAAATATTTCTTAATAGTAAATTTATGATGAAATTTATTATGAAAAAATAAAACTAAAAGCTTAGGTTCTTTTCCTATAGGCAAGTTGTAGAGTCCACAAAAAACAAATTCAACAAATCAGTCAAAAGAAGTACTACCGCCAAAAAATAAACAGGCAAACATATCTATCTCATTTATTCCACATGACAACAAGCTCTTAAATAACAGCCTGTTTTCATTTTTTTCATGTTACTTAGTACGCATTTTTTTTATGGCAGAATAATATATTAAAGCTTATAACTTAATGGTTAAGCTTACAAGGACTGGTTAAGAATAATTTTATGCACCGAGAATGACAGAATTGAAAATATATAAAATATATAGTGTAGAAAGCAAACGTTTTTCTTCCTTGACAGAAAATATTGAATATTTGTTTGAATGAAACGGTAAACAAATATTCAATGTACAGCGGATTCATGAAAGAAACAAGGATCATTGTTTACTTACAAAGTTCTATGTTATTTCTGGGTTGCAGTGTAGTCTTTACAAAAGCACCTTTCATTGCAGATTTTAATAACTTTAAAAAAAAAAATTAAATTTTTAAATATTAATTTTTTTGATTATATTTTTTCCTGCTTTTTTTTATTATATATGTGAATTCTGTGTCAACAAGGAATAACCACTAAAGTCGAGTTAGGACAAAATGAAATTATTACTTTCATTGCTTTTTTTTGCAACGAAATACACTAGTACGCAAATTTTTTGGATGTACCTTGAAAATTAAATGTTTTAGGCCATCAAACTTTGACAACAAAAGTCAGGGTACCATTTTATAAGGGAGTAATTTTTATCTGAAAAATGGTCTTCTGAAATTTTGAATATGAGTTTAGTTGTTATTCCTTGTCGACACAGAATTACAGGAAATTACAGCGTTAACGATCGCTACACTATTATACATTCATGTGAACTCACATCCTTAGAGCATTTTTTCAGTCATTTGCTGAGACTGTCGTCTGAGATGGAATTCATTAGTCGAGTTGTCTACAACAACAACAACAACAACAACAACAACAACAGCAACAACCACAACACTGCGTTATTAATGAGGTTTTAGTTTCGCATATGTTGCACGTAAAATCAACGAAAGGGTGGCGATCAGCCAATGCAATAAAAACCTTAAGTAGTGTGTCTAGCAAAAAAAAAAAAACCCCGAACTAATTATGGAAGCATATGAAGCTTTCATGTGAAGATGCATGCATGTGCCTCCCACATTTTAAAGCACAGCGTAGAGTTATCAATCTTATTTTTTGCCATGAAATCCTTTGACAGATTTTAGTCTGTTTTGTGGTTAAGTGTTCCGAACGTATAACAGCGAAGAAATAAAAAAAAAAAATAATTAAAGGGTGTTTGCGAAACAGTAACAAACAAACAAATAAAAAAAAAAATAACAACAAAATGAGTACTCGCACTGACAAAGATTAATCGTTTGGCTAGCGGCCAGTAGGTACCGCCGAGTAGCTGACATAAAAGCAAACAATTTTGTTATAACAGCACAATTAAGCTAAGTGAAAGATTTAGGCAAGGCGTTCAACCCGAACTTGTAGTTGTAACAACAACAACAACAACAACAACCATTTATCTTAATATGAATTCTTGTTATTGTTTTAATCAAATTTGAATTTATGCGCATCTTGTCGCCACTAGTGCGAAGTATCCAAAGCATCTTTGGCTGCCAGCCAAACTTGTTCGTTACGAAATAAAAACAAAAAACCACCTTAAATAAATTGCGAAATCCGACTTGCCAAGTTGTAAAATTTAATTCTTTGAGTAGGTATGAAGTTGGCGCCAACTCTTCATATTTTGTTGGCTGAATATCAAGCAGCAGTTAGTTTGTAAGCTTTCTGCAGATAAAGATAACATGTAACGAGTTTGAACAAAGATTTGTTAAATTTTTAGCAAATTTTGATTGTATGAATGTTATAATTTATTATTAAAATTGAAAAATATGTGTTGCAGTGTGCTAACATGTGAATTCATACATTTCCGAATAATTTTAATTTTTTTATTAATTTTTCAAAAACGTGAGTTGAACACTAACCGTTATGGTTTTTAAAACATTTGCTTAAATGTGTCATGTAAAGTAGGTTTGAATCCAAGCAAATATAATTCGATAATGTTTTTTTAAGAATTTGCAGTCAATTAGCCTTAATTTTTACGTGAAGTCTGGAAGTAAAACCCCTATCCAAACCAAGTTTTAACATCATTAACAGAATATCATCACCAATCATTATCTTCAGCAAATAATTTCCGTAAAGCATTTTCACTCTTATCACTCTCAAAATATGATAATTGTTTTTATTCTTATGGCACAGTTTGGCACATGTTGAGCACATCACAACGAAGTCTTTTAAAATTTAAAATAAAAATTTCAACAAAATTAACGGGCTTGTTGAATTGAACAAAACGCAAACTTTTCCTGAATAAGGATAATAATATCTCAGTTAACGGCTTCTCTTTAGTTTACTTTAAGGGAGGACATGACATTGGGCGTTTTTTTAAATCGATTTTTTTATAATTTTATATTTTAGTAAATATTTTTAAGATTCTAAGAATAGAAGATTCTAAATTTCATGGAAAAATTCCTACGGGTTCAAAAGTTACCGCCGGATTAGTGAGAGCGCATTTTTAATTTTCGCCCTTTTTTTCTTTATTCACAAAATTTGAACGCTTTTATCTCGAAACCATGTTTTTTTTTTAAACTTGATTCGCTATCGTATGACACAAGCTTTATTTTTATTTTTTTTTTTTGATTTTTTATGAATTTAAAGTCAATATTTTTTTCAAATTTGGAACATCACCAAAAATTCAAAAAAAAAATTTTTATAAAAGCTCCTGAATATGATAACCAATTATGTTTAGATTTAAAAAAAAAATCTTTTTTTTCCAGATCGGACTCCCGGACTCCCAGCGCTGTAACCACGAGGCACCGTTTTTTTCTCTGCCGCTGGTTTGGAGCTCTATAAAACCATGTTGGAGTGAAATATATATTGTGGCTGACAGCTTAGTTGATACACTAGCTTTTCTAAAATTAAAGTGATTTTATTTTAATAATCGAATAAAATTAAGATAAGATTTGAATGCCAATTTATAAGATAATGTATGTAATTCAACCAAGTAACTTTTTTATTCCTCCAAATGGTAACTAAACAACACAAAACTAAAACAACAAAAAAAAGTGCAAAATTTTAAGTCACAGCTTATTTGATACAGTTCAATTTAAATTCAAAAATCATGTAAGTTTTATTTTATTTAACCTTTAACTACTGTGGTGGTGGTAACATTTACCCTCTTTAATTAAATTTTTTAGTTTTAAATTTAAAAAAAGTGAATATGAAATAAAATCCTTTTTTGTTTAACTTGAAGTTTGATTTCTTTATTTTATTACTTTATAACTAAATTATTTATTACTTACTAAATAAATCAAAAAAAAACTTTTTTTGGCAAAATTTTCTAAAAATTAAAAAGGGGTATAATATACCACCACCACAGTATATACGTCAAAATATTTCACCTCAGTAGTTAAAGGTTATGTAATTTGTGTTGTGCCTTTTTGACTTAACAAGGGCTTGCATCCGGTTTGGCATCAATCGACAAGATTTCGTGTAATGTCTGGTATAATTTTCTACCATTCCTGCAGTAGCGCCTTCTTCAATTCTTGTCTGTTCGAGGCTTTGTTTTTACGAATATAATTTTTCAATAAGGCCCACAGGTTTTCAATGACGTCCATGTCAGATGGTATCATCAAGTAAGGACAGTTCCATATGAGCCAGGACTGCACGATTCCCGACTTAAGCTTCGGGTCGTTCTCTTGATGAAACCGGAATTTTTCGAGTATACGTAATGGCTCAACACTCAACACAGCAAATTGTTCTTCAGTATGTCAAGGTACATATTTTTGTCCATTATTCTTTCAATAAATTCTAAATTTTCTACACCGGCTGCAGACATACAGGCCCAAAGAATAATGCTACCGCCGCCATGCTTTACAGTAGCTTTGAGGTTCTGTTTGTTTAGCTCTGTGTTTAGTTTCCGCCAGGCATAGGACATGCCGTCGCAGTCAAAAAGGTTGAACATGGATCCATCAGAAAAAATTACGGTGTTCCAGAAGTCAGAGGTCTTGCAAACAAGCTCCTTAGCAAAAACAAGTCGACTTTGCTGATTTATATTGCTTATGAAAGGCTTTTTCGATCTACTTGACCATGATAGTCACAGTCTCGAAGCATACGGCGGACGTTTTCTCCACTGTTGGACTTACCCAGTTCGTGCTGTACCTCGGTAATCAGTTTAGGCGCCGGCAACTTCGGATTTGCCTTATTTTTCCAGACAATATATCGCTCGTCAGACGCGTAAACAATTTTGTTTAGTACAATTCTACCGTTATTTTCACCCGATTCTCGCGACAAAAGCGTTCAATGATATGCTGTACTGTAGACGCACTTCAATTAACATTTTGAGCAATTTTCCGGACCGATAGCTCATATTTATATTGGTTTAAACCCTACTAAAGCTACTCAATTATGGTGCGACTAACCATTTTTTTAAAGTCTTAAATCGACACTTAGACTTGCGAGATCAAACTAAAAACTTGCTGTAACTGACACCGAAAATAACGGTAAGTGTAGAGAAAAATAAAACATCGTTTAACAGCTCGACACTATAGAGTGTATGCGTACAGAAGAGACTGTATTAAACAAGCTGAGAGATAAATATTTGCTCTGCAACTGGTTTTCATTTCTAGAGGGGCGAGGAGTTATATTTTTGTGAATTCCGTTCTCTGCATCATTTTCGTTGAATACACGCCTATTAAGCTTAATTCAAATTTTGTCTATACATTTCTTAGTTCTGAAATTACGCAGATTTTTATTTTAAATCAGGCACTGTATCAAATAAGCTGTAAGCCATTGTATTTTTTGAATTTTTTTCTTTGTAATTTGTTCAATTCTCTACAATAATAAAAAAAAATTTTTGGAAAAATGTTTGTTTTTAGCTAAGTTTATGAATTTTTAAAAAAAGGTCTGTTTTCTCTGCCGCGAATGTAATGTCCCTCCTTAAATCTCTAATGAGGTAAAATACTTGCGTAGCCAATTTGAAAGTGAATAAAATTATGTAAAGATTCATCTGACGGCTGGCTTGTTTGCGTCCGTAGCGGTCGGCAGTCTTTCAAACGTATCTACCCGTTGGTATAGTAGTAGCCCAATACAATGAACACCGACTTAACGAACTTTGAATAAAACGAACCCTGTTTTGTGTGCACTGGTAACTCTATATAATGAACATTTTGGGACAGAGAGTCGTATCGCCCTTACCAGTGCCTCTAGGTAGAGAGCAGGTGCGCTCCTAGTTATTGTCATCCAATGACCACTATGCTGTGGCGGTGGCTAACTTGGCCGCTGAAGCAGATATAAATACAATAAATGTAGGTTTACTTTTCAATACCGAAAGAGGTGTTAATGCTTTAAGCGACCTTTTCACAAAGAGATCAAAAGTTGTGAGATCCCAGTAAAACCTCAGCATTACGATAAACGACTTTGAAACATAGTTGCAAATAGTTTAATGAAAATATCTAAAGTAGTTGATAAAAACAAAAAATCAGCATCCATGTTTTCCTGAAAGCTTGGAGAATGTTGGAAGATGGAAAAAGGAGCTCAAGTCATCAGCCAATGCTTGACACAATCGAAAGTATCAAGGCTCTCTATAAATTAGCTGATCGCAAAAACAGAAATGGGAAAAATATCACCCAAAAAAGAAACACTTAAACGGGGTAAAAGCTAGGACTGATGCTCTGATCATTTTTGCATTAAAAAGCTTACTTTTTTGTTTAAACAAAGCTTTTATACGAAGAATCGCATGTATTTGATTTATGGGGTCAATTTGGACCGTTTTTAAAGTTGCACTCATTGACACAAAGTAAATGAGAAAAAAATGTTCTAACAAAAACTAAACTTGACCTTGAACATTGAATTTAACGAAAACCGGCGTTCTTCTTTGACGTTAACCGAAGAATTGAAAAACGGTTAACGTCATTAAATTTAGCGTTCATTAATTATGCTGAAAGGATTTGTCCCAAGCTTGATTGATATTTGGACATGCACAGTGTAATTTTTTGAATCTTTGGGTCACTTTTTGTAGCAACTATTTTAAAATTCGTATGAGAAGTGGTATCGTTACCACGCCAAAACGATTATAATCGGTTTACTGGTTTACAAATAACGAAAAGTTGTTTGAACAATGAATTACACGGTCGCTAATTCCGAAAAAATCGGAATCGGTTTCTCTGATGAGAAACCAACAATAGTCGCCCAGCACTCTTTCGTCCTAAAATTCTTGGTACCGATTCTCAATTGCCTTCATCTATTGGTGGAATCTTTCCCATGTTTGTCACTCTCGTCACCGAGATTCTTCGGAAAAAAATTAAAATGGGAGTGCAGAAAATGAATTTTCAGAGACATATTTACGTCCATTTTTTTATAGTTCCTGAGCAACTCGTTGACTATTTTCTCGTAAGATTCACATGTAAATGCATATTTTACCTGAATCTCGAAAAGGTTTCGGACAAAGGCACAAATTATTCTTGAGAAAAACTAAAACGATTAGCATTATAAATGTTTTGCATATTTGCATATTTTACATATTTTGCATATATTACATATTTTGCATACTAATTGCATAAATTGCATATATATTGCATACAATAAAAACTAATTGCACAAAATTATCGGCGTAGTCTAGCGGATTCACATTTCCCCAAAGAAAAAAGTCTAGCGGCGTTAAATTGGACAATCTTGGAAGCCAATTCACGGATCCGGAACGTGCAATTATGCGGATACTAAACATTTCCTTCAGTAAATCAATTGTGGCACGAGCTGTCTGACATGTTGCTCCATCTTGTTGAAACCACAGCTCCTGCACATATGGTTGTTCAATTGAGGAACCGAAAAGTGAGTAATGATGGTTCTATATGGCTCTATATAGCTCTATAGCGGTCACCATTGACTGTAACGTTTTGGCCAGCATCTTTTTTGAAGAAGTAAGGACCAATGATTCCACCAGACCATAAAGCACACCAAACAGTCAGTTTATCTGAATGTAACGGTGTCTCAACACACACTTGATAATTATCTTCAACCAAAAGTGAGCTTCATCGCTAAAAAAATATTTAAAAATAAAAATCAAATATAAAAAAAGAAACAGTTTCGATAGTATCGTAAGTGTAGACGTAGGATTCCGTTTTAGTTGTAACCTCTTCTACTTTGTCTCTTTGGTCCGATTGTTTTGTCCATTTTGCACATATTTTTATTGATCTTTCGAAAATTAACAAATTAATGAATAACACTCAAGTTCTCAAGTTTGCGAGCTACAGTCAGTTTAACTACTAATATCAAATTAAAATAAAGACCCCAATTTTTACAAAATCGTATGGTTACTATATTTCACGCTGAGCACATGTCCTTTCCTCTCGTCTCTGTCTGATATTTAGTTAGCAAGCTACACTTTCGTCTCTGTTCGAAGTATAGTTTGTAAACTACACTCGCTAGTGCTAGTGGGATGTGGAATCCAAATTAATTAGCATTAAAAACAAAAATTAAAATTTTACGCCACCTATTGGGTAAAAGCATAAAAAGAAATATGATCCAACTCGTTTTTTCATAAGAGTTAAATCTAACCGAATCACAGACCCATTTCGTTAAATTTGACAGATTGAGTTCATTGACTGAGTTGAAAAGAGGTTCATGACCTCTGGTTCCAAAATAGTATACTAGAATAGTAGTGCATACATAAACCCAACTCGAACTAATGCTTACAGTGCTGCCAAAGCGAACCAATCAGTTCGTGCAAAAACAAAGCATACAAGCATAAACAACGAAAGAAAAACAAAGAAAACAGCAGGCACATAAGCAGCTGATGATTGATTTTCTTATATAAAAACATGCATTTTTCTTCTTATATTTTACTATTTTGTGACTTTAATATAATAGTGACAAAATCCAAAGTTAGATATTTATTCAGCGCAGGATATATCTGATATTTTAGTATATATATATTATCTTTGAACGATAAGTATTAAGGGCTGTAGGTATACCCTAAAGTATTCGTCAAAAACGTTGCCTAATGACATCGAAAAAATCTGTTAAAACTAGTGTCCGACCGAAACCAAAATTTTGGCCGAAACCGAAACCGAAACCGAATTTCGGCCATTTTTGTAATATTCGGCCGAAACCGAAACCGAAACCGAAACTGAATGTCTACTTGAAAATTGTTTTAAAAAACCAATTATTTTTTTAATTTTTTTGTTAAAAGCTTTCAAAAATATAACAATTGAAACATATTATAATAAAGTATATATACGAAAAATTTTCTTTTGACTTTATTCATAAAAATTTACGAGCCTCTTATAAAGCATTTACAAAAAAAAAAACCCAAAAACAGTATTCATAAACGTCCAATAACGACAAAAATCTCTTATAAAGGCTTCTTAAATGAGTAACCTTCAATAAACCCTTGATAAAGCCTTTTTAAAATTTTTACTCTAATGTCAAAAATACTTCAAACTGTTTCAAAAAATATGGAAACATGGCAAAACATTTCAAAATATTGAAAATAAAAATTATAAGTGACAATTTTTTTCAGAGAAAAACTTAGATTAAACATTTTTTTGACTGTTTGCATGTCTAAATATTGATAAAATTATGACAAATAAACAGAAAATTATTGAATTTATCAAATTCACAAACTATTCTTGACACTGTTCCCATTTCAAATTGAGTGTTCCTATTTTAACAAATAAGCTGAGACAATATTTTTATGAATAACAAAATTTTAAAAAGCATTTTATCTCTAAAAAGCTTTTTGACTATTGAGCACTTTAAATCTGTTTCAAGATATTTTTATGAATAAGACCGTTTGAATATTAATGTTCAACTTTAAAATAATAAATAAAGAGATCATTTAAATATCACTTTAAGGAACTTTTTAGTATTTAAAGTTTAAATATTATAATCTAAAAAAAAAATTTACATTTATCGTTTTGTGCTGGACCCAACCCACACGGTCAATCAAATGACTGAATTTCACGTTTTTGTTCTACTTAACACCACTAAAAATTTTGATGAAAGCGAGCTCACATCTACCATTGAAATATATGTAAGAACCGAATTAGTAGTGTCCGATCAAATATTCGGTTTCGGTTTCGGTTTCGGCCATATTGATGCCGAATAGCCGAAACTGATTAAAAGGGCCGAAACTGGCCGAAACCGAAACCGAAACCGAATATTCGGTCGGACACTAGTTAAAACGACTCCATACAAACCGCGCTGTAAGACGTAATTCTACGTCAAAATTGGGATCAACGGCAATCTTGTTTTAGGCCCATTCACCCAATCTACGCCTTGCTAGGTGATCGTGTGGCTTCAATTCTTGCACGAGTTGGATTTTGTAAGTACGCAAACCAAGATCTTTCCGCAAAATCTTACATAAAGTGGATGGACCTATATCCAATTCCAGTGCACGATGGCGGATAGACTGATTCGGGTCTTCCTCTACGTCACTCTGTACAGCAACAATGTCTTCTTATGTACGTACTGTACAGTGGATGCGTATTATCATTTAGACTAAGCGTGGTGCGTTAACGGTCCATAGTTAGTCGAATTTATTTTGTACCTTATATTTTTTTTTGCAAACATAACAGTTACTTTTGACTTTTATTTTATCGGTCAAAAATAACAGTTACTTTCTGCTTTTTATTTTTTCCGTGAAAAATATCAGGCAATTTGTGTTTTTTCAAAGGCAATTTTACTAACTAAAAAACTATCGATACCATTATTTTGGTCTCATCAGTGATCACGCTTTACATATAGTATCAATAGTTTTTTAATCGGACAAGCACCCTTTAAAAAAACAAAGATTGCCTGATATTATTGACTGAAAGAATATAAGTCACAAAATAACTGTTATTTTTGACCGATAAAATAAAAGTCAAAGGTAACCGTTATTTTTGTCTGAAAAAATAAAAGGCAAAAATAACAGTTAATTTTTAACTTTTATAGAATCAGTCGAAAATTTAAGAGGCACTAAATATTCGTGAAGCTGAGGCCATTTGTATCATAATGGTATATTTTAAAATGTCCTTCGACAATTTTTTCATTGTGCCTTCTTCATTCGAAAATTGTAAAATAACAGTTATTTTCGGTCCCTGATTATGACTCTTTAAAGGCTCTTTCAAAACTCATATAAATGAGGGTTTATCATCATAATGCGCTCAAAAAAGGCTCTTTTATGAGTACATTTTCGTATGTTGTGGGCCCCAATATATGATTCATAAAAATGATTGTTTTATGAGTCTTTTTGGACTCATAGTAATGACGGTTTTAAGACTCATATATGATACTCTCTTAAGACTCATATTACGTACTGAGTCTCTTTTATGCGTACTCATAAATCAGATACAATAATGATTCTTGTATGAGTCTTTTTTTGTGAGTTATCATGTAACAATCATATTAAAGACTCTTTCATGAGTCAATTTTATGAGTCATCATAAAACACGCATAGACAACACTCATTTTAAAGTCTTTTTTTGGAGAGCCTCATAATATGTTTGTAGGGTAATATAAAATTTTATTACATGCATACAAAAAACAACAAAAAAAAAATGCAATTTAAACAAAATAAAATATTCAATTAATTTATAAAAAACAAAATAAAAATTAATCACTGTCAGATGAGTTCATAGTGGCTGTTGTCGTAAGTCGGCTTTCTTTAAAAAAAATTGATTCAATGTTTTCTGAACAGATTTTTTGCAACGTAAAAGAAATTTCCTTGTAGCAATTGATATTCGTAGTTACCGCCTGGGACACTTTAAACCTACTGCCGTTGTCAGGATCGGTTTTTTTAGAAAATCTACATAGCTTCGTCAATCAAACACATCGCTTTGGAAATTTGTTTGAAGGTTAAATTTTGTTCTTCGGAGATTTTTATTGAAAGTGAAAATAAAACTGTATTAAAATTACGATGATTTTCAGTTAGAAAGGGAATCCCCGAGTTTTGATGGGATGGCGCAATTAGAAACAAAAGTCATTCCATCTTTTAGAAAAAAAAATTAAAGAATCGAACCCAAAATAACGCAACTTCGAAAATCTAACGACGCACAGTGAAAATTAGTACTAATTCAGCAGCGACGCAACTTCGAAAAAACGCAAAACGAAACGACGCATAGCAAGGTATTGATGTACAAATATATGAAATCTTTAGCAGGCATTTTTTTAAAAATTCATTAAAACTAGCAATCGTTGAAGATCCAACTTAAAATATTGCACAAACCTTCAGAATGAATACCTACATACTAGATTTTATTAAAATGGTGAAAAAGTTGTTGCGCCGACTGTGAAAAATATGATGGTAAATTTCGGGATAAGAAAAAAAAACTTTTTCCCATGAAAGTACTTTAAAAAAATGACACCACCAGAAAGATCCATTCAAGGTACTTAAACTATACTTGCAATTATTTTCTGTACGACTTACGGTTAAGAAGATAGAGCTCTTTAAATACATGCATCTATTTAATTTTTGTATGATTTTCAATGTTTTTGACGGTATATAACTTTGCCAAAAAGAAAATTTGGCAATAATAAAAAACACAGAATATGTTTTTTTAATGTGAACTTCTAACCAACAAAGTTTCAGAAAAATCGGAAGCACTAAGGTCAGATTTTGATAAAAATTTGTCAAAATGATATGGAATCACCGACATTAAGTCACATTCGGTCATAGAAATGATTTGGGAAAACCCGGGCAAAGCCCTCAAACCGACTAAAATCCAATTAATTATTTTCTATTTATTAAAATTTTTTTGCATATATCTTGCATATAATCTGCATATAATTTGCATATTTCTTGCATATACTTTTGCATAAAAATCCGCTCTCTAATAATAATAATTTAACTTTATCTTAAAAACGAAAACTCTCATTTACAACTCCCCGGAGAAAATGTTTCATGAATTTAATACTCATGTATAATTGCTTTAATCAGAATATATTTTATATTTTTAGATTAGAATATGTATTGATATGTATTTTCATGAAGCTTTGGGGGGGGGAGGGGCGATCGCCTTGATCTCCCCAGCGTGGATCCGCGTCTGCCCTGATTAGACATAGCATAACACTGTTTATATCAGCTAGGTAGATTATACCATTTCCTTCTCGCTATCCTGACAGACATTACAGATTAAACCACCAAGAGAATCATCATGTGTTCTTCATATCCATATCACCAAGCATCTTAAGTACCAACATAAAGCATTAAGAACCACATAATTACCACTTAACCTAATACATCGAACTCATATTAACTGTGTTTAAAGTTTTATGTGCTCATTTTAATACATTTCAAATGTGTTTTAATGTGATGCAATGGTTTGAATTTCACAAACGTAGATTAAACAGCTTAATTCAATTTGTTGCGAAATTTTCTCGAAAATGTGAAAACTTTTGTGCGTTTGCAGTTCGAGGTTGTGTGCATGTAAAAGTGAGTATGCACGAGGGCTGTGTGTGGTGGTAAGTATGTAAAATATTGCAACCTACATATTTGATTATGTGCCGCATAGAAAAGCGAACTGAAGTTTCAGACCGGGTAAAATGTTTTAATCGGAAAATAAATTGGTTTTCCCAGTATTGCTGTGAAACTCAATCATGCGTTGTTGCCTTTGATACATACACTCAATACAATTTCATGGCCCACAAACACAAACACACGCAGACAACCTACACAAAATATACATACCTACTTATATATTATTTTTGTATCTAATGTGTTTTTGATTTCACAGAATTGTACAAAATGATTCTTTGAATTGTGTTCGTTTCGTGTTTTTTCTCCAGATATCTCTGTGATATTTAATACCTGTTTTAATATGAATGAGTGTATATTTCCGCTCATTAGCACAGGCAACATCTGCTTTATTGAGGCCAATTTAAGGTTACATTATAGAAAAAATAAAAGACACATTTAGCAGAGGAAAGAAAAAAAAAGACACTAAAAATTAAGTTGGAGTTATCAATAAACTAATTTAGAAAATAAGCCAGAATCTTGACCGTTTTGTGTTTTTTTTTTCTTTTTAAACAAAATTTTCTAAGACTAAAACAGCATATCATTTCATATTGATTCAAAATATTTCAAATATGAATATTCAGATAAACATTCTTACAAAAATTCAATCTAATATAAAGATATGAGAATTTATGAAAAATTGAATTGTTAATTTGTAAACAAGACTTTCTGATTAATATCAGTTTTCAACAACTTTGCAAAAAACAAAAAACAAATTACAATGCTCTATCAGTTAACATATAACTTCATATATAATTTCTTAGCTCCACAATATCTACGCAGTTCAAGGCTGAAGGCTCTATCTATACTTCTACAAACAAACGTATGTATTAATTTACTCGATACATTTCATTTCATTCTAAATAATTATTTACCACTAACGAGAAGTTTGCGTAAGTCAAACAACAACAACAACAACAACAACAACAACATCAACTACAATTTAGTACACTTTGTGTCAACACAGACTGCTTGTTTGGCCAAAACAATATATGTATGTGTGTGTGTGTGTGTGTGTGTGTGTGTGTGTGTTTATGAATGGCATTAGACAACAAAAACTTTGTCTATTATAAATATAAAAGCTTTTCGGAAATTGCTGACATTTTGATAAAAGTTCTGCCATGTTTCATGATTTTGTGGTGCCAACAACAATACAAATAATAAAAAGACTGAACAATTTGTTGGTTTGCTTTGAAGGACCGAACGAGCAGTATTTTGTTAAAGTGTCAATTTTTGTTTTTCGCATACTTGACGGTTTCTAGTCCATACAATAAACTAAACCAAACCAAACTTATTGCCGTTGTAAGGAATTCTTTTAATTGCAACTTCAAAGAACAATACAATTATTTTTCTTCACATATGATTGCAATAAACAGAATACTTAATATATTAAATAGAAAATTGAATGTCAAGTAGATAATTGTTTTGTAAATATATTTGTATTACATATTAATATGAAGGACATAACAATATTTCGTAACATTGTTCAAGATATTAAAATTCTGACATCTTTTTGAGTTTGAAATATGTATAGTGTAAGTGTGTATCAGTGTCACGCTCCTATTTGCTGGCATCTTTTATAGCAAAACGATGCAAACGAAAGTATTGTCCTGTGTGGGTATGCAATTTATACCCATCGCTTGATAGTTAGCTTCTCTTATCGAATTCGTAATAGATTTGCAAAGTGAATTTTCATGGTTTGAGAATAATACTAAAAACTTGAGCCGAAACAATCAATTTGACTGGAGAGGAAGTGAAGCTCATGGACACATAACAAAACTTTTTGAATTCTTATGCAAATTAATGGATATTGAAAACGAAGAACTAGAATTGCGAGTAACTCTGTGCATTACATCAATTCATTTTGCTTGTGAAACTTAAAATTTAAGGATTTTTTTTTATCTCTTGTTAGAGATATCAAACTATTAATAACAGAAATACATCAATAGCCTATCGATTACATGAAACAATACCGATAACAAATTGTGAAGCTGAAAGGTTATTTTCAGTATAACCTACATACTAAGGTGGCCAGAATAATTATAGGATCCTGCCTTTCGTAGGATCCCCTTCATGATAAAATTGAAGAAATCGCATGAAAGCGGGTCGCCTTGTCTGAAACCTCGTTAAGTATTAAAGGTTTCGGAGGGATAATTTTCTACCTTAACGGAGCTGCATATATTGCTCAACGTCATCCTACAGAGACATATCAACTTTGCAGATATACCGAACTCAGACATTGTTACGTACAATCCCGAATCGGGCTATCGAACGCAGCATTAAAATCGACAAAGATATGTTGGGTTTCGATTTGATTTTCGTGTGTTTTTCTAGGATTTGGTCTATGGTGAACTTACCAGGTCGAAAGCCACACTGATAAGGTCCAATCAGTGTTTTGGTAACCGGATTCAGTCGTTCACACAATACGCTCGAAAAAACCTTGTACGCGGTGGAAATAAGACTGATACCTCAGTAGTTGGCGCAGATTGTCGGGTCTGCTTTCTTAAGTATAGGACAAAGAACACTGAGATTCCAATCGTTAGGCATGCTTTCTGCTAGCCATATTTTACTGATGAGTTGATGCATGCAGCTTATCAATTCACCGTCACCGGTTTTAACCCTCTCAGTGGATTTGTCGATTATATTCGACATTGCATGAGAGGATATTTTGACATCAAATATGTAACGGTTAATTTTTTTAAAAAAATGCTTAACTAAAACTGTAAAGATTAATTTATTGCTTTTTTTAACTTTATACTGTGTTATCATCAAGTGAGTTCAATTGCCTATCATTGAGTTAATATTTAACTATTCAAAAGTGATTACACTCGTTTGAAAAAATATATTTTTTGTATAAAAGTGTTTAAGTAATCGTTTCGATCTCGAAAAATAATAAGAAGTGTTGGCTGAGTTTATATAATTCATAATATATTGGTGTCGAATATAATTGACATTGACCCACAAAGTAAGTTTTTCAGTAAAGCTGATTTGAAACAATTTATTTATATAAAATTGTTATTATTTTTTACCAATTCGAAGAAAATATGGAGTTTAGAGATTTTGATGAGGAAGAATTTTTTAATTCCTTGAAAAATGTTCCGATATTGAAGAAAAATTATGAGGAATATACTTACATATTGTCTTCTGAAACGACACAGACAGCTCTGTTTCCATGTCATCCAATCAACTCAAACAAACAAAAATTTTCAAACACAACCATCATAAAAAGTGGAATAATAATCTGTTGATTCAATATTTGCATCCAGGGGCCGGCTATGGTTTTTATCGAAAGTGTGTCATATTAACTTTTATCTCCTTGTTTTTTAAAAGTAAAAGTTATTTTGAGCCTTATAGTTTTTTGGGCAAAAATAACAGTTACTTTTGACTTTTATTTTATCGGTCGAAAATAACAGTTATTTTCTGCCGTTTATTTTTTCGGTCAAAAATATCAGGTAGTTTATATATCGCACACTAAATACAAAACAGTCACAACTCAAAATTTTTTTATACCGAATTTTTGTTATAAATCAATTTATAAAACACATATCTGACTATATTTCTCGTTATTTTCCTCAATAACTGGAAGAATGAAGTTTTTGTGTTAAATGAAAATTGTTTTTCTTCTGCAGTTTCAACCAAAGAGTTTTATTTTTCGCTTTTCCTGAAAAGTCATGTTTTTTGAGTTGTGACTGTTTTGTATTTAGTGTGCGATATGTTCAAGTCATTTTACCGACTAAAAAAATGTTGATACCATTATTTTCTTCTCATCGGTGAGACATTTTACACATGGTGTCAACAGTTCAATCTGTCAAGCGGCCTTTAAAAAAAATACAAATTGCTTGATAATTTTGACCAAAAAATTAAAGATAAAATAAAAGTCAAAAGAACCCTTATTTTTCCTCGAAAAATACAAGACAAAAACAAACTATTAAATTTTAACTTTTAAAGCATCAGTCTTAAATTTAAAAGGAACTTTATATTCAAGAGGCTGAAGACATTTGTAATATAATGGTATATTTGAAAAAGTCTTTCAACAATTTTTTTGTTTGAAAATTGTAAAATAACAGGTATTTTCATTTTAGTTCAGTTGGTGTTTTAGTTGCTTTCGAATGTATTCTCAACATTGTCACTTTTTGAATGCTAGATTGCATTTGCATAGTACTCGTTGAAGGAGCCTCCGAAAGCAGAGACAAATCTTGTTGATTATTGTGTTTTGCTTCCTGATCATAATAATTGCTATGTTGAGTGAGGGCCTCGTAAAGCAGCGAACGTTGATTGTTAAGTGTATCAACTTGGTTGGCTATAAAATTTTGTTGAGATGATGGCTGAGTTCCAAAATACATTTTAACAAAGCATCAGTGTGTTTTTAGGGGATTGGTTCTTTGTAGATTTACCAAAATACACTGATGTTTGGTAAAAATGCATTATGGAATTCAGCCGATGTTTCAATCACCTTACTTTCATCATTAGTTGCAGACCCAGCTGCGGCTGCATTCTTAAGAGCTCTAATTCGCTCGATATATTCACGAACGCGTTCTGCTCCTGTTTTAGCTATTTTTCTATTTTTTTTTCCGTGCATACTTGTAGGATGAAAATTAATGTTACGGTTATGTTAAAAATGCAATGTTAATGTTAATGTAATGTTAATGTCAACTATGCTATTTTCAGTATGTTACGCGTTCAGTTTTAATTACATTTTGTTTGATTGTTTTCATGTGCCTACATGGCGTAATGGTGAAGATTGCGAATCTTAAGCAACAATGTTCGGGGTTCAATTCTCGGCAGCGACAATAATTTTTTTAAATTTTCATATGAATTGAAAACGTTAGCCTAGCGTCACGAATAAGAGACCTTGAAATTTCACTCGCCGCCAAAGAAGTTTCACTTCAAAACGTTTCGAATTTTTTTTCCAATGTAGATTATTTTTGACCCATCGAGGGTAAAACAATTTAGCAGCCAGACCGTCAGCACCTACTACTTTGTTGTTTTTGAATCGCTTGATAGGTATTTAAACCTCGTTATTGAATAAAGGTCCAAGCTAAATGCTCTATCCTTAAGTAGACCCCGTGTCGATTTTAGCCCCAGGCCCCGCTTTGTGTTATTACGACACTAGATGATAGCGTCGAAGTTCCGCTACCCGA
The DNA here is from genome assembly GCA_958299015.1 of Tetanocera ferruginea. Classification (NCBI taxonomy): domain Eukaryota; kingdom Metazoa; phylum Arthropoda; class Insecta; order Diptera; family Sciomyzidae; genus Tetanocera; species Tetanocera ferruginea. Next base: position 37,234,444 of record OY282641.1, read on the forward strand.
CTTAAACGTGGTCATAACAATTTTAGCTCGGCTTAGAAAGAACAAAGCCACAGGAGCCTTACGCAAAGCTTCTATGCAGGAGCCTTATTGTGAACTGCCCAATCCACAAGTTGAGCGTATTGTGTGAAAGACTGAAGCCCCCAACAGTTTGGACCTTATCAGTATGGCTTCAGATGAACGCACATGGGTTATGCGTATAAATTTTGTTAACCATAATTCTTTTAAGAACAATTAGAGTCTAAAATACAAGAAACGTCAATCATAAAAAAAAAAAAAAAAAAATTGTATGCCATTAAAACAGCGTAAAGTCAAAATTAGCTTCAATGAAATGGGTTAAAATTAACCCAACTGCCAAAAATGCTAGTTATTATAGGAGATTCAAGTTTGCAGTATTCAGTTTAAATGCTCATGGTAGGTTTAGGCATCACATGCCTAGCATCAAGCATTATTTTTGCCGATTTGTGTGCAGAAGTTATAATCATATATTGAGTCTTTCAGGTTCTAAAGCTTTTAACCCAGACCCGCTAACCAATATTGGGTAATACGAATATAAAGGGTGTTTTTTTAAAAGCTTGCTGATTTGAAATTTAAATAAAACACATGCCAAATTATGAAATGGCCAAAAAAAATTTTTTATTTAGTAGATACTTTCTTGGCATTTAACATTTAAATATAGTTGCGGGCAAATTTGCGACCACCTTTTCAAGCACTTGAGGGCGTATTTCAGCAATGACACGTTGAATGTTGGTTTCCAAAGCGTCAATCGTTACTGGTTTATCCACAAAAACCAAGACTTCACGTATCCCCACAAAAAATAATCAAGTGGCGTCAAATCACTCGAACGCGGTAGCCAATTCACCGGTCCATTTCTCGAAAAAATGTTGTCGTTGAAATGTTCTTTCAATTCAAAAGTCGATTATTTCGCCCGCAGTATGACAAGTGGCACCATCCTGTTGAAACCACATTTCGTCCACATTCATATCTTGAAGATTTGGCAACAAAAATTTATTGATCATAGCTCTGTATCGATTTCCATTCACGGTAACGCGTCGTCCTTCTTCATTTTTAAAGAAATAAGGACCGATGATTCCACCAGCCATTCCATTCCATGGCTTGCCAAACAATACTGAGTAGAGACGTAACTTTAAACTGTCAAAACAACTGTCAGACAATAGAGTAATCCATATTGAAAAAAACCTCATAAAAAACACCCTTTAAAATCAGATCACCTCAACTTATTTCTTGATGAGTGCACTGTGTTATTAATATTTTGACAAAAAAACGATTTGATTACTATGGATGTGAAATGATTAAGCAATTGTTTTGTATATCAAAGAGTAGTCCTTTTAGTAAAAAATCAGATTTTAAATCAAAAGACCAGGACTTCTATATAAAGGTCTGTTTACTTTAATGGCATGGCTTCTGTTCTCGTTATTTATTTATACCACTGTTATTTTATAAATATTCTAATTGAAGGACGTCAAGTATGCATTCATAAATTTCCAAAAATTCAACCAAAATTCCACGAGCACTACTACGCCATCATGTGCTTCACATTTCTAACGAAGTGGAACATTTTTGAGGAAAAGTTTTAGAATTTCTCTCATAACAAGCATCTATTTAATGTTGGTTGCTGCGAGGCTTAAACGTAATACTTAATATTAATATGTTTAATTAAGTGAATTTCACTGTTGGTCTAGGCGAAGTTTAAATAAACACTTTCGGTGGCCTTTAGTAATGAAGTTGCTACGGACTTAACTTCGCCTTAAATTCCAGAACATTTTTGTTTTTTGCTTTCTTTTTGATTAGCTTAAAATTTAATGCTTTAAGCAAGGCAGTTAAAGTAAAAAAGCTGAAATAAAAGTTCAAATATGACGTTAATGTCAAGTTACAATCATTAAATTTGATGGTGTTTTAATGTGATGACAGCAAATAAAATGCTTTTATGACAGATTTTTAAGGTTGTTGCAGTAAATTATTTAGAGTACGCAATAAATGATGTAATGAGAGCGGCTGGAAGTACGGTTATGTTGATGATATGAAACAGCTTAAGAAAACCCGAAGTTGAAGATAAAATTAATGTGGCGTAGAGAATTTTAAACTTTTATACATGCTTTCTGCGTACTTGGTAAGGATGGTAATATTAGAGAATGCAGTGTTTAATGAGCTCTTTTGAGCTGTTTTAAGGCCATAACCCCTATTACCTACACGGTTCGAAATTAAGGTTGACTTTTTCAACTTTTTAAGTTGTAATATGCATTATTTCCAAAAAAGTTGAAATGTTCAACTTTTTTTGGACTAGAAAAGTAAGTATATAAGGAATTTTCAACTATTTGTGATGAAAATTTTATCTTAATAAGTTGAATAATTATACTTTAAAGTTGAAAATTTAGACCTAAAAGTATGAAAAAGAAAGAAAAAATTAAATTTCTCAACTATTTAAGTTGAATAATTGAAATTTTTGGTCAAATTATTCAACGAAAAGGTTGAAAATTTCAACTACAAAGTTAAAAAAAGAAATACATAGTGAAATTTTTCAACCAAAAGAGTTTTAAAATTCAACTAAAAGGTTGACTTTTCCAACCGAGAAAGTAGAAAAATTGAAAAAAAAATGTTGACTTTCTCAACCCAAGTAGTTGAACTATAGAATTAGAACCCCGACTTTTCAACCGTAAAAGTTGAAAAATGCAACTAAAAGTTAAACTTTTCAACTGAATAAGTTGAAAAATTTAGCAGAAAGGTTGATTTTCTCAACGCTTGTAGTTGAACATTTCAACTAGAAGGCCGATTTTCAACCGAAAAAGTTGAAAAAAAAAATTAAATAAAAGTTTACATTTTCAACCCTTAAAGTTCAAAAATTCAATTATAAGGTTGCCTTTTTTAACCCTATAAGTTGGAACATTCAAATAATAGTTAGTCCGTAATAATCCTTAACACTGCCCTAAATAAACAAAAATACGAACAATTGGTAATGTTTTAACATTTTTATTTTATTAGTACAAAATGAATAGCAGTTAAATTATTGAGAACTTAATGTTAAAAGGTTTAATAATTCAAAATAATTAACCTAGTTTTTAATAAAAATAAAACAATAAATAATTAATTATAAAATAGTTTTATAGATTATAAATTCAAAATTTTCAACTTTCACAGAATTGAATGGCGTTTTATTCTTTATATCATTATATTTAAGTATAAGAATATTACCTGCCTCACTCACTTCATAAGCACAGAATGTTTCATTTAAATTATGTGTAACATATTTCTGACAAACAAACAAAAAATCAGAACAATTTTTTAAAATTTCGATTATTTTACAAAATTGTGGCAATTCAGATATCTCCGAATTCAAAATAAAAAATCCTACTTTGTATTTATAGCCGAGCTCAAAATATTTTAAGGATACCAAATTTGGATTAAATTCGTGAAATCCGTATTTGAGTTGATAATCAATATAATTAATTTTTAACATCTTTCCCTCTTTTAAAATAGGACTGAAAGAGTAATTTTTAAGCAAATAGCACTGCTTTTTTTGGTGTCTTTGGGCTAATGTTTTTGCTAAATTAACAAAATTGTTAATATAGCGTCCACTTTTTGTAAAATTCCTGTGATAACTCTCAAATCTCATTGACCACATTAAAACAAGAGGGCCAAGGTCACGAATAATCTTGCTATAATGTGTCATAAAATGATGTTTTGGAAGCAAGGAAAACCCTAAATCAACTATTAGTTTTAAATGCTTTTCTGTCATATCATCCAAAACATTCAGTGCTGATGTTGGCACACAATTACAAAAAACCATTTTCATCACATTTAAAAGACTACACCCAGAAAAATATCAACTGTAATATTAACAGTCGGCCGCTGTTATTTCAAAACACTGTTCGATTGAATGATTTGCGTTTAAGTAAACAATTTTCTTTGTTGAATGAACGTTTCAAAGTATTTTTGTGTTGTTAAAATCATCTGTTGAAATATTTTTGTGCTTATATTGAATTGTCAATTTTTTTTTAAGCAATAGTTTTAATATGTGTTTTGCCACATTTATATTATCGTTGCCAGTAGCTCAGTGGATGTGCACTAGACTGTCATGCCGGGAGACGTGGGTTCGAACCCTAGCTGTGTAAGTATCAAAAATTGTAATTTAATAATTGAAATAATAATAATTCTGTTTCATTAATTGTTCGGTTAAAAATAACCTTCAAAATAAAATGCTTACCATCTTGCAAAAAAAAAAAAATTGCAAATTTCATTTTTTATTTAAAAAAAATATTTTAAATAAAAAAAAAATTGTATTGGCCTTGCCGGATTTGAACCGTGGACACTCGAGTACTAGACGCACACGTTAGCACACTCGGCCATACATGTACTTTCAAACCAGTGATCAGATTTCAATAAATAAGTTTTTATACGGGTTTCGTGTTCCTAGACCAACAGTCAACCGACTGTTGATTTGAAAGTTTCATTTATTGGATGGTATTTAACAGTGAAATCTGTTATTTCAACCCATCATTTGTTTGATAAAACAGCATTTTTTCCCTGAGTGTAGTTATTAATTCCCAAACTCGATCGTCCTTCATTTTGCTTTTATATTCATAATAAATGAATGGCAAATGAATAATTAAACACCAGTTTTGGGCAGCATTCAAGCCAATTGAGGTTTTTGATTCCTTTTTTAATGATATTACAGACAGTTTATTTTTCATGTCTAGATAAGTATAGTTATATGAGAAAAGTAATTTATTAATTTTATTAACATTTAAAGAAGTATTTTCTGTTAAGTTCTGAAAAAAAAATCTTTAATACAAATGGTACTGCTCCCTCCAAGACATCATGCATTATATCTGCAGATCCATTTTTTATCATATCATAGTATTTCAAGTTATTGAGAATATTGTTAAATTTCAATGCTTTTGCGTCGGCATACAAACTTGAATTATCTAATATATGGTCAAATAAACGCATCTTTTCAGATATTTGGCGTGTGGTGGTTTTTATTTCAGAATGATTCAAATAACAAAATCTGCAATAACTGCCACTTGAAAATGATTTTGGAAAGCCAAAAAAGGTGTTTCCTCCCAAATTATCGTGTGATAAAGTGATTAAAGTCCCTTTAATTATCTTATTATCAATGAAAATTCCATCATTTTCCAGTTTTGAAATGTCATTGTAAATAGGACTTAATATAATATTAATAGAATCGCTTTCTTTTATGTCTTCAGAAAAAAATAAAGCAACTAAATAAATGTTTTCTAACTTTGACAAAAAATATGATGGAAAATTTAAGATTTGGAAATAAATTCCACCCATTTTATGGATGGATGTTTAACTTCCTAACGGGCATACAACTTCAAAATCATCATAGTAAAGACCAACTTTTATTGCATTAGCATTATTGGAAAAAAAATTTTTTTTTTGACAATTATCCGCACAACAAAATCCAGATATATAATTTTTGTTGCATTCGTGTTGACTTTTGAAATATGTATTTTTAAAATTTTCGTTTTTAAACAAACAATTAATGGTTTTAATAATTGAAACATATTGAAATGTGCATTGTTTTTGTATATTATCAAATCGTTTTGTTATATTATTGAACTTCTTATCCCATCTTAACTTAATATTAGTTTCCACAGGACAAACAAATAAATCAGAATTTTGGAAAGATAGTTTTCGTTTATATGAAGAAGAAAAATTATTTAAGTTATTTAAAATCTGTAATTGAAAGCCTTTACTTTCGGTTGATTTAATCTGATTTAATGCTGAAAATAAATTTTCGTGGTAGGCTTTGAATATATTATGAAATTATTCAATGTTTATCTCAGCAATATATAAAGTAGAAAGAAATTCAAAAATATTTTTTTGATTTAATGATAAGTTTTCAAAACTTTTATCCTTAGGATAATTATAATCAAAGGAATTGTCAATTGTTGAATTAGTATTAACATTATCAAAGGAATTTGTTGCTGTGTGCTCTATTTGTGGAATCTTCAAATTTTGCTGTTGAATTAAATTATTATGTTTGAATTTACAAAAAATTGAATGCTTTTTTAAGCCTGGATAAGTAAAAAAGAAACGAGGGCACTGTAGCGAGTATATGCATCTTAAATTAAGATGTTTTCCTGTGTTTAAATAATGAACATATTTCAAATGATGAATGCAAAACTGAATATCTTTAAAAACTTTGTGGCAAACGAAACAAATCATTCTGTACTTATTTGGTTAATAAAGCCTTGCAGAGTGCTCCAAATATCATGAATCCTTGGCGTACCTTGAGAGTGTGGAACTTTGTACAGATATTTTTCAAAAAAATTAAAAAATATTTTGAGCTCGTTACAATATTTTATGTTAAAAAGATAGAAAATTTAAAAAAAAATATTGAAAATATTATACAATTTATAATGTGTGGGGATTGCAATTAATTTACCATCAACTCCAATATAGAATTGTTCAATATTTTTTTTTTGAATTACCGCTGGCTAAAATAATGGGTCCTTAAAATAATGAACAGCTTCGCTGGGTTGAAAGTTATAGACAAAATTTATAAATTTGTTTGCGTTTTGATGGAAACTTCCTTTGATTTTTTTTCACGTGTTCCTGGTGGAGCAGGCAAAAGTTTAATTAATGCTAAAAATGGCTGTACTTCACAATTCCAATCTGTAAAGAAAAGATAATTAATACATTATTTAAAAAGCAGCCCTTGTTGCTTGCCCATCATGTAATGTGCATGATAAGCAAACAATTTAACTGGATGATTCAGAGCAAGGATCTTATAAGAAAAATATTCTCCACGCAGAAAAAAACGCGTGTTACATACATGTAACGTTAATCGTTAATAGTAACGTACTTTCAAGAATAATGTAAATTACCTACCTTCAATAGAATCTACTGTTAAGCCCTTAGATGCCAGTAAAGGTAGAATGTAGCTTTCAATTTTCAGCCAGACGTTATTGAATTGTTGGTACTGGCTTATTTCTGTCTGACGTTCTGCAAGCCTCACTGAACACAGTACAGAGATGGTGTCTTAATGAAGGCCTTTCTGTTAATCCAAAAAAGACAGTTATTCCTCGGGAACAATAAAAGTGAGTAAAGCTTCCTCGGGAACAATTAAAGTGAATCTTACGAGAAAATAGTCAACAAGTTGCTCAAGAACTATAAAAAAATGGGCGTAAATATGTCTCTGAAAATTCACTTTCTGCACTCCCATTCGAATTTTTTTCCGAAGAATCTCGGTGACGAGAGCGACGAGCATGGGGAAAGATTCCACCAACAGATGAAAGCAATTGAGAATCGGTACCAAGGATTTTGGGACGAAGGAATGATGGGCGACTAATGTTGGGTTCTCATCAGAGAAACCGATCCCGAATCAAATAAACGACATAACAAGAATTCTAATCATTTTGAATTTCTGAATGATAAATAAAAATTATTTACATTGTAAATAACAATATAAATGATTTACTTACTTACTTAGGTGGCCATGACAACCCGTTGACGGGTTACGGCCGACTTCATCAGGTCTCGCCAGGCGTCTCTGCTTCGCGCGCGCCGTCTCCAATCTCTTTCACCAAGCGCGGTAAGGGCTTCCTCGGCCTGGTCAATCCATCGGAGGCATGGCCTTCCTCTTCGTCGTCGACCCTCGGCTTTCGCCTCAAACACCTTTTTCGCTGGAGCTTCTTCATCCATACGAAAGACATGACCCAGCCAACGTAGTCGCTGAATTGTTATACGCTGGACTATGTCAATGTCGTCGTAGAGCTCGTACAGTTCGTGGTTCATTCGAATGCGATAGTCGTCGCCAACTCGAACAGGACCAAAGATTTTGCGAAGAACTTTCCTCTCGAACACCCCAAGAGCGGCTGCATCTGCTTGCGATACCACCCATGCTTCAGCGCCATAGAGAAGCACAGGTATGATGAGCGTCTTGTAGAGTGTTAGTTTTGTCGATCGAGAGAGGGCTCTGGAACCTAATTGCTTACTTAGCCCGTAGTAGCACCTATTAGCAATTGTTGTTCTTCGCTTTATCTCCAGGCTGACATTGTTGTTGCTGTTTACGGCGGTGCCAAGGTAAGTAAACTCCTTGACAACTTCAAAGTTATATTTGCCTGCTGTAACATGGGAGCCTAGACGCCGCACTTCCCTATTTGCAGACAGCATATACTTTGTTTTGCCCTCGTTCACCGTCAAACCCACTTTGGCTGATTCCTTTTCGATAGCGGCGAAAGCAGCGGTTACATCTCTCTTGGTTCTGCCGATAATATCGATATCGTCGGCATACGCAAGGAGCTGGACACCTTTGTAGAAAATGGTGCCATTTCGATGTACACCTGCCTTTCGTAGGATCCCCTCCATGATGAAATTGAAGAGATCGCATGATAGCGGGTCGCCTTGTCTGAAACCTCGTTCGGTATTAAAGGTTTCGGAGAGGTCATTTCCTACCTTGACGGAGCTGCATGTATATAAATGATTTAATGCAACAATAAAAATTATTAATAATAATTATATACAATTTAAATAATGTAAAAATAATGTAAATTATTAAAAGAACAATAAAAATGAAGAATATATGATTTTATTACAACAACCTTTAGTTCTCATTTTTTTTTTTTTTATGGCAATAAAATAAGTCCAAATGCATAAATTGATAATCACACAATTTGGGTTCTTTCGTTCCATTGAACACAACTTTTTCATTTCTTAATAGATTTTCTTCAACAATAGCTTATTTTTTTTTGGAAAAATAAAGTTTTTTAGTAAAAAATATCAAAAGCAACAAAATATTTTGATTTCTTAACGAAATTTGCAATTATTTTGTCGTATTTTGGAAATTTTTCTGAAAAATAAAAAAAAAACCCCGAAATTTGAATTTATTCCGCCAAAACTAACAGCTCGACCAAAAAATGATGTGTGCATTGTTTGTAAGAAATTTTATTAACTTTTATTTGGTATATCATTTGTTTGATTACTGTTGTTGGTTCTGGAGATATATGCAATTAAGTGGAACCAACTTTTTTTTCGTTGAAAACCCTACAGTGGGGAATATCTCGAAAACGGAGTGACAGAAAAAAAAACAAATTTTTTTTCGGAATTAGCGACCGATTTTACATGAGAAAAAGATAGTGGCATTCAAAGTACAAACAACTTTTCGTTATTTGTAAACCAGTGTAACCGAGTGTTAATTTAAATACCTCTCTCTGTTTCAGCTGACAAGCTATTGTCTTAGCAAGATTGCCAGATTGGCTTTAAATAATCTTCTTAGCATAACTGGTACACTGAGCTAAAAAACAACATAAAATCAAAGAAAACCGCTTTGATTCAAACATTTTTCGGAACAATTTGGCACCAAACACGAAAATATTCAATTCTAAGGGTTTCCACTTCGAAAAACACACATCCAGTTTGATGTTGTTTCCATCTTAAACTAAAGTATTAAACACTTTGAAATGAAAAGCTTTCAACTTTAGCTTAACGTGGATTAGGATTTAATTCAAACAGGAATCATATTCAAATGAAATAATTTACGTCTTTATTTTAAAGATGCTATAGCTTTGATTTAAATTATTTTGTACTTTGATTCAACATTGTTACATTAATGATTCAAAGTGATCTTCACTTTTAATCAAATCCTTTATATTTTTGATATTAAATGCATACTGGGTGCTTTAATACAAATAAGTAAGACAATATTATTTTTTTTAGAAATTTCCTTTTATTGAAATATAAGAAAACATTTTTTTTATAAAATCTTAAATGATTTTTCAATATATTTTAGTTACATAAGAAAATTATGATGTCAAAAATGTAATTATAAAAATGTAATTCTCACATAACAATGAGTATATAACTCAGTGATAGTACTAAATTGAAAGCCAACACCAGATGGGCTGTACTCTCTACCTGTAATATTTCTATGCTTATCTGGCCGTTTTTTAATCTCAGGCGCTCTAGAGAGCTGCTCTCGCTGAATAGATTAGAGCTAGCCCATGATAGAATAATAAGGTAGGCGCATATTAGAGAGGAAGTGAGCTAGATGTCAAAATCAGCTGTTCGAATTTGAGTTGTTCTAATTGTTGTTGTTGCCTTTTCGTTTGACGTTTATAGCACCTCACAGCATTGTCTGTGTAAAACTACACATTTGAGCAGCCATATTAATATGAGCCTACCTTATTATTCTATCATGAGCTAGCCATTATAGTGGCAGTCATAACAGAGCACTTTCTGATAGGTAGACATGCTACCTAAACAAACCTTTTAGGGTACAACTTCTGTAGAAACTACAGAGATGAAGAGGAGGAAAAAACCATACCACATCTTCTATGTTCCTGCACCGCGCTCGCCAAGAGATTTCATAGCAATCCGGGTTTCTAATTCTGCTATGAGCTTGATGACTTCTCAACAAGTGTCAGGCGTCTAGTTAGCTTTGTTAACAGTACAAGTGCTTCCATAGGGATTGAAGACCAAACTGATCTAAGTGAGTTGGTGGATTTATTACATAGGCTGCCGCCCTTGCCTAACCTAACGTATCCCTCGTCTTGTAGACCTACTTCATTCGATAGGAAATTTTTGCATAATCTTTCGGCCATACCCAACCAGCAAAATGAGTAGAAATTTGCGTTTGAGTTCCCCTTAAAGCTGTTTTAAGCGGCAAAATAAGATCCATGGCACTTCGAAGCTGCTTTATGGTCCGTTGTAGAACTCGACACACCTAAAGCTGCTTAAAAGTACGTTGTGGAACTTCCCACACCTAAAGCTGCTTTATGGTGTCAATTTCAGGCAATAGATCTTGTAGTTCCAAAAGTTAGTTACAATATATAAAAACATATCAAATATTAAATAACAAGTAGATTCACGTTGAAAAAAACTGTTTTATCTCGTTAGAGCATTTGTCAACAGGGATGAAAATTTGCAGTTCTGTGTTTTTATATGAAAGGAATTGATTGATAAGCTTGATTTTCTTTATAAATCAACCATTTATGGGTCTCCAGTACAAAAGTTGATAAAAAATGCACAAAAAGGCATTTCGGGGGACGCCAAAATTGGTTCAAATAAAAAAAAAGTACACCAATCGCAACGATTTTTCATGTACTATTTAATTTTGGTACCGGAATTGGGGGTCAGATTTTTCCCATACAAGTCGATACACTCTAATATATACTCATTTGCACTTTAAAAACCTTATCATAACATTTAATATTATATGAAAAAAATTCTTGTTTTACTTGATACTTTTATAACATTACTCGTATTAGGTTTAGTATAACGTACTTAAGGGGTGCAAAATGTTGTGTCCGACCCGGGTGCAACCAACCCTAGCTACGCCGCTGGGTTATTGTAAGCTTCGAGTCAAACCTTTATAAAGCTTCTGATTTTAATATCAAAATGATCTAACAGCTTTTATATAAACTATGGCTTCGTTAGAGAGTTGATTTTCGTTCGCAAGCTGAGTAGAAATATAATTGAAAATTTAACTATCGAATAATGAAATTTCATAAGCATATTGAATTTTTTTTGTTCGAATTTGTACATTCTTGATGATTCTCAGATTTTCTGAATTAGTTTCAAATGACTGCGAAAATTTTTATTGTCGCCAATATAAAAGCTTTCTGCTCTTATAACAGAAGCCACATAATTTATACATATGAATTCATAAGGAGGTGTGAGTCAGCTTAATTCATTTTCAACAATAGAAATGAGAAATATATTAGACGCTTTACCACATGAAGGTGTTCAGACACGTAACTCGTACCATGCGTGTAACGCCCCCAGTTAAATCCCCTGGAATGATTTTCAATAACTCACATCTTTTAACTAATAGTGTATGAACAAAGTTCTTATATTTATTTACCTTACGGTTAAAGGAAGTCCTGTTGATATTGTTGCTAACACACTCAGACGCATACACCTTGTAGATACACACACAGACTGCCTTCTAATTGCTACAATTGCGTGTTTTTATGCTTCTTCGTTGGTAACAACTTTAAGAAACTCACGCAAAGCCACATATAAATTCGTGGAACTAATAGGCAGGATATAAAAAAAGGCTATTCGGCATATGAAGTTCGTGACAGGCTACTTCAACAAATATAAATTATAGCGTCAAGACTCACAACTCATTTGTAGTTGGCAGTTGCTGTCGTTGCTGTCAGTGTAGTTATTGTTGTTGTTATTGTTGTTAACACTTTACTTGTTAACAATGACGTCTGCAAGTGCAACAAATAAAATAATAATCGTAACAAAAAACATTTTTACCAAGTTGATGAGTTATTTCGTGAAATTAATCATTGTTGACAATCATGGAGTTTGTTTTAATTTTTTGTTTTTTTTGCTCTTAACGTTTAATTTTTTAGTGAAGCATGAAAAGCTATAAATTATTTCGCTTTAACTAGCGTTTCAACAAATTGCTTTCCTTCATTATTTTTAACACAACTTTGCACTAAATTTGAATCCTTGGATACCGAGTAAAATTTTATTAATTAAGTTGGTTAAACTTTTGTCAGCATTTTGTTGTTTTTTTCTTAAATTTTTATTTTATGGTGAAAAGTTGTAACTTTTTATTGGCTGTAGGCGGCACTCGGGTGCCGTCAGTCCTTGGCAAAATATAAAAAAGGATAACGAAACTGATATTTTACATATAAGAACTCAATGTCTAGGTATGGGTTTAATTTCTCATAAAGTGCTCTTGAAGTTTTTACAAATTTAAGTGCCTCAATTTAGATTAAACGTAAAAATTTAAGAGTTAAGAGTGTAATTTTGATTCTGCTTCTAACAATTGAAATAAAACAATACATTATTGAAAAGTATTCGTTATAAAAAAGCCACGATCTCAACCGATTTATGTGAACTTTTTCAAATTTTAATCAAAAATTTTATAAAAACGCTTGACGTGATGCGAAAAAAGTTTTAGCCACACTTTGTAACGATAACCAATTTTTTGCCTCCTAGTTGTATATAATTGAAATCATGCAATACTTGCATAAATATATTGCACTCTAGAGTGTGAATGTGTTAGCGTATGTTTCGTTTTTGTTTTCTTTCAGTATGTTTGTTTGTTTTTATCCTTAGATACTATTCATCTTATGCATGTGTTTGCAAAAATATGCATAGGGTAAATGACTCTCTTAAAGCAATTCGACGTGATAAATAAATATTTAACTGAAACTAAATGAAACAGTTCTGATAAAGTCTAATGTTGAATGAAGTACAGAATCTGTGACCCTGAAGAACTTTTCAGATCAGTTAATAAAAAAGACTAAGAGCCAGCGACCGCCAGACTTACGTCATTTTATCAAAGCTAAGATTTTTCGTGTTATTGCATACAAAAGTGGGCAACAACGTTTGAATATTATGAATCCAAGGTCGAGGGCACTTTAAATGCTTGAAGCTTTGAAAAGATCCAAAAAAGGGTCCTACTTACGTCATAGTATCAAAGCTGAATTTTATATATGTTGTTGAGGCCATCAGTATGAACATAAAAACCAACGGACAGACACCTGGCAGGGGGGTTCCTTAAGCCAGATGCTTAAAAGGGTACAAAAAAATGCTGAAGACGTAAATGATTTCTCCAAACTGGTTAAATTAGCTATCCAAGAATAGATATGGAAAACATACAAATTTAGGCTCAAACATTTTAAAAGCAATGTCCACCGAGCAACAATATCCTTATGGAAAAACTGCTGCTTTCAATACAGCCCTCCATTAGGAGTTAGCTCCATTAGTTATTTTTATTTGGAACTCTTTGCTATGTCTTCTCAATCCGTACCATATAGCCTCAAATTTGCGAATAATTCGACGTACCCCTGGTACACAAAGGAATTAAAAACACTTCGCAACAACAGAAACAGAGCATGGAAGAAATATTTCTGTAGCTTAGACTCAAATGACCTAGAAACTTACAAATGTTTTTTTCTGGAATTTGAAAATCGCTCAGCTACGTTATATAATGAATACTTAGACAATATTAAGCTGAGAATATTGTCTGATCCAAGGAAATTTTGGGGATTCATAAATACAAAAAAGAAATCCGATGGATTCCCTTCATCATTTAAAACACGGAGAAAACTGTTGTGCATTATTAATGCACAAGCTGTTCATAACTATAAAATGTTAAGGTACATTTTTGAATATGCAGCTTTGCGCATAAATTATGCCTAATAACCATAAATTCTACACAATCTATTAAAATTGTGCATAAGTTATACACAAAAAATGGGCACAGTTTGTGAACATTGTTCATAGCTTAATTATTTGAAAATTAAACTCAATTGATCATAATATATGAACATTGTGCATGAACGACTATCAACACTTATTGTTCATGAGTTATGCCTACTTGTGCATAGATTTTGCCCAACATTTTGATATGTGTGTATCTTGTTGTAGATGGGCATAAGTTGTGCCCATTTTTGCATAGATTATGAACAATGCGTACACATATGGATAATGAGTATGCAGTAATTGCAAGTTAGTTTCACTTGTGTTCTTTGTGTAAAGAGTACTGGTTGTGTTTAGAAGCGACAGTAGTGTGTTATATATCATTTAATATTATTTATAAATATATAATTGTGTAAATTAAGAAAACCAGAGGTAAGTATTGAGTTATTATCATATATTTAACACTCAGAAAATCCGGTTTTTTTAAAAAATATCTCCGCGTTAGAACAAATAACAAATCCGAATTGGAAAGTCGAGAAGAAAGTGCTATTTCGGTATCAGGAATCGATTCAGAAGATAAAATTTGGCTAAAAACAAGAAATTCGCCTTGGGAGACGGTGGAATTGAACTGGAACTCCAGCTTTGCTCTTCGGCGCCAGGACATTAATATCCATCCGCTACAATTTATACTTTCTGACTGCCCATTGTATGCGCATAGTAACGGATATCGTTTGGTAGAAAATTTAAATTTATATAATATATAAATAAAAACTTTATATTTTTATATTTAGATCGATATTGACTTCCATAATTTGTACCCGGAAAAGTCCAACTTATTTCTTAACAACTGGAATTCACTGAAGGATAACATTATAGCAGTATGCAAAAATATTGTTAAATTTCCAGCTGCTAAAAAATTATAAATCATCTTCCAACAAACAAAGGTAAAAACAATTTAAACTTATGAAATAAAGAACTAATTTAATTATTATTTTTGAATTTTCTTCCAGATTTAGAATTAATTAAAGTCTCGAAGGTGGTGGCAGCAATTTTTAAGCCTGTGGCAAGAAAAACAATTGAGAAACAGACGTGGAAGGTTAGCACAGTCGACGCTTGGAATTTTGAAATTCATTTTGACATTTGAAAATAAAATGAAATTTTGTTTCTTTAATATTAGCAGGAGATGTAAATATTTGTTCACAATCTATGAAAATGTTGTTCATAACCTATGCACAGTTGTTCATAACCTATGCCCAGTTGTTCATAACATATGCATAGTTGTTCATAACCTATGCATAGTTGTTCATAAACTATGTCCAGTGGTTCATATAATATGCCCAGTTGTTCATAGTCTTTTCCCAGTTGTTCAGAATCTATGAAAATGTTGTTCATAAGCTATGCCCAGTTGTTCATAACCTATGCACAGTTGTTTATAGTCTTTTCCAAGTTGTTCAGAATCTATGAAAATGTTGTTCACAATCTTTGCCCAGTTGTTCACAACCTATTCACAGTTGTTCATAGCCTTTTCTCAGTTGTTCAGAATCTATGAAAATGTTGTTCATAATCTATGCCCAGTTGTTCATAAAACATGCTCATAGTGCTGAACTTAAGTTATGAACAAGTGGCATAGATTATGAACAACTGTTCTTGGTCATTTTTCGTGAACAATTTTTGCATAAGTTGTGCCCATAGCGCATAATTTCTGCACACAATTCTCTCCGTGAACTCTTGACGGATTTACTGATGATCCCGTCATAATCTGTGGCCTATTTGCTACTCTTTTTAAAGAATCATTTTGTTCCGATTCTTTTAACCCTGATGTGGGGTATTTTGATTATATGAGTTCTTCACCCTTGGAATAAAGTTTCCTTGGAATCTATATCCTTTACCGCTGAGGATATTTTTAATTATATTGGATCGATAGATGAAGATTTTAGCGCTGGACCTGATGGAATTCCTGCCGCTGTGTTAAAACAATGCGGTTCTTTTTTGTGTCAACCACTTTCTTTGTTGTTTAATAAATCTATAAATGAAAGCCTTTTTCCTCAATTTTGGAAAAAATCGTTTATAAACCCCATTTATAAAAAGGGTTGCAGGAATGATGTTACTAATTACAGGCCCATTGCTAAACTATCATCGATTCCAAAACTTTTTGAGAGAGTGGTGTATGATCGGGTAAAGAGATACTGTGGAGAAGTCATAACAACTCGTCAGCATGGTTTTGTTAATGGCAGATCCACTGTGTCCAACCTTCTCGATTTTACATCTTTCTGCCTTAATACAATTGAATCAGGTAACCAGGTCGACTGCATTTACACTGACTTTAGTAAAGCGTTTGATAAATTACCACATAGTTTAATTTTATTTAAACTGAAGTTATTGGGATTTCCACAATATTTTGTTAGCTGGATTAAATCGTATTTGACAGAACGATCTTATCAAATACGATTCCGAGGGGTTTTGTCTCCTGAATTTGTTGCGGAATCAGGTGTTCCTCAAGGCAGTCACTTAGGTTCACTTCTGTTTATTTTAGCCATTAATGATGTTACCCACATTATTAAACACTCTCACCTGTTAATTTATGCAGATGATATGAAAATATACAGAACAATAAATGCTAAAGACGACTCCAACCTACTCCAGGCTGACCTGAAATCTTTTGAAGTTTGGTGCTTTAAAAATAATATGTTTCTAAATCCTGTTAAATGCCAAACTATGACCTTTTCGTGCAAAAGGAATAATTTAATTTTTGACTACAATATTAAAGATACTGCTTTAAGTCGTGTTGAGGCCGTCAAAGACCTTGGTATATGCATGGATTCTAAGCTATCGTTCAACAATCATATTGATTACATTTGTAAAAAAGCATCTTCAATGCTTGGATTTATAAAACGTTGGGCCAAAGAATTCAATAACATGATTACAACTTCTACGTTGTATTATGCAATAGTGCGCCCTCACTTGGAGTACGCAAGTCAAGTTTGGTCCCCAAGTTATAGTGTGCATGTTGAACGTATAGAGAGAATCCAAAAACGTTTTGTTCGGTTTGCCCTTAGGGGCTTAGGTGGGATTGATTTTTTGAACCTTCCTCCTTACGAGGATCGTTTAAAACTTTTAAAAATGCAATCTTGAAGTGAACGGAGGAAGTCTGCGGATATCGTCTATTTACACCAACTCATAACCGGTGTATTCGACTGTCCGGAATTACTTTCTCTTGTAAACTTTAACTCTAACCGTAGAAGTAGTAGAAATGCTAACAACTTAATTTATCTACCATTTAGTAGATAACTACATGGCTACTGCTCCCTTGAACCGCATGAGTGCCTCTGTAAACAACTGTAGATTTTTTGATGTTAGTTTGTCAAAAGGTCAACTCAAAAGTAGATTGAAAGCTATTGTGTAATTAGATCTGTGTTTGTGTATGCATGGTTAGTTGTTATGTCCTGTGTTCTCCCTGAGCCCAATCCATTCTGTGGTGGGTAAATTTTTCCCACATTGATTTGTTTGGAGCCACTGGAATTCATTACATTGAAATATTTCAATGAAATCTGGATTGTGGCTTCAAATAGATTAATGCTGAGAATGTGCGAAAAAGCTGTAGTAGCTGAACTCTATTGTTATTGCATGTTATAATAATAATATTTAAAAACAAAAAAAAAAAAAACAAGCTACGGAAAGACAATCCTATCACAGACTGTACAGTCTTACTAGGATCAGAAAATTTGGTGGGCTATGAATTTGTGTTCAGAATTTAAGTCTCAGGACTAAACTGCATATTCCCGGCCATGTCACATAGGACCACTCTACAAATCTTACATTCTTTATCAACTATTTCGAGTCAAGGTAAGCTAAGATGATTTTTTTCATTGTAAAGGCACGTAGTTAAGTCTGATACATTCTTTATAAACTATTTCAACTTACAATGAAAAAAATCATAGTTGATGGTTGGAAGGTGTCATTTTCTGACCACTTTAAGATCCTCTTTTCTTAGAAAACTTTACCGGAAGTTAACTTTACGGGAAAGCCATTCTAAGCAAGCTACAGTAGGACTACTTAAACTATAGATCCATAAAAATTATTGAGAATCCAATTTAATGCCTACACAAGAGAAGCAAGAATAGCAAAGCAAACATCTTGGACAAATTTCTGCGAGTCCATTGAGAACACAAGTGAAGTTGCCAGACTTCGTTAGACGCTATCCAAAGACCCTTTGGTCCCGGTATACCAACTCCGCCTGTGGGGATGATAGAAAACCAATAGCCTGTCCCAAGCCAGTGAAAAGGAGGAGGGTTGTGGCATGCGTATTTGGACTACGGTTCAATTATGTACGTCATTTAAAAACATAGATTGCCAAGAGCTCTCGCTATGAGATGCAAAATCATGGAAGTGGGACATAAAATCTGATTATTGTACCTGCGTTTCCGTACCAAATGATATAAAACATACTGTTAGCACGGGGATAGTCAAGAAACCTGGTTTAGCCACGATAATTACTGGTATGAATTAAAATCTGATATATTCTAAGGGTGATAGAGTATAAGTGAGGATAAAGAAATAACATTTCAACGATAAGGTCATATTTATGCCGGAATAATTGGTCACAAAAGCAGAATATATACCTGTGTTCGGGCATGCTTTCATTCTAGTAATGTTGTATGCTAACTGACCAAGTTTTCTAATCTGATTTAGATAAGGTGGTCATTTTCGGAATGCTTGTGGTCTCAAGATAGAGGGATCTTGAGAGTCTTAAAAAAAAAACCAGAGAAACCAACCAACTTGAGAACTTCCTCCTTTTTGAAGTCGGTTAAAAATTACTCAAAATGTATCTAGCAGTATTTATTACTGGGATGCTATGATAAGCTTGCTTATCAAGTTATGTGTGTCAAAATCATTAAATTCATTTCCAGTTTTTGTTAAGTGCTCATTCTAGGATTCAAACCCCTTTACCGGGGGACTATCATAGGCTCGTCCTTCCGGGAGCTTCGTGCTGGCTGTGGTAAGCTAAATGTCACAAGCTAGACAACGAGTCAGCGTGGAGTTGCATCTCAGTACAACCAGGCTGGCATATCCTATATGCAATAGATTTTAGATGGGTCTCGTTTCTTACCAATGAAGATGAATTGAATATATCCTTAAAATAAATGTTCACGTATTAGTACTAAAGGGTGATTTTTTTGAGGTTATGATTTTCATGCATTAGTATTTGACAGATCACGTGGGATTTCAGACATGGTGTCAAAGAGATAGATGCTCAGTATGCTTTGACATTTCATCATGAATAGACTTACTAACGAGCAACGCTTGCAAATCATTGAATTTTATTACCAAAATCAGTGTTCGGTTCGAAATGTGTTTCGCGCTTTACGTCCGATTTATGGTCTACATAATCGACCAAGTGAGCAAACAATTAATGCGATTGTGACCAAGTTTCGCACTCAGTTTACTTTATTGGACATTAAACCAACCACACGAATGCGTACAGTGCGTACAGAAGAGAATATTGCGTCTGTTTCTGAGAGTGTTGCTGAAGACCGTGAAATGTCGATTCGTCGCCGTTCGCAGCAATTGGGTTTGTGTTATTCGACCACATGGAAGGTTTTACGCAAAGATCTTGGTGTAAAACCGTATAAAATACAGCTCGTGCAAGAACTGAAGCCGAACGATCTGCCACAACGTCGAATTTTCAGTGAATGGGCCCTAGAAAAGTTGGCAGAAAATCCGCTTTTTTATCGACAAATTTTGTTCAGCGATGAGGCTCATTTCTGGTTGAATGGCTACGTAAATAAGCAAAATTGCCGCATTTGGAGTGAAGAGCAACCAGAAGCCGTTCAAGAACTGGCCATGCATCCCGAAAAATGCACTGTTTGGTATGGTTTGTACGCTGGTGGAATCATTGGACCGTATTTTTTCAAAGATGCTGTTGGACGCAACGTTACGGTGAATGGCGATCGCTATCGTTCGATGCTAACAAACTTTTTGTTGCCAAAAATGGAAGAACTGAACTTGGTTGACATGTGGTTTCAACAAGATGGCGCTACATGCCACACAGCTCGCGATTCTATGGCCATTTTGAGGGAAAACTTCGGAGAACAATTAATCTCAAGAAATGGACCGGTAAGTTGGCCACCAAGATCATGCGATTTGACGCCTTTAGACTATTTTTTGTGGGGCTACGTCAAGTCTAAAGTCTACAGAAATAAGCCAGCAACTATTCCAGCTTTAGAAGACAACATTTCCGAAGAAATTCGGGCTATTCCGGCCGAAATGCTCGAAAAAGTTGCCCAAAACTGGACTTTCCGAATGGGCCACCTAAGACGCAGCCGCGGTCAACATTTAAATGAAATTATCTTCAAAAAGTAAATGTCATGAACCAATCTAACGTTTCAAATAAAGAACCGATGAGATTTTGCAAATTTTATGCGTTTTTTTTAAAAAAAAAGTTATCAAGCTCTTAAAAAATCACCCTTTACTTGTAGCAGATTAGTAAAAATGAATGCTTGAAAGTCTATTTCTTATAAAGTAGGGCACTAGTCATGTCTAAAAAGAAAATAATTAATTTTATATGGCGATAATTGAAATTTTAAATTCTGCATGAAATAAATTGAAAAGAAAAGCATTCACTAATAATCTTTGGCTGGTGAATGCTCTGAAACAGGCCTGTGTTTTTAATTATTTTCCGAAAAAATATTTCTGAAGGTAACTCAAGTAAAAAATCGTCTCATTTGAACTAACACTGTCGTTTGTTTGAAGGGCTTTGTATAAAAGAACATTGTATAAATTATCATGATAATTTTATATATATTATATATATTTATACATATAATTTTATATACATTATTATTATCATAATATTAGCCCTGAGAACACTTTATTGGAGTTTATTTTCTAAAAATTTGAATACAAGCAATGTTGCACGTTGAATAGAGCCCACACGGCAAGTATCAACTTAAAACAATGAAAAAAGAAGGTCCCGGGATACCTTAGAAAGCCTGACGGATCGTGACTGTAATCCAGCCAAGAAACGCTTTCGCTACTCATCGCTACGCAAAGAAACTCAGCAACCTAGAAATGATACAGAATCTTTACAGAACGTTACCAGAACATTGATAGGAACTCCCAGTATTATAACAAGGTCTTCTGTAGAGTGGTCGATATGATCTTTCAAGCTCTACAAGTTCGCGGGACCAGATGGAACTCTGCCGGCCATGATGAAACATTCCCTAGCTAAAGGCAAAGCATAGCTAAAGGCAATTATCATAGGTTGCCTCAGGATAGGTAATGTTCCGAAAGTCTGGGGAGAAGTGAGAACAGTATTTATACTCAAAGCGTATCCTCTACACGTATACTTAACACTCTACACCAAAAAATTGCAGGTACAGGCATTTTTGTCCATCATTCTTCCTGATGAACGCTGGAAAGAATAATAGATCTTCACATAAGAGAATCTTTGAGCGATACTAATCTCTGTAGTGTGCAACACGCCTAACTCAAAGGTAGATCAATGGAGATAGCACTGCACGATATGGTTACGGTCATAGAAGGAACCATTTATCACAAAGAATATACTTTAGCAACGTTTAAAGATATCGAAGGTGCATTTAACAATGCAAATACGGTATCTATAAGAAAAGGTGTACAACCTTCCTAACCTAATCTGACTTAGCTACGTGAATGTAGCATAGAGAACAGCTCCATAAGCCTAATATTCTTTTTACTCAAAACACTTGAGAAGCTGGTAAAACTGTATATAAGGAACAATTTAAAAATTTTAATGTTTTACGAAATACTAGTTTCATGCTTTTGCATGCTTATAAATCGTTGCAAGACAAAAAACAAACAACTTGGCCATTTCAGCCTTTGAAAGGATTTTGATCGAGCTTCTTATGATCAATTGTGTTGTGTGTGTTATTAAATGTTTGCACGCAATTGACCGAGAACTGGACCTACATGTTTTATGCCGACTCTGAACGGCTAAAGTTTATGTTCTCAAGAAGCTTGACATGGCATTATTTACTTTCCAAGGCTTGCCATTGTCTGCAGAAAGGTGGTGACCGATCAGAAAAATTGTTTATAAAAAAAAACTTTTGCCGCGACTGGGGATTGATCTCGGGCTCCGGGCATGCTAAGCCACACACTTAACCTGCATGCCACGGTCACCACAATAAATCGTTATAACTCTCATATATTTCTACAATATATGCCAGAATTACCAGCGAATGTTTGAAAGATGAGGTAATCGCTTATGAGCTTTTTTTGAATCGCGCACTCATGTCTTCAATCAATAAGCGATCCATTTTCGAACGAACGCCGGAATGAGCTCAAAAAAGATTTGGAAGACTTTCGTGAATCGCGTATTGCTCGTTTGGGAAATGAAATCGCACACTTATGCGAAAAAGCGATCCCTCTTGACACGACTAAAAAAAAGAGCGAAAAAGATTTAAACAATTTGTCGTGAATCGCGCTTTCAACGCTTGGGCAATCCAAAATCAACTTCCAAAGAACCCTTGTGCAAAGAATGGTAAATGGCTATCGTATGAATGAAGAAGCTCCGACGAAAAAGACGATCGAGGCGAAAGCAGAGGATTGACGATGAAGAAAAAGACCATGTCTTCAATGGATTGAGGAAGCCCTTACTGCGATTTGTGAAAGAAATTGGAGAAGGCACGCGCCAAAAGCAGAGGCTTATGAAGCTAATGAAGTCGGCCGTTACTGGACCACGGATGGCCACCTCAACATGTAAGTAAGTACAGAATCGCAAATACATAGTACAAACAACTTCTCGTCCATTCGTCTTTCAAATGTTTGCAGGATCCTTTCAACGGTTTTAGTTCACTTCCACTTCATTTTTAGGACTTTAGCCCCAAGTTATAAGAATTGTTATTTTAAAAACATCTTTTATGTCTTAATTTATTTATGTCCTCGTGAGTTTTTTTTTTTTTTAAACACTCTGTTTCCTCTCGACGGCAGCATTCATAAGCAAACATATATTATCTCTTATTTTTTATTCTTGATAAGAAAATAAAAATTATTGAAAGTTCGTAAAAATATAAAATGCATTGCATCTGGTGACTTATATTTCAAATCAAGTCATTTCAACTATTCTGATTGCTTTCAATTGTGCGGAATAATATTTTCGTAAAAACCGTTAACTGGCTTATATACGAATACTGCATGAGGGTGAGTTGAAATACTTATATTTTTATGAAATAGAATTATTTTCAAGAGTAAAATTTTTAAATATATGTATAAATATATTGAAGCAGTAAAACATATTTGCTTATTTACCCTATAACAATAAAGAAAGTTATATGAAAAACGTTCATGGTTTTATGTTCCTTGCAAACTTATGCCACGTGTTTGCATAGTCAGGACTGAAGGATGCCATGCGCATAATCCTAAAAGAAATCACATAAACACAATTCTCAAAACGGAGTGCAAAAAAAAAAACAAATAGTAAAACAGGCAACAAGAAAAGAAACCAAGACAAGGAAATCGTACAAGAATATAAATAAAAGTCGTCGTGTACTTCTGTGGCAGCAGCACGTTTTGCATGTTGCTGCAACACATCATGATATCGTGGCAAGAAATAAACTGAAATGAATTTCCACAGAAGAAAAAAACTCGAACTGAAATTGACTAAAAAAGCATCAAAGATATAACTGCAAGTAATACAAAAAAATAACAAATTTTTTTTGGCCTAGCAAGGCTTTCGAATTGGGAAGCCTTAAAAATGTACTCGTTTAGTTCAAAAACTTTTGAACACACCAAGAAAAAGTTTCAAACTGCGTGTTGATGTTAAAGTAAAGTTGTCTAAGAATGAAAGAGGTTGCGGATGAGGGGAGTAGGAAGGAGAGGGGTAAGGATCGGGTTAGTTGTTGATGAAAATGTGAGGTTGACTGCAGAAAGACGTAAGAGAGCAAATGCTAATTTTTGACTTGGTTGTGCGTAACAAACACAGAAAACCCGGTTCTAACCAGTAGGGACTTTCGTTGTAACACATGTTGTTGTTGTTGTTGTTATTCTTCCCCAGAAGTCATACAATTGTACTTTGTTTATTTTTGCAGCCATTTTTGTAGATATCTGTCTGAGCTGAAAAGAAAAAAGAAACTTCGAGCGTATCCTTAATAAACTAATGCATATATTTAAAGTTTTGTAGAGTTAAATTTGTTTTTTATTCACTGACTTGCACTTTTGTCTTCAGCGCTATTGGTGCTTTCATTTAAGCGGCTGTTGTTGTTGTTTTTGTTGGTGGCGCCAGAAATATATTAAATTTCATAATAGTTATTTTAATGTGCATATTTTTGAACACTCCTTATAGTTATTTCATGTTCCCAATAAAGTCGAATAACTGTTTATAGTTACTTATGTTTAAAAATGTGTTAAACCTCCTACATGCTTGGCAATTCGTATAAATTAAGAGTTTCTCATAATTTATAAAGTTAAGCAAAGGCTTAGAGTGCTTTCCTTTCCACCATAAATTCTCAAAAATGTAGGAATTTATACATGTGTGACTAGGTTTGCATTTCTATTTTTTTTTTTTCATTATTCAATGTTGCCTACGTACTAACGTTAGTCGAAATCCTTTTCACACCATTACCAGAAATCCGTTAGCAGCCCATTAAAAACCATTAGAAACCAAATTATTCTTGTTTGCAAAATCGTTTTTGGTCTAACAAATGTTGCTAATATGTTGGTTTTATGCGTTCCTTTGCGTTAGTAAGCTTATGGTAATGAATATGGTCTTTTGTAAATGTGCTAGTGTATGATTTATTGTAACATTTTCAAATAATTGCTTTTGCGTTGTAGTAACTTCAAATTTAATGCATCTTAAAAAGAACACGGGTTGACTTAGATTAAATTATGACATATCGACATACAACAAATTGGCTAGAAGTGGTTTGAGGGTAATATTCCCTCAAAAAATATACGTCACAAAAATATTACAAAAACGTGCTGAGTAGTAAAAAAACATTAAAAAATAACACTCGAAAGTGTTATCAAAGAAAAATTATAATGTAGTTGGACCCTATAAAATAGGAATTTATTGTTGAAACTATCAAATAAATATCTTTGAGGGTTCTCAATTTTGTATTGCGTATTTAGTATTTCCCAAGATGTATCTGAAAATAAAATTTTCATAGTTTATTTAAATAAATTTTTCAGACGACAAACAATAAGTTGGAATCATTTCCTAACCATAATAGGTTATGGGTACTGAACGTTTACACTGCGTGAAAATATAAAGGATTTTTTTTTTAAAATTAATTGAATTGCAGCATTAGAATTGAACCACTTGAAAAGAAAACTACGACACATGGCGAATTGAAGTGAAAGCATTGCTTATCAAGAATTATACTTGGAAGCATGTGAGTTCTAACAGCATGAAGCCATTGGGCATCCATAAAGGATCCTTAAATGAGAATCTGCAGATGCCAAAGCAAAATAAGACTTGATTTTAACAATGTCTCCCACCGAATTCTTACTTACTTACTTAGATGGCACTTACAACCGTTGTTCGGTTTTGGCCTGGTCTAAGAATTTGCGCCAGCCTCTTTTGTCGTGCGCTTGCTGGCGCCAGTTATCCAATGCCTGGTCTTTCCGACGGAGATGCGGTCTTCCTCGTCTGCGTTGGCCACCGCTGGGTACCGAATCCAATAATTTTTTCGCTGGAGCTTCGTCGTTCATTCTCTCATGACATGACCTAGCCAGCGAAGGCGTTCTATTTTAATACGCTTGTCTATATCGATGTCGGCATATAGCTCATACAATTCGTGGTTCCATCGTATTCGGAACTCGCCATTGAAGCAGATTGGACCATAGATCTTGCGAAGGATTTTTCTCTCAAACGCTCCCAAAGTCCTTTCATCAGAGCTGCTCAGCGTCCAGTTTTGTGATGCGTATAGTAGGACGGGCATGATTATTGACTTATAGAGCGTCAGTTTTGTTCGTCGAGAGAGAGCTCTACTTCTCAATTGCCTACTGAGCCCAAAGTAACACCTGTTGGCAAGAGTTATCCTTCGTTTAATCTCAACACTGATATCGTTGCAGGAGTAAATGCTGGATCCCAGGTAAACAAAGTCCTTCACTACCTCAAAGGAGGTGTTGTCAACAGTGACGTGGTTTCCAAGACGCTGGGACTGTTTGTTTGTTGACACAAGATACTTCGTTTTATCTGCGTTCACTGCAAGACCCATTCGACTCGACTCTTTTTCTAGCCTGGAGAATGCTGCACTGACTTCGCTCGTATTGTGGCCAATGATGTCAATATCATCTGCATACGCCAGCAGCATAACAGTCTTATAGCAAATTTTACCGCTGCATCTCAGGTCAGCAGCTTGGATGATCTTCTCCATTACTATATTAAAGAAGTCGCACGATAAGGAATCACCTTGTCTGAAACCTCGCTTGGTATCGAACGGAAGGGAGAGGTCCTTCCCGATTTTCACTGCGCTGCTGGTGTTGTACAGTGTCATCCTGCAAAGACGTATTAGCTTCGCAGGAATACGCTTTGTAGGCGATGTCCTTCTCTGCAGTGGCGACCAGAGATAAAGAGATGGGAGACTTCGAGTTTTATCAAAATAAAAAAATTTTCGCGCGTCGACTTTACTTTTCTACCAATTTTTTATGCACACACGTATTGTGAATGTGAACTCACCTCATAATTGCCAAATTCAGCTGTAAACAGGGTTACGTACAAATTAAAACGTACTAATAAAAAAGAGTTGCCTTAGTATAATAGGCGTTTTCGCTTATTTGTTCAGAGCAGAGCAAATAATGTCAAAAAACTTGTTCGTAATTTTTATTTTATTCAGTGTGATAAGAGCAGATTGATCGAGTTTTTGTTTTCACTCACAGCACAACAAGAGTACTCTCGATGCAACTCTATATGCTCTGTATCAAACGTTCGAGCACGTAGAGCATATATCAGATAATACTTACATGATATAAATGAAAATTAATAATCTTTAACAAAACTAAAAGAAAACAATAAAAATAGCATAAAATACATAAAATTGTGCAAAAAATATGATTTTAAATAATAATTTAACAAAAAATACTCTTAAAACACAGCTAAGGCATTTGATGGATGGTTTGATGTTTTATTAATTCAGAGTTCTCTGAACTAAGTCAGAGTAGAGTGTTTTTGAAATTTACTCCACGGACTCTAGCTCTTTGATCTGCTCTTCTCTCAACATAAAAACGAAAAAGCCTAATGACTACATTTCTTTATTCATTCCGGAGAAAATAACAACAAATAGAGATGAATGTTGTTTATCCAGATTGGAACAAATAAACAAACAACATTGAATGTGTTATTGAAAATTTTTTGTAAATGTCAAACTTTGTAGTTCATAAAGCGACCCATACACGAATAAACATAACCTACAACATGTACAAGTACCCAGATTTCGGTTTGCCACACACTACGATTTAATGCAGCCTTGTTGTAGCACCTCAAAAATACATACGTGATGAGCTGGATTTGTTTAATTTGTGTTTATTTTTTTTCTTCCCTTCGGTAAGAAAACCTAATATTTCCAATTTTATTTTTCAAGTTCGGAACTGTTTCATTTGATATAGTAGTTTGTACGTTTCTTACAAAAAGTTACACGCTTTGTTCGTTTTGTACTTATTTTGACCAAGGAATATCTCTAAAAAATTCTTTAAAAAGTCCATCCAAGCTTCGCTGTCCATAATATTTATCATTTTATGTGATTACTGACGATAAAAATAAATAAAATTGCCAATTTGTGCTTCAAAATTCAAAACTTTGACTTTAAGTACGCGGACACCATTATTAACTGAGAAAACTGTCGTACAACCTGAAGCTCCTCTCCCACAAAATCAAAAAGTTTTGATTTTCTTGAGACCAACTCATGAATCTTCATATGTCTGCCAAAAAGGCCACAAACGATCAAACATTTCATGTATTTATCCAAGTTCGCGAACAAGTCCGCCTATATATGGGCCCCATAATAATATTTATAGTATATTATTTTTGCATCACAAAAATAAAAATCATTAAAAAAAAAGTTAATTTTAAAGCACCCAAATATTTTCTTTACTGACCCAAATACAGACACGACCTATGAAATACCTTTAATAAAATAGTACTATGACAAGACTTTTTTAAATTCGTACTGTAACAATAAAACCTACTCCATATTATAGAAAACTACGCTTTCAGGCAACTCTGCGATTAGGTTCAGACCGTGGTGGGTAACAGATTAAAGACAGTGGCCGCCTTCAAGCGACACAATTGTTTTGACAGTGACACTTTCGTTAGCGCTGTTTTATATTATTAAATAGTTACGACAAATGTCAGGCATATTGCCCAAATGTCGAAATACGGGTGCATGTGTCAACTTGGTTAGCAAAATAACATTGAATGCTTATGTTATTGCAGTGTTAGTGCATTTTTTACACGCAAATCTTAAAATTTTAAGTGTTTAATAATCACTTCATATTTTTTAATAGTTGTGATTTAATAGCATACATATATTTGTTTGATTAAATGGCAACAGTCACTTAAAAGTTCTAAAGTTCAGCGCTACTTGGAAGCATTTAAGTTCGCTGAATGCATTCAATGAGTTTCCACCATGGTGAAAACCTGAACCTGAACCCAATCCAGCTGAGTTGGATTAAAGCTGAACCCAAACTAGCTGAATTTTGGTGAAGATTTTACTAACACACTTACAACATTTGTGTTAGTGTTGAAAATTTTTGACATAAGGTGCACATTATGCTATCCCTTTCATACGAGAAGTTTCCAATCTCTTTATCTCTGGTGGCGACGCGACACTCCTGGTCGTGCCGAGTAGAGTCGAGTAGCGGAGGCTTCGGCCTTCCGTTTTGACTGCAGCTTTTCGATGTCTAGCTTTCTTTGTGTAGGATTGCGTGCATTCTTTGCTGCGCACAGACGTGTGCGGATCTTGGCTGTGACGAAATAATGATCCAAGTCTATGTTCTCACCACAGATCGTGCGTACGTCTGGTACACTTGCCTTCCGTCAATGCATGTTGCATGTTTTTTGATCAGGGGACAGCCAGGTGGCCTTATGAATATTGAGATGCTTGAATCTAGTGCTACTTATGACCATGTTTTGTGCTGCGGTGAAGTCAATCAATCTCATTCCGATATTGGATGTGTTTCCAAATATGTTTTCCTTACCCACCTTGGCGTTGAAGTCACCAAGCACGATTTTTATGTCATGACGGGGGCAGCACTCGTATGCGTCTTCAAGGCGCTCGTTAAAACTTTCTTTGGTCACGTCATCGTTTTCTTCTGTGCGCACATATTAAGCTAATGTTAAAAAATTTTTTCTTGAAGCGGATTATGGCAAGTCGTTCGTTCACAGGAGTGAATCGCAGGACATGATGCCGTATTCTCTTGGCAACTACAAATCCGCATCCAAACTCGTGCTTCTCCGCATTGCCGCTGTAGTAGATATCACACGATGCTTTCCGTAAGCAACCCTGACCCTTCCATCGCATTTCTTGGATTGCAGTGATATATTTATTATATCTTTCCAAGATACCAATCAGTTGGATATAAGCACCATCCCAATAGAGGGTTCGAAAATTCCAGGTGCATATCCGTAAATCATTATCAGTTTTTCGTTTGCGGTAGTTGTCGTCAGATTTAGGGATCATTCTTTCATTTATTCTTTTTCGTTTCATTGAAATAATTTTATTACGTGTTGGGCTTCAAACCCAACTCATCCAACTCACAACCTTTGCTTGATGGCCAAAGGAAGCCCGCCGCTCAGATTTGCCACCAACGTCTATCGGGCGATAGTTTTTTGAAATAAAAAATTGCATTCATGCAAAAGATATCTGGGATAAACTGCAAAAAATGTATCAGACCTACGAGAAAAGTGATGGTGCTAAAATCACTCATCTTGCTGAAATTTAAATATGGAGAAGATATGAGAGACCACGTTAGAAATTTTTCAACATCGATGATAAAATTCAATAAATATATTATAGATGATCGTCTTACCATTTTGCTTCGCTGCAGCATCTGAGAAGAAAACGAATCATTCGAAATGGCAGTCGAAACTCAAGAAAAACTACTGAATTCCAAAGTACTTAAAGTAAAGCTTCCAAAGAATATGAAGCACAAAGATGAAACAAGAAACAAAGAAAAATATTGCAAAAATCAACAGTTCGAAATAAATTCGAAAATTGTGGGCAAGAGCCTAAAGACAAACATTTTAAATTTCCCTATTAGTCCTGGAGAAAAATTAGTCCCAAGGCAAGAGAACTACAGATCTAAATATTTTAACAAGCTAAAGCAATCCGAGACAAGAAATAACGAATCTTTCTTTCGAAATAAGAATTCGCTATAGAAGCTAATTCCGAACCAAAACAATGGTGTTTAGCAAAGGAACAAATGAAATCTGCAGAAATTTCCAGTTTTAAAACCAGCCGAAATTAAGAGCGGGATAAAGATTGAACATTTTTTTTTGTAATTTTTTTTTATTTATTATAATTTATATTTTCTTTTAAATCAGGAAAATTGCATAAAATTTTAATTGGAGGTCAATTGGAGGAAAAGTGACGTAGTTATGGTAGTTTGAATGACTGTTGCTCCAACTCAGCTTTACCAGTGAATAAATCTTTAAATCGATTTTCCCAAACATGCTATTTTTATAGTTGGTGAAATGTCAAGAAAATTTTTAAATTGATAGAATAAAATAAAATTGAGAAATCAACTAATTAACTAATCAAAACAAATTTTTGCGAGGCACAGGTACCAGCGGAGAACTGCAATACATCTATTATAATTTTATATTTTTGCATTACAATTTTTTTTAAATATTCTTCAAAAGCTGTTTAATAATACACTAATTTTCAAAATAAATCTGTAATAACTATTTGTTATAAAAAATTTCTTGAAAGTAGGCTCTTTTTTGACCCAACAAACTTTACTCTGCCCTTAATGGAAAAGGCGAAGTCAAATTAAAAGCTACAGATAAACCATCTGCAAAATTGAAAAGAGTCTTTTACAGGGGGTTTTAAGAAAAGAGTCTTGTACAGTTTGTTCAACAAAAAACAACAAGGGCAATATTTGTTTAAGTATAAAAGATATTTATAATTTTTTTTTTAATATTGTGATTCCAATGACGAATCTAGCTGGACAAAACTCTAAAAAAGAACCGATTGTCTTGAAATTTCGTATATATAGTACTTCTTATCTCTTATTGATTTCGGTAAAAATGGGAGTGGCCATTCACCCATATCTTTGGTCCCAGCCATATCTTCCCAGCCATATCTTTGGTTCCTATTCGAAACATTCTATATTATATATTGTATGCATCAAGAAGCAAATGATAAATTGGATACATGTCAGCATTGTGAGCTTTGCTTATAAGACGCATCGTCTTTTGTAAGATTTTTGTCTACAACAAAGGCTAATGCTTCGTCACAATGCATTCGAATGGGCAACTTATTTGTTAAATATAGATATTTTTTAATTGCTGTGGCTCTTTTAGGTCAAAAACTGGATACTTGCCCAACTATTTCTGTAGCATCACTAAGATAAGTTAGTTAGTTAGATAAGTTAGAGGCCTAAGTTATCTCAAATGATGTATTCCAATATAGCTTTCAGTTTTATTTTACGAGTTTTATCTGAACTTTCAGTGAATGTCTTTTGTGGTCGCTTTCAATTTCAAAATATAATTTGCCATTTATACAATCTTTATAATTGTTTAGAAAACCTTCGAGCACATGGTTGCAAGTTTTCCAACGTGTTTTTTAATTTATAACAAAACTCTGCACTGTTTTTTTTTATTGTTTCCTAAAATTAGTTAAATAATGTATTGAATTTAATTTTACAAGAGCAATTTACAGCAACTGCTTTTGCAAGACTGAAAACTTTAAAATGTTTTTTTTTTTTTTGTTTTCTTAAATATCACCTCTAATAAAAGCACTGACAATTTAATTCAAAATGTATTTTTTAAAAAAATACACACTCCAATTGATATACATACCTGTACCATTTGTAGCCATAATTTTTTTTCGAAAAAATAACACAATTTTATTAGAACTCAATTTTAACAACGACCGTATTGATGCAAGTTTAAGGAAAACAAACTTTGCTCAAAAATTTGTGTTTCACATACTCTAGAGCATAACGGATTGTTTTTTTTTTAATCGTTACTTCTGCATTAATGTACTCATAGTTGCCGAAGCTTATAAAACTCAAGAGTATATTTTAAAACACAAAAAATTTTGACTTTTGTCCAGCTAGATTCGTCATTGGAACCACTGTGCGGCTCTTTGATTCAGAATACTGTGAAATCGCCTCCAGCTTTGAGAATAGCTGCGCATCTTCTTGGCATACTATCTACGAGTTTTGCAGCATATTCAGTGGAAAGGGAACGTCATATATTTTTATTCTTCGAAAGAGCTGCTTCAAATTGTACACAGACTTTGCTGCAAGCTTAGTTTTCATAATGCCCCACACATTTTTTATAGGGTTATCATCTGGATATTGTGAGGGCCAGTCCATTGTGGTATGTTTTCTTACATGAAACTCATGTTGCTAAACGTCCTCACTAATCAAAAAACAAGTAAAGAAAGTCTCAAGTCGGTCTAGGCCGACTATGAAATACCCTAGACCTACTTCTCAAAAACAAAAAAAATTTTATTGTAAATGGGCGTGTCCGTGGGCGGATGAAGCCTATATTTTATATGCATTTAAATGTTGATGAAAAATTTACAGATACCAAGTTTTATTCCTGTAGCCCTTAGTTAATGCCTTTATTGTGCTTTCGCTATGGGAGTTGGCGAGTTCATGGACGGATTGCTCCCAATTTTTGAACACACCTTAGTTTTGGTTTAAAATACATACATACCCAATTTAATTTGTCTATGACAAACATAACCTTATTTATTGAGTTTTAAACTTTTTGAGTTGCATGGGAGGTAGGCGTGTCCGTAGGCGGATGACGTCCATTTTTCAAAACCATCTTTGTCTTGTCATCAAAAACATACGTAATTTATTGTGTTTTCAATTTTTGGGATGTATGGGAGGTGGGCGTGTCCGTTAGTGGATCACGTTCATTTTTTAAAGACATCTTTGTGTTGATATAAAATACATAAACATTAAATTTTATTGTTGTAGGCTTATTATGAACTGAGTTATGCAGTTTTCAATTTTTGCGTTGTATGGGAGGTAGGCGTGTCCGTGAGCGGATTCCAAAAATATTCAATAGTGCAGATCCTTGGGTGCATGTGACCATGTGTTTCATCCAAATAGCTCTACTCCTCCTTCTTATCCTGTTTATACGAACAACACACAGACGGACGGACGGACGGACATGAATAGGTCGACTCACGAGGTGACGCTGATCAAGAATATTTATACTTTTCTATACCGGACTCGCTTCGTTCTATGCGTTACAAACGTTTGCACAAAGTTAATATACCCTGACCTTTCAGGTTTAGGGTATAATCACGTACTACTGAGCTGAAATCTTATGGGCTTCGTAGACAATTAAATAAAAAAACGCATTTAGTGAAAGAGATAGATAGAAGTACATTTTAACTATGACTTATCGCAATTTCTTTCTTGTTGAACAGACGTATGTTCTAGATCTACGATCAAATCTTTCGTCTGTTGTAGAACTCACTGAATCTGGTCTTGAAGTAAACTTTACCGGAAACGAAGTTATGGTTGCTCATCGAACCAAGGACCTTTACTACATAGAAGAAGCTTACGAAGATTTCAGAATATTTCAGATATCAACACTTCAAGATTGGCATGAGCGCTTTGGACACCTTAACGAAACTGATTTAAAGGACATCATTCGAGAATAGTGTTAACATACAAGCTAACGAAAATTTGTAAGTGTATGAAGTGTTTTTTAAGGGAAAGCAGTCACAAAAGTCATGAGCAAAATCCAACTCGAATCCATCAGAAATTTTGGAACTTCTTAATACGGATGTATGTGGCTAAATGCGCGTGGACTCAATTGGTGGTACACGTTTTTTCATAACGTTAATCCTGTCATGGATAAACGTTTCGATTTCATCGATGGTGTGAAATCTTTTTTTTGGAAGAAAAAGAGCGAAGTGTTTGAAAAATGTAAAGAAGGCTGATTCCACACTAAAGCATAGTACTATGTTCGGATTCACGTGAAATTCCACTCAAATCTCCATACAAAAAATGACAGCTGTGAAACAAGCATGAACATTTCACAACTTTTTCGTCAAAGCTGTACTATGCTTCGCTGTGGAAAATCTAGTACTATATTCCGCAACATGTATCCAGCAACATTTTTTTCACGGCAATTAAATTGAACCGACCATTTATTTTGCCGTGAAAAGAGACAGTTGCCATTTCATTAAAGAAAAAGAGCAAACAAAAGAGCAATGTTTCTTATTGAAATTATATTTTTGTACTATTTCTAAAGTTTTGCAATTAATAACTGCAGTTGTTGGAAATTGTAAGCACGGGTGCACCTTTCCGCGGTGTTGGCGGTCGCAAAACTTTGCAGCTTGGAGACTGCCATAAACTAATGACTTGTTCTGCTCCACAACAAAGGACATGCATACTTGTATAAAGATTTATTTTGCATTTAAAGAACTTAAATGATTTTCTGCTTTTCCTCTAATAAATTATGGCTGTTTATTAACATCTTGTCGAAACTTGTAAGCTGATCATCAGCTGTTCGTTCGCAACAAAATATCTGTCAAAATTTTCACGCAACAAATAAATGGCTGTTGCCAGTGAAATTTCACGCAATCGAGCATAGTACTAGGCTTAATGAGGAACGGAAACATGAATCCTTAAATGGTTTCAATTGAAATAATTGTTGGTTCTCGCATTTAAATGGAGTCTTAAGTTACTCTTGTTGCAAAATTATTTTTAGTTTAAATGCTTTTTTTTATGTTTCTTGATGCACATTGAAAAAAATTAGGTTAACAATGTTAAAAAAGATAACAATGTTATCCAAGAACAGTTTATAACAAGGATTGGTTACTGCGTTAACAAAGAAAAAATATTTAAACTGAATGTTTTTTCAGTGTCACACCCGTCCCAGAAGAATGCTTTATTTTTCCTAAGAAGCAACATGGGCTTATGATAAGAATGAAATTTTCCTAAAGTAAGGATATTGATGTTGTGTATAAATTTGTTTCTAATAATGAAATTTTTGCAAGTATGTATATGAATAAATTCTTTGATTAAAACATGTTTTGTAAATTCATGTATATCGAAATCATTTGTATTAATTTGATCAAAAATTCATTCGAAAAAGTTTTTGCAAAAAAATATTTTTTTTTTTTAAATATATTAAAAAATCGAAATAATTTGTATAGGTATTAAATTTAATAAAAAATGCATGCAAGAAAATTTTTTGCAAAAAAATATTTTTTTTAAATTAATACATTAATTAAAAACATAGTTTTTGATTTAAGTGTCAAAAATATGTGAAGGTTATTATACCCAATAAGTTCTTATACATAATTCCCACATCGTTCGCACTCGTCACACCCGTCCCATTTAAAAGTTTAAAAAAGAATGGTTATCGCCATTTTTTCAAAATATTTTCCACTGTTATTCAACAGAAAATATATTAAATTTGAATATATGCAAGTCAAAAATGGTCTCATTGTGGCAGATGGACTGAACTTCAATGTTAAACTCAGAATTTTTAGTTTTTAAACTTGTGCTTGTCACAGCCGTCCCAGGGGTTTAAGCGAATGAAACTATTAAACTAGTATAAATTATTGCATTATGTTTTAGCATTTTGAAACCTTGGGCATCTTCTAAAATACGCTGTGATAAATTGCTAAAATTTTAACCGGTTAATACTATTTTCAGCACGATAAAGTAATAAAAACGACACACTCGTCTGTATGGAATGAGCCAGAATACAAAAGTCGAAAGATATAAAAATCATGCGATCTGATAATGGTATTTCATACACCAATAGCTATTTGAAACCGAAAAAAAACAATCGTTATATCTTAGATAAGGTATGTTGAATGATGATACAGCCAGGGCTTTCCGCACTGTGGAATGGAAAAGCTCCTGTTGTCAGTTATTTCCAAAGGTTTGGTACTACAGCGTTTATGCTTAACATAAAGACAGGAAGGTGAAAATTTGATCCAACATCGAAGCGATGTATTTTCATCGGACATTCTTTAGAATCAAAGGCGTACCGTCTTTAGGATTCTGACTCAAGAAAAGTCGTTCGAAGCAGAGATGTGATATTTACAAACTATTTTGATCACAAGAAAGAATTTACCGATTTAAAAGATGATAAACAAATACACCAGTTATTGTTATATTGAATTTGGGACACATTCGAAAGAATCGAATTGTAACGAAAACCGTGCAAGCATTTAAGAGTGGGACTATGAACGAGATGTAGAAATATATAGTACTTCAACTAGTTGAAAAAGAAGATCGGAACGACCCAAAAAGGAGCTGTCTTGAAAATCAGGAAGACCTCGAGATCGACCAAAAACGTGCTGTCTTGAAAATCAGAACGACCTCAAAAACTGTTCAATATCTTGCAGCAGAATGAAAATCGTCCGAGGAAAGACAGATAACTTAGAAGAAATAAACTTCGCTGGGTTAATTGAGAAAATGGATCCACAATTATCTGTCCTGAAGATATATTGCTAGTCCTGAAAAAAGCCATGGTGATTGAATAAGAAGTGCTTAAGAATAATGGAACTTGGAAAATTATTGACAGGTCAAAAGTTACAAAAGGAACTGGATCGAAGTGGGTACAAAGAGCAAAGTAAAAAACAAATGATTTAGTTTAACAACGAAAAGCAAGATTGGTCGCAAGAGGTTTTGCTCAGAAACCAGGAATGCAGTATAACGCGAACTTAGGGTGTGCCAGTTAGATTTCGGCAGTGCTAATCTCAACGGTAACATCGAAGAAGAAATTTTTATGAATGTTCCGAATGGATTCAGTTATATTCTAGAGAAAGCAGAACTTGAAAAATACCTTGAAGAATCCTTGTTGAATTCAAAAATCACTTTATGGCTTAAATTATCAGGTAGACAATGGTACAAAAAGCTTGATGAAAAACTTAAGCACTTGCAGTTGCAGTCTTTAAATAGGCATGAAAAAAGCATCGATATGGACCTAGCTCGATTGACAGCTGATCAGCTTAGACGAGTTTAAAAGTGTTTAGTTTTGGGTTAAGTATCAAAACAGCACAGCAAACTGATATTTCCTATTTCGCTACCATGCTGTAGATTTCAAATTATAAAATTTAATAATTCTGTCAATATATTGGCAGAATGAAAAAACGTTACTATGTTATAACAACCTGTTTTGGTCTGTTTCCGTTCGTTGCATAAATTTAATTGTTTTTCTAAAATTTAATTTACAAAACTTTAGCAAAGAGTTGAAGAAACTTTTTAATTTATGTAAACATTGATTTACAACCATTAATTTATTTTGGTATTTGGCATGAAAAGAAAAAAAAAACGATAACGTTTTTTTAATAATTACCAAACCGCACGACAGAATTGTTTACAAATAATTTCAGAGCGTGGTTAATGAATATTCATGTCAAACAAATTAAGAATTGAAAAACATGCGGTGAACAAATAATTCATACATGTATGACACTTGTTTTTTTTTCATTGATATTTTTGAATTTAATATAAAAATTTAATGTATGCCTGCATAAAGTCATTGAAATACACACCAAAAATATGCTTTAAAATTTACTTCACAGAAATATTTAATGAATATAAGTAGGTATTTAAAAAATAGGATTGTTTTCAGTGGAAATGTAACAAAAATATAACTCTGTGATATTTACAATTTATTCAATTTCGATACAAGGAAATCTACAGGCTAATGAACTCAAAGCTTTAAATTCGTATCATATCACATAATAACAAAGAAGAGCTTAAATTGAAGTTGACTCAATTGAAACTTTTGTTATTTTCAAAAAATAAATATGACAGAATATGTGCTATTGTTAAAAACTGCTTCGCACCTGCTTCAAGACCATGCCTCAAACCGTCAAGCAATAAAAAGGTATTCCTGTAGGTTTGTAAAAACATTAAGTATGTCAACTAGATAACAATTGCTCAATGAAAATACCTGCTGCTACACATAAAGTTCACACACAGCTGCATGCCAATGAAGGACGAACATAGATTGCTGCATTATATGTGGCTTACAAACCAAATATGCAACACGCAACTTGGAAATAACAACAAAAATAAAAAACTAACTGTTCTTTATATCCTGTGCGAGCTCGCTATAAATTTTCTAAAACTTAGCAGACAGTTTTCACGTTTGTGTGTGTGTTTGAATGTTTTTCGCTGTAAGCAAATGTCTTGGCTGCACATGTGTAGCTGCGTGAACTTCTGTTTATGACTGCAAGAATGTCCTTGCCACAATATTTCTTATAAATGTGCCAACAGATATTTTATTGCTTAAGTTATCACGAACAGCGAAAGACAATGAGCAACGTACACATGCAAACATACACACTTATATACACATTTAC
This sequence comes from Tetanocera ferruginea, assembly GCA_958299015.1. Classification (NCBI taxonomy): domain Eukaryota; kingdom Metazoa; phylum Arthropoda; class Insecta; order Diptera; family Sciomyzidae; genus Tetanocera; species Tetanocera ferruginea. The sequence continues at coordinate 37,273,098 of OY282641.1, forward strand.
AAACATACATGCAAACTTATAAATATACCAAAATATATGCTAAGAGTTGCCTTCTTAGAAGTCGTAAAAATAGGTCAAAAAAACTCAATTTGTTTTGACAATTCTGTTTTTTCTTTCAAATTTGCTATAAAGTAAACTGAATAAACTCACTTCAAGTGAAAAGAATAAATTGGTGTAAAGTGAACAACTTAAAAGGTAACATACATATATAAAAAAAAAGTTGTTAAATTGCTCGTACAAGAAAACAAAACCATTAACTTTCAACTAGGCAAAATCAACTTCAAAATTAGTCCCAACATATTCAGAGCCGGTTAAATAATGAGGCAAATGCTCAACGCACACTCGAAAAGGGCGCAAAAATAAGAAATTAAAAGTTTTTATATATGTTAAGTCACCAACTAATTAGTTTTTAAATAATATAAAACGAATATATCTGTGGTCCAAGACAAAACAGCATATCTTAATTTTGTACTTTTTCAGCACAACATTTTAAATATTTCAAGCGATAAATCAAATAAGGTAACTGAAAAATTTAAATTTAAAAAATCTCTTCGAAATTAATCTACCGATCATCACCAAAACTGGACGCAATTTGACATAAATTCGGTTACGGAGAATACGATAGTACTAATAACTTAATTTAAGCATATTTCGAGATATGCTGTTATGCCTTGAGGCCACAGATATAATTAAAACTTAATACTTATACAGAGTGTACCGCACTTAGGGGACAATAATGCGAGGGGTGATTTCCCGTCATGGTGCTAGCAAAAAATTGAATGGGTAAGGGTGGTCGCAAACGTAACCGTAGAGGGATAGGACGGACAAAAAAATATGTCTAATTTAATCCAAAACAAACATATCTCTACAACAATTACCAAACAATAAATATTTTTAAAAAGAAAATTAAATTTATTTCATGTCATCTTCATAAAGTTTTTCCTTAAAGTCTCAATTATAAATAGTTACGAGCACCTAAAATCAAAAATTCATTTTTTTCGTCCTTTCAAAGCATTTTTTCGAAAAACAAAAAAATGTTTTTATTATTTTTGTTTTTATGACGTAGTGTTTTTCTGTCGACATTTTCCTTTCCTACCGCCGCACATTTTATTATACTTAGAGCAGCTTACTTTCGTAAAAAACGAATTGCAGAGCTGGCAAGCAACGAAGTAACATAGTTGCTTCTTTTACCCTTCCAGTTTTAGTTTGCTGGGTCTTTGGTGGTAGATAGCTTCGGGCAATGATCCCTAGACACAGACGCAAGAACTGTCGCCTTCGGTATTTTCTTGGAAGAGGATCACTTTAGGAAATGGTTTCTTGACGATGACGCAGACGGAAAGCATACTGCGATCCCTTAAAATATGAACGCTTATGTTCAAAACTACTGACCACGGCATAGTTAGCTTCATCGTGCTTTCGTCTGCAATTCCTTTTTCTTTGAGAAGACAATGCTCAGTACTGGGACACCTTCTGTTTACAATGCTTCTGAACGACATCTTTACTGTCTGTAAAGAAGTCTCAATGCATGCGTATATAACGGGACCAACGGGTCTCATCGAGAATTTGTATGCCAGGGTTAATGGCGATTTGTTTGAAATAATCAAATGGGCCAGTGAAAACAGTTTCTGCTTAAAACAGGAAAATCTTATGTCTTACCTATCATGTGTTGTAGATAATTTATTAATAAGGGAAGGGGGGGGGGAGGAGTTGGGCCAAGTGTCCCCCCTGGGCAATGAAAACTTTCAAAAACTTCATTATCATCTTAATATATAAAAGACAAGCGTCCTGCTCCGTGCCCTATATCGTAAAACATGTTCAGCCTGGACCAGAACCTGTTGTAAAATTATCCATTTGAAGTTTTTGTACTTACTAAACCTTTTAAGACCTGTTCAGAATGGACCAGAACCTCTTATTAAATTATGTATTGGAAATCTTTGTACTTGAAGACTATCGTCATTTTTCTCAACTACTATTCGTCAAAGATCATGTCTTGCTATTACAGTGCTTCTTAATTAACAGAACCAGAACCTATTCGGTCTGCATAAACTGAACAGTAATTATTACTTTCAGTGATGTTGGTGTCAATTGGAATTGCTAGAATTAAATCACAATTTTCGATCTTCTGATCAAGTTTTAGCGATTGGCTACTCAAGTTAGGAAATGGAGATGAAGATATCATAGAAATTCCAGATTATTTTGTTTGTAAAGGTTCGCTTATTAAATAGATTTTTGGCTATACTGTGAGTCCGAATAACATCAACCGTTATTCCAAAATTGCTATCTTGTGCCCAAAAAATTCCGATGTGAACGAAGCCAACGAGCAAGTTCTAAATATTTTAGTTGGTGACACAATGAGTGATCTGAGCAGGGATTAAATTGATAACAGTGATGATAACGATAAACAAAATTACCCTGCCGAGTTTTTGAATGAATTTTATTCTTCAGGAATGCAACTGCATAAATTAAACCTCGAAATTGGAAGTATTATAATACTTCTTCGAAATTTCAATACAAAAAGACATATCTGTAATGGAAGGTGGTTAGTTTTGAAAAACCTAAAAACTTAATTAATCATCGCACAGGTATTGACAGGCGTACTGGTGAACATTAAAAAGTTTTCATACCTACAATTGATTTGGCCCCGACAAACACAGATTTGCCTTTCACTCTCCGGAGGCGACAATTTCCAGTTAAACTGACATTTTCAATGACCATAAATAAATTGCAAGGTTAAATATTGCAAAAAGTAGGAGTTTTTCTAAAGAACTGGTATTTAGTCATGGGCAGTTTTAGCGGGCTGATGATGTAAAACTAAGCATTATAGATGGCAAGGGACAAGATTAATTGGTTAAAATTTTAAGAACTTTTTTACTAGAAATGTTGTATATAAGGAAGTTTTATAAAAATAATTTAATAAACCTGTTTTTAAATAAAAACCTTTGTATATAAATCTAATAAATTTTTTGTCGCATTTTGTACTCTAAATGGTTCCATCCCGTCGTAGGACACTAGTATAAATATATTATGAAGGCATACAAAAAAATTAAAGAACCGCGTGCCGTATTGTGTTTGCGATTTATGGCACAAGAGAATTACTGTTTTGAAATTGTCTTGTTTCAGGACGAGCCTATAGACATATAACGAAAAATTGTTGGAAGTTAATGAAAATGTCAGAAATATTTCTGTCCTTAATGGCTTTGTAGAGAGGGCATCTCATGAACGGATTCTATGAGAAATTTTCGTGTTACTTTTATGACAGTATGCAAATTAATAAATCAAAATAAGCTCAGAAGGCCCGAAAAAACATGATTTTAACTTTAATTTTCAATTTATGAAAATTGTGGTCCTTTTTTGGCATTTTACTATAAATATGCAAGAACCTTGAGTTAATGGGGGTACTAGAGTTATAACGAGTAATAGGATTTGACTGTATAAAGTAGTTATTAATACGTTTTGTATTAATCAATGAATAATATTTGTCTATCATACATGTAATATTAGTATTGTTTTTACGATATTTCTAAGAAAATAGAAAAACTCATTCCCATATACGTGGGTTACTTCATGTAGATGTTACCCACGCCCGCCCCCATCCCCCTTTCGAAATCCTGTTGACGCCCTTTTATACCTACGTGTAAAATATTTAGATTTCTAGCTTTTTTACCTAAGTGTATGCTTTGTAAGTAGGAGCTTGATCTGGTTGACGACACCCATATGAGGGCTGTAATTGTAAAGCTTTCTGGACCTACTTCTCTCTCGGATAATTCTACGAAGGTAGAAGTGCACGCTGGCGAGATACTCAAATGTTCTGGTGAAATTTGCAGAATCAAAGGCGTTTTTGCGGGCGATAAGTCGATTGGTCCTCTGAGGAACTAGTGTATTTCGGGATAAACACAACACTTTGCCGCTTCCACATTTGTGGCAAGCCGTGTGGAAATTAAAATTTTTAGCTAAAACTGTACAACAGGCAAACAAGAAACTCTGTAAGCAAAAAACCGTAAAACATCTGTTTAACAGACGCTTGCAGGACAATTTACATTTACATTTACATGACAATATTTTCAACTTCTTTGGCTATTTTTAGGAGCTCCTTGCCAGTCACATTTTAGAAAATTGTACATCTCCGATTCATATCCTTTGCTTATAGCAGTCGTTTTGGTGATGTTCTTCATCAATGTGGGATGCGTAAGTATTGGGTGCCTAAACACAGAGAGCTTCTTCACAACGAGATTACACGCAAAGCTACAGGGCTGCTGATCAGCATGGTCAAAGATTTGATTTAAGCCATGAGATTTGGGTTCTAGCGAAATTAAATTTTTGGCTTGTGAGTAAATTTTCAAACGCAAAATTTAAAACCTTTCAAAATATTACAGACGAGAGTTATGTGTCTTTTGTTGCTGTGTGTCATTCAAAAATTCATCTAAAAAAATATGAAATTGACAAATTTAAAAAAAAATAATGACGCCAGCAGATTGTTTCTCATTCGCAACACAATTCTTATAATCATAAGGAGCTGGGTTAAAGTTCTTCAAGTGTTGTAATGGCCAATAATTTTTTTGGTTTTTTTTTTTACATACTACGTTGTAGAGCAAACCTTGTGAAACGTTTTTGAATGTTTACGATTCTATTTAATGAATTTTTAAAAAGAGTAACTGAGGTCAATTCAAAATATTGACATTTAACTGCACTGTATTTTTGTTTAAGACAGTTCTTTAGGTCCACAACAAAATTATTTGGTGTCATCTAAGTTTACCCGGGACTATTATTTTGAGAAAATCTTCGTAACTAGTTTGGTGTAGCACTGTGTTATCGTTTAAAAAATGTAAAAATATAAAAGCGCTTTAAATTAAAATAGTTCAATTTGAAAAATACCTTGAGCCGCTGCTGAACACATTTATTATTGACGAGTTGCCACATTATGTGTTTCAGTAAATGTGCTTCAAATAAGAGAATCATTTCTATGTAATGACAATCAATACTTAAATGCTTCCTTTACTCGTTACATAGCAATAAAAACATGTTGTTGCAACAAACTAAACAACAGCAGCAGCAGCGGAAACGCTTAATGTTTACCACAACAAATGAAACCACAACTGGAACCAAAGCTGACAAAATTGTTCCCTGTTGCATGACTCCAACATGCCAGCCAACAACATTCAAATAGAACAGGTCACTTTCAGCAGCTCATGCATTGCATTGTACAATAGATGCAGGGCAGCGCCACCTTGCGGTGAATGAACAATATGTGACAAAACAAAAGTTGTATGATTGTAATGAGTGCTCGCAAGCGCAATTGTAATGGACATCGTTGGATTGAACATTAAGGGAACAATTGTCGGTAATAACAAACCCATTGTTACAATTTTACGACATCGATAGCTGCACCGCCAATAATAAAAACGAATACGTTTGCATACGCACAGCAAAAATATCCATGCTAATTACAGAAGTTGTTGCTTTTGCTGGATATTTAATTGAGTGTCCCGAATGAATTGCTTACTTGCGTATGATACAAACTCATGGAAGATGGGTGGCAAGGACTTTCGATGTGTTATATTGAAGTAAAACAGTCAGCTATTCAGGTGGATGAGGTAAAAAAAAAAAAAAATTAAGTAAAGAAACGCTAACTAAAATGCAGTGGATACCTATGTGTGATACTTGTCAGCAAAAATATAACTTAATTAGATTAACAAAGGATATGTTCATTACAACAATATTAACCTCTTCCTTAAGAATCTTATATATTAATACGTGAACATTACAGTTTGTCGTACGCTTTTTTGGTATTAATTAAAACTCAAAATAAATGAAATTTATATCATTCGAAAGATTATGTTGCCCAGATGTGCAGAATGTATTTATAAATGATATATCTGATAGAGGGGATTCCCAACCTTCTAAGAGAGAAATTAAATTTTTGAGAAAAAATCTGCTCTTTAATTAATATTGAATTTTGTTGGGCGAGAGTTCTTGAGTTGGTCGAATTTGAATTTTTTTTAACCTTCGTATACTCGCGCCAAACAGCATCACATATATACTCGCGCACGATGCCTCAGACCGAGATTTGATCTCGTCTGCATTATTTCAATTATATACTTTTTTTTGGCATTGTATGTGTTTATTGTAAAGAAGAGGATATAATTGAACAAAGGAAACATACAAAATTTTAGATCCTATAATTTATTTGCTAAAGACCACAGTTTTTTACGATGTTAATTTTTTGAGAAAACACCGATTTATTGTTTCTTCGGTCTGAGAGACCAATGTGCGAGTATAGGAAGGTTAAAGGAATAATTTCTTCAAAAAATGTAGTTTTATTCATTCGTCACTTCAAAAATTTGTAAATAAATAGGTTTTGAATTCAAAAATTTGACTTTCCATGTTAATATCTTAATCGAATTTTAAAGGTTTTTAAATTTTTCTTAAAGTTTTTAAATTTTCTTTCAAATGTGATAAAAATTACAGCAAGTTTCTTACCAAAAGTATTTTTAATGAATTTTCTTAATATTGTCGTTAGTTATTTACCGTGTGTTTCAACCAAATGCCAAGAAGAGAAAAAAACTGTCTCAAATTGAATGTTCTAAATTAGGAAGCCAATGTCTGCGCTATCTGTGAATAGATTTTATTTATTTTTTTTTTTTTTGTATTTAAGTCTTATCAGTTTACTTAAAAAAACTTTTAAAAATAATACCGTTTTTTTTCTTTATATTTAAATTATTCCTTTTAAAAGAAGACCATAACATTTGATTTATTCTTAAAATATGGGGTAAAAATGATTTTTATTGTAAAATCTATACCGAATTTGTGGTGAATTTATTTTGTCTTGACACTAAATTAATAAACTGTCCGTGCCATCAAAAAATCAAGGCTACCCCCTTTTATTTCTCTGACAAAATTAAATTTTTTTAAAATGTTTTTTTTTTCACTTTTTGAAAAAAATAATTAAATAAAAAAATAATTTTTTTGAAGAAAATAGCTTTATATCTCCAATCAATTAAGAGTTAATCGTAAAACATGTTGAGCCTGGACCAGAACCTGTTTTAAAATTATCTATTTGAAATCTTTGTACGTACTATACTTTTTAAAACCTGTTCAGCCTGGACCAGAACCTGTTGTTAAATTATCCATTTGAAATGTTTGTACTTACTAAACCTTTTAAACCTGTTCAGCCTGGACCAGAACCTGTTCTTAAATTATGTATTGGAAATCTTTGTGCTTGAAGACTATCGTTATTTGCCTCAACTACTACAATATCAAACATCATGTCTTGCTATTACAGTGCTTCTTAGTTAACAGAACCAGAACCTTTTCGGTCTGCATAAACTGAACAGCAATTATTACATTCAGTGACCTTGGTGTCAATTGGAATTGCTAGAATTAAATCACAATATTCGGTCTTCTGATCCAAGTTTTGGCGATTGGCTACTCAAGTTAGGAAATGGAGATGAAGATATCATAGAAATTCCCGATCATTTTGTTTGTAAAGGTTCGCTTATTAACCCTTTCAATGGCTTGCCTAGAATAATCGTGGACAATTTTTTTGAGCTTATATTGCCATCATTTAAGCAATAAATAAAAATATTAAAAAACATCCCTCTGATTTTTACATGAGCTTTGCTTTTGGCAGGCTGTCTAATATAATGGACAAAACCATGATAACGTTGTATTATAATATTTTAGTTCAACTAAAACAACCGGAGACAAATGACTCTTTTTCAATCATTCTTTTTTCAAAATTTATTAACACGCGATATAAAAAAAATTGAAGGCTTCTGTTGGGCATAAATCGAAATACTAACTTGGTTAAAAGTTATATATCTCCCTAAATTTATTTTTGTCATGTTGGCACAACTTTATTTCATAGTACCAACCTATTTGATTTTAGAAAAGACGTTGGAAAATTAAAAAAAAAATTTTCCTAAGTGTCCAATATAATGGACAAATCCATTGAAAGGGTTAAATAGATTTTTGGCGATACTTTGAGTCCAAATAACATCAACCGTTATTCAAAAATTGCTATCCTGTGCAAAAAAAATTCCGATGTCAACGAACAAGTTCTAAATATTTTAGTTGGTGACGCAGTGAGAGATCTGAGCACGGATTAAATTGAAGACAGTGATGATAACGATAAACAAAATAACCCTGCCGAGTTTTTGAATGAATTTTATCCTTCAGGAATGCCACTGCATAAGTTAAACCTCAAAATTGGAAGTATTATAATACTTCTTCGAAATTTTAATACCAAAGGAGATAACTATAATGGAAGGTGGTTAGTTTTGAAAAACCTAAAAACTTAATTAATCATCGCACAGGTATTGACAGGCGCACTGGTGAACATGAAATAGTTTTCATACCTACAATTGATTTGGCCCCGACAAACACAGATTTGCCTTTCACTCTCCGGAGGCGACAATTTCCAGTTAAACTGACATTTTCAATGACCATAAATAAATTGCAAGGTTAAATATTGCAAAAAGTAGGAGTTTTTCTAAATGAACTGGTATTTAGTCATGGGCAGTTTTAGCGGGCTGATGATGTAAAACTAAGCATTATAGATGGCAAGGGACAAGGCTAATTGGTAAAAATTCTAAGAATTTTTGTACTAGAAATGTTGTATATAATAAAGTTTTATCAAAATAATTTAATAAACATGTTTTCAAATAAAACCTTTGTATATAAATCTAATAAATTTTTTGTCGCATTTTGTACTCTAAATGGTTCCTTCCCGTCGTAGGACGGTCTTTTACACTAGTATAATTATAAATAGGCAATTAATAAAGTGGTCGAATTTCGACCCTACGCAATACTAGTAATTATAAATAGGCAATCAATACATTGGTCAATTTTCGACCCTAGGCGATACTAGTATATATAAATAGGAATAAAGGCTTAGAGGGCTAGATTGGTTTTTCAAACATTTAGTATTACTCCAATTTTAAAATTTTGTGAAATCAGTAACACATTATCATAAGAAAAAAAATTACAAGAAGCTCGGTCAAAGTACTTTCCAGGGTTGAAACGACCAATTTGGTTTTTTTTTCAGTAACTATTACTTTAGTATTGCTTTAAAGTTAATTTTACCTGTAGATACTTGAAACAACTTAACATTCACATCAGTTTTATTAATATTTCGAGATGATCAACAATTTCGATATTTTGGCAGTTAAAAAAACTTTTAAGAAAGGGCGCATTACTTTCTATAGAATTTTTATACCCGAAACCTGAAAGGTCAGGGTATATTAATTTTGTGCAAAGGTTTGTAACGCATAGAACGAAACGAGTGCGGTATAGAAAAGTATATATATTCTTGATCAGCATCACCTCGTGAGTCGAGCTATTCATCACCGTCTGTCCGTCTGTCTGTGTGTTGTCCATAAACACAGAATAAGAAGAAGATAGATAAGTTGAGATAATTGCATGAAACTTGGTACACATGGTCACATAAGCCCAAGGATCTGCTCTATTAAATATTTTTGGAATCCGTTCACAGGCACGCCTACCTCCCATACAATGCAAAATTTGAAAACTGCATAATTAAGCTCATAATTAGCCTACAACAATTAAATTAGGCATAACCAAATCTAACCAAACCTAGGTGAAAAGTGCCTCTTTAATTCCATTTTGGTTTTGCGGCAGTTGCACTTATTAGCTTCTTAAAGTTAGTGGACTGCATGAACCACCAGAGACTACTGATGAGCCGGAGTAGAGTCTGACGAAACCATGGCCTGTTACTTCATGATTTTTTTGGCTTAAACCTCAAAATATAATTCTTAAAGAATATGTTTTTTTTTTTAAATTATAAATTAAAATGAAAAAATTAAAAATTTATAACTCAAGCCTCTGTTTAACCTACAGAGATAAAATTATGCAGATATGTTTTTTATGACAAAACAAAAATGGATTTGAAAAATGGACGTCATCCGCCCAAGGACACGGCCACTTCCCATACAACCCAAAAAGTTTGAAACGCAATATATAAGATGATGTTTGTCATAGAGCGTTCAAATTTGGTTTGTATGTATGTAATACCAAAACTGAGGTGCGTTCAAAAATTGGGAGAAATCTGTCCAATAAAGGCATTAACTTGAGCTACAGGAATAAAACTTGGTGTGTGTTAATTTTTCATCAACATTTAAATGCATGTAAAATATAGGGTTCATCGGCCCACGGACACGCCCATTTTCAATAATATTATTATACCCCCAGGCGTACTGCGTTCAGAAGAAATATCGTTCTGAAATTCGATATTTAAGCTATTTTCTAAAAAACTAACATTAAGTTCGAAAATGGGCTAAATCAGATGAAAACCACGCCTACCTCCCATGCAACCCCAATAATGCAAAACTCCATAAAGCAAATATTTAAGCTGCAAAACTTAAATTCGGTATTTAGGTGATCTATGTTAAAACTGAGGTGTGTAAGAAAAATGGGCGCCATTCACCCACGAACACGCCCACCTCCCATACAACCCCAAAATTGAAAACTATATAAATATGCTTCTCTTTAAGCTACATGAAAACAATTTGATACGTTTGCATTTTATGTCAAAATTCAATTGTGGAAGAAAAATGGGCGTCATTCACCCACAAACACGCCCACCTCCCATACAACCCCAAAATTTAAAACTCTATTAAAAGGCTTGTCTTAAAGATACAGGAAAAAAATTTGAAACGTATGTATTTTATGTCAAAACTAAATTGTGGAAAAAATGTGGGTGTCTTCGCCTACGAACTCACCCACCTCCCATACAACCCATAATATTAAAAACTTTATAAATAGGCTAATATTTAAGCTAAGGACCTAAAATTGGGTATTTGTATATATTATATCAAAACTGAGGCGTGTTAGAAAAAATTGGCATCAAACACTCAATAACACGCCCATCTCCCGTACAAACCCTAATTGAAAACTTTATAAAGAGGCTTCTCTTTACTTTGCAGGAAAACAATTTGATATGAATGTATTTTGGACGTCATCAAAATAGTAACATTTTTGAAATCTCATACAAAAAGAGCTACAATTTAAGATTTTGTACCATTTCGAATCGGCCGTGGGGGCATTTTAACTTCAACCAATTTGAAGATATACCTTACTAGTTTTTTTGGTAAAATTAGGTTAAGGGTATTTCATAATCGGCCTAGACCGACTTTAGACTTTCTTTACTTTTTTTTTACTATTTATTTTTAAATAGCTGTTGCAGCGAAAAATATTCGCCGCAAGATTTTTGATGTCGTTTCATGTCGATCGGTTTTTTCATTGACTGATACATAAACGGGCTAACATGCCAAGAAAACTTTTTCAGCTAATATCATAAACAAAGCTCATGGAAATATTATTTCAATTAATTTTTGAACGAAATAAAATTTGAAAATTTTTTCTACGGATATGACCTTAGTTAGGAAGAGATGAACAGTTAAGATATATAAATTTTAAAATAGGTCAATCCATTCGAGAGTTCAAGGTCTCTAAACGTCTTCAAACAACTTATTCCATTGCAGCTTCGCTCGCTAGCTACAATTATGTTTAGTTTTAAATCCCAATTTTTGAGGTGAGGAAAATAGCCTTGCTTTAAATTCTTGATCCAAATATTAGCTGTCATCTTGCCTATATTCAAAATTCATTTTCTGACACCATTTCTGGTAAAACAGCCCCAAAATAAAATGTTTCCCCCTTCAAAATGATCAGTAGGAATATTATCTTGACTTCGAAGGATAACTATCTTTTGGATTACTTTTTCCACTCAAAGTGAATTTCGTCCGATCCGTGCAGTTTCTCGTCAGTCAAAATCATTAAGCATTACAAATTAATATTATCTTGTCAAGATTGCGCAGTATATGTATATTTCCAAGATGTCAGAAATATGAATCCAGCCAAATATTTGATGCAAATTTGACATGCGTTCTTAGATACATTGCTTCCAGAAGACATTTTAAAAATTCAATTGTGCTTCTCCTCAGCCTTATCAAAAAGTGTTTTCAGGGAAAATTTTCATAAACGTGTAAAATGCTATGGTTAAATATTTTTTAAGAAGCACTTTGTTTTATGCCTTCTGAATCACGGAATGCCTTCTTAAAGTTTTCTGGAAAATACCTACTAGAATCCTTTCATTGAAGGCCTCAATTTCTCTTCCATTAAACAATTTTTTAAGCACTTTTAGCGAAGATTAAGGCAAGCATTCCTCCCAATGAAATGCATATATTAAAAGAATACCTTTTGGGTATGAAAGTAGAAGGGATAGAGCTCACGACTTCCGTTTTCATCTTAGAAACTTTAACTATTAACTTCATTTCAAGTAATTAAGCTTAGAAAATAAATCTGTTAAGCTCATCAACTGCTGGAAAATTATGCGCTTATGTCTAACAATGTATTAGTTTTTAAGACCTTAAAAATCGAAAAATCTTTCACAAAAATCTAAAATTTTTAAATCTGAGCTGAATAAATTTTTAATATTATTTGTTTTGCCAAAGGAAAATAAAGAAAAAAATCCATCATTTCACTCGACAAATCGACATAAATACATCCAATTTATATCCGTTTCCGTTGTCTAGTGATAAAGTAGAAAAAAAGCAAAGATGTACGACATTCAGCGTTGTTCGTCTAAAACGTACGGCAAAAAGATATAAATTTTTATTTCTAGTCTAAATATAAAAATGGGCAGACATCAAATTCAATAAACGCAAGGACGAGTCAGTAAGCAAGAAGCTACAAGCTACGTTTCGCTACATGGATGACAAATGTCTCGCTGTATTTTCATTGTTCCTATTTTCTGACATCTGTTCTTTTTTCCTGGTAGAAAACATCTGATTTTTCTTTGGCTGGTGTCAAAATCTTTTTGTGTTTTTTTGTTTTAAAAAGTAAGCTGCAAGAAAAAAAAAATTAACAATTTACGAAAATAACATGGCTGCAGGTCATGTGACAAGTGAGGTCGCCTCAAATGACACAAAAGCGATTTCCATTATAGTTACTTACATTGGTAGCGGTAACTTTTCGTCAATGCAGTGACAGATCGAATGTTGTTATTAAAAGTGGTTGAGTTTTAAGGAATTCTTACCTGGAAAACTATTTATAAAATTTTCTAGTAATGGTTTTTTGCATTAGTCAGATGTTATGATTGATAGTAAGCTTCTGGGGAAAAAAGCAACTTCATATGTATCTAATAAGATATTTCTTTTATAGTTGTCCATATGTCATTATGTCACAATACGAGTATGATGAGAAAGTAGATTTGTAGATTTGTATTGTATAACTGTACTTATATTTTCTAACTGCAACAACTCCTAATAAAATGTTATGAACAAAGATGTTAGTTATTAAATTTTGACTTTCATTCAATGTTACTCGTATTCTATCAATAAATATGGGAAATATGGGTGGTATTCACTTAACCACATTTGGACTAAAAAACGTCCCGTTTACTTTAACCTGTTCCATTTGTGTTATGAGTAAACCTTCAACTACGAAATGATTGCGTTGTATCGTATTTGACGTTGACGTTGTTATTGTTATGACAAATATTATTATTGTTGCCATCAACATTATCATTGTTTTTATACTGTATCTGCTGTGGTGTTCAAATAATTTTAATGGCATTGCATCGTCAGTTATCGAAAAATCAACAACGACATTACGCTGAGTCCCACATTTTTATTGTAAACACAAAACAAACAAAATTTATATGTGGAAATACTTTTTATGACTGGACATTCCAAAAGATATGACACACAATAAAACTCTGCTCATGGGAATTCAAGTAATTGTCAAAAATTCTTTTAATTCTTCTATAGAATGTAAACGGCTGAAAAAAATGTGCAATTGAAGCACTTTTAATCTTTATATACATATCCATAATTTTCTGTTTGTTCATGGAAATAAATCTACATACATATTTAGAACACAGATGCATAGCAAATATTTTCTAAAGAGTAAACAAGCCTGTGCCACTGTTGATTGAATAAAGCGTCCTCTCATGGAAGTTTTCTGAAATTTAAATAGCCTCAATTCTGTTGCAGGGTCAGCGTATTTAACGTACCAAATTTAAATAAAATCTGCTAAGTCATTTGAGAAATATTGAGTCTTAAAAATGCACTACTTAAGGGGGTCCTCTGGTAATCTATGCCAAATTTTAGCCTTTTTTCAAAATATTGTGGAAAGAGAACGAGTAAAGATATTTTAGTTCCGTTTTTTGATTTGGGTAGCTTAATTTATTGAAAAAAATACAAAATTTTGAAAAAGTGAATTTATGGACCGTTCAGAAAGTTCTCGGCCTGGTAACGAGGTTCTCCGGAAAAAAGGTGGGTCCAAATTGCGCACGATTCCAAGAGTAAACATCGTCTGAAAAAAAAATAAAAATATTCAGTTACTTAGAATGAATGTCCCTATAGCCACTACCTCGGAAACAAAAATCGAAATTTTTTTAGGGGGGGAGCCGCCACTTTGAAAATGAAAAATCGAATTTCGACCTTTTTTTTGTAGTCTAGTGTAGAAAAAACATAGTAAACATTATTTTTTCGGCAAGTTTGAGGTAGGGGCGATAGCGGCGTAAATTCTGCGTCGTTTCATGCCTCATATATCAAAATCGGTCAAAAATGTTTGAGTTATCGTGCGCAAAGTTTAGAAAAACATGGTTTCGAGAAAAACGCGTTTAAAGTTTTGACTTCAATTTTGAGGCACACAAATGACTTTTTTTTTTAATACAATACTTACGAATATTAATCGGCAATTCCAGCCCCATAAAGTGTGCCTTCCTCCATCTCATAAAACGAGTTTTCCATGGCTTTTTGGGCTCTGCGGGCTGTGCGACCCTCTTTCGATGATGCGTACGTTTTTAGCTCTGAGCGTTGAAGTCGTTTTCCGTCGCGAGATTCAGCATACATCTCGGCTTGTGGGCCGATGACAATACCAATTGTTGACATTATTTTTAAAATACTTGTGAAGCCTTCGTTGAAAATGCAGGTTGCCAGAAAATTTGCGATTTCGACTGTGGTAGCACCACAGTGGATATGTTTCGGCGCAAAGGTCCACAAAAGCGAGTTGAACGATTCGTTACAATTTTGCGTTTCACCTCCAGTGCATCGGTTGAGTAGATCGTCGGATGATAACGCTTCGTATATGGGCTTCATTACTTGCAGAACCTTTCCATCAAGTGGGGCGTACGTGTGGTGAAATGAGGCTAATGAGCCTTCTGCTGCTGACTTTTGATAGGCGCACCAGCTGGACTCACCAGGTGGGCAATACATATGTTGTGGATTACTATCACTTGAACTTTTGTGATAATATGTTGACCATATTTCTTTTCTCATGTTTTCCACAGAGTCCTTATTACGTCGAATAGCAAGTCCATAGTAAGTAGTCAGCTCGCTTATGACTTTGTCTGTCAGTTTGCCAGTGCCTTTTCCACCGATGCCTTTGTTTTCTTTTTTGGCCTTGCGCAGCCGTGTGCCCATGCGTTTTTGCACGTGAGCGATGCACTCCTTTTTTGTGACAACGGGGTCGCCGTTATCACAATCCCCGTTTTTTCCAGGTGCCATCCCCTGAAACGGTCAGCAATGAGGAGTCACAGTCAGGATTTTTTTCTTTCTGCTGTTCCTGCTCTTCTTTAACCGCATTCAACAGGCACTGCTTGTAAACTGCTTTAGCAGACACATGCATGTTTTTCAAGGTGCCATAGTACGCATCAAGGCACAATCCTTGGCATATGTCCATTAATCCGCAGAACATATTAATACCTTCTCTCCCTATTCCAAGCAATCTCATGGCATATATCAACCGGCGATTTACAACAAAAGATTTACCGACCACCGGCGAAGAATTAATATACTGTGTAGCTTTACATTGGCACTGCAGACTCACTTTGAGGCCGACTCCACGCATACATGTTTTTCCAAATCGAATTTTTTGTTTACATTGGGCGCAGATAACCAGAGCAGCAAGCGTTTGGAAAAATTAAAAAAATTCCAAGAAACAGAACTGGAGGTTGTTTTCGATGATGACTTCATTGTCTTGCGTTTTCTTCAATTTTTTGGCCGATGTGCTGGCAAAGTCGGTGTCCTCTACTTGGGAGTGCTGGTTTCCACGGAAATGCCTCTTTTTTGTTCGATACGCGTACTTACGCGGCGCGTTTGGGTGGCTTTTTTTATCCATAGCAAAAAAAAAAAACACAAAACGATTTTTCTTTTATTTTACAACAGCAGTTATCGCGCACGCGTAGCTTTCAGCGTTCGAAAATAAACTGAATCTCGTTCGTTTGCTTCTTTCATGTGAACACCTGGGCTCAAAATCATTTCAACCCCTAAATCAAAACATGCATGTATACATACTGCATGTATACATACTGTGTGTGTAATTTTGTAATATCAATACATATTTTGGAAGAATTCCACAGAATTTTCGACTAATGACTGCAGGCAAATAAACAACTTTGCTGATGCGTTATTTTGATGAAAACATACCTACACAAAAATGCCTGTATCTCCTAAACTATTTCGAATTTTGAAAAATCCTTTTGGGAAAATGTTTTTCAGTATCTGAGCAATAGATATATGAAAAATTTTTTCGGATTACCAGAGGACCCCCTTAAAGCGCCCTCTTGCGAAAGTCTTTGAAAGTTTTAATATGTTTTATGTTTTATCTTGGGTGGAGTTAAACGTTCATTCCAAATTTCATTAAAATTGGTACAGGTGTTTAAGAACTATTACGTCTTTAAGACGCACTACTTAAAGCGCCCACTTGCGGAAGTCTTTGAAATTTTTTAAAGCCTATGTTTTATTTTGGCAGCAGTTGAACCATCATACCAAATTTCATGGAAATCGGTTCAGGCGTTTAGAAGTTATTATAGAGTGCCACGCCCACACACTTCCACCCACTTTTGTACACCCTCTATGTTCTTTCTCTCTATCAAACGTCCTCGGTGTCCAAATTTCAGCTCAATAGGATAAACGGTGCGCAAGCCTATACGGATCAGACAGACAGACAGACAGACAGAGGGACAAACATTTGATTTTATATATTAGATAAAGTTTTACTATTTTATGGTTTCTTGGTTTTTTCAATTTCTGCCTCTTTACAATTTTTATTAAAGTGACACGCCCTTTTTTTGAGTCACGCTTTTGTACTTTATTGATCATACTTAATAATAATTCAACCTTGCCCTGCACCAAATTTCAATTCCCTAGAATCAGTATTAATTGATATACAGTAGTTGCCTTAAAGTGCCTTATGCTATTTATAATCCCTCCGACGTTTTTAAAAATTTTACCTACTCACCTACCAAATATTAGTACCCAAGTTTCAATATTAACTGAAATGCAGTGTTTTTGTAATTGTGACACGCCTCTTTGTTGAATCTTTTATCTTATTTTTTGATCGAGTTATAATTCTTCCTATTCTTGTATTGATTCCAATACCCTTGTTTTAATATTGACTTTGATATAGTGTTTTTCTAACAGTGACACGCCTCTTCGTCGAATTTCGCTCATTTTGTCACTTTTCTGTCAATATTATACAGTTTTTTCACTGCCACACCCCTTAGTCGAATAACGCCCACTTCTTCAATATTAATTTGCAATAATTGTGCCTACCTCTGTACTTCATTTCATATTGCCGCACCCCTAAATGATGCCCACTTTATTAACAGCAATTTGTAATAAGTGTGTCTATCTTTGTACTAAATATCTGTATTCTAGTGTCAATAGTACTCGATATAGTGTTTTCTAATATTTCCACACCTCTTTGTCGAATAACGCCCACTTAAATGACAGTAGTCTTTTATAATTGTACCAACCCTTGCATATTTGCTGCAAATGTCGTGCCCTAGTGTCAATATTTACTGAGATAAAGTTTTTGTCTTATAGTGACACGCCCCTTTATTGAATAGTAATTTGTTATATTTGTACCAACCTCTGTACTAAATTTTAGTTTCCTAGTGTCAATAGCATTCGAGATACAGTTTTTTTTTAATATTGCCACACCCCTTTATTGAATAATGCCCACTTACTTGATAGTAATTTTTAATTTAATAATTGTAGCAACCTTTGTATTAAATTTCAGTGCTCTAGTGTCAATTTTATTCGACAAACGCAGGATTTACAATCTTGCCACACCGCTTTGTCGAATAACGCCCACTTAAGTGATCGTAGTTTTTAATATTTGTGCCTGCGCTTGTAATTTTACTGTACATTTTATTACCTTAGTGCCAATATTTACTGAGATACAGTGTTTTTCTTATAGCAATACGCCCCTTTGTCGAATACCGCCCACTTTTATAGATTGGCACCTCCGCGTTTATGGACTCTATATGTTGACAAAAAATTACGGCAATCGGGCAAGTACTTTACACTCAGAAAAATATCAACAGTAATATTAACAGTCAGCCACTGTTATTTAACAACACTGTTCGATTAAATGATTTGCGTTTAAGTAAACTATTTTCTTTGTTGAATGAAAGTTTCAAAGTATTTTTGTGTTGTTAAAATAATCTGTTGAAACATTTTGTGTTGTTGTTGAATTGTCTATTTTCCCTAAGCAATAGTTTTTAGATGTGTTTTGCTATATTTATATTATCGTTGCCAATAGCTCAGTGGAAGTGCACTAGACTGTCATGGGGGGGGACGTGGGTTCGAACCCTAGCTGTGTAAGTATCAAAAATTGAAATAATAATAATTCTGTTTCATTAATTGTTTGGTCAAAATTAACCTTCAAAATATAATGCTTACAATCCTGCAAAAAATAAATTGCAAATTTAATTTTTTATTTAAAAAAAAAATATTTTAAATAAAAAAAATTTTTTGTTGGCCTTACCGGATTTGAACCGTGGACACTCGAGTACTAGACGCACACGTTAGCACACTCGGCCATACATGAACTTTCAAACCAGTGAAAAAATTTCAATAAATAAGTTTTTATACGGGTTTCGTGTCCCATAGACCAACAGTCAACCGACTGTTGATTTGAAAGTTTCATTTGTTGGATGGTATTTAACAGTGAAATCTGTTATTTCAACCCATGATTTGTTTAATAAAACAGCATTTTTTCCCTGAGTGTAGGAGTAATCGATGTACATACATTTAAAAAAAAAAAAACAAAAAACAGAGAAACTTACCAACTTGAGAACCTCCTCCTTTTTGAAGTCGTTTGAAAATTTTATTAAGTAAGTAAAAAAACGATATAGCAAGAGCATCGAATTCTATATTTTATAGCATACCACAAAAATAGTGGCGTGCAAATTATGTCAGTGTGCCGAATAAGGGTTAAAAGTTTTACGAATCTAGATCAGAGTTGAACAAGTTACGTTCTTATCGTAACTTTAATCCACACATCTGCGAAAACATTTAAACTGTCAATTCGGCGAATTTTTGCATGCACCGAACTGCAGTTATAACACAGACATACAAGCATACAAACATACAAACATAAATAAAATACATACCGACACTATTTAGGCATAGATAGTTTTTAAGATATTTTTAAGTCAGTCTTAAGATTCAATGAAATAAAGTAAGTCGTGAAACTTAAGTTGTGCGCATTTTTATTTCTTCTACTGGAAACATTACTCACATAAGAGCTTCGGGGAGCCGCTCGGCTTTCACAGACAAGTCGTGTGCAGGGTTGCCACATCCAAAAATTTTCTTTTACCAAAATTACCAAAAAAATTTCACATTTATGAAAAAAATTTCACATCCAAAGCAAAAATTCTAAAATTTTTTATATTTTAGCATTCTTCTTCTGAAAAGCTCTTTATTTTGGTTGTGACGTTATTAATGAAAACAAGCAATCCCAACTAGCACACAAACTTCTGTTAAGATTGCAGCAAGCTTTACAGCAAAACAAAAAAAAAATTGGCCATTTCAGCCCTTGAAGGACGTTGGCCGAGTTTCTAATGATCAATAGTGTTGTGTGTGTTATTAAATGTTTGCACACAATTGACAGAGAACTGAACCTACATGTTTTATGCCGACTCCGAACGGCTAAAGTTCATGTTCTCAAGAAGCTTTACATGGCATTATTTACTCTCTAAGGTTTGACATTGTATGCAGAGAGGTGATGACCGATCAGAAAAATTTGTTTATTGAAAAACTTTGCCGAGACTGGGGATCGAACTCGGGCTCCGAGCATGCTAAGCCACACACTTAACCTGCATGTCACGGTCACCACAAGCTTTATAGCAACTCATTATAAGAACTACATTGTTTCTAAAAGGACACTTATTGACTTCTATAATGGCAAAAAGGCGAACTTTTTATTTTTTTAAAGAAGCTTCTTGAACTTTTATTAAACTTCGCAAACAACTTCCATAGGGTAAGTGCAAGCTTGCTTATACAAGCTTAATACAGCGTATATGTGTTTCTAATCAACTTCTAAATGAGCAGGAAACAGGATCCTGCATAAAACTGTTCCAAGTTGAATGATATAAGCTTTATCGAAACTCCAAAATAACCAAATACAAATTTTTCTGATTTTTTTATGATATTTAAATTTTTTATGAATTAAATTTATATCAGTACATTCACAACAAGGGATTCCAGTCCCGGGACTGATTTCAAATTTCGGGATTGTTAGATAGGAATTCCGGGATCCCGGGATTAGTACCGGGATTTGTAAAACAGAGAAAACCCATTTTTTTTTATAAATAAATAAATTCATATGCTTGGTTGGAAAGTTGAGATATTATTTTCAAAAAACAAATTGACCAAAGAAATAAAAAAACACTTTTGTGCAGAATATTCATCTTTTTCAGTGAAATCTGTGAAAATAAAGACCATGAATAAAGAATCATCGTATTGACCAAAATATATTCATAATTACCAGCCACAGTCTTGTAAACAGGTGTTACTCGAATTTCAAACTTAGTGTTGCACTTTTCTACTACTATTTTTAATTGCCATTACTCGAAAAAGAGTTGCAAGCAATATTTATAAATACTTTTGATTATTTGAAATTAACAGTTTTATAAATTCTTTTATTTCCTCTAAATTTTTGGAAAAAATCGGAAAAATCAACAAATCGGAAAAATCAACAAAATGCAGACATTTTAAGGCAATTGCAGGATCCAGAAGATCCCGGGATTTCAGGACTTATAATCCCGGGACTTTCGGGATTGGAAAAAGTTCGGGATCCCGGGTTTTTGGGATCCTGGGATCCCAGGATTTTAATTCATATTCACTTCATTATTCACATCTCTTTACATATTACTACAAGTTTTTCTGATTTTTTTATGATATTAAAGATTTTTTTAAATTTAATTTTTTTTACTTAATCTCAATTTTAAAAATAATGGTTTTATTTAATTTTATTTTTTTTTATATTTAAAATTTCCAAAAATTGTTCTTATGGATTCATATGATTCGAACCCGTAACATACCGCATGCCAGGTTGGAGGGTAATTCATCGAAATATTTCTATTTTATATACAAAGAGCTTAAACTGAATGGCTTCATGGTTTCCACTACAAACCTGAGGCTTTGGTTTCAAATACATACTTTATCAAAACTTATTGGAAATAGTAGCTGTTTCAACTACTGCTACTAAAAACCAACTGTCCAATTTTCAATTAAATAAAGAATTGATTTTAACGATATATAATGCAGTTTTACATTGTAAACTTAATAACTCTCCATTCAAGCTCTAACTGATGTAGAAGCCTCTTATATGTTTCTATTCAGTATAAACGAGGCTGCCGCCTCTTCTAGAAAATCAATTTCTGATAGGTTTCACGATTTTAAAAACAACTCTTACGTTTTCGCTCATTTTTGAGTTGCCAATCAACAGTTTAATAAATAATTCAATACTTTTCTTAAATGAAATTAAGAATAATTTCGCTTAATAATAATGCGAATGTTGTGAATTGCAGGAAAAGGATAAAGCAGCTTCAACTGCTTAAATGAAAAAGGTTAGGTTAAGCCTTATTTTTCCAAGCCAAAGTTTTTTTCGTAGCAAACAAGTTCAATACATTGAATAAGGAAGATAATTTTAATACTTTTTTAAAAGTAACACCAGACAGTCCGTTTTAAGTTTTTGGAAAATTTGCATAAAAAAATTTTTGCTTTTCACTGCAAAAGTTTACCAAAATGAAACTTAATTTCACGTTTTCACATCGAAAAAAAAATTTACCAGTTTTGGTAAATTTTTCACATTCTGGCAACGCTGGTCGTGTGTGCGAAGCTGCCGAACTAATGTTTACTAAAATATGCTTAATTACATGCTTAATACATGCACATATAAATTGACAATTTTAGTCCTTGAAAGGAATTTGACAAAGCTTTTTCTGATCAATTTTGTTGTTTGTTTTATGTTTGTACATAATTGATCTATAACTGGACCAATATGCCTTATGACGACTCCGAACGGCTATAGTTCATGTTATCAAGAAACTTAATTGGTTCGATGGTGATTCGAACACGAGTCTGTCAAAATTCAATGGCTTACACGCAGTAATTAATTTTTTGCAGGTGTCAAGATCGTTGGATTTGCGGATGATTTAGCGGTTGTGATAACAGCTAAACTTCTAGAAGAAGTGGAGGCTCTTGAGACAAGACTAAAATTAAAAATATTTAATTAAAAATATTTCTTAAAAATTTTTATTTTTGTAGACACACGACACCACACAACTTGCGATTTCTTATGTTAACTTATTCTAGAAAGAGAAGCATATATTACATATAGTTAAGTTACTTTTAAGAATTTTCGTAAAAATTTGTTGATACATGTATAAATAAATTGTAAGCGAAACAAAAATTTGAAATTGGATCTGTCTGGAAAAATATATTTTATATTAAAAAAAAAAATTCGAAATATTACCTTTGTAATTTGTAATTCATAAGCCTTCTGGAAAATTAGAATTTCGGTATTTTAATTTTGTATATATAGTAGAGTGTATCGAAAATCTACCCCCAATTCCGGTACCAAAATTAAATAGTACATGAAAAATAATTTCGATTGGAGTACTTTTTTTTTATTTGAACCAATTTTGGCGTCCCCCGAAATGCATTTTTGTGCATTTTTTATCAATTTTTGTACTGGAGACCCATTAGTGGTTGATTTAAAAGGAAAATAAAGCTCATCAATCAATTCCTTTCATATAAAAACACAGAACTGCAAATTTTCATCCCTGTTGACAAAGGCTCTGACGAGATGTAACAGTTTTTTTCAAAGTGAATCTACTTGTTACTTTTAAATCAACCACTAATGGGTCTCCAGTACAAAAATTGATAAAAAATGCACAAAAATGCATTTCGAGGGACGCCAAAATTGGTTCAAATAAAAAAAAAGTACACCAATCGAAATTATTTTTCATGTACTATTTAATTTTGATACCGGAATTGGGGGTCAGATTTTTCCCATACAAGTCGATACACTCTAATATAAAGTATAAATGTATATTAGCAGATGGAACACCAGAGTACCTCACACTTCGGTGGATGATCAAAGAAGAAAGAAAAACAATTAGTTATTAAGCTTAACGGAAGCTGAACTTCACCAAAACTTAAAACTAGATTTAATACAATGCAAGTTCGAAAAACGTAAGTAGCTAACAAGTACAGTAAGGTACAATAATTTGAAATTACGAAAGTATTCAGTTAAAGGTATTCATTTTAAATGGTAAATTAATGTAAGTAGTTCAATTCAATCGATACGATATACAAAAAAAAACTGATCTGGAGAACGGTGCGACGTCGACTATGTTATATAAATAAGTTTAAATAATTTTATGTAAAGAAAATTAGATCAAAATAACTTTTGAGCATTTTCTTTAAGACCTGCTGGTTTGAAGGAACAACAGCAGTTATTTATGTAGTTTATACATTTACTGATCACGAAATTACACATAAATGGATACAGAAAAAGCAAATAAAGAATAACTAGCAATACCCGGAGCGCGTTACTATGCCTTAGACAAACACATTTACTTTATCTGTGACTTCAAAACCTATTCGATCAAAAATGTAGCTTGTATGGGGAGGCACACGCACTTATCTCTAACTCTATTCTGAATTTCTATGCTCAGCGAAATTAACTTCCAAAGCTATTTGATATAAAAAATTTGAATTGTATGGGCGGAGTCACATCCCGTTTTCCAAAGCCCGTGCTATTTTCTGGTCGAAAGACATGGCCAAAAATTAACTTTTTACTAAGGTTAAATGTTATGAGATATTTAGTACTAAAGCTATTCGATATTAGACAATTGAACTGTATGGTTGGTGCCACGCCCCATTCTCCAATGCTTGCTGAATTTCCAGTCGAAGGACACGACTCAATGTTATTTTCGTTGCGAGTTTCACAAATGATAAGACTTATATTTCGGAAATTATACTGAAAAGCTTGAATGCCTAAAAAGTGTCATGCCCCTTTTGAACCGGCTTTAAAATGTTATCAGTATTATTGTAGTTACCAAATTTACCAAAATGATTGTAGCATGGGAGTTGCCACGCTCCCATTTTCAATCAGTACCAAACTTCACAGGAGCACTCTCAAGATTTTGCTAGAGTTTCCCTGAAAATTTCATAACAATTAGTTAAGCGGTTTTGGAGTCTACTTGTAACATATACACAATCATTTTTATATACATAGAAGATGTTATAAACAGCTTATTTAAAATATTCCAAACTTACGCAGCAAAATTTGCGTTAAACATGCGTTTTACCTGCGCTGCTTAGCTTTTGCCAGGCTGTCTAATATAATGGATAGAATCATTCAAAAGTGGAATTATAATATTAAGGTTCAACTTAAACAACCGGACCAAACAACCAGACCAATGCAAATGCATTTTTTATAATGCTATTATAAAAAACAAAGAAACCAACCACCTTGAGAACCTCCTCCTTTTTGAAGTCGATTAAAAATAAAAAATATGCTTTGCACACCAATCACAATAACCACTTTTTAGTGCAATATTTATTAACACGCGAAATAAAAAATTTAAGGCTTCTGTTTGTAACAAAATCGAAAATCCAACTAAATTAAACGTTATGTAGGTTTTCCTCTAAATTTATGGTTATCATGTTGGTACAACTTCATTTCATAGTACCAACCTTTTTGATTTAAAAAAAGACCTTGGAAAATAAAAACGAAAATTATTTTCTGATGCGTCCAATATCAATCTATTGAAAAGGTTAAGGATATCTATTTAATAAGGCTGTAAGCATGAACATAATTTCTGCGCAGATGCACACAAACAATGACATATCAAATATATTTTCACAAAGTTTCATAATTCTACGGTTACTCTTTTTATTTTAGGCCGCTCGCTATATGAGATCCAAGATTCGTTTTTTAGTGATTGATCTGTAAAAGTTCTTCTAGAGAAAAGATAAAGTTCGGGATCATTTGAAAGAGAGCATTTTTTCGAATTTTGTATCTTGGAATGAAATTTTATTGGGCATCACAACTTTTAATGCACTGCAAAATCAAACTTCATAATTAAAAATGACAATATATAAACACAAAACACAATAGCAAAAGGAAAAACTAAGTAAAGAATAATTTTCTAAAATTTGCAATTTTTTGTTAATACATTTTTTATTAAAAAGTATGCATCAAAAATTATTTAAAGGTTTTCAAAAATTCAAAACAAACAAAACAAACAAATTGGCCATTTCAGCCCTTGAAAGGACTTTGACTTTGAAAATTCATACGACCAAAAAATTACATAATTTGCTAGTTTTGAAATTGTCATGGTTCTAATATAATAAGCAAAGTTCGACATGTTTCTTGATATTATTTTTTCGTGTATCATTGTTTTTTCACTCGTTCATCACTATAAATGTTTGTTAAAAAAACAACGAAAAAAGCACTCAGAATAAACTTAAGCAATTCTGACATTGTGTTAAATTTTGTGTAAAATTGTTAAACATTTTGTAAATTATTTTTAACTGAAATCAACTCTGGCATTTTGAAAAGCCTCGCACGTGATCAAGTATTAAACAACAACAAAAGCATAAAAATTACATTTCAATTTAATTGAATGCCTGCAACCAACTTCATTATGTGAAAAATCATGTACAATAAAATCAATTAAAATCCATTAAATTATGTGAATTTGCACGTGTGCGTATTTGCGTTTAAGTGTGTGTGTGTGTGTGTGTGTGTGACTAAAGATGCACTCGATAGTGAAGTGATATAAAGTTTTTCGAATAATTCATTTAATTTAATTTAAAATTTCAATATGTGTGAAAATATTTGCATTCGAAATTAAAATAACAATAATGCATGTAACGAACGTTATAAACTTATTTAAAGTTGACACCATTTAAAGATTGTTTCTTTTCAAAGCCATAGGTACAAAGCTTATAGTCGTAAATGCTGACATCTGTATCTTAACACCGATCTTGGCATTCAACATTAACAATAACAGAGCGAAGAGAAAACCTTTTGATTAATCAGCAAAAACTTTTAAGCAATCTCATTTGTAGTTGAAAAAAAAAAACTATATAAAAAAAGAAAACAAAATTGAAAATAAAATTTTAATCACAACCACGCCAAATGCAACTTGCCACTGTTGCAAAAACACAGCGTCATAGAAATAGAAATCCTTCAGAAAGTAGGTCGGGTGCGAAGAGCTGAAATTGTAATTAGAACAAGAAATTAAATTGTAATTAAAAACATTTCAAAGCAGGAAAAGCAGAATCAACTAAGTTACAACAGCAGCTAGAAGCTGACTAGAAGGCTTTTCTTTTGATGTTGCGCTTTGTGCAAAGTTGACTTTAAGAAGTTTCGCTTGGCCCCTAGAGTTCAAGCTGGGAGACACACTCTGTGCTGGCGAAAATATACAATATATAAAAAAAAATGTTTATAAAAAGAAACAACTGCAAAGTCGTACAATTAGTCAAAATTAAACGAAGATGTTGCAAAGTACTTTGAGCTTGCAACACATATTTAAAATTCGTGAAATTCGAACTCGTAGGACGGAGCTGGCATCTTTTCAGTTTTTTGAGTACATTTATTTTTATTCGGACGTAGTTGCTACTTAAAATAAATTTAAATAATCTCTTCGTCGCAGTCTAAAATTGAGGGCAGCGAAAATTTAGATGAAAAAAAAAATTGAAGAAGTTAACAAGAGTCGACTATTTTCGAGTTTATATTTTAATAAATAAGTTCTGCAAGTTACAATAAGTTACAATAAGTTGCAAATAAGTTTTCACTACCGCGAAAAATTTTATTCGAGGAGTTTTCAACATCAGCATATCAGGGATATTCTGCAGTCCAAAAGCATTGGGTAGTAACAATAAACGGGAAACTAAATCAAAAATGTGTAAAGGAATAACTACTGTACCTGGGTTTACGGAAAAATGTAAAAAGAGGACATAGCTAATAAATAAAAACATATAAAAATTCTGCACATCAATACAAAAAGTAGAGAGGAAGTTATGGAAAAAATGTAATCTGTAGTCTTCAATAAAATTCAAAGGCAACGGGTGCAATACATATAAAGAATATGAAAAATTTGAGTGCAACAAATTTAAAATTGAAGACGAGCCTATCCTCACATAAAACAGATTTAGATGAAACCACAGAAGCTCCTGACTGAGTCCTGTTTAGTCTTCTTGATCTCTTTGTTGTAGTTGGTGAGAGATCGTTAGTAGGGTAGGGCTGGAAGACTATCGATAGTGGCCCCGTTCGATATTTTCGATAGTTTAAGTGGGGACAAAACATTCGCAGCAGTGAAAACAGACATTTTTTAAAAATTCATAACTCAGTCAAAAACAAATATTTTTCAAAATTTTTTTTTATTATTGTAGAGAATTGAAAAAATTACAAGAAAAAAATTTAAAAAAATATATTTTTCACTCCAACCTTATTTTAATGAGCTGGTGGCAGAGAAAAAAACGGGGCCTCGTGGTTGCAGCGCTGGGAGTCGCAAAAATAGTCCGATCTGGAAAAAAAAAACTTTTTTAAATCTTAACAAAATTAGTTATCGTATGACAGGAGCTTTTTTACATTTTTTTTTCAATTTTTGATGATCCGGCTGTAAATTTTGAACCCGTAAGAATTTTTCCATGATTTTTTTTTCTTAGAATCTTAAGAATATTTTCTAAAATACAAAATTATAAAAAAAAGTCGATTTAAAAAAGGCCAATGTCATGTCCCCCCTTATTAGTAGTTTATTACGCCAATTAAAGTGATGTGAAACTGATTCTCTTATGTATCGATAGTGGTAGTGATAGTGTTTTTTCCACTATCGATAGTGACGCAAAAAAGGAAAAACTCGATACATCGATAGTGCCCTCGATAGTTGCCAGCTCTTTAGTAGGGTAGCCAGTCATTATTGCGTTAAGCTCTATTGAACAGCTTCCTAACTCCTTTTTTAAGGTCATTATGATGTCTGTTCCACCAGGGTGCTTGTCTCTCGAACTTCTTAAGCTTAAGACGACAATTATCCTCAAAAGATTGGGTATTCAATGATTGAACATAATCTGCTGAGTAATCCAATTTATTCCGAACAAACGGTGTCAATTCTGAGAGGAAGTTTATCGAGGATGACGTGACCAAGCTCCTCTTTGCAAGAGTTCCAGTCAATGTCTTTTTTTCCGCCATAGTATGTATTTTTTAGAATTGCTGCCTTTATTTCAAACCTAATCTGGCTATGGTCAGAGCACGAAGGTTCTAGAACCTCTTTTCTGTTTGCGGCAATAAATGTTGATTCATTTCCAACGTGGCATATGTATAGGTTATTACAAATAAGAAAGTATAAAAGGTACTCAACGTTGGTATCAAAGCTCAAGACAACTTCTGTCTTTTGCATGGCAGCGTGTTTGAGAAGGTCAGCTATGCAGTTCGGGGGACAATTGGACTCGTCTCCCGCAAAGTTAGCTGAGGCTACAATGATACCGCAGCAAAGTCTGGATTGATGAACTCTGTCAAGGGAAAAAAAATAAATGTTATTATTGTTAAAAATACAGGTGCTGGGTCTAGACGATGAGTTTGAGCATAAAATCTTTAGGTTTAGGTTTAGGTTTATTATTTAGTTGAAAGCCATTTGTCAGCTCCGTCTCGGAACATTGTCTGGACCAGAACTGCGCAAGCTGCTTTGGTGTGGTGAAGGTTGATTTGTACAGCCTTCACCATTAGTGTCTTTTCTGAGGATTGTTGCTGAAGGAGTTTTCCTATTTTTATACCACCTCATCCCTTACATTGTTGTTCCGGTTTGGGTCCGTGACCGCACTAGGCGGTCGTCTGTGTTACTTGTCGTTCCCTTGCTGTCTCGCTAACTTGCAGTCATGGGAGAGCGACGATCTGACTGTCCTTGTCATTTAAGAGTCCGTTCTATTGAGAGCCAGCTGGTTGATAGCAATGAAGGTGGTGTTGTTCTTCTGCCTGAGGGGAGCTGTCTAGTCATTCTATCCTCTCAGCACACAGTTAGAGGCTACAGGTGTTGGTGTGGACCTGGAACAGGAAGGGCGCTGGTCATCCACCTTTAGCCCAGGAGTTAAGACTAAAGTATAAGTCATTTGACCCCTTAGAGCAGAATATCGATGATCAGCCCCTTTTCGCCCCAAATCCCAATTTACCTAAGCCGGAGTGGATGGGTGTGAGTATAGGTTCCGCTTGATACGAAACAAGACCCTGTTCATGTCACAGAATGGCAGCTTGTTCAGTTTCTCAAGCAGTTTGACCAAGCTTTCAACCATCGAGAGCGCAAGGGCAGTGCCTTGAGGGTTCACTGCCTTCTTCAAGACTTTCCAGTCTGAGGTTGGTTACAAGTTCTTTTGTACTTTGAGGACTCGCAGGATATCTTCAACACAACAGCTTGCTCCAGGGGATTAAGGATTGGCAATACACATCTCTAGATCACCGTTAGCATGCGAAGCTTAGCATCCTTGCAAGGGGCAATGACTGCAACTCCTTTACTCAACCAGCCGTGTGATGCAACATTCGCACACTTAACGTTCATCTAGACCAGTTTAAACGAGCAGCCAAGAAATATAATCTGTGGACCACCGTTGTAGAGATTTTGCAGCTGGGTTAGATGACCACGTCTCTGCAGAAAATGGAAAAAACCTCAGAAAGAAAATAAAGCCATGTAAAGGTTCTTGAGAACATGAACTTTAGCCATTCGGAGTCGGCATAAAACATGTCGGTCATAGTCCTTTTAAGGGCTTAAATGACCAATTTGTGTGTGTGTGTGTTTTGTTAGATGAATGTAGGGAAAGTGCAGCGGAACCACAGTCACTTCGATTACATATGAGACCTCAACGAAAGAAGTTATTTCTGGCAAAGAGTTTTCACTATGACAACTGGTGAGTCAGCACTAGGCCTTCTTCTCTTTTCTGAAGAGACAGATGCATCAGATGATCGTATCACCAGAACCTTCTACAGTGCTTCTTTATATGGGATGTTGTCTGCCATAAGGCGCTTTATCATCTTTTTCTGCAATGTACGCAGAATCTTTCTAGAGATTATTAAGCACTCACTGACTCTCCCTCATAGGCATTTGCTCTTGTCAAAGGCTGATCGACCAGTGTTGCCAGAGAGTCAAACTGAAATTTACCACTATTTGCCAAAAAATTACCACTTTCTGAGAAAATTTACCATTTTCTAAAAAAAATTACAAAATTTTAAATGATTAACAATCGTTATAACTCACTTCACTACTTCCACAAAAAAAACATTTCTTTGCTTTGAACAATTCATTTCAACAACTTTTCGAATTCACTATGTTAAAGGGACTTCTTTTATTCACTTTTCCATTAACTTTTTTTGTAGGAACTGGTCAGTTTCTATAACCGATATTCTTTTAAGCAATATTCAATGCAATTTCAAAACATTTGATTACTTCTTATGTCATGGCGTGTTTCAACAATTTCCTCAGTTTTTAAGTTAAAATTTGCAGCAAATCAAAAAATAAAACAATCCTACATATGTTATTTTTTGGTACAAAAGGGGACTCCCAATAATAAAGGCCTGCTTGCGAGTACGTTCAGAGAGGTAACAAAAGTGCAAAAAAACATTAAATGTTTGTAAATTTAAAAAATAATTATGTTGCAAAAGTTTACCACTTTATGTCAAAAATTACATTTTTTACCTCTGCCCAAAAAATGAGTCAAAAATTACCTTATATAGGGAAATTTACCTCAATCTGGCAACAGTGTGACAGACAGCGATCAATGAAGAATCTCCGCCAGGTGTTTAGTTTGTGTGGTGTGTTTTGGTGTCTATTTTAGACCCACGAGCAGCTAGGGAGAGGGTAGTAAGGCCAAAGTTACTCACAGAGGTGGCCATGTGTCAGTGAGGCTCCGTTACAGGGAATAAACACTGCTACACAGCCTTTATGGCATTTAGCAGCCTTTATGACATAGGTGATCCTACCAGAAGCCGGAGCTCCCGTCATCATAGCCTATTGTACCTTCACCACGTCAAGGTGTCAATCCAAATAAGGTAAAGGTAAAGGTAAAGGTAAAGGTAAAGGTAAAGGTAAAGGTAAAGGTAAAGGTAAAGGTAAAGGTAAAGGTAAAGGTAAAGGTAAAGGTAAAGGTAAAGGTAAAGGTAAAGGTAAAGGTAAAGGTAAAGGTAAAGGTAAAGGTAAAGGTAAAGGTAAAGGTAAAGGTAAAGGTAAAGGTAAAGGTAAAGGTAAAGGTAAAGGTAAAGGTAAAGGTAAAGGTAAAGGTAAAGGTAAAGGTAAAGGTAAAGGTAAAGGTAAAGGTAAAGGTAAAGGTAAAGGTAAAGGTAAAGGTAAAGGTAAAGGTAAAGGTAAAGGTAAAGGTAAAGGTAAAGGTAAAGGTAAAGGTAAAGGTAAAGGTAAAGGTAAAGGTAAAGGTAAAGGTAAAGGTAAAGGTAAAGGTAAAGGTAAAGGTAAAGGTAAAGGTAAAGGTAAAGGTAAAGGTAAAGGTAAAGGTAAAGGTAAAGGTAAAGGTAAAGGTAAAGGTAAAGGTAAAGGTAAAGGTAAAGGTAAAGGTAAAGGTAAAGGTAAAGGTAAAGGTAAAGGTAAAGGTAAAGGTAAAGGTAAAGGTAAAGGTAAAGGTAAAGGTAAAGGTAAAGGTAAAGGTAAAGGTAAAGGTAAAGGTAAAGGTAAAGGTAAAGGTAAAGGTAAAGGTAAAGGTAAAGGTAAAGGTAAAGGTAAAGGTAAAGGTAAAGGTAAAGGTAAAGGTAAAGGTAAAGGTAAAGGTAAAGGTAAAGGTAAAGGTAAAGGTAAAGGTAAAGGTAAAGGTAAAGGTAAAGGTAAAGGTAAAGGTAAAGGTAAAGGTAAAGGTAAAGGTAAAGGTAAAGGTAAAGGTAAAGGTAAAGGTAAAGGTAAAGGTAAAGGTAAAGGTAAAGGTAAAGGTTAAGGTTAAGGTTAAGGTAAAGGTTAAGGTCAAGGTTAAGGTTAAGGTTAAGGTTAAGGTTAAGGTTAAGGTTAAGGTTAAGGTTAAGGTTAAGGTTAAGGTTAAGGTTAAGGTTAAGGTTAAGGTTAAGGTTAAGGTTAAGGTTAAGGTTAAGGTTAAGGTTAAGGTTAAGGTTAAGGTTAAGGTTAAGGTTAAGGTTAAGGTTAAGGTTAAGGTTAAGGTTAAGGTTAAGGTTAAGGTTAAGGTTAAGATTAAGGTTAAGGTTAAGGTTAAGGTTAAGGTTAAGGTTAAGGTTAAGGTTAAGGTTAAGGTTAAGGTTAAGGTTAAGGTTAAGGTTAAGGTTAAGGTTAAGGTTAAGGTTAAGGTTAAGGTTAAGGTTAAGGTTAAGGTTAAGGTTAAAGTTAAGGTTAAGATTAAGGTTAAGGTTAAGGTTAAGGTTAAGGTTAAGGTTAAGGTTAAGGTAATCATATAAAAATGTATCGATGTTTCTTAACTGAAAAAAAAATAAGTTTAGGGTTAAAATTAGGCTAGAAATTTTAGATCGGCTCCGTAACAAATTAATGAAAACTACTGAGACTACAACAAACCTCGAAACCACCCCTTGGCTTATGTTTCAATATAGGATTGTACATGGTTTCAAAATGATACCGTTACAATGTTTTTATGGCAAAAATTAGAAAAAGCACACAAGTCTTCTTTTCAAATACAAACTAAAATAGATCTAGCTACTCACTTTTTCCGTAGCGTTGTTTGCTTCAAATAGCAGCAAACTTAGTGCATCGCAGAAAATTACATAAGTCTGCTGATAAGTTGATTTAGCAAGCAACAAAACATGGATGTATTGAGGGAAAATGAGTTCTTTTTTATTAATTGAGGAGCATTGATTTTCACATTTGCCACATTGTGTCGACAATTTGTGAAATTCGACAATTTTATTTCCGCATGTTTTTCGCTGATGTTCCAAAAAGTGCTAAAAATTCAATTTCAGCAACTATGAAAATTAATCACAGTCCATTTTGAGGAAATGTTGCTGAACCAATGGACCATAATGATGACCGATAATGACTTCAGCTTAGTGCACATAACAGAATCCATAGAATAGAATCTCAACCGCGGAACGACAGGTCGGCATGTTGTAAGTTTGGTAACGGCAACAATATACAATGGCCGCTTCTTTTAGCTGCAGATGTGTGCAATGTGTGAAATTCTGTGTTACACACATAAGTGTGTTTGTTTGTTTATGTCATATGTGATTGTTTGTGTGTAATTTTATGAATAGCAGCGCAACACAGTTTCAGCTTGACCATCATGGCAGCCACCATAGCCATTGTTGCCAGAGTAATTAAGATAACAAATGAGGTATTTACTATATCAAAATTTTTCCAAGCGTTGCGCCTGATCTGCCTCAGGTTACATTGTTTCCACAAACCATGCTGTGCTAGTTTGAGTAAATGTTGTTCTATTGTCTTAATTCAATGTAGTGTTGGGCGCCTGAAATTGTTATTAAATTTAATTGATTTTGCCCAAAAATGCACGGATGATTAAATTGGCAATAAATCGATACAAAGGAAAAATTTGAATACTGGGATATATTGTGTAGCAAAATTTATTGATAATATGGGTTACGCGGTTAGTTATAGACAATCAGATGGAAAAAGCGTGGCGCACTAAACAGAAATATATCAGCTAATCAAAATTTTTAGAGTTGCTACGACTTACATATTAGCTCTTAGCAGAAAAACAAGAAGAAAACTGTTCGTTTTACGATTTCAAATTTTTTTAGTGGTTCTTAAATGGTTTTTATGCAAACATTAAAGTATTTACAAAAATTACTCATAATTTACCAACCCAGAACACGTGAGTTGATGGTAAAAATTTAGCATAATTTTATTTTTGTAAATTCCAAATGCATCTGATTCGCGTGCCTTCAATGAAAACAATTTAAAAAATATTGGATTAAATTGATTGTGAATATGCAGTTTCCACTTGATTGCAGCATGTCGACGAAGTGTGAAATTATTTGTTCATCGTCTGCATGCCAAGAAACATGCACGTTCTTATAAATGCAAGCCTACGATATGGCGTAGATACGTAGTGCATCTATGTAAAAGGCAGAATACTGTCACTGTCACTGCCTTTTCAAAGATAGCTTAAAGTGTGTTCTAAAATGCGTGTTCATAACAGTGGAAGAAATATTTATGATTACGTCGCACAACGTCTCCGAAAGTTAAAATAAATTTTCTCATTTTTAAAAAATGTTTCTTTAACCTATGAGAAATAATTTTCGCAAGCAAGTGGCAACTTCAAACTCTCTTCACTTTGTCGCCATAAAAATTTTAATGTTTCCTATAAATTTTTAATAGCTACCTACCGCCAATAAGAAAAACATTTTCCACTTATTATTAATTTATGTTTATTTAAAAATCTATGCAGTACATTGAATTGCTGAATTCATACCGCATCACGATTTTTTTTGCATGACTGCATCACGTGTCAATTATTTCCGATTTAGTAATACGTGACCGTTTCATCAACTTTGGCAGCTATTTTTTTGCTGTTGTTCATTCAGTTTGTTTTGGATGTATTTTTAATAAAAATAAAACGATTATAAATAAAACGATTGAGGTAAAGTAAATATTTAAACACAAATAGACAGTAGGATTTACTGTCAAAACAAAACATGAAGGTATGCTTTATTGATGTAATTTTGGAAATGAATTAATGTTTACAACATCTCATAGAGGAGAGCTTTAAGAACTTTTCACATCCTATCGATTTATTCAGTGACTAGCGAGTCTGAAACTAATCATTGCGCTCTGATAAGCATAACTTTTTAACATTTCATATCGTTTTTAACAAAACACGGAATGACGATCAATAACAAAAATGAAATAATAAGGAAAGTAATTTCTTGGCGATGCACTCCCCCCACATAATTGACACGGTAGGTTAGAATTGGGGATGTTACGGAGCTGAGTTTATCGGAACCGGGTTCGGAACCGGGTTCGGAACCGGAGTTTTTAAATTTGATTTATTGGAGCGGGAGTCGGAATCGGAACCGAAGTCGAATTCGTAGTCTTAAAAAGATGTGTTGGTTAACTGTTAAGGTTATTAATTATAAAAGAATAATAAACATACTACAGTATTCACTATCTTTAATCTGCACTGAAAATTTTATGTAAATATAACACACATTACACACATGTAAAAATGTAGTTTGAAGTTATGTTGTAGTCAAATGAAGTGACTCTAAAAGCACTGAATTGTACTTAATGAACACAACCCAGCAAAATTTTTTGTAAAGCCTTGATTTTCATTCAATTCTAAAATGCATTACATAAATGCTGATTGACCAATAATGCATTATATTGTGTATTACTCGTAATGCAGTTAGTAATGTCAGGCGTTTCTGCTTTCAGATGTTTGTTTTTTTTTAAGTTTCATTAAAATTTTTGTTTGACTTTTGTTTTTTGCTTCAAACGCGTCAAATTTTTCAAACTAAAATTTTCTTCAAAAGAAGAACGTTTGAAAAATATAAAATTTGCTAATTTTATAAAGAAAGAATAAAAGGTAAGCATAAATAACCATAAATAAATATCAATTAATAACTTAATCACTTTTTTCTCTATTTAGTAAAAGTAACTTCCCGAAGGATAGGATGTTTTAACATTCATTTGAAAAGGCTTCAGCGAATTATTTTTATTCCAAGCAAAATTGTGTGCAGAAAAGTTCAATGCTCTAAGATTTTATGAAATGTAATTACAATTTATTAATTTTAATCCCTTAATTTATTATAAAAACATGTATCTTCTCAATAAAAGTATTTCCTCGTTTTAAGGATTAAAATATAGTCAATATTTAATTGGTTTCCTTATTTGTGGACAGCAACGTGTTATTAAACAACTTCTTAGTTGTTGATAAATAATAGATTACTGAGAAGTACTTATACGTCAAGTTTAATAAGCGCATACATAAGTACTGCCACGTCAAGCGAAAGCGTCATCAATTACCTCCAATGACATGCCTGTATAATAATAATGGGTTCTGTAAGCGAAAGGGTAAGCGATGAATGAAATTTTCTGGATTACTTTCTCGATTATATGTAAGCGAAGATTTTGCTGGGAAGCTTGTCAGTTTTCTGCCCCTCTGACTGATTTCTTAGAGGACCATCTATGACATCGACACTACTAAAAAGTTGCTCACTTGCAGCTGAGGACACAATAAATAATGACGAGCAATTCAGTGCAAATTTCGAATTTACTTCTTTAAGAGAGTTTATAAGCAATTAAAGTCGGTCTAGACCGACTATGAAATACCCTAAACCTACTTTTCAAAAACAAAAAATTTTTATATGCATTTAAATGTTGATGAAAAATTTACACATACCAAGTTTTATTCCTGTAGCTCACAGTTAATGCCTTTATTGTGCTTTCGCTATGGGAGATGGGCGGATTCATGGACGGATTACTTCCAATTTTTGAACAAACCTTAGTTTTGGTATAAAATACATACATAACAAATATAATTTCTCTATGACAAACATAACCTTATTTATTGAGTTTTAAACTTTTTGGGTTGTATGGGAGGTAGGCGCGTTCGCTGGCGGTAACGTCCTTTTTTCAAAACCATCTTTGTCTTGTCATAAAAAATATACGTGCCAAATTTTAGCTCTGTAGGTTAAACAGACGCTTATTTATTGCAAATTTTATTGTTGTAGACTTATTATGAGCTGAGTTATGCAGTTTTAAATTTTTGGGTTGTATGGGAGGTAGGCGTGTCCGTGGGCGGATGATGTCCATTTTTCAAAACCATCTTTGTTTTGTTATAAAAAACATATGTGCTAAATTTTAGCTCTGTAGGTTTAACAGAGGCTTATTTATTGCGTTTTCAATTTTTGGGTTGTATGGGAGGTGGGCGTGTCCGTGAGCGGATGACGTCCATTTTTCAAAGGCATCTTTTTGTTGATATAAAACACACACATACACCATACCAAGTTTTATTCCTGTAACTCACAGTAAATGCCTTTATTGTGCTTTCGCTATGGGAGGTGGGCGTGTTCATGGACGGATTACTCCCAATTTTTGAACACACCTTATTTTTGGTATAAAATACATACATACCAAATTTAATCTCTCTATGACAAACATAACCTTATTTATTGAGTTTTAAACTTTTTAGGTTGTATGGGAAGTATGCGTGTCCGTAAGCAGATGACGTCCATTTTTCAAAACCATCTTTGTCTTGTCATAAAAAACATATGTGCTAAATCTTAGCTCTGTTAGTTAAACAGAGGCTTATTTATTGCGTTTTCAATTTTTGGGTTGTATGGGAGGTAGGCGTGTCCGTGGGCGGATGATATCCATTTTTCAAAACCATCTTTGTTTTATAAATAAAAAATATATGTGTTGATTTTAAGCTCTGTAGGTTAAACAGAGGCTTATTTATTGCGTTTTAAATTTTTGGGTTGTATGGGAGGTGGGCGTGTCCGTGAGCAGATGACACCCATTTTTCGAAGACATCTTTGTGTTTATAGAAAACACATACACACCAAATTTTATTATTGTAGGCTTATTATGAGCTGAGCTATGCAGTTTTAAATTTTTGGGTTGTATGGGAGGTAGGCGTGTCCGTGGGCGGATTCCAAAAATATTTAGTAGTGCAGATCCTTGGGTTCATGTGATCATGTGTACCAAGTTTTACGCAATTATCTCAACTCCTTCTTCTTATCCTGTGTTTACGGACAACACACAGACGGACGGACGGACATAGATAGCTCGGCTCACGTGGTGACGCTGATCAAGAATATATATACTTTTCTATACCGGACTCGCTTCGTTCTATGCGTTACAAACGTTTGCACAAAGTTAATATACCCTCACCTTTCAGGTTTAGGGTATAAAAAACCAACAAAAAAAAAACAAAAAATAGAAAAAAAAACTCCACAAAAACAAAAAAAAAAACCCCAGAAGCGTTTGATCCGTAGTGTGCGGCTTTCTGGCCTGTGTCTGTACCGTAGCAGTCGGCAGTGTTTAAAACCTCTTCGTAGTTATTAAACTTTCACCTGATAAACTTTGGCGGCTAATTTCAGCGGCGAGGTCTCCTCTGGACTATAAACTTGAGGGGTCTCTTCAAGACCTTAAAAATGGAATGTGCGTAGGGTTTAGGTCCCAACCACATTAGAACTTCCCAATGAAAACAAAATCAACCTCGGTTAGTTGGGTCTCCTTTCTTAAGTATAGGACAAGTACACTGAGATTCCAATCGTCGGGCATGGTTTCCTCTAGCCATATTTTGCTGATGAGTTGATGCATGCACCTAATCAATACGTCGCCTCCGGTTTTAAACAATTCAGCAGCCAGGCCGTCAGCACCTGCAGCTTTGTCGTTTTTGAGTCGCTGGACAGCAACGTTGACCTCGTCATGGCTAGGTGGTGGAATTTCCACTCCATCGTCGTCGATTGGTGGTGTCGGACTGTATTCTTCAAGGGCGGAATTGTTGGTATCGTCACCTGCAAGCAGATTGGAAAAATGCTGTCTTCATAATCTCAATGCCCACTGCGTATCTGTAACCAGATCACCATTCTCATCTCTACAAGTGGAGCAAGGAAGGTCACCTTGAAAATAAATGAACTATAACCACGAAATGTAGAGTATAACGTTTTTACTCCAGGTGGCAGTCATAACTCACATGGTTATATAAAAGGTAAATCCACATGTGGAAGCTCCCACGCTCAGAGCAAGATTTCTGGAGGCCCCAGTCAATATTTTCCTAATCACTGCTGCAGTTGTGGCATATTCGGTCGCTGAACCATTTAAAGCTACGAGCAAAAGCGATCCCATTGAGCACCCATTTAAGATGAGTTCCAGGATCAAGCGATCGCCAGAAGGCACAGCCGGTGGAACCCAAACAGAGCCACAACGGAGAGATAGATAGATATGTTTACGGTGATCTAATACAGCTCTGACACTGCAGAGGTTTAATTGCCGGAATTTTTTTCAGAAAATATAGTATATTTTCGAAGTAAAGATTAGCTAGATGGCCTTGTGTGACTATTTCGATACCTAGGCTTATCTTTCTGATATGGAGAAGAGCTGAACTTTCAGTGAGAATATGTCTGGAGGTTTCTTCATTCTCAAGGCATAGTCTACATAGTGAATCAGTAAATCAGTAGATACATTTTTGAAGATGTTTCCTTAGTTAACAGTTTCCAGTTATAATTCCGGTCATCGCCCTTAAGTCTTTTTTTCCTTACGTTAATAAAGAATTTTGATTCTTTAGATAAAGAGCTCTGGGAATATTAGTTTAGTGCACATCTGTCCTAAACAGTTCTTCCAAGAATTTTAATATTCGCGGAATGAAGTTGTTTTGCAGTGTTGCTTGAATAGATTCTTGCCAACACCACAGAACAGTTCCGGTCCTGTAAATGGTGATTCTACTCTCTGTTTAGCTAGAAAGTCTGCTTTCTTATTCCCGTCAAAGCCACAGTGGGCAAGAGTCCACTGTAGGGTAATTTTATTAGTTTGTGTGATGAGGTCGTTAAGAACGTTGACTGTCTCTAACATTAGCTTGGATTTTAAAATGGGTGCTTTAAGGGCAGCTTGACCGTCGGAGAAGACAACAGTTTTGCCCACTAACATTATTCAGACAGTTCAGTCTGATACATCTATTAATGGCAAGGATTTCCGCTTGAAGATTGTGGTAACCTGACCTACACTGTAAAAGTGGCTCTCATTGGAGTGGCCTTACGGCGGTTTTA
This sequence comes from Tetanocera ferruginea, assembly GCA_958299015.1. Taxonomy (NCBI): domain Eukaryota; kingdom Metazoa; phylum Arthropoda; class Insecta; order Diptera; family Sciomyzidae; genus Tetanocera; species Tetanocera ferruginea. The sequence goes on from OY282641.1 coordinate 37,313,103, forward strand.
CGCGATTCATACTGGGTCGAAGATTCAATGCGGAGGGTAAGGTTTAGTGTGCAAAAGTCGCACACTCCCAACTGCACGGATGGGGCTTTTTGAAGGTTCCCCCTTCGCAAATAAAATAAAAAAAAGCTCTAACTCTAACTCTAACTCTAACTCTAACTCTAACTCTAACTCTAACTCTAACTCTAACTCTAACTCTAACTCTAACTCTAACTCTAACTCTAACTCTAACTCTAACTCTAACTCTAACTCTAACTCTAACTCTAACTCTAACTCTAACTCTAACTCTAACTCTAACTCTAACTCTAACTTTAACTCTAACTCTAACTCTAACTCTAACTCTAACTCTAACTCTAACTCTAACTCTAACTCTAACTCTAACTCTAACTCTAACTCTAACTCTAACTCTAACTCTAACTCTAACTCTAACTCAAACTCTAACTCTTACTCTAACTCGACCTCTAACTCTAACTCTAACTCTAACTCTAACTCTAACTCCAACTCTAACTCTAACTCTAACTCTAACTCTTACTCAAACTCTAACTCTAACTCTAACTCTAACTCTAACTCTAACTCTAACTCTAACTCTAACTCTAACTCTAACTCTAACTCTAACTCTAACTCTAACTCTAACTCTAACTCTAACTTTAACTCTTACTCTAACTCTAACTCTAACTCTAACTCTAACTCTAACTTTAACTCTAACTCTAACTCTAACTCTAACTCTAACTCTAACTCTAACTCTAACTCTAACTCTAACTCTAACTCTAACTCTAACTCTAACTCTAACTCTAACTCTAACTCTAACTCTAACTCTAACTCTAACTCTAACTCTAACTCTAACTCTAACTCTAACTCTAACTCTAACTCTAACTCTAACTCTAACTCTAACTCTAACTCTAACTCTAACTCTAACTCTAACTCTAACTCTAACTCTAAGTCTAACTCTAACTCTAACTCTAACTCTAACTCTAACTCTAACTCTAACTCAAACTCAAACTCAAACTCAAACTCTAACTCTAACTCTAACTCTAACTCTAACTCTAACTCTAACTCTAACTCTAACTCTAACTCTAACTCTAACTCTAACTCTAACTCTAACTCTAACTCTAACTCTAACTCTAACTCTAACTCTAACTCTAACTCTAACTCTAACTCTAACTCTAACTCTAACTCTAACTCTAACTCTAACTCTAACTCTAACTCTAACTCTAACTCTAACTCTAACTCTAACTCTAACTCTAACTCTAACTCTAACTCTAACTCTAACTCTAACTCTCACTCTAACTCTAACTCTAACTCTAACTCTAACTCTAACTCTAACTCTAACTCTAACTCTAACTCTAACTCTAACTCTAACTCTAACTCTAACTCTAACTCTAACTCTAACTCTTACTCTAACTCTAACTCTAACTCTAACTCTAACTCTAACTCTAACTCTAACTCTAACTCTAACTCTAACTCTAACTCTAACTCTAACTCTAACTCTTACTCTAACTCTAACTCTAACCCCAACTCTTGATGTAAATGCAGCTAATTCTATTGAACTCACTTTTCTCCCTCTACTCATTCAATAGAAATGGTCAGAGGCATTTTAAAGAAATTAAATTCTGTTTTTTTTGTGACCTGAACAATTTCCTTCACCTGCTGATGGCACAAGTTTTTCTTCGAAAAGCTGAGAACATTCAGAATGTCTGAAAACTTTTGCAATTTGGCATAAAATATTCTTCACACATACAATTTTACGACTATCTGAAGTGGTCTGTCCATATTGAAATAAACGCGACATTTGTAATGCACAGGCAGACAGCGTAGACATTTATTCAAAAGTTGTCATGTACTCACGAGTTAAGTGCATGTTAAGAGTGCCAGATTTTATTTGGAAAATATAATAAAAATAAAATTTATTGCTGATTTTATGCTTTTCACCTTATTTATATATTTGAAAATTTACTATAAAATGAAAATATGAACCTATATTTTTGGAAATGAAATTTTATCCAAACTTTAACAACAAATGATTCAAAGAAATGTCTGTTATCAATTGACATATTAGGACATTGCTTGCTATCTGTTTTTACCGCAGAATAAATAATGAACTTCTTTATACCAAACCATGGTCAAATACGAATCTATTTAAAGTTTTCAACAAAAGTCTGTAGAATTTCGTATTTTCTGTTGCTCCAAAATAAAAAAAAAAGCAAAGGAACTTTTTATTCTTTGCAGTTTTATTCTTTGCATTAAATAAATTGCTTACCAAGAACAGAGACATTAACATTTGCTACATTTTTATTTAAAACAGGTCAATAACTTCAATTGTTGTTTAGAAAAGGCTTGCAAAATGTCTTAAATTTTATTTTATTTTTTCATTGCTGATTAAGTTTTAAAAAGTTTTTTCTTTAATGTAAATTGATTGGTACTTTCGTTAGCGAAAACAGTTCGAAATAAATAAAAATAAAAATTGTCAGCCTCTTTAGAAATTAACTCGAAGATCTCGTAGCAAAAGATACTATGGATTGGACAAAAAATAAAAACATTTTTATTAGCCTAATGAACCTTGACATTAGTATAGATTGCTTCAATAAGTTTAAGTGCATTGCTACTTATGGGACCAACTGATATAAAAGAAAGTATTTGTTTCTTGAACAATAAAATTATTAAAGCATGTATATTTTATTGGATTATTATTTAAAAGCAATCAATAGGCAGCTGTTTTTGGCCATTTGAGTGCCTTAAGAATAATTATGTCTTTAAAACGCATTTTCTGTTTGTTTGACTTTTATACAAATTTAAATTATTTAACGGACTTGGCTTAAATTTGGCACTTATTACTTTTCTGCTTAAAGGATTTGTAGCATACTTTGTCTTAACAACGGCTCTCATTAAATTTAATAAATGCGTTTCAGTAAAATATATACAGTGAATCAAAAAAAGTTTAGGCACAGAGCTATTTTCTTAGTTTCTCCTTTAATAAATTTTTTTCCACCTAACATACAAAAATGATATTGACATCATTTTAAAGCTAAATATATGATTTGGTATTAAGTGCAAAAATATTTCATATTTAATTTTTATTAAACAGAGGCTTATTTATTGTGCTTTCAGTTTTGGGTTGGGTATGGGAGGTGGGCGTGACCGTGGGAGGATGACACCCATTTTTCGAAGACATCTTTGTGTTGATACAAGACACATACGTACCAAATTTTATAGGTGTAGGTTAACTATGCGCTGAGTTATGCAGTTTTCAATTTTTGCGTTGTATGGGAGGTAGGCGTGTCCGTGCGCGGATTCCAAAAATATTCAATAGTGCAGATCCTGGGGTCTATGTGACCATGTTTACCAAGTTTCATCCAATTATCTCAACTCCTTCTTCTTATCCTGTGTTTACGGACAACACACAGACGGACGGACGGACGGACATGGATAGTTCGACTCACGTGGTAACGCTGATCAAGAATATATATACTTTTCTATACCGGACTCGCTTCGTTCTATGCCTTACAAACGTTTGCACAAAGTTAATATACCCTGACCTTTCAGGTTTAGGGTGTAAAAAGTTTAGGCACATAAAGGGTGTTTTTTTAAAAGCTTGCTGATTTGAAACTTAAATAAAACACATGCCAAATTATGAAATGGCCAAAAAAAATTTTTTATTTGGTAGATAACTTTTTGGCATATGTTCACCACGACTATTTTGCACAAAGATCATTCTGGAGGTCCAATTTTCGAACACCTTTTCAAGCATTTGAGGGCGTATTTCAGCAATGACACGTTGAATATTGGTTTTCAAAGCGTCAATCGTTGCTGGTTTATCCACATAAGCCAATGACTTCACGTATCCCCACAAAAAATAATCAAGTGGCGTCAAATCACACGAACGCGGAGGCCAATTCACCGGTCCATTTGTCGAAATAATGTTCTCATTGAAATGTTCTTTCAATAAGTCGATTGTTTCGCTCGCAGTATGACAAGTGGCACCATCCTGTTGAAACCACATTTCGTCCGCATCCATATCTTGAAGATTTGGCAACATATATTTATTGATCATGGTTCTGTATCGATTTCCATTCACAGTAACGCGTCGTCCTTCTTCATTTTTAAAGAAATAAGGACCAATGATTCCACCAGCCTATAGATCGCACCAAACAGTACATTTATCGGGATGCATTGGTAATTCTTGAACGGCGTGTGGATTATCTTTGCTCCAAATACGGCAATTTAGCTTGTTGACATATCCATTCAAACAAAAATGCGCCTCATTACTGAAGAGAATTTTGCGGTAAAAAAGCGGATCTTCGTCTAATTGATTAAGCGACCAATTACTGAATTCACGGCGCATTTGATGATCGTGTGGCTTTAATTGTTGCACCAATTGATTTTTGTATGGCACCAAACCCAAATCCTTACGCAAAATTTTCCATAAAGTCGATGGCACGACGACGAATCGATAAATTGTCGTTTTCTCCGACACTGACCTCAACGACAGCAATATTTTCTTCTGTACGCACTCTTCTCATTCTTCTCGGTGGCTTGACATCCAAAAGGGTGAATGTACACCGAAATTTGGTAATTACGTTCTTTATGGTGGTCTCAGACGGACGATTATGTGCACCATAAAATTCACGAAGTGCTCTATAAACATTTTTAATTGAACACTGTTTTTGAAAATAAATTTTCACGATTTGGAAGCGTTGTTCTGGTCTTAACCTATTCATGATGATTTGGCAAACAATACTGAGTAGAGACATCACTTTAAACTGTCAAAACAACTGTCAGACAATAGAGTAATCCATATTGAAAAAAAACCTCATAAGAAAACACCCTTTATATCAAATATTTTTTGTTTAAGCATAGTACTATGTTCGGATTCACGTGAAATTCCACTCAAATCTCCATACAAAATATGAAAGCTGTGAAACAACCGTGAACATTTCACAACTTTTTCGTCAAAGCTGTACTATGCTTCACTGGTGAAAATCTAGTACTATATTCTGCAACATGCATCTAGCAACATTGTTTTCACGGCAATTAAATTGAACCGACCATTTATTTTGCTGTGAAAAGTGACAATTGCCATTTCATTTAAGAAATAAGAGCAAGCAAATGAACAATGTTTATAATTGAAATTATATTTTTGTACTATTTCAAAAGTTTTGCAATTAAAAATTGCAGTTTGAAATTGTAAATACGGATGCATCTTTCCGCGGTGTTGGCGGTCGCAAAACTTCGCAGCTTGAAGACTGCCATAAACTAATGACTTGTTCTGCTCCACAACAAAGGACATGCATACTTGTATAAATATTTATTTTGTATATATAAAATCACAAATATGAAAATTAAAGAACTTAAATGATTTTCTGCTTTTCCTCTAATAAATTGTGGCTGTTTATTTACATTTTGTCGAAATTTGTAAGCTGACCATCAGCTGTTCGTTCGCAACAAAATATCTGACAAAATTTTCACGCAACAAATAAATGGCTGTTGCCTGTGAAATTTCACGCAATCGAGCATAGTACTAGGCTTTAGATGTGATTTTTGTACATTTAGTATTTGGTAAGGCCTCCATTGGCCTGTATAACTGCTTCTAGGCGTCTACGCATACTTCCAACTAGGTTTGATGTCTGCTGGGGCGTAATATGTGCCCATTCTTGCCGTACGGCCTCCTTAAGTGAATCCTTTGATGTTATATGATGATTCCGTATTTTTTTTTTTTTCAACAAGTGCCATATATGTTCTAAAGGATTCGTTTCTGGTGACTGTGGAGGTGTTTTGAATTGTTTGCAATCGTAAATAAGGCATTCTTGCACAAGATACGACGCATGTTTCGGGTCGTTGTCTTGTTGGAACAAAAATGGTTTCCAATTCAAGCCCAACTTTCTTATACTGGGCAACAAATTTTCTTTTAAAATATTCAAAAAAGAACCCAACAAACATTTTATAAGGCTCTCCAAAAAATGACTCTTAAAAGAGTGTTTTATAAGCGTGTTTTATGATGACTCATTAAATAGACTCATGAAAGAGTCTTTAATATGATTGTTAAATGATTACTCAAAAATAAGACTCATACAAGAGTCATTTTTGTATCTGATTTATGAGTACTCGTAAAAGAGACTCATTAAAGAGTCTTAAATAAGACGGTGATATGATTGTTCATAAAAAAGACTCATAAAAGAATCATATATTGATTGATATATGCGTAATCATAAAGAAGACTCGTAAAAGAGTCTTATATACGAGTATTTCATGAGAAAATAGAATCGTTTTATTGCTTAAGAACCATATCTAATAAATAAATAAGAACTTAATCGAGTAAATTCTTTTTTTAATTGTATAAAACTTTGTAACTGCCCGTTATGCACACATGCTATCCAGGCGTCGCTTTTCGGAGAATTATTTGTTTATGGCGATAAATATGCATTAAAATTGAACAAATGTTCGTTGCAAAAAGACTTCTTATATGAGTCTTAAAAGAGTATTAAATATGAGTTTTAAAAGAGTACTAAATATGAGTCTTAAAAGAGTACCAAACATGAGTCTTAAAATAGTATCAGATGTGAGTCTTAAAACCATCATTACTATGAGTCCAAAAAGACTCATAAAACAATCATTTTTATGAACCATATTTTAGGGCCCACAACATACGAAAATGTAATCATAAAAGAGTCTTTTTTGAGCGCATTATGATGATAAACCCTTATTTATATGAGTTTTGAAAGAGTCTTTTAAGACTCATAATGTTTGCTGGGAATATTTATTAATTTTCTCTTCTATTAAGACCAGATTTTCCACTACAGATCCCGACACACACCCTCACACCATTACATTGCCTCCACCGTGTTTAACTGTTTTAATTACAGTATTTTCTTGAAACTTTTGGACAATTGGTTTTCGCCTAATTTTTTATGCGCCATCTGAACCAAAAAGGTTGAACTTCGACTTGTCACTAAATATAACGCTGTTCCTTAACGATTTCTGTTGACTTACATGGAGTTTTGCAAACTCCAGCCTCTTTTTATACCCCCACGCGTACTGCGTAAGGGGTATATTAATTTTGTCACGAAGTGTGTAACGCCCAGAAGGAGGCGTGGTAGGTATAGAAAAGTATATTTATTCTTGATCAGCATCACCACCCGAGTTGATTTAGCCATGTCCGTCTGTCTGTCCGTCTGTCCATCTGTCTGTCTGTCGACACGATTACAGCAGTAATTTTCAAGCTATCGTAATGAAATTTCATATTTAAGTTTTTTTTAAAAAAGCGAAGATCAAGTTCGAGAATGGGCTAGATCGGATGAAAACCACGCCCACCTCCCATACAACCTCAATAATGTTAACTCTATTAAGAGGCTAATATTAAAGCTACAATACTGAAATTCGGTGTTTGTGTATTTTATGTCAAAACTGAGGTGTGTAAGAAAAATGGGCGTTATCCACCCACTAACACGCCCACCTCCCATACAACTCCAAAATTGAAAACTATATAAAAAGACTTCTGTGGAAGCTAAATACACAAAGTTAGGTATTTATTCATTTTATATTAAAACTAAGGTGTGTTAGAAAAATGGGTGTCATCCACCAACGAACACGCCCACCTCCCATGTAACCCCAAAATTTAAAACTATATAAATAGGGTTTTATCAAAGCTACAAAAGTAAAATTTGATATTTATTCATTTTATATCAAAACAAAAGTGTCTTAGAAAAATGGGTGTCATCCACCAACGAACACGCCCACCTCCCATGTAACCCCAAAATTGAAAACTATATAAATAGGGTTTTATCAAAGCTACAAAAGTAAAATTTGATATTTATTAATTTTATATCAAAACTAAAGTGTCTTAGAAAAATGGGCGTCATCCACCCACTAACACGCCCTCCTCCCATACAAACCTAAAATTGAAATCTATATAAAGAGGCTTCTGTCGAAATACAAAAATAAAATTAGGTATTAATTCATTTTATATCAAAAATAAGACGTGTTAGAAAAATGGGCGTCATCCATTCATGAACACGCCCACCTCTCATACAACCCCAGATTGAAAACTTTATAAAAAGGCACATCTTTAAGATTGTTTTACACTTTCGAATCAGCCGTGGGGGTATTTTAACTTCGGCCAAGTCGAAGATATACCTTACTAGTGTCTTATTAAAACGGAAGAAATAAACGGTTTGCGCCGAGGAACTCTTCCATGAAAACCAGCTGTGTGCAACGTATTCCGTATTGTTTGGGGATCGAAGTTTTTATTGAATTTTTACTGCATTTTATTACATAATTTCGCAGCTGAAATCTTGGAATTTTGAGTCACTGCGGCTACTACAGGTATGTCAGATCTGCTTTCTCGCTCTAATGTTCCGGTGTTTATTTAATGTTTTATACTGTTTCGCACACTTGTATGTGGCCTCTGCACTATATCACCAATTTTGCGATAAGATTTTTGCTGCACGTGAAGATTAATTATAATTTTCCGAACGTCTACCGAAATTTCTGTACAACTGCCCATTTTGCTCATTCTAAGATGAAATCAAGACCAACGATCACTTTATTCAATTGACAATTGGATGACTGCGCAATTATTATTTGCAAACCGGAAAAGCTCAAAAAAGTTTAAAAGATTAACGTTGTATTTGCAAAAACCTTGGTACATACAGAATATGACAAAACTTTTTTGATACAGATTTTTTCTTGTTCCGCTTATATTTCAAATTCTGATAAAAGTAACGAAACATTTTTTATATTTTTTAATAAAAACTAAACTGATTATAGTAACTACATCAAAAATTTGATCAAAGTTATTATTATTAAATATTTAAGCAACAATTTTCTCAGAATTGTACCTGCAGTCAAGTGGAGTATAATTCGATATTTTGCTTTTTAATTTCAGTTACTTTTACGAAAATATTTTTTTTTTTTTTAACTCTTTGTTATATACAAGAGAGAGAGTAAATCTTAACTTGACAACTTTTCCAATTCATTTCTATAACACAACATTGTGTATCTTCCGGATAGTCAAATATTGCTCAAGGCATTCAAGCGCATGATACGCTTCAAATAATGCAAATGTTGATTGTTTCCGCTTTTTTTGTGAAACTCTTAAAACTTTTTTATTGTTATATCGTTGCTTGCCGGTTGTTATCAAAAAAACTTTCGCTAAAGTTTATCATGTTAGAATCTGAAGTTGTTATTATTAAAATGAGCGTAGATAAAATTTTATATGAAAAATGTATATTTTTTATGATAAACTTCAAGGTTTCTTGATTTCTTGATTTAAAGTGGGTACAACTATTAAAGATTTTCTTTCATATATAAATGTATCAAAAGCAGAACAGCTTAAAGTTAAAGCTTTAAGTAAAGCGTTTAAAATATGCAACACTGCGGACGCGCACAAAATCACAAATATTGTGATTATTAAAAGAAATGCCGCGAACAGGCGAAAACAAAACAATTTAAATACTTACTCTAACTCACACGAACTAAAATGAACAAATTTGTTCATTTTATCTCTATTTAAGAGTGCACGTCCACTCAAAACATGGGTATCACTGTTGCACAGATTGCACGAATTACAAAACTTTTATTGCTTGTATTTTGTTGTTGTGTCGTTGAACGGGTTGCAAAATTCTGCAACTTTTGCAATTCTTACACCTTGCAAGGGTTTTGCAAGACAGCGAGAATACCCTACTGAAAATTCAAAACATAAAAGTGTTACTTTAAAACTGTGAATCGTCATTAAGTTGATTCAATTGATTTCAGTAATCATTCATCCCCGGCATGCTCTTCAAGAGATTTTTCTGCATATGCTCACATAAGGATATTTTCAAGGTTAAAGTTCATGATTGATGTCATGTCATGTATAGTATTTGATTTTTTTTTCCTATTTTACGAAGTGGATTTTCGGCTTAAATATTTATTAAGAAACTTTTTGCTTTCTCTTTGGTGCTTACCTGTATGCGAGTCTCAAAGCAAGCATCACAAAAATCACATTTTTCATATGGAGACTTCATTTAGCGCTATGCACGTCAGTTCAATGGTCTTTGACCTTTGACGAAATTTCTATCTTAGATTATAATATAATATTACATACCGCTTGTCTATTGTCATCAGTTTATTGCTAACAGGTGGAGAAGCAGCTCGTGACAAAATTTGTTTAGAAAAATTCAGATTTTCAGCATTAAAACTTTTTTTTAATTTTCATTAAAAACATAATTTCATATTTTAGAGGGAAAAAAATTAATTTGCCTGAAGGCATGAACAAATTTCTTTCTTCTCTTGAATTCCTTCTTTAATTATCTCGAACTCAGCAGAGTGATCTGGCTCTAAACGACACAATTTTCTTAATGATTGATGTGCAATTTTTGCAGATCGTCTAAAACTTTCTGAAGTCATGGTCAAATAACTAAAAATTATTACTAACTAAATTTTAGGAAAAAAAAACTGGTTTCCATTTTTGGATTTTCGTTCAAACAACGTTAAATAAGTCTATAAGAAATCAGTTTATTTTTGGCGTTAGCTAGTGTAATCGCTTGCCGGCATACAGTAGTATAGAAGATGGCAATACTTTTTTATGTCAGTGGATTGAAACTTTTTTTTACACCTCAATTGTAAATAAGAAATGGGATCATCGTGGCAAAGTAGCATTCAAATGTTAGTTTTTATGTATGTGGGCCCGTGAAAGTCAGAATAAATTGGTCCTATTTTTTTCATGTTGATCCTTTTTCTGATTAATTTTGGTTCCGAATAAAAATTCAGAGTGGCAACCTTCTTTTCAATCTTTTTTTACCTCTGCTCATTTTTTAAGTTCTTTTATTATCAGATCAAATTCTTTAAATTATCAGATCCTCATCTTAAGTTCTCCAAAGAAGAGTTCTAGATGAATAAATCGTAGTTAGGCCACTATTTCCACAAGGCTATCTTATCTTTCAATGCCTCTACATCCTTCATGTCTTTGTACCCACCATAGTTTTATCTAATAACGTTGTTCCGCTGAATTCAGTGATTTGACACAATCAGAGACTAGTCCTGTCTCAAGCTAATAAGCCGCATTAATGCCGAGCTCATATACGAGGGTAAATCAAAAATTACATACTGTGTATTATAACATTACGATACATCACTCTAATTTTCAGAAAGATCGGAGATATGAAAACCTAAAATTAGTAAAGCAGTGTCAGTGGATATCCCTGTGCCAACGCAGCAAGAAATTCGGTTTTCTATTTTTTTTGGATTTCGGCGTAAGCTCAAGCCTGTGGAAATATTTAGTGAATGCCTGTGAACGATGTAACTGACGATGTAAGTGTAGCACTGGTGAAGTCTTAAATTGACGAATATCCAAGATTGACCCAGGAAATGATTGCTGTAGAACTGGGCGTGAATGCCATGGCTGTATCGCGAATATTAAAAAATAATCTTCAATACACGAAAAATTCTGCACGATGGGTTCCTAGAATTTTAATTGAAGCTCAAAAAGAGGCGAGGCACGAGTGCGTTTCTTAACAAATATTTTCTTAACAAATTCAAAAACGGAAAGTTTTCCACTTTTCAGAAAATTGTAACAGGTGATGAAGCATGGTTTAACAAGTACGATCCTGAAACCAAACAACAAAGCATGGTATGGAGCAGAGAACTGCAATGAGTATCCGACAGAAATCGGATACTCAAATCATACCCGAGATACCCGAGCAGTGTTGCCGCTCGAGATTTTTAAAACGAAGTAAAATAGGCTACAAGAAGGAAGTATTTTCAGAGATTTCGAAGTGTTGAAATGAATTAATTTTGTTTTTAACATGAATATTTATTAAACATATTAAGGCACATTTCAAAATGCATAACGAAAAAATAAAAATAAAAATATTTTCTTAAAAAATCAATGAACAAAGTTCAATAAGAAAATACTGAAATACATTTCAATCACTTATGTATATGTACAATTAACAACCCAATAAACATTGTGGCGAGGGGTGATTCGTTGACAAATCGCTTGTAAATAGTTTTTCGTATCATTTTCGAATAGTTTGGTTTTGTCTGAATCAGTGGTTGGCTGGCTTAAAAAAAGCACCGTAGCTTTTGCAGGAGCATCACAGACAAATGCTCTTATGGTGATGCTGAATATTTTGTTGCAATATTAAAATCATTCGTTCAACAAAGTGTTCAGTTCTTCAAAGAAAAGTGATTCGTTAAAGAATTGTTTTTTTTTAAATTTGACGATTTGTTAATGAATTGCTTCTTTTAAAATTTAGGATTCGTTATGAATAGCTTCTTTTAAGGTACTATTACAGTATGTACAAAATTAAAAAAAATTTTTTGTTTTTTTTAGAATCTGGTTTCTTAACCCTCACTTTGGCACCAATCTTTTACTAAGTAATCTGGCACATATTTACATTTGTAAATATTTTTTTTTGTCATCATTAAAGATAAACAGAACCTCAAAATTTACATGATTTTTTAGGTGGAATATATGTATTAACACCTTCTAAGTCCAATTCCGGAAAAATTTACACACCGCTCTCAAGTGGTTTAGAAGTTATAGGGTTCGGAAGTTGGGAAAATGGGCCTAGAAAAGTCGTATTTTTTTTCAAACAATATCTAGCTTTATGGGTATCAAAAGAATGGTTTTTCTATAACCATTTCAAAGAATTATTAACCATTGAAATCCATGCATTATTTCCTACGATATAGCGTTTTACATATTATGCACACTTGACGGTCCAGCTCTTTACGAAATAACCAAAATGTAAGTATGAAGATCAAATTGAAAAAAATTTATAGTTCCAATGAATAAACAAAAACCAATTTCAACAAAAAAAATAACTTTTTTCATTAAATTAGTACTTCCAGCTACAATATCAAAACATGACATATTGTTGTGCCAGCGAACCAAAAATTTCTGTTCATTAATTTTTTCCCAATATAAGCTATCAAATACGAAATATGTATATATAAAAAAAAGTGAAGAGTTTTTCCTTATCATTTTTTTCTATTATTAATTCAAAAAATGCGTTAAAACAACATAAAAGCCTTTAAAATACAAAATATTTACATATGTAAATATGTACCAAACTACGTTATAAAAATGAAAAATTTCCAAAAAGTATCAGAAAATTCTAAAATTCAAAACAACTTTTGAATTTTCAGAAAGAAAACCAAAAAATAGCTACTGAGTCCAAGCCATATTCAAATCCCATAAAAAAGAAAGGAGTTATGGCAAATTTAAAATTGGGATATTTACATATGTAAATAGTGCCAAAGTGAGGGTTAAGGTCTTAAGAATGCGTATACAAAGTTTTAGAAAAAATATCAAATCGAAAAAAGATATAACATACATTATACTCGTATGTCGCGCATTTATTCATATATTATCGTTCATAGAAGAAAATCTAATCGCGTTTTTCTTGAAACAAATTTTTTCGAATTGGTTTCTAAGATATCTTGAGTTCTGCTTGATCGATTTCGATGAATCTTGATTCATTGTGATCTTAATAGATTCTGTTAAGCACTCTACCTATAAAAAGCCGAGAAACTTTTATATTTTGTTTTTTACGGCTAAGAATTTGTGACAAAAAGAGGGGTTGTTTGTAAATTTGTTTTTCAACGCATGCCATTTTTTTTTTTTATTTTTTTATTTGCGTAATTTGAATTAAATAATTTAATAATACTATGCAAAAAAATTATTAAAAAAGGTGTTGTTTTTAATAGCTTCACACTGTTATAGTACTTTAAATATGAAGATTCGTTAACGAATTAGTTTTCTAAGATTTGCCGACTCGTTCACGAATTGTTTTTGTCGATTTGAACCATTCGTTAACGAAGGAGGAATTTCTCCAGTTCACGATATTATAAGTGAATTGTATATGATAATTGCTATTGTTACCACTATCGTTAAAATTATCAAATCCAAACAAAGCTCTGTTGAAGAAGGTAAAAAATATGCATTGTTTATACCAACAGTTATGCCATGTTATTGACTTTTTGATGTTAAATGCAGTAAAAAATTAAGAGATTACTTAATTACTAACAAAAGCTTTAATCACTCAAAATCGAAGTGTTTTCACAAAAGAGGAAGTGTGGAAGTGTTTGACATAAAAGTGAAGTAAAAAACTTCGATCGAAGTGAAAACGGCAACGCTGTACCCGAGTTTCTTTCTGTTATCTGCCCTATCCATACTCAATAAAATATGTTAACTACTTGGACTCATTCGCTCATTAAAATATTTCTCATACTTATATCCGAGAGCGGCGTGATCCGAACCACTTTGATTTCTTTTCAATGAGTGTGTTGAGTTTGTGTATAGGAAGGAACAGTGATGCCAACCCGAAGAGAGTAAAAATCCGCAAATGCGACATAAAAAATCCGTGTAAATCCGAGTAAGCAAATTTATATATTTTTTCAATTTGAAAACTACCAGCTTATAAACTTCACAATTAAAATTGTTTTTAAAAATTTTTTGTATTTTTATTTTAAAGATTTACATGCTAGTAAAAAGTAACGAATAATATAAAACATAACTAAAAGAAAAAATACTTAAAAATATAACATAAAACATATTTTCTTAAAACGTAAAAACCCAAAAAACCTAAAAACTCTTTCCATTTTGAAGGAACATACGATTTTTATATAGTTAAAAATGAACGCCATGTCAAATATCGTCAAAATAAGTCGGGAAATTTTTTTAACTTTTCACAAAATGGCATAGCTTTTTTTATACATTGCCAGTGAGGCAGCCCCATTGAAACGAGTGTTTCTTGCCTTTTAAAGATCTTTTATCATTTAAACTATTTATATGAACTTTAAATTAAAAATAGCACAAAGTTTATCATAGTCTTTTGTTTCTCAACTTTTTTCTTTGGAAATCATAACAAAAATTAAATCACATATTATACTTGCATAAAATTATATCTTATGGTCATACATTTCATTCGAAATTTTTGATAACTGTGAGTTATTTATTTGCATTTCATAACATTGCATTGCTTGAAAATTTTTTTGGCATGTAATATTCCATCTTAAGTTGTTGGTACTAATCGATTTCAATTTTTAGTTGTATTTAGATTGACTTGAGAAAACATTCTTTACAATCATGGTTGCTTTCATCCTGCCAATTTGCATTTGGTAGGAATTGCCATCTATTTCCAATGTTCTTTTGATTAGACCTTCCAAATGTGACATCAAAAGAAATGGAAGGTTGTGTTCAACTAGAAACCCAGACAGCAGCAGCTCCTTTGGTTTTCCTTTTATATCCATTGAGGATTGGTTTGAAAAGGAGGAGGACAACGAAGCTGTGCACTTTATTGCCTCGGCTTTCTTCATATGGCCTTTAGACTCAGCGTGTCTTGACTCTTGTGGTGACCGTGGCGTGCAGGTTAAGTGTGTGGCTTAGCACGCTCGGAGCCCGAGTTTGATCCCCAGTCACGGCGAAAGTGAAAGTGAAGTTTTTTCAATAAAAAAATTTTTCTGATCGGTCACCACCTCTCTGCAGACATGGCAAACCTCGGAGAGTAAATAATGCCATGTAAAGCTTCTTGAGAACATGAAGTTTAGCCGTTCGGAGTCGGCATAAAACATGTAGGTCCAGTTCTCGGTCAATTCTGTGCAAACATTTAATAACACACCCAACACAATTGATCATAAGAAACTCGGTCAAAGTCCTTTCAAGGGCTGAAATGACCAAGCTGTTTTTTTTGTTTTTTTTTGTTGTGTCTTTTTATTTCGGTTAGGCCAACTTTGCCATGATGAACACAAATGTTGCAATAAAAGTGGGATCCAGCAGGTTCCTTTGCAAGGAGTTCGCAAGCCGGCCACTATAACTTTCACTTTGTTCCCACT
Organism: Tetanocera ferruginea; assembly: GCA_958299015.1. NCBI lineage: Eukaryota > Metazoa > Arthropoda > Insecta > Diptera > Sciomyzidae > Tetanocera > Tetanocera ferruginea. The sequence continues at coordinate 37,328,913 of OY282641.1, forward strand.
CCTCCTTATATTTTTGTTCGTAACGTTTTTTTTTTACTAACATAATAATATACAAGTGAACAACGAAAAACGGCGCGCTTTATTTTTCAACTTGACAAGGCGAATGACAACTAAATCGTTGCCAATTTTGCTTACATGTGCAACTTTCAGGGCTAAACGTTTTTATTATTTGCAAATACTGATAACCGCAAAATTGTAACAAATTAAGTAAACATATTTTAAAGTAATGCACAAATTTTTTTACCGTTCAAATTAATTTTGACATTGAATTGACATAAACAAATAAAAATCCTTAAAAATCCTCCAAAATCTGTGTGAAATTCTAAAAAATCCGTAGATTTTCCTTATTTTGTCTCTGTCGTCGGATTATCTGTGTAAGGCTTAAATATCCGCAGAAATCCGTAATTTCCGTGTAGTTGGCATCACTGGGAAGGAAGCTCGACCCGAGTGTATTTTGAGTGCATCCTGAGAACTGCTCTTTCTCTGCCAACGTCTCTATTTTGTTTGGATTTGATTTTTGCGTATGTTTTTTCGTAATCGCACTGCATGCAATATCAGCTGAAATTTTTGTTATTGTGTTTTTGTAGGAATTTCGTTGTTGGTATTTTTCTGTTACTCTATGAAGAAAAGAAAATAACAACAACGTTTATGAGTTTTGTTTGTTTTTCTTTATGTTACGCGTTCGTTCGTGTAAGCTGAATACATAAAACAAACAAAATAAAAAAACAAAAAAAAACTCGTATTTCTGTTACACTGTGTAACTTACACACAAAAAACTGGTTTTTCACTGCTGCGCTCATCTGCGCTCATCTGCGCTCTGCTTCACATCAGTGGCAGAATGAACCGAGTGATTCGGGTGTTTTTGTCGATTATGAGTTTTTGGGTAAGTATGATGAGCAGTGTGGCCATTTTAGCCTTTTCGAGGCTACACTCAGAAAAAAAAGTACATTAAACAACCGTAAAATTAACATTTTTAGTTGACAATAGTCGTCCGACATTAAAAAATGTTAAAATTGATATTATCCTAATGTACTTTTTACATTACGAAACCTACATTTAAAAATGTATAACTGTCACATAATAATGTTATTTTAACACTTAAAATATCAAAAAGTATCAGTAAATTAATGCAGATAAAAAAAAATGTATTGAAAAATAATTTGCCACGAGTGGGATTCGAACCAGGGCTCCGGGCAACCGAAGCCACACTCTTAACCTGTGTGCCACGGTCACCTGTATGGCTTAACGGCTCAGCTCTTAAATAAACATAACATCTGCTTGTTGTTGGCATCTACATTTTTAATGTTAAATGGATATGAAATACTATCAATTTTACAGTAAAAAATGATGAACTAAAAACATTTTAAATGTTATTTTAACATTAAGAATTGATATTGCAACGTAAAACATTACATTATCAATTTGATATTTTTTTTATCAATTCAACACAATACATGTTAACTTAACATTTTCTAACGTAAAATCCACATTTTCTGATTTACATTGGAAATAACATTAAAAAACGTTAATTTTACATGGCAGCTTTTTTCTGAGTGTAGATTTAGCCTTTTTATTTGCGGTTTAGCCTCGAAATTTACGATTTAGCTTCGTGATTTTTTAGCCTTTTTTTACTTTGAAAACAGCCTTTTTTAGATTTATTAACAATTAAAAAATTTGCCGATTAAATGCAACACTGTAAGGCAAAAATAAGTACACATTAAAAAATTTCCAAAATATATTTACACCGGTGAGCGAATATTTACATTTTTTACACCAAACGGTGTTTATTTACACCGCTTATCCGGTGTGATATGACAAACTTATCCGATCGGTGTAAAATAAGAAAGGCATAGAAGAAAAGCAACATGGAAATCACGTTAGCATTGACAAACAAATTGAAAATTGAAATTTCACAAGACTGAAAATAAAAGTCGAGAATTATAAGTCATGTTCGTGAAAACAGTTCTGGCAAAAATTAACATTATAGTTATAAAATAAAAAAAAAAAACGGTTTAAATAGAATTAAATCCAATCCAAATTTTGAGCATGAATGCCATTATATTTGGTAGTACATTATTTTTAGCATTTTGAATGAAAAAATTAAAATTCTAAAAACACATATTTCCGAATAGTAAAAAATTACACCTTTCGGTGTTGAAAAAAATCATAATTTTGCGTATTCTAAATAAACACCTGACAGGGTTTGACACAAACATCCTTCGTATATTTAAATATTAACACCGATCGGTGTGAAAAAATGTCCCCTTTCGGATATAAAAGCATTTTGACACGGTGTTTTTTTTAACACCGAACGGTGTAGGACTCCCTGGAACACCGATCGGTGTAAAAATTCTATACAAATTTTTTAGTGTGTAGTCATGAAAATTTGCATCTGGCAGCAACGCAAGGCCCTTAAGAGCTCTCTCGTTTCACATGTAAATGAATGTTAGATCGATTTTTTTTCTATTGAAAATTCTCATAACGTTGTTAAGCCGAATTATTTATTAAAAATATTTTCTCATTTTGCAAATGAAAAGTCCAAATATTCCGCATACGAAGTTACCTCGATGAATGGCGAAAACTATTGACACGTAAATGGTCAAGTCTGTCCTCTACAATTGAGTTTTGGGTAGAAGTAAAGCACTTTAAAAACTAGTTACCTGAAAATCCTTTTTCTGAGCTCGTCAATTTGGTTTTCAGTTTCTTAGTTTAACCACTTAGTAACGCTGAAGTTGAAAGAATTTTTAGTGCAATGAAAATTTTAAAAACTAAGCAAAGAAATAGATTTAAAATTAAAATGCCTAACTCGTTGCTTAATATTCGATGTTCACTGAAAAGATTACAAAAATGTTGTCATGACTTTGAGGTAACTGATGATCTCATACGTCTGTTAGATTCACGTAGTGCTTATGCAAGCTGCAGTTTCTCCGATTTATCTGATGAATAGGGAATAATTATATCTGAGATATAAACCATGTTGAAATAATAAAAGTTCCTAGCACGACAGTGATAAATTTTTCAAACCTTCAATTTCATTTAAAATTTCTCCCGAGAATTGGAAAAAGGAGATTCCCCTTTTTAAGGCTCAAGAAATTTTGGAAAATTTGAAACAAATTTGTTCATCAACCGTGAATATTCATGAGTGTTTTAAGTAAAAACTTTTAACATAACATGTGATGTCTGTATCCTGCTGTCTTAAAAATGAGAACTCCCTTTTACAATTCCCTTGAGCAAATTATTCTTAATATGACTCAATATACATATACATCAATATACATCAATTCAATATACATATTATTTTCATTTATATTTAAATGATGAAATGAAAGTTAATGCAATGAAAAGTTAGTTTAGTTAAAGAAAAGTAAGTCATTCTGAATTAAAAAGGCTGGTAATATTTTGCTTCATAAATATATACCATATGATTTTTTGCTTTTTACAAATTTGTACCTATGATACTGATGTACCTATATTAAAAATGAATGTTATATTAAAACGAAAATAAAACTTAAAGTTGTATGAAAAATCTGGATTTTTTTTAGCTTCTTTTTTCAAAATTTTTAGCTTTTTTTGACTTCTTTTTTTGGCCAATTTAGCTTCTTTTTTTTTCAGGTCGTGGCCACACTGATGATGAGTATCAGCAAGACGACAACAACCATAAGTATTTATCAACCGAAAAACCCGATCATTGCCCGATCCGACTTGTGATTAAGTATACTCATATTTATTTGAGCCGCCGTATTGCAGCTTCGTGAAAGTGAGTATGAATAGGGTTGCGTGCAGGGTTGCCACAGCCTAAAATATTCTTTTACCAAAATTGCCAAAAAATATTTCACATTTAAGAAAAAATTTCACATCAACACAAAAAAAATATCACATATGTGTGATCAATCAAAAAAACGAAATATTTTTACTTTTTTGACATATGTTTTATCCAATAAAATTGTAATAACAAAAGCTGTGTTTGATGACTCCTCTAGATTTAGATTCCTTACTACAGATCAGTAAAAACTGTTTATTGAGGATATTTTTCTCTTTTTACCTCCTCTTACTTGATATTGCTCTTTATTTTTTGAAGCTGCTCTTAGTTACGCTTTCAGCTCTTTTGTACGCTTATATTTTTTGTGGTGTAAGTAAGAGTAACATTTAAATAAATCAAGTATTTTGGTTCTTGTTGAAAAATTCGAAGAATTGAAAGAGCATTAAATAGTTTCTTTGCTTACCTATTTCAACAGTTTAATTAAAACTAGTAATTTTTCTGGCTTATTTCTTAATTTGTTTGCTTTTGGCACTGAGTATTTGTCATCGAACACAACTAATATTGTTGTATACCAGTATTCATGTATTCAGGTTTCAAATATTTTAAAACATGTAGCAGATATCATGGTTAACCGAGAAATTTCCAATGATTTTTCTTATCATTGTTTGGAACTTAAAATTCAACTTCTGAAAAGCGCTTTATTTTTGTTGCGATGATATTGAAGAAAACGAGTAATATTGAGTTTGAGTTTTACGGTCTTTGGTACAACCCCATTTTTATATTTTAAATACCTGTTTTCAGTGTCACTGTCTGAAGAATCTGAATCTTGTTTTTGTGCATGACACGTAACCAGAACTCTTATCCTTTAACCCTAAAATGTAATTAAATTATTAAGTATTACGATGGTACAAATTTAAAAATGTTCTTTTCAATATGATGAAGGCCAATAATTTGAATACGTTTTTAAAACTAATTGGAGTTCGAAAGTGCCCAAAATTCGACCTTTTCACTTTCATTCTCTCGATACAAAATGAATGTGAAAAACAAATTTTCTTCACAAAAATTTGGCAAAAAAATTTTTGTAAAAAATAGTCGGTGCACTCGTTTTCCGCACTTTGAAACACGTGAGAAAATGGTTTTTTACTATTTTCCCTACGCCTATTTATATATAGATAAAAAAAGAGACGATCATTTAAGGGCGGTAAGTCTTTTAACCATTTTTTAGATGAATGCTCAACATCTCTAGAATATTGTGTCCAAATTTGAAGTCAATCCGAGTAAAACTAACGGAGGTACAAATTTTTAAGTAAGTGTACCTCGAACGTACAAACGTACGTGTACAAAACTTTAAAGCAGTTTTCCCACAAGTTGTGTTTTCAAAGTCCGTGTGTACTGCCAGTCTTTTAGAAACTACTTGACCGATTCATTTCAAACTTGGTACACATTTTCTACATATAAAATGCTTTCCCCCAATGTTGACTAAATTTTAATGGTTTTTGAATTCAAATAATTTCCGACCGAGACATAGTGAACACTGCAAATTGCTATTTTTCCAAGACGCTCTGGGAAAAGCTCTGTCACCAGCTTGTTTTTCAATATTTCCGGAAGAAAAAGAGTATTGTTAAAAGTACTCAATAATGTACAAAAGATTTTAATAAATTTGCTCAATCCATACTCTTAAAAAAATTCACAAAAAATGTTTTTTTTACGCTGAAACCCTTACTTCGCCCTTAAGCTTTTGGGAAATTTTCATAAAAAATTTTTTCGTTTTCACTAGAAATTTTACCAAAATGAAACTAAATTTCACATTTTCACATCGAAAAAAAAATTTACCAGTTTTGGTAAATTTTTCACATTCTGGCAACGCTGAAGTTGCGTGCGGTTAGGGTTGAGTAGGTTTTTGGACTCATTTTTTTCGGATCTACTCAGAGTCTCAAAAAAGCTACCCGTTGCAGTTCTCTGGTATGGAGCCCAGAAGGTGCAAATCCACACGTAAAAGCAAAGCAACAAAAGTAATGATATCAGATTACTTCACCAAAGAGACAGTTGTAGCTGCTATTCCTTTGGGAAAAGGTCAGACGGTAACTGCCAAGTGGTATAATGAAATTTTCTTGCCAGAAGTATTCCAAAGTTTGTTGGGAAAACGCCAAAAAAAAAAAACTTCGCAGATACTTTTTAGATCATGACAATGCGTCAGCGCACACTGCTAGAAAAACAAGCACCTTATTCCCAGATTTAGCACCTTACGACTTCTGGTTATTTCCAAAAATAAAAATAAATTTGCAAGGAAGAGTCTTCAAAAGCAATGAGGATATAATAAATGCAGTCAATGATGAAATTTCAAAACTCCAAAAAGACGATTTTGAAGACTGTTTTTCAAAGTGGATTTATTGACTTAAAAAATGTATCGAAATAAATGGCGATTACTTTGAAAAGATACAAAGAGATGAAGAATAAATATAAAAAATTAAAACATTTTTTCTTTAGTTTTTCTACTCTATTAAGCGATCTTTTGTTAGTCCCCTCGTATGTACAGTGGCGGGCAAACCTGGCTAGATAAATCACATAAAATACGATTTATGAAGTTTTTTTATCATGTATTGTTCAAAACGAAAAAAATGTAAAATTCAGAGAACGACATAAATTAAACTTCACATTTTATAAAAAAAAAAACAACAATTCAACTCATTTTTAACAAAACATAAATAAAAATGCTGGCATGAGTGATTTAGCCATTTTTGCACGTTTTAGAGAAATTTAAGTTTCCTGTAATTTTCAATACTTTTCCAAAGTCTTTTGTCTCTTATTACACTTTTTATACGATTTGTTCCATCAGAAATTTTGCATTATTCTGCCAATATTCTTTCCCAGAGCTCGTTAACATTTTGCGGCGGATTGTCGTACTGGGCCAAACTTCTTTTTACTATAGCCCACAGATTTTCTATGGGATTCAAATCTGGGCTTCGCGTTAGCCAACTTAAAGTTTGAAAACGTTGTTCTACAAGCCATTTTTTCACAATTTTTGACGTGTGCTTGGGATCTTGTTGATAAATAATTTCATCAATAGAATATGAACACACGGTTAAAAATCTTGGGCTAAATTTTAATCTTTTTTGGATTACATATAGGACAAGACCAAAAAAAAATTACTTTTTAATCCAATGAAAAGTTTTAAATTTTCCAATCCAAAAAGGACTTATTTTAAATCCGCAGAAAGTGTAAATCCAAAATCCAAATCCAAAAAAGAATAATTTTTAATCCGCAGAAAGTATAAAATATTATAATCCAAAAAGGATTAGATTTTAGTCCAAAAAAGTTAAAAATATAAAAGGATTACTTTTTAATCCACAAAGGTGAGAACTCGTGAGAAAAAAAGGTTAGAGGTAATTCTCATATTTCATAAGTTTACGAAGAAAAGTTATCCTTTGACCTCCATAAGCATGTATACATATATTAAAAAAGTTCTCAAACTTAATTTATGCTACATTTTGCATATTTCTATACGAGCTAAAAAAAAACCTTTTTTTTGTCGCGTACTTTGAACTAATTTGTACTAAATTTTGCCAATATTTTTATAAAATGTAGCACTCTTTCATCGCGTTAGAACACTTAAAATACATATCGGTTCTTTTTGTTTCTTTCTTGTTTTTCGATGGCTTTTCAGCTGAAAAGCTACATAGTATTCAGCTTTTCGCCACAGAAGAACTGTCAAATAAAGAGCTGCTTTTCGTTGGCTTTTCAGCCAAAAGGCCTTCGTGTGAACATATTATTATATTGCCATAAACTTCACTATATATACATTAAGGGTATTCATGCAAATGGGCAATGCCCTTATAAATGATATAAACCGTATAAGTTTATTAGCCTTATAAATGAAATCTATGGAGAACCGTTTACACAAACCAGATATATCACAAACCAGCAATCAGCTGTTTATATGTATGCTGAAAGTTGACTGTTAACAATTTAACAGCTGACATATCTCTCCAAATGCACAATCGACTGATAAAAATAACTAATTGCCCAAAAAACAAGCTTGCCGCTTTGCATGAATACCCTTATTATGTATTATGAAACACTGCTCAGTGAAATAATGAATATAATAATATTTTGGTTCAGATTTTAAGAAACAATTTGTTTCATTTTATTAAAAAATAAACTTCGAATGCTTTAACAACATGAACTATTAAATATTTAGCGTAAATTTCGTAGCAGTAGTAGTTTTCAATCTTAGGTAACATAAATAATTTTTCCTGAAAATACTACCTTAATGTAAATTTGTAGTCCAAAAATTGTCTTAAACTTAAACTTTTTTGGATTAAAAACAAATTCAACTTAAGTATGGAATAAAAAATAGTACTTTTTGGATTAAAAATTCTTTTAAACCAAAGTTTGGATTAAAAACTAGTCCAAAATTTTTAACCGTGCACTTGTGCACAAAATCAGTCAAATTTGTCTGCAAAATGCGCATGTAATCCTCTTTCCTCATTATTCCATTGATTTTTACTAATGGACCGACGTGCCACCACGTAAAACAGCCCACACCATAACGCTGCCTCCGCTGTGTTTCATGGTTTGCTTAACTTGGTTCAATTGTATTTCTTCGTTCGGGCGATGCCAATAATATTCTTTTCCACCAGACTGATAACGGTTTAACTTGGATTCATCAGACTAAATCACTCGTTTCCAGTCATCCACAGACCAATTTTTGCGTTCCTTGCGGAATCTCAATCTTGCCTTGATATTTTTGCTGGATATCGCTGGTTTTTTTTTTGTTTAACTTTTGAAACCAAGCTACATTATCTCCGGTTTTGCTCACTACTGTATGTGACCTATCCCATCGAGCATTTTCAGACATGTTCATGTTTTTGCCCTATCAAACCTGTTGTTATTCCTGATTAAAAGAATTTAGATAAAATTAGAAAAAATAAATGAAATGAAACAAATTCAAGTAAATTTAAAAATTAAATAAAATTATTTAAAATTAAATTAAATAAAAATAAATAATATTTAATAAAAATTAATGGAATTAAATAAAATTAAATAAAATTAAATAAAATTAAATAAAATTAAATAAAATTAAATAAAATTAAATAAAATTAAATAAAATTAAATAAAATTAAATAAAATTAAATAAAATTAAATAAAATTAAATAAAATTGAATAAAATTAAATAAAATTCATTGAAATTAAATAATATTAAACAAAATTAATTAAAATTCATTGAAATTAAATAATATTAAACAAAATTAATTAAGATAAAGAAAATTTAAGAAAATTAATTTAAGTGAAATTCAATTAAATAAAATTAAGTAAACTTAAATAAAATTTTAGTTAATTAAATAAAATTTTATAAAATTAAATAAAATAAAATAAATCTTACAAAAATAATTTTAAGAATTATTGTTGTAGAGCTTTAGCTAATTAATTCATGAAGTAACATGTTTGCTTCAACAACAAAGTTCTTTGCAGAACTACCGAGCAGACTAGACCAATTTCGTCAGACGCTAATCCGACTCATCAATAGGCTCTGTGTCTAAAATATGCTTTTTTTAAGAATTATTAACTAAAACTAAAATCTTAATATACACCAATACCTCGCTATGCGTCGTTTCGTTTTGCGTTTTTTCGAAGTTGCGTCGCTGCTGAATTAGTACTTATTTTCACTGTGCGTCGTTAGATTTTCGAAGTTGCGTTGTTTTTGGTTCGAGTCTTTAAATTTTTTTTCTAAAAGATGGCACGACTTTTGTTTCTAATTGCGCCATCCCATCTAAACTCGGGGATTCCCTTTCTAACTGAAAATCTTCGCAATTTTAATACAGTGTTATTTTCACTTTGTTTTGCTAATGAGAGGAATAAATTATAAGAATATAAGAATATAGAGAATAATAATTTTTTACAATTTTTACGTGTTGTTTCTGGTTACAAAAAAGGCAAATATAATAATAAATAATTTATTTATTGGCAGAGTTATATTATTTTTTTTACATACATTTGTAATTTTTTAACCAAATGAGTGGAAAGAGTGCTGCTGGTAGTATGGTATGGACGAGACTGACATAAATGAATTGTCCAAGAATTGTCTAATAAAGAACTATTGCAATTTGCTAATGAAGAAAATGACAGTGACCGTTCAATAGAAATCTCCGAAGAATAAATTTTAACCTCCAAAGAAATTTTCAAACCGATGTGTTTGATTGACGAAGCATGTAGATTTTCTTTAGAAACGATCCTGACAGCAGAAGGAGTTTTAAAGTGTCCCAGGCGGTAACTACGATTATCAAGTGCTGCAAGGAAATTTCTTTTACGTTGAAAAAAAGCTGTTCAGCAAACATTGATGAGTTCAGCCATTACTCATCTGACAGTGATAAATTTTAATTTTGTTTTTTATAAATTAATTGAATATTTTATTTTGCTTAAATTGGATTTTTTTGTTGTTTTTTGTATGTATGTAATAAAATTAAATTATATTTTTGTTTTTAAATGTTTACTTTGCTCAATTTTCTTTTCAAAAATGAGTATTTTCGTAACCCTGGAACCTATCTTCAATCTTTACATGGTTTGCTATAAAATATCATCATTCACTTTGCGTCGTTTCAATTTGCGTCCTGTTTTTATGGATCGTAACCACGACGCAAAGTGAGGTATTGGTGTATATGTTTTTTAAAATTATTACCAAAAACTTAAAATAAAAAAATAAAATTAAGTAGGTACCTAAAATAAAATTATGTTTTGTGAAATGCTATATAAAAACAAGTTCTTCTTCTCGCGTGCCATGCTTAACATGCAAGAACTGCGTCGTAGTTGGAAACGCACAGCAGGATATTAAAGTAACTCTTTTTGCACTTTTCAATATGCATTAACTTTTCCCTTAATTTTATTCAAAATAGATATCTAAGAAAAATATATCAAGGTTTTCCGAAAAGAAAAACAAGTAAAGAAAGTCTAAAGTCGGTCTAGGCTGACTATGAAATACCCTAAACCTTCTTTTCCAAAAATAAAATAATATTATTGAAAATGGGCGTTTCCGTGGGCAGCCTATATTTGAAGCCTATATTTTATATGCATTTAAATGTTGATGAAAAATTTACACATACCAAGTTTTATTCCTGTAGCTCACAGTTAATGCCTTTATTGTATTGTGCTTTCGCTATGGGAGGTAGGCGTATTCATGGACGGATTACTCCCAATTTTTGAACACATCTTAGTTTTGGTATAATATACATACATACCAAAATTGATATCTCTATGACAAATATAATCTTATTTATTCAGTTTTAAACTTTTTGGGTTGTATGGGAGGTGGGCGTGTCCGTGAGCGGATGATACCCATTTTTCTCAGATATCTTTTTGTTGATACAAAACACATACACACCAAATGTTATTGTTGTAGGTTAATTATGAGCTCATTTTGGGTTGTATGGGAGGTGGGCGTGTCCGTGAGCGGATGATACCCATTTTTCTCAGATATCTTTTTGTTGATACAAAACACATACACACCAAATGTTATTGTTGTAGGTTAGTTATGAGCTCATTTATTGCGTTTTAAATTTTTGGGTTGTATGGGAGGTAGGCGTGTCCGTGGGTGGATGATGTCCATTTTTCAAAATCATCTTTACTTTGTCATAAAAAACATACGTCCCAAATTTTGTTTTTGTAGTTTAAACAGAGACTTATTTATTGCTTTTTCAATTTTTGGGTTGTATGGGGGGTGGGCGTGTCCGTAAGCGAATGATACCCATTTTTCTCAGACATCTTTGTGTTGATACAAAACACATACATACCAAATTTTATTGTTGTAGGCTAATTATGAGCATATTTATGCAGTTTTCAATTTTTGGGTTGTATGGAAGGTAGGCGTGTCCGTAGACGGATTCCAAAAATATTTAATAGTGCAGATCCTTGGGTTCATGTGACCATGTATACCAAGTTTCATTTAATTATCTCAACTCCTTCTTCTAATCCTGTGTGTACGGACAACGCACAGACGGACGGACGGACGGACGGACATGGATAGCTCGACTCACGTGGTGACGCTGATCAAGAACATAAATACTTTTCTATACCGGACTAACTTCGTTCTATGCGTTACAAACGTTTGCACAAAGTTAATATACCCTGACCTTTCAGGTTTAGGGTATAAAAACAAAAAATATATTTATGACAGGTTTTTTGTCAAACGATAGAAGGCTGTGGCCAAAAACATGATTTTTCTATAATTTCTGGCCATCATAATTGGCCAGACTCAGATCCCGAGTTCAAACCTAACCTCGGGTAAAAGTTTTTTTAATATAAATAAATTTTTCGGTTCGGCCGTCAGCTTTCTGATGGCAAGCCTCAGAAAGTAAATAATGTCATGTAAAACTACTTGACAACATGAACTTTGACCGTTTGGAGTCGGCATAAAACACGTAGGTCCAATTCTCGGTCAATTGTGTGTAAACATTTAATAACACACTCAACACAATTGATCATAAGAAGCTCGGCCAAAGTCTTTTCAAAGGCTGAAATGGCCAATTTCAAATCAAAAAGTTAAGTAAGGCACCAAATATTGTTTCGTAGTTTTAGAAATAGCCGTCATAATTTATATTTGCTAGTTTTATGAAAAAACACTCTTTAACATAAATTTTCTTTAGTTTACCTTTGTAAACGTTTTCTCAACCTATTTAACTCTGTAACACCGAATTCTCAACAGCCCACATCATTTGCTGAAAATAGATTAAGAAATAATTAAAATATTATTATTCCACCTAATATCTACTTCAAAATATTCACATTCAAAGTATTATTTTATGCAGCGTGTCTAAGCTTGAATGAAAATAAATTGATTTTCTGCTGATGCATATTAATAGGCATCTCTCTGACAATTTATACGAAAAATTTACTTTGGCGGCAGACGGTAGGAAAAACCTAACTGAAGTGGCAAAATAACCGGATTATGGAAATTTGATCTACAGAAAATTAAATATTGCAAAAACAAACGCTGATATAACAACAGCGGTGACAAAAACAACTGCAGCCGACTTCCTATGTCGACATTCTTGTTAATGTTGGGAAACGAATGTGAGTGGGTGCAGCATGAGTTATTATTATATTAGACGTCACGTTGAAAAGAAAATATGTTGAATAATGTGAAAACTTTTCAATATGTTTCATTTAAAATATTGAATAACTTTTCATTTATTAAGCATACGATTATAACGCGAAGTACGATGATATTAAAAATTTTAATACAAATGAAATTAAAGTATGTTTATTTTCAAATCGATAAGCTGGTGTAATAAGCACAGAGGTATTCGGCCAGCAAAATAGCACAAAACTATTTGAAAATTGAAGTCGTGCTTGAGAAGTGAAGACGGATGCCGCAGTTTGAAATGGTATACCAGAAAAATTTTTTTCTTGTATATGAAAAGGCAAGTTTTTTAGTCGGCCTCCTCTTAAAAAGTAAACAAGTTTTGTTAATTTACTTATATTCTATGTGTGAACCACGCACATATTTTGGTTTTATTAAAATTTAAACCTCATTTTCAGTTAATAAATGTACCCAATTTGGCTGGCATTTATCTGGTATGGGCAAAAACTTTCAACAAAATAATACTAACGACTTGTCACACTACAACCCATCTATTAATTTGTTCAAGTTTTATCGAGTTGGATAATAGGATTCTACGGATTGGCTTAACGCCAACTCTGCTGTCACAAACACATAGATTTTTCCATGCTTTGTCAATTCGACAAAACAATGTTTAGATAGTTTTGTTCAACGAAATGTTAATAATTATTGTTGTTAGACCATTTTCAAAAATAACCACTAAAATTAGTTAAACATTTAGCGTATTCATTAAATAAATTTAAATAGTTTCTATTGTTTAAATAAATATTTGTTAGAATAAATTTCAAGTTCATTCAAACAGAATGCCAAACAGACATGTGGGTTCATTGATAATGTCGGTTATGCGATACACAAATACATACAAGCCAATCCACTTCATTAATATTGTTGTCAGCTGTGTAGTTAGAAGATAAAATCAATTCAAACCGTACCGTTGTCATTCGTAATTAAATCAAAGGAATCTGTAAATGTTGCCAACTCAAGTGTAAAAGTGAAGAACTGCGTCATAAAGCCAAATGTCAGGATGTGACATATTTTGTAGATAGCTATGTTGGTCTATTTATTGAAATTAGTTTTAAAATAAAAATTATTCAAATAGTTTAAATTTTAAGTATTTCAATAAATTATTTATTTTGATTTCTATTAATTCTACAGAATTCACGAAAGCGACAAATATGTATGGATAAATTATTTGAAAATACTTACCATTAAATAAGCTTATAATTGCTGTTTGGCACAATAAATAAGTTCATTCTAACAAATTAAGTAGACATAAGTTTCGCATTAAAACACTGAAACTCAATTAAAATTTTATGATTTCAATAAATGATTCAAATACGATTTCATTCAGTCAATGAATGTTTATATTTCGCAAAATATTTAAGTCTCATAAATTCTATTTTATATTTAATCATCACAATTTTAATGGGACTTAAATAATAAAATGCATTGTTCGTGCAGACATAGAGCAGCAAATGAACAGATACTCTAGCCACACACTATCTAATGCACACATACATACACACAATGTTGGTCAAATGTGGAAGTGCATCCTGCACATATCCTAAATTTTAGCAAATCCACAAATTTATTCCCCTTAAGTCCACTTGACTTATTATTGTTTTCTACTACTTAAATGTGTAAAACTCATGCATGCTGACTGCTTCGTGCTGTGCGTCATCGTCCTTTAGCGCTGTTGCTATCATTTATCATAGCTGCTGCAGATTTCATCTTTCTATCTTTGCATCGCCTTGTCGACTGCAAATGTTGCACACCGAACACTTACGCACGTATTTCATTAAAATTGAATTTTTCGACACACTCATACACACTAGCAGCAGCACTTGAAGTTATTTCAAAACTCAATTCTTCTGTAGACTATTTAAATTTGCCTACATTTTGAAGTGATGTTGTGTTGAAAAGGTTCTAGTTTGCAAATGCGAAGGTGTAAAAAATGCTTTATTTCAAAAAATGCAGTTACGTAAGACAAGAAATATATAAAGTACTGATTAAACTTAAACTAAATGGAACTGTTACACTATTTTCGAGAATTTTCTTGTGAAAAACTTAAATTGGGTATTTTATTGTCTTAAGTACCCAACTAACACATGAACTTCGATAAGGCTGAGAAATTTAAATATTTGACAGCTGAAGCTTTATTTGCGTTTCTATAAAGCTTGCAACTAGCTATAAGTAACGAAGATATAGTTGAAATAACAGCTGTTATGAAGTATTTCAAAAATTGATTTCAGAAGTTTTATAAAGCCATATTTCAAAGAGCGACAAGGGGCGATCATCACATGTCAACGTGTCTGACTGCCTCAACTTGGCGAGGCCAGCATTATCCATGTCGACATCGTCTCAAGTCGACTCAAAACCCCCACGTGGTGACTCCAGGAAGCGGCAAACTAACACCCGTTGGTTGACGCCTAATTTGAGCGGCGGGCACCTTTGGCCTTCAAGCAATGGTTGTACGTTGGGTTTGAATCCAACCACCTTAAAAAACATTTTAATAAAACAAATAAGAATAATGAGAAAAATTATCCCCAAATCTGATGACGACTACCGCAAAGGAACAATTGATAATGATTTACGGATAGGCACCTGGAATGTCCGGACCCTGAATTGGGATATTCCCTCTATCCAACTGGTCATAAGGCCACCTGGCTGTTCCCTGATCAAAAAACATGCAACCAAATTGATCACGTTTTGATTGACGGAAGGCACTCTTTCAGTGTACTAGACGTACGGACGATCCGAACATATTCTTGACGCAGCCAAGATCTGTGTAGATTTTCAGTTTGCAATCCTGCAAAAAAAAAGCTAGACGTCGCACATAGGGGTATTTGGCTCGAAAAACCGCTCATTAATCAATTTCTCAAAATGTAAAGTTGAGAAGTAAAATTATGCATTGTTATTGAGTTAATTTGAGTGAAAAAGATCACACCTAAACAAATATTTTTTTTTTGTTATTAGTATTGTGAAATAAGTTTGTTGCTATGGAAGATTTTGCTGCAGGTATGTACTTTAAAATACAACTTTTTTTATGGATATTGAAGCTTTATTTATATAGATATATATTTTGTTATGAAGGTATGAAAATGGGAATTTTTTAAAAATTTTGTTTTTTTTAGTATGAACCTTTTGTTATATTATTTGGTGTTATTGGGTAACATTTTTGGTATTGGCTAATGAAGAAAGATGTCAAAAAGCAAAAACCGAAAAAAAATGCTGCCCGAAACTGCCCCCCTCCCCCAGATTTCATTGTCCCTGATAGGTGTCTAGTTTGATGAAAGAGAAAATTTGAAATGAAAGAGAAAAGAGACATGACATTGGCCGTTTATTTTTATAATTTTGTATTTTAGTAAATATTTTTAAGATTTTAAGAAAAAAATTTCATGGAAAAATTTTTACGAGCTCAAAAGTTACAGCCGGATTAGAGAGAGTGCATTTTTATTTTTCCTTGCATTTTTCTTTGTTCACAAACTTTGAACGCGTTTATCTCGAAACCCTGTTTTTCGTACTGGTTGCGGCACTAGCGGGTTCATTTTTTGACGATTTTTTTTTTTTTGTATTTTTTTAAACTTGATTCGATTTCGTATGACACGAGCTTTTTTTAAATTTTTTTTCGATTTTTTATGAATTTTAAAGTCAATATTTTTTTCGAAAAACACACTTTCAAATTTGGAACATCACCAAAAAGTGAAAAAAAATGTAAAAAAAGTCATTTTTTTCCAGATCGGACAATTTTTGCGACTCCCAGCGCTGCAACCGCGAGGCCCCGTTTTTTTCTCTGCCGCCAGTTTGAAGCTCTACAAAATCATGTTGGAGTGAAAAATATATTTTTTTTTGAATATTTTTTTTGTAATTTGTTCAATGCTCTACAATAATAAAACAAATTTGGAAAATGTTTGTTTTTGACTGAGTTATGAATTTTTCAAAAAAAGGTCTGTTTTCTCTGCCGCGAATGTTATATCCCTCCTTAAGAAACTTAATTTACACCTTTATTTGGTCGTAACAAGCTTTATAGCCCTTTTCAAGTTATTTTAGACAAATATCATTTACTTAGGACAAACAAATATTTTTGAGCGGTTTTTCGAGCCAAATACCCCTATGTGCGTCGACAAGCTGCAGTCAAAACGGACTGCATTTGTGCAGCGGCACAATTTTCTATAAAAGTGTTATGCTGCTGGCGTATGCTGATGATATTGACATCATTGGGCAAAAAAATACGTGCGAAGTCAGTGCAGCATTCTCCAGGCTAGAAAAAGAGTCGAGTCGAATGGGTCTTGCAGTGAACGCAGATAAAACGAAGTATCTTGTGTCAACAAACAAACAGTCCCAGCGTCTTGGAAACCACGTCACTGTTGACAATACCTCCTTTGAGGTGGTGAAGGACTTTGTTTACCTGAGATCCAGTATTAACTCCTCCAACGATATCAGTATTGAAATTAAACGAAGGATAACTCTTGCCAACAGGTGTTACTTTGGGCTCAGTAGGCATTTGAGAAGCAGAGCTCTCTCTCGACGAACAAAACTGACGCCCTATAAGTCAATAATCATGCCCGTCCTACTATACGCATCACAAACCTGGATTATGAGCAGCTCTGATGAAAGGACTTTGGGAGCGTTCGAGAGAAAAATCCTTCGCAAGATCTATGGTCCAATCTGCGTCAATGGCGAGTACCGAATACGATGGTACCACGAGTTGTATGAGCTATATGCCGACATCGATATAGTCAAGCGTATTAAAAAAGAGCGGCTTCGCTGGCTAGGTCATGTCGAGAGAATGAACGACGAAGCTCCAACGAAAAAATGAAAATGATTGGATTCAGTACCCAGCAGTTGCCAACGCAGACGAGGAAGACCGCATATCCGTTGGAAAGACCAGACATTGCATATATTGACAACGCTTGGAGTTTCTAACTGACGCCAGCAAGCGCACGACAAAAGAGGATGGCGCAAATTATTACGGTTGTAAGCGCCATCTAAGTAAATAAGTAAGTATATTTCAAAGATCTGATTGACATTAAAGTGTTTTTTTATGGAAGCTTGGAAAGTTGTTTATTTCTTAAGAGCTTCGGTTAAAAGATCACTCGAAATTGTTGCCTTTAAATCTGCAAAAAAATTTTATAAATCTTTTATGCAAGCATTTTTGAAATTACCTTTAACTTTCTTTGAGTAGCTCTTTAAAGCCTTCGAAATTATATGAACCGAAGTTGAAATCTCTTACCTGAGAAACGTATCCACAAATCAAATAAATTAAAAAAAATTTAAAGCACAGAAAATCATTGTACAACTGCACAATGTTTGGGTAGACAAGCGTTATGTGAAAAAATAATAAAAATGCAAATGACCCATCATTACTGAATCAGGACTAAATCAAACTGTTACAAAACTCTGAATATGGAATACTCTAAACTTTCTTTAATATTTACATATATATTAAAATAGTAAACAATATATATGACTGATCTATGTAGGAACTATATCAAAGTATATCTTAATAGGTTTAAACAGGCTTAATACAGTATTCTAGTATAGAGGAACAAATTTTGCGCGGATTTTGAAATTCAATTAAAAGCTATAAATATTTTAACCAGCTATTTTTTATAAAATACTTACGGATGTAGCCCGATGTTGCTCGGGGTTGTTCCTCGAGCACAGAAGAAAGCCGATTTTTAAAACTACTCCCATTTTAACATTTTTTAAATTATCTATTGAATTTTTAAATTTTTTAAATTGTCGTTTTTTGGCGTTTTGCCCTCTCCCTTTGTTGAAAGTGTTAAGTCTCATTTTCGTAAAACTCTACCTACCGGACATGATAACAAAAAAAATACATCTTCAACGTCTCGATCTGACATCTGGTTTCTGAGGAAATTGGTCAGTGGCCAGTTTGAAAAAAGTCATTTCGAGAAAAATTCGTTTTAAGTTTTTCTTAGCATGCATTTAATACGCAATTTTATCTCAAAAAAGTTCCAATTTTAAAAAATCTTTTTGGGATCTATTCGATTTTTGAATTGTTTTCGTTCAACTTCTGTTTTGGTCGATACTGTTCGGTTAATCTTTGTTCATATTTATATAGCTTCTGCTGGAATACGTCCAACTTCTTATTTATTCATTAGTCATTGGTGACTTCGTTTGCCTTCAGCTCATTCCTTGATTTTTGTCGAACGAATTTTAAGGATCTATTGTAGTAACAGATACAAATGCTTACCAAGTTTCATCAAAATCGGTTCGTCCTTTTTGACTTGAATGAGCCAGACATAGTAAGTTGAATAAAGCGCCCTCTCACGGAAGTTTTCAGAAATTTATATATTTTCAATTCTGTTTTATTAGATTATTTCATATACCAAATTTTAGGAAAATCGGTCCTTTAGGAGTTATTTAGTCTTAAAAATGCACTACTTAAAGCGCCCTCTTGCCGAAGTCTTTGGAGTTTTTCATAGTTTATGTTTTATCTTGGGTACAGTTGATACAGTTACTATAAAGTTTCAGTGAAATTGGTTCAGGTGTTTAGGAGTTATTGAGTCTTTAAAACGCACTACTTGAAGCGTCCTATTGCGAAAATCTTTGGAATTTTTTAAAGCCTATGCTTTTGATCCTCCTTTGATCTTCCAAAGAGGTGTCCAAATTTCAGCTCAATCGTAAAGGATGTTTTTTAAGAGCTTGCTGATTTGAAATTTAAATAAAATACTTGCCAAATTATGAAATGGCCAAAAAAAATTTTTTATTTGGTAGAAAAATTTCTTGGCATTTAACATTTAAATATAATGTTGGGCATATGGCCACCAAGACTATTTTGCACAAAGGTCATTCTGGTGGTCCAATTTTCGACCACCTTTTCAAGCATTTGAGGGCGTATTTCAGCAATGACACGTTGAATATTGGTTCCAAAGCGTCAATCGTTGCTGGTTTATCCACATAAGCCAATGACTTCACGTATCCCCACAAAAAATAATCAAGTGGCGTCAAATCACACGAACGCGGAGGCCAATTCACCGGTCCATTTGTCGTAATAATGTTCTCATTGAAATGTTCTTTCAATAAGTCGATTGTTTCGCCCGCAGTATGACAAGTGGCACCATCCTCATTCATTGATCATGGTTCTGTATCGATTTCCATTCACGGTAACGCGTCGTCCTTCCTTATTTTTAAAGAAATATGGACCGATGATTCCACAAGCCCATAAACCACACCAAATAGTACATTTATCGGTATGCATTGGTAATTCTCGAACGGCGTGTGGATTATCTTTGCTCCAAATACTGCAATTTTGCTTGTTGACATATTCATTCAACCAAAAATATGGACGATTATGTGCACCATAAAATTCACGAAGTGCTCTATAAACATTTTTAATAGAACACTGTTTTTGAAAATAAATTTCCACGATTTGGAAGCGTTGTTCTGGAGTTAACCTATTCATGATGATTTGCCAAACAATACTGAGTAGAGACGTGACTTTAAACTGTCAAAACAACTATTTTAGACAATAGAGCAATCCATATTGAAAAAAAAAAACTTCATAAAAAGACACCCTTTATAAACGGTGCGCGAGCCTATACGGAACAGACAGACAGACAGACAGATAGACAGATAGACAGATAGACAGACAGATAGACAGAGGGACAAAAATTTCAAGTTATATATTAGATTTATAATATTTTTGTAATAGAAAAAAAAATTAAAAAAAAACAAAATTTTGACAGAAAATGGAGAAAAAAATGACAGGCTTGTAAAGTGAGGGGGTGAAAAAAAATGGTGCGTCCTTTTCAACATGATTCCAAACCTTTTGGTGAGAGGAAAAAGAAAAATACATTCTTATTTGTAGAGAATGTCGCTATGGTCTGAACTACGATTATTAAAAAAATACTTATTTTACAAAATTGCGGCTGTTTGAAAAAAGTGATTTTTTACCTTTTTTTTCAAAGTTTTTAATTTTCTAAAAATAAAACCGATTTTGCTCCTCTAACGTTTATTTTCATTTTAAAAACAGATATTTTAAAATTAGCTTCTAAAACGTTCGTTTGATTTTCTAAAATAAAAACTTTAAAATTAGCTCTTAAAACGTTCGTTTGATTTTTTAAAATTTAAATTTTAGAATACCTAGAAGAATTACATGCAATTTTTAAAAATTTGTATTTTAAAATACCAAACAAACGTTTTAAAACCTCATGTTTAAATGTTTATTTTAGATAATCAAACGAACGTTTTAGAAGCTCATTTTAAAATGTCCGTTTTTAAAATGAAAATAAACGTTAGAGGCGCACAGTTTTCTCAGTGTAACTTCCATGATTTTGCAATTCAAAGCAGGCCTTGACAGCTTATTGTATAGTTTGTCCGCAGGCAGTTTTAATCAAAACGAAGTCTAAATACATATACTTCCAGCCCCCTTCTCAGCCCTTTTGGCTGTGGATAGGCTAGAGGCTTTCATCACCACAACCAGTTGGATCTTAGTTTCTATACTCAAATGCCCCTCCTGATCTTATTTTTGCACGAATTTCTTTCAGCGATAGCTTTTTTTTCTCTATAAAAAAGTATTTTTAAGATCAAAAAATAAAATAAGCAATTTTTTATAAGTATTTCGTAAAACCAAATACAAGAACGTTAAGGATGCTGCTGGCACAACAAAGAAAACACACGATTTTTGCTAACATTTTTGTTTATTATTCACATAGTCCCCCTTTCAGCTCGATACAGTTATTCCTGCAGCCACTTTTTAAGTTTGGTAACAGATATAGTCACTGGGGGCCAAGTCTGGAGAATATGGTGGCTTTGGGGTCAATTTTTCCATGGTTTTGACATAGTTTTTGGTTTTTAATTTTTTGATGTGAATGATATGAAGTTTGCATGCGATTTTGTTCTTTAATCGGTCTAGTAATTTGCAGTAATAGTTGCTGTTGATTTCGTTTTTCGTTTTCACAAATAGTCGCTGAACAAAATTCCACTTGAATTCCAAAAACTGAGTCTTCGCTCACTTTGGTATACTTTTACTAGGATCTAAAAACTCTGTATCTAATTCCTTCATTTTGGTGCATTCACGCTGTACTTGTTACATATGTAGTAAGCAATTTTGTGTATAGAGTACAGTTCAAATGTTCTAAGCACTAGTACTAATGCAGCTATGCAGTAGTGACGCAGCAGTTGTAGCGGTCATTTTAAAAATAAATTTCTTCAGCTTTGTTTAGAATTTGTAAGGTCAAAATGTTTTGCAGGCGCCAGTTGTACAACCTCTTAACGAATTTTTTTTCTTATTCGGCAGTTGTACGAAAGTTGCAAGGCTTGAGCTTACATATTTTCATTTTACACTCGGGGTATAGGGTCAGCAAAAATGCATTTATTTCTCCTCACGGTGAACATTTATATCCCATACTTCCCTTCGTTGTAAAAATAGTCACGTGACACAAGCCTTAAAATTTCCGAAAGTAAGAAAACACTAAATTTCTGATATCTTCTGATGAAACACTAAGAAAGCCTGAATTTGAAAAAAATCAGTTGAGTTCCTCGCTACGAAAATAACCGATGAAATTTTCTCTACAGCTACTTATCCAAATAATATCAAATTTTGATTAATTAGGGTTCTTTGCAAAAGTGCCATACAGACACATCGTCAAAAAAAATATTATTCCGATGTAAGTCAGCATTTAATTAACTTTAATAAATCACTGGACATAAACGGGTAAACAGCAGAAAATCCAAACCAACATTTTTTTTTCTTATAAGACCTTATTTCTTAATATTGGTTAATATTTGGAAATTAAGAGAAATTTTTATGAGACAGATTTGGGAAAATACGATGGAAAATTATGAATTGTGAGTTATGTTTTCTCCTGTTTCGGAAGTCAATCGGAATTATTTTGCTGAATCACATGATATTTACAAACAAAATTCCTGCAGAGTTTAAGTTAGTTTGTCTTTAAAAAATTACGATAAATAAAGAACGATAAATTATCATTTTAGAGGAAATTTCTTTGATTATTTCGATGACAAGGGACTCAACCGATTCTCAAAATCAGGCTTTATTTTTTTTGTCTTACTTTTAAATTAATTCTTTCAAGTCACCTTATTGGGCTCCATGCTAGAAGTTGAAAATACAACTCAAATCGAAGTATTGTCTACAACGCTCAAGTGGCCAAAATCAGAACTTGAAAATTAAACATGTGTCGTCTGAAGGAATAAAACATGAAAAATTTATTAGACTATGCATCAACGAGAAACGATTTGAAATATACATTTGGGGTTTTTTACTCATGTGATAAAACGTGTGATTATATTTAATATGGCTCACTTTGATTGAATCCTATTTTGCGTGGTACCACAATAATTTTTGGAGGCTTTAAACCTCAAAACTTCCCTTAGGTTGCGCTAATGAGCACGTGTACTAAGCCATTTTGCAAACGATAAATGTACTGAGTTTATATGTTATGCAGTGAGTACATTAGTTGTAAAAAGTAACATAAAACGTTCACTGATGAACGAGTACACTTTGCTTGTATACATTTTTCATTCAATGTAAAAGTGAATAAATTTATAAATAAACAGTACACGCTCCCTTTACTCATATACAGCTCCAGTTGAGTTCCCATGCAAGATGCAGTACAGAAATTTTACATAGCTGTGTCTGTACTGACTACATGACTTTTTCTCTAAGTGTATGAATCTGAATATCTTTTGTGATTACAAATCGGGCTCATGAACGTTTACAAAGGTTGCTCTTTTGTTTTTATGTAAAATATTATTTCAATAAAATGTAAATAAATTTGAGTTGGTAGAGAAAACTATTTAAGTCTAAATAAAGTTTTATTCTTACTTGTGGCTAGAAAATAGGGACATTTTAAAATAAAATTTGAAATATACTTCTTGTAGAAATAATATTTGTTTCTTTGATCAGATTATCTTTCAAAACCAAAAAAAAAAAACTGAACATTCTAAAGGATATTAAATAAAAGTGAGTTTCTTGGAAATGAACACAAAAGAATTTCTAAAGAAACGTAACGCTAGTAGCAACGGCGTTTTAAACTCCTACCCAGAGAGAAATATATACCTCTCAAGTTCATTTTGCCATTCAATTGCTTCTGCTGCTGCTATCATTGTTGATGCTGTTAACTGTATTGTTGATATTGGTTGACCTGCTTTAAGTGTTTGCCGATATTAACAAACAATGGTAATGATACAACAATAAAAAATTAAGATGAATAGAGAAAACTTTAATAAGCACGCGTTTAAATCTACTGATTATTATGAAATTACCAAAATTATAAACACAAAAGAAAATGATGATTTAATGTTTCTGAATGAATTTTACGCCAATATTTTATGCGAAACCTTTGAATAATTTCGCCTGATTTACTAAAGCTAATTGCTTATGACTGAATTTTTTCCACTGGGCCAGTATTTAATTGAAGTGTCAATTAAGAAATTAAATTTTGAAAATTAACCCATCAATTAGCGATAAAATGAATGTGCAATTCAAGTAAATAGTTGGCATGACTTGTTAAAAATGTTTCTACTGTATCTCTGCATCTTAAAACTACTGTTGAGTTACAAAAATTCCATAAATATACATTTTTTTTTTTCTTTGTCGACTCTTTGTCGACATAACCAGACTCCCAGGCAGAAATATAAATAAATAATTCATTAAATAATTTTTAAACCATTTCGACCATAAATTTGCTTACTTAAAGGCCAATACAAATGAGCGCTAACAAAAACACAGACACAGAAATGTATATGTGTCTGCAGCTGTAGGGTAATAAAAAACCCGGCAGAAAAATGTAGCGAAAACAAAATATTAACAAGAATTAAATGCAAACAATTTACACAAGAGTGTGTGTTTGCTCAATGTGTGTAATTTTTAGTTTATTTTTATG
Source organism: Tetanocera ferruginea (assembly GCA_958299015.1). Lineage (NCBI taxonomy): Eukaryota > Metazoa > Arthropoda > Insecta > Diptera > Sciomyzidae > Tetanocera > Tetanocera ferruginea. The sequence goes on from OY282641.1 coordinate 37,353,658, forward strand.
TGTGTGTGGGGCATAACTCAGCCTTCGAAATTAAATTTGTTACTAGAGTTAGGGTATTCCATAGTCGGCTAAGACCGATTTAATTTAACTGACATTAGTTCAGCTGCTATAAAAATTAGTTATACTTGCCTACATATTCAATATTTTATGACTGGGTCATAAAGAATTCATTTATTCTACATATGTATGAGTTGTTTGGTTTGCATTACAAGGATGCACGCTGTGAAGCGGGTTTAAGCTCGGATTCAGTCAGTGTTAAAATTTGCAAAAGAACAATGCGTTGTTCATGGCACTATAATTGTTGGTGTTCTTGTTGTTTGTGTTGTTTGTGTTTTGTGCTGTTTGATTAAACGCTTGAATTATTTCGACTGAATAAATAAAAAAAAAAAAATAAAAAATGATATTCAATAAATATATGGATAAAAAGAAGGAATGGAAAAATGTTGAATAGAGCAAATCGTTGATTGCGTGCGAATACGAGAAGCAGCAATCAAGCGATTTCAGCGAGTAAACAATGTTTAACCAGTCCAAGTCAGCACCGGCTGCAGCATAGGCTTCAACAATTTAATTTCGTTGCCGCAACATTTATTTTAACCCCCCACTCCCCCCACTACCCCAACAGAGTATCCTCCACCAATCATGATCAAACCGAGCCACTGCTTTAGAGTCGTCCAACGCATCGTCGAACTTTGGCTGATTTCGGCATGAATATGAAAATATTATTATTTACTTTATCCTTGCCGGACTTGAACAGGATACACCGCGCCACTGCTGCGTATTCTGCAATTTGTTCATTTACTCGTGTTACGTCAAGCATGAAGCTGCCATACGGACTTTCAACTGGGTGGGAGTTACTTTGGTCTGAGTATGAGCACGATTTGCCAGCTGCTCGCGCTGTTGTTTGTAACTGTGTTTGTTTGTGTTTGTGTGTGTGTGTGTAGTGTGTATGGGTGGGTATGTGCACTGATGCATAATTCAACATTTAAAAATACGTACTCGTACGTACTGCATTATTGACGCATTAAGTGAGAAAGAAGCTTTAATACTGCACAACGAGAGGAAACCATTTAATTTATGCGCCATGTTGTTGTATATTTTCGCCAGCATTCAGCCAAAACGCGTTCTGTTTCAGCCCTGGCTTTTATATGCTTTTTGTGCGTGAGTTTATAGTGCTTCACCCTCTCTGTCAAATCGTATTAAACATTATAAAAGTTTAATGTATGCTGCTAAAAAAATGTTCTAAAAAATCACATCAACAGACATAATGTTTGGGTTCGCCGAAATAGGGTTTGTTTTTTAAAAAACTCACTTAAATAATGTCAGTTAAGCTTGAGTGAAAGTACTTTGGCTAAAGTCAAGGTCGGGTAATGAAAGTCAGCGGCATTTGTTGATGTAAGATTTGGTCATTTATGTTAGGTGAGAGTGTTGGGGATATCGATTTTTTTAACATTATGCCAACATAGTAATTAAGCAAACTTTCGGGGAATGACATAAAGGCAAAGATGTAAAGTATTAAAAGATTAATTTATGAGGGGAATGATTCTCACAAGGCAAGCATTGAGGGTTGGGGAATGATTTTTATGCAGTCACGTGACTGGCTGCCTCAGTTTGGCGTGATCATCATTATTCATGTTGAAATGGGCTCAAATCGATGCAAAATTCACATGGATGCAAAACTCTAGATTGACGAAAAATTAGAGCAGCGATATGTCCAACTTAAAATATTTGAGCGTATGATGTGAAGTCACTATGTAAATTATAAAATCATTGAAACATTAGATAATAAAAACTTTTTAACAAAAACAAAAACCTACTTCAAAATCACTACAAAGTAAAAAATAATTTTAAATTACTTTTACTATTTATTTCTTGGTCAAATTTATATTTTTGTCATAAATATATTAATTTTTTTATGATAATAAAAGCTTCTAGTCAGCGCTAGAAGTGAAAACGCGATCATAAAGACAATTCAAATGTGAAATTTAACGTAATAGAAATGGTCTCTCTATACTTACTCCAAGAACAAAGACTAGCTCACGAGTTCAAAACACCAGGAAAAGCGATCATTTCCAGATAGATTTTTGGCACAAACTTTTATATTCGGAGATCATGACGCTTCGTTTTCAAACGCCATAAATTATTTTGTATGAAACTGCTACTACGGGGTAATTCATCTCTTATTCACATCCTAAGGCAAAGATTATAAGCTATTGGCAAGAATCTACGTAGCTTCTTTTGACAATGAACAAGAGACATGTCTTATTTTGTTATAATTTTTTGTTGCTATTTTTTAATTATTTCCCTTTGTTTTTGTTTTGTACACGTCGCTTTTCGGCTTCCTGCACATCACCTTAAGTATTAGCGCCTTTTTAAATTCATTAGGAAGTAGGAATCTCTGAGAAGAGGTGCCGCCTATTTACCGACTGGAAAGCTTATTTGTATGAATTTTTAGATGCACTCGCTTGCAAACTTGAAATGCTTTTGTAATTTCTACACCTTCAATGTTTCCATAAATCCCGCTTCCAATCATGAGCTTCAAATTACAAACTAAACTGCGAACAAGCCAAGAGTATACTGGGATCTACTCGCAAGGAACGTGATGATGACGTAGATGATGAAGCAATATTCAATCATAGCTTTCATGCGCACCCAAATACAACTGCTTAGGTCTAATATTAAATATAAAACTTTTATTTTAGACCCACTAATAAAATATAAGAAATAATCGTTGAGATATTTTTAAAGAAATACTTATTTCAACCTGAAATTTTCAGGATGAAATTTTATTTTGCCTCAAGTGGCAAAAAAAGCGTTTTTAAAAAATTTCTGACTTCAATTGTGAATGGGTAAGACTGATATTATTAAAATGGCTTGAATTCCCTCGGGAACAAGAACTGTGACTAAGCTAGCATTTTGGTTGTCTGCCAATTTCTAAGAAATATTTGGAATAATTGAAAAATAACTGAAAAACAAATATTACAATGATTTTTTAGTTTTTCATGGATTAAATGATAATTTTACCATTTATTAAATCTAAATTATTTTTTTAAATTTAACCACACATTTAAAAAACTTAAAATTTCCTGTTGAATTTAAAAAAACTTACAATTATTATGTTAAAAAAAAAACAGAGAAACCAACCAACTTGAGAACCTCCTCCTTTTTGAAGTCGGTTAAAAATAGGTTTATAATAAAAACTATGACGGAAATGAAATAGTAGCAGATTTTGGAAAAAGGTAAATAGTGGGTGGTAAAAGTGGTGGAAGTCAAAAAAGACGAAAAAAGTGGTAGATCTACCACAATTGTGGTAAAGTCACAGCACTGGTTTACGTACAGAAAAACCCGATTCGCGAAACCGGTAAAATAGTAAAGTGATCATATTCAAGCGTTAGTAACATCATAAAATCATTATATAAATGCCGGTAGAGTAAAGCGTAAGAGCCGATCTGGTCGTGCCAAAAGATTAAAGCTACACCAGGAGTAGATTGTAGTGCCTGCAGTTGCTCAAAACCCTAAAATTTAACTGTTAAATTGTGCCACGAAATACAGCGATGGTTTGAAAAAACTTTGATGCTCGACCACTTCGGCAATACACTTAATAAAGCTGGATATATGATACGAGTTTCTCGACGCAAGCTATAAATTTAAGTTTCAAATAAAAAAAAGAGGTTAGAGTTCCCAAAACTCTACGTAAGTGAGCCGGATTCATTTTGGGATTGTATTATATTTAGTGATGGATCTAAATACAATTTGTTTGCATCATATGGCGCATCGTATGGCGTTTATTTTTGAAATGCTTTTAATTTTCTTTTCTGCAAGTGTACTGGAAAAAGATGTACTAACAAATGTAAACTCATAACTACTTTGTGCCTAAACTTTTTTGATTCACTGGAACCTCTGATAAGGGTATAAACCTGATTGACTTCACCTCAGCATGAAACATGGTCGTAAGCAGCACTAGTTCAAGGATCTCAAAGCACAAAAAGCCACTTTAATCAAAAGACGCAAAAGACATATTGACCACGGTTTAATTGAAGCAAGGGACTTTTCTAGTGAATAATATGACCCTTGGTGCTAGAATAGACTTGAATAACTATCTGGTCGGAGTCAGGATCAACACACGTCTATGTGCAGGTCTAAGTGCGCGCAATTTTACACAAAGAGAGCTTAAAGTTAACAAGCAGCAATCAAAACGAACAGCAGAAACAGCCGCTAGCTGACGCTAACTTCTGTATCAAGAAAGCATTTCTCCGATCAACGATATATTATGAGCTCTGCGAACGTCACGAAACTGCAGTAAAAGACACCGCCTTTAAAGTCTCGGAACTCAAAGACGCCGCCTACAAACCCATATTTCAATCAGTTGTAATGCTTTCTGTAAAGGAGCGATATCGAGAGGAGAGAAGAGAAAAAAAACGAGAGTATAAAAAGCGTGAGTGCAAGAAACTTTATTTGCATGGCGAGAGGAATGAGGTTTGAAAATAGCTGCTGACAATAAAAGACAGTTAGTTGACGGCTTTAAGACCAGACCCTATTTCTTCAAGAATGAAAACTGGAATCTAGTGACAGACATCAACTTGTGATTCCATCGTATTCAGTACTCGCCATTGACGCAGATTGGACCATCAATCGTTCCAGTATTTCGTGTATTTGCAACACACAATAGCATATTCAATATCAGTTTCACAAGCTCGCCCAAACCAGTAGATGGAGAATGTTTATGTGTGCGAAGCTTTAAAAAATTCTTATAAATTAAGATTAAAAATTAATTCAGCGTCACCAAAGCAGGAAAACAATTAATATATTTATGATTAAAATAAAACAACATTAGGAAAAACAAGTAAAGAAACTCTAAAGTCGGTCTATTGCGAATATGGAATACCCTTAACCTCCTATCATGTTAAAATATATATTGATATATTTAAGCAAACAAATAAATTCTTATTTTTTTTTAAATTCAATGTATTCCTTTACAGTTTTAAGCAGTTTATACTAATGTGGGTTGTATGGGAGTAGGGAGTGTTCTTGGGCGGGTGGCGCCCATTTTTTTTTGCGCACCTTAATTTTGATATAAAATTCTCATACAAAGTTTAATCTTTCTAAGTTATATACAAACCTTTTTATGGTATTTTCAATCAGCGTTGCCAGAATGTGAAAAATTTACCAAAATTGGTAAATTTTTTTTTCGATGTGAAAATGTGAAATTAAGTTTCATTTTGGTAAAATTTCTGGTGAAAACGAAAAACATTTTTTTATGAAAATTTCCCAAAAGCTTAAGGGCGAAGTAAGGGTTTCAGCGTAAAAAAACTCTTTTTTTGTGAATTCTTTTAAGAGTATGGATTGAGCAAATTTATTAAAATCTTTTGTACATTATTGAGTGTACTTTTAACAATACTCTTTTTCTTCCGGAAATATTGAAAAACAAGCTGGTGACAGAGCTTTTCCCAAAGCGTCTTGGAAAAATAGCAATTTGCGGTGTTCACTATGTCTCGGTCGGAATTATTTGAAATCAAAAACCATTAAAATTTAGTCAACGTTGGAGGAAAGTATTTTGTATGTAGAAAATGTGTACCAAGTTCGAAATGAATCGGTCAAGTAGTTTCTAAAAGCCTGGCAGTGAACACGGACTTTGAAAACACAACTTGTTAGAAAACTGCTTTAAAGTTTTGTACACGTACGTTTCTACGTTCGAGGTACACTTACTTAAAAATTTGTACCTCCGTTAGTTTTACTCGGATTGACTTCAAATTTGGACACAATATTCTAGAGATGTTGAGCATTCATATAAAAAATGGTTAAAAAACTTACCGCCCTTAAATGATCGTCTCTTTTTTTTATCTATATATAAAAAATAGGCGTAGGCAAAATAGTAAAAAACCATTTTCTCACGTGTTTCTAACCGATTTTGATTAATTTCTTTTAAATGAATCAAAGTGCGGAGAACGAGTGCACCGACTATTTTTTGAAAAAATTTTTTTGCCAAATTTTATGAAGAAAATTTGTTTTTCACATTAATTTTGTATCGAGAGAATGAAAGTGAAAAGGTCGAATTTCGGGCACTATCGGACTCAAATTAGTTTTCAAGCGTATTCAAATTATTGGCCTTCATCATATTGAAAAGAACGTTTTTAAATTTGTAACATCGTAATACTTAATAATTTAATTACATTTTAGGGTTAAAGGATTAGAGTCGCGGTTACGTGTCATGCGCAAAAACAAGATTCAAATTTTTCAGACAGTGACACTGAAAACAGGCATTTAAAATATGCAAATGGGGGAGTACCAAAGACCGTAAAACTTTAACTCAATATATCTCGTTTTCTTTAATATCATCGCAACAAAAATAAAGCGCTTTTCAGAAGTTGAATTTTAAGTTCCAGACACTGTTAAGAAAAGTAATTGGAAATTTCTCGGCTTACCATAATATCTGCTACATGTTTTAAAATATTTGAAACCTGAATACATGAATACTGGTATACAACAATATTAGTTGTGTTCGATGACAAATACTCAGTGCCAAAAGCAAACAAATTAAGAAATAAGCCAGAAAAACTACTAGTTTTCATTAAACTGTTGAAATAGGTAAGGAAATAAACTATTCAATGCTCTTTCAATTTTTCGATTTTTTCAACAAAAACCAAAATACTTGATTTATTTAAATGTTACTCTTACTTACACCACAAAAAATATAAGCGTACAAAAGAGCTGAAAACGTAACTTAGAGCAGCTTCAAAAAACAAAGAGCAATATCAAGTAAGAGGAGATAAAAAAAGAGAAAAATAATCTCAATAAACAGTTTTTACTGATCTGTAGTAAGGAATCTAAATCTAGAGGAGTCATCAAACATAGCTTTTGTTATTACAACTTTATTGGATGTCAAAAAAGTAAAAATATTTCGTTTTTTTGATTGATCACAATATTTGATATTTTTTTTGTGGATGTGAATTTTTTTTCTTAAATGTGAAATATTTTTGGGAATTTTGGTAAAAGAAAATTTTAGGCTGTGGCAACCCTGTTTTCAATATTGTGAGTCGTATGGGAGGTGTGCGTATTCGTAGGTGGGTAACGCTCATTTTGCAGGCACAGCTTAGTTTTGAAATACGATCTTTCCGTACCAAGTTTAATCCCTGTAGGCCATGTATAAGACAAAAAACCATTCAACAAGAAAAGCGGGATATATCAAATTACCTGTCCAACTTGCAACAGCAAATACATTGGTAAAACCAACCTCTCTTGTGAATGTCGTATAGCCGAGCATCAAAGATACTTAAACAATAAATATATCAGCAAAGCTGTGGCAAAACATGCATTTGATCGGAATCACAACGAACCACACGAGATGAAACCCTTGACGAATAATTATAAATTAATTAAAAATGTCGGCGTAACACTTATCTTTGAGGGCAACCCACAAATAATAGTCCAACGGTGTCAAATCGCAGCTCCGAGGTGGCCAAACGACATCAGCTCTGCGGCTGATAATGCGATCTTCAAAAGCAGGGCGCAAAACATCGAGTGAAGCTTCGGCTGTGTGACACGTAGCGCCGTCCTGTTGAAATCAAATGTTGCCAATATCCTCCTCCTCAATTTTTGTGAACAAAATTCGTTCAACATGGCCCGATAACGATGGCCATTGACTGTAACGGCCACTCCTTGCTCAATTTCGAAGAAAAATGATCCAATTATGCCTCTGGACCGAAATCCGCACCAAACAGTGACTCGTTTTGGGTGCATCGGCTTTTCCATCTATGCGTGCGGGTTTTCTGTGCCCCAAATGCGACAATTTTGCTTGTGTACACACCCGCCAAGATCACAATGAGCTTTATCTGAAAAGATGATTTTTTTGGAAAAATCGGCATCTTCTTTAAATCGATCGCAGGCCCACTCAGCGAAGCGAAAACGCATTGGATGGTCAGTTGGCTTCAACTCCTGAACCAATTGGACTTTGTATGGCGTCATACCAAGGTCTTTATGCAAAATTCGTCTCAATGATGTCTTCGAAATGTTCAATTGTTGAGAACGACAATGAATTGATGTTGATGCCACTTCACGCACACTTTCTGCCACAGCAGCAATAATCTCGGGTGTACGCACTGTTTTTGGCTTTTCACGCTTTGATTAATGATGAGGATGCAAGTTTCTTTCACTTTTTTCACAAGATAACGAACATACGGAGCTGACGGTGCTTCTGTGCTTCCAAAATACTGTTCCAAAATTCTGTTCTTCAGAGTGTTTTCAATTGGAGATCTAATAGACTTAAAGAAAAGTATAGAATTTTGCAAATAAAGTATACATTTATTTCGTTTATATATAAAAAGACACTTGTAGCCTAATTAAGTAATATTTTACACTATATAGTTTAGGAACAAAAGAAAAACATATATTTGATTTGATTAGAACAGGCACTTATAGCATATGTTACATAAATAATAATTCATAATAATATCAATTGAAAAACACGAAATTAACCACAAGGGTTAAAAGTGAACTGCATCAGATGCCTTAACCTGAAATTCCAGAACAGTTTTATAAATGAATGTTTTAAAATCGTTGGCTAATTTGGGATTTTTCGTCTGCCATTCACGCCCATTTGATGACACAAAATTGCCAAAAATCAGTTTTTGAGAGAGTGCTCAAAGTCTTCAAGGCACATTCCACACTTTTTGAATATTCGTCGGCTTTCTTACGACCTCGACATCGTTTTGAAGACCCAGCTAATGTCAATGAATCATCAACATAATCCTGTTTCGATGGCGAGTCTGCTTTCTAAAAAAACAATATTGTTAATCGTATTCGAATATGAACGAATCAACAATCAAGGTAAAAAAACTATGATCAATCTCTCATTGCACCACGCTCACTTCAGTCAAATTCGATATTGCAGGTGTTTCAACTCGCAAAGTAGGCTCCAAAAATAATAATGAATTGTGCAATGAGTTCATTGCACAAGCTTTGCCAGCAGCTTGACCACTTTTGTATTGATTTCGATTTGTTTAAAGAAAACTAAATTTGATGCAATTAATAAACGAATAATATAATCTGTTTTATAAAGGGATGCGTACACGAAAAGAGCGGCGTATGCTATTCCATTTTGAGGACACCTCAGCTCGGGACATTTGCATTACGCGTGCAACCTCTTGCCACATTGCTTCGCGCAAAGTTCTGTTCCTATAGTCTTTTGCGAAAAATGTCCAAAGATTTTCCTTCATCTGCACTTTTTCTATCAGTTGCTCTGTTTGTTATATTGTCCACTTTTCTTTACTCTTTCTCTCTCGTTTTTTTGGGAAGTACCACATTCAGTTTGAGTCAAAATCTCCATTAAGTCTTTTTCGTTGAAGCTATCTGCCATGTTTCTAAATTTTGTAATTATATAATTAATATATTTTTTTAAAAACATCTAGAATCGCAAGGCAACGAACCAGAAACGGACAAACGTGTAACTTTGTTGCGCACCTTGGAGCCACCGGAGGATAAGAAAATCACAACTCTTTATGTGAGACCACAACGAGATACGCTCCATACCACTGGTGTCTCGTCGACAGTGTGCCTTTGGGTAGTCATTCAGCGGCAACAGCGTTTTTTAAAGCAATTCCAGCTACGAGTTGAAAGCAATTCCACCAATAACGGTTAGTGGTGGCGTTGTTATATTTTTATCCTCCCGTGGCTTCAAGGTTAACTTTTTATTCCTACATTTTCAACAAAAATATCATTTAACTTACATTTTTAAACTATTTTCAGCAAAATGCAACTGAAACAATAAAATTAAAAATAGCTGTTTCAGGCAACAATTGACACAAAATGCCAACATGCTGGCGATTTTTTTTTTTTTTTTTTTTTTTTTGTCATTCAACGATATACTGATTGGCAATCAAAAATGATCTGTTCTCACTTGTTTGTGATTTTATATGACTATCAGTGGTCATATATGACAACAAACTAAATAACAATACGTTTCCATTAGATTGACAACATTTGTCATTGAAAACTGACCTAGTGAAAACGAGGCTTTAGAGATTATTGTTGAATTTAATGTATTGTGCAATAAGTCTTACTCACCAAAAGCAATTTCTATGCGAATCCTTGCACTAAGAAAGCTTCTTATTGAAATTTTCTTTTGCGCTATCAGTAACTTTGGAATATGGTTTCATTATGTTTTCCCTTAAGGGAAATGCTGCATCAACTAGGAAATAGTAAGGAAAAATTATGTCCGCAATTTCTAAATTTGTGGCATCAGGAATATTTAGCTCATTGTTGATCAACAATTTTCCAAATGGTGAGTTCCTGAAGACTTCACCAACGCTTTGACTGCCATATGCACCAACATCAATCAAAGAGAAAGCATAATTGCTGTCACATAAAGCTAGTAATATCTGCGTGTTTTAAAGTTTTAAAAATATGAAATCTTACAAATTCAATTATAATGCTGATAATGCTATTGAATTTCTTATAATTGAAGTATTGCGATCCTGAATTAGTTGGACAGTTGATTCTTATGTGTTTCCCGTCAAGCGCAGTTCGGTAACCTTGTTGCTCTATAAAAGTTTCTAGAAATCTCTTTCCATTCCTCGCGATTTGGAGGGCACACATAAAGACTTCCTAAAACCTTAAACAATACGTCGCATGTCTCAAGCACAATGCTTCTGCAGTTCCAAACCAATTCGGAACTTCACGGAGAGTACATGCGGAGCACATCCGTGAGCCAAGAAATTTAGACAAGCCAAAAATATTTAAGTTATCCACAGAATTATATGTATTTACTTACTGAATTTTGTTTAATAAGCTGCGTTTTTTCCACACTTAATCCGCTCCGATGTAAAGAAAGTTGAAAAAAACGATAAAGTATAATTATTTTACGATAGAGGCGTGTGAGAACAAACTTCTGTGAACAGTTTTTCTGTCATTTAAATTAAAAAAATAAAAACACAACAATGGAAGAAATTATTGAAATGTTGTTGGAATCATCTATACCCAGCAGTTATTTTGGAGACAATTGGAAAAACCAACTAGTTAATTTAGTGGAAATGGAGTTAGTTGCGAACTAGTACAAAAGACGCTCAGCATAGAACAGTTATATTTATTTTTATATTCTTTGTTTTTCTTGTCAGCAGGCACAAACAAAATAAAAAAATATGCACGCTAAAAACGTGTTGGGGCTCATTTCTTTATTTAGATTCCACACTTCTTTCAACTTTTGCAAACATTTTCGATGAAAATGATTAAGTGGTAAATATCAGGTAAAACTATATAAAATAATTTAATTAGTTTTATTGTACGAACCCGTATTCGAAATAAGAATAGTAATAGGGCTTACAACTGACCACTTCTGGACTGTATCAAAACGGACTAGTTTAGAACTATTCATTATGGAACTGACACAGATATAAGGAAAAAGGGATGTTTATGGGGACAATTGTCTTTTCCTATGACATCAACCTGTAAAAAGCGTCAGTTTGCTCAATGTAAAAGGGTATTGAAGTGAGACCAGTACTGGCTCCTTTTGGAACTAGTTTAGAACTATTCTAAATCTGGTCCATTTATCTGCAGGGTAGACTCAGAACCATCAAATTCATCAGAAACGGATACTGATAGCTCTTGAGTGGTGCAGCCAAGTAAACATGCTATGATCAATCAAACAATATTATCACTTATGGATACTGTTCATCAATATTCAAGTGATGATTTTATCAAGCATTTCCGGTTGAAAACATTTTTCGACAGCCTATGAAATAATAGATATTTACAAAGGGCATACACTGAGCTAAAAAACAACGTAAAGTCAAAGAAAACCACTTTGATTCAAATATTTTTCGGAACAATTTGGCACCAAACACGAAAATATTCAATTCGAAGTGTTTTCACTTTAAAAAACACAAATCCAGTTTGATGCTGTTTCCACTTTAAACTAAAGTTTTAAACACTTTGAAATTAAAAGTATACTACTTCAATTTAACGTGGACTGAGATTTGATTCAAAGAGGAATCATATTTAATTGAAATACTTACATCTTTATTTTAAATACGCTATAGCTTTGAATTAAATTATTTTGTACTTTGATTCTACATTGTTATATTAATGAATCAAAGTGATTTTCACTTTGAATCAAATCCTCAACATTTTTTATCTTAAATGGATACAAAGGAATAAGTAATACAATGCTTTTTATTTTTATTTTCTTTTATTGATGTATAAGATAACATTCGGTAAATTAATTAAGTTATAATGTACCTTAAAATAATGTTAAAGTTATACCTTGTTTCTTCCATACAAACAATGTTATCAATTGTTCTGTGATGACGTCTTTATTTGCACTTCTGTTTTTATTTTCACACACGAACGAAAGGAGGATTTACTTTCCAGCGATTTCCTCAATTTTTTTGCTCAAAATTGAAATTATTTTGATATTTTAATTTATTTTGGTACACGACAATTATTTTTTACTTTGTTTTCTTTTTTGACAACTTCAAATCTAAACAATGTTATTTTTCAACTTATTTTCGAAGTTACACTTCAGTGAATATAAAAGTGAAGAGCGTTCATCATTATTTTGTATTTTATCTTCTTCCAATTGAATATCAAAATGTTTTCATATTTGATTTTAAGGTTTTCAAGCTGAATTTAAAGACGATTTTTTAAAAATGGAACAACGTAAAATTGATACGATATTATTTGATTTTAAGTTGCGAATTTTCCCTGAGTGTAAAATTAAAAAGAGCCCTTGAACATCATTTTCGTTTTCAGAACATTATGCAAGGTCTGATGAATTTATAAAAAAATGTGTTAACAAAGGAGGAGTTTAGAAAATACCGGCGGAAAAAGAGGTGCTTGTTTTTCTTTGGTATAAGGCAAACACGTAGCCATACAGGACCATCGCAAATTTATTCGGAATTTCCAAATTGTCTGCATGGAAAATTGTTGTGAGAGTTACAGCCTTTTTTTTCAATTAGACACAATTGATATTAAGTTCTGCACATGCTTTTGAGCAAAAAACTGGCGTTCCAGGAGTTATACGATATACTCATAAAAGCTCCACTTAGAAATAAGGACGATTATTATAGCCGAAAGAAATGTTATGCGATTAAGCTACAAGCTACAAGTTGATGCTGACAAAACTTTTTTAAATGTTTATTGCGGTGAGCCTGGATCAATACATGATAGTAGACTCCTGCGAGCGTCCAAATTATTCATGGACTTGTATCATAATGAAAACTTTTTTGGTAGCAATTATTTTATAATTGGTGACTCTCTATATCCATGCCTAAAATGGTTGGTAACTCCATACAACGATAACGGTAATCTGACACCGCAGCAAAGAAAATTCAATATACTCCTTTCATCAACAAGGATTGCAGTAGAACACGCTTTTGGCTTATAAAAAGAAAGATTTCGGAGGTTGCAATTTTTTATGGAGCACAATAATATTAAAGCAATGGTACACTAAATTATAACAGGTTGTATTTTACACAATATTTGTCTAAAAAGTAACGATAATTTTTCTTCATATACCCATCTTAACATTGTGATCTCAAATGATATCCAAGCTCAAACGAATAATGCAAATTCTACTCGTCGAGACCAACTGTGTCAAGATCTTGTAAATAAACACTTGATTTGAAGTTTTCAATTCAAAAATATTTGATTTATTTAAATAAATTTTTAATCAAATTTATTTTCTCTTCGTGTCTTTTGGTTTTTTCTTCCTCAGACCCCTTTTCCACTCGGCAATTTTTCTTGCTGGCAAGTCGAGTTTGTTGGCATCGGGACGTGACGAAAGGGGATGAGTACAGACTTGCTCGTACCGGCAATTTTTCTTTTGTCCTGCTCTTTCTTTGAAGTTTCAATTTAGTTTTATTCAGAATTGCTCAAGAAAACTTGCTGAGTGGAAACGATAATGGCAAGTTCAAAAGAGAATTGAAAACTTGCTGGCAATAAAACTTACCGTGTGGAAAAGGGGACTCAGATTTTTTTTTAAGTTCAAGCTTTTTTTCTTAATATAAACACTTGTTTCTTGTATAATTTTTTTTCAGTTTAAATTTTTCAGCTAAATAGTTTTTATTTGTCATTTTAACTGTTGATGTTTTTGGTATTGGTATTTGTGCTCCATTTTCAACTTCTTCTATTTTCACTTCTTCATCTTCCTATAGAACTTCGACTTCCCAGTCGGCTTTAACTTCCTGATCAATCGAAACATTCATTGAAAGTGCCTCTATTTGGACTCCGTTAAGGTTGAGACTCATTTGAGTCATTTGAGACGTTAGGCCTGTCTCCAAAAAGATCGTCTAAGTCTTCCTCAAAGGGAATTGGACATCTAACTGCGCCCGTTTTCTTTGCATTGTCCTTTCCTTGCTTGTACGCACGCAATAGCGACTTCAATTTAATTAGAAGCATGTCAACATTTGTCGGCTGGGTCTGCAAATAAATAAAATAAGGCATTCATAAGTTTCAAGCAATCTACTCGCAATTTTTGCTATTGGTCAAAGTGTATATATATAAAATCTTACCAGAACTCCTCGGCTGATTAAGTCTTCCAAGACATTTGCCATTGCGTGCTTCTTTTTTTTGAAGTGCAGAAACTCTTGCTTGCAGAAAGGAAAGCGTTTCTCCTTTTGTCCACTTTCGGCGCCTTTTAAAATATATATATAAACCTATGTAGTTTTAATTATTGTAATATATTTAATACATACGAAAAAGTGTTGTCCATATTTTTCTTCGTTTTGATTACTGACGTACTCATTGAGCCAAAAATGCTATTCAATGCCTGTTAGTTTATTTTTTTTGCTTTAACCAAAGCTCTGGGGATTCCCCCTTTTAAAAGCGTAAGCATTGGGTTGATACTGAAGGGTAATGGGTAAAATGTAATGTGGGTAATATGTAGTTAAGTTGGCGGGTAGAAAAATTTAATAGTGACGGCGAACATTTCGCACACTTAATACAAAACAGTCACAACTCAAAAAACATGACTTTTCAGGAAAAGCGAAAAAGAAAACTCTTTGGTTGAAACTGCAGAAAAAAAACAATTTTCATTTAACACAAAAACTTCATTCTTCCAGTTAATGAAGAAAATAACGAAAAATATAGTCAGATATGTGTTTTATAAATTGATTTATAACAAAAATTCGATATAAAAAATTTTGAGTTGTGACTGTTTTGTATTTAGTGTGCGATTTATTTTAAATTAGCACAGATCAAAACTGTCGGATATCACGATTCCAGGGAGATTCTTTCACAATTTTACTATACTTTCGAGGAACGAATTTTCTCGGTAATGCGAAGTTCTGATAGCTAGGCATTAGCAAATATTGTATGGATGGGCGAGGCAAATGACAGAGGGGACCTAGGATATACTCGAGCCAGTGGAGTCAGGTTGTTTACCTCCCCTAGACACTTCCCATTGTAGTGCCTTTATCATAGGCTAAAGGGGGAAGGAACATGATTATAGTTATTTGCAAATGTTTCAACTACTTGGTCCTACTACTTGGTCACCATAGGAGCTACAGCATTGAATTTTTACAAAGGAAATGATGCAAATCGTTTGAAATGCGCCAGAGTGAAGGCATATGACGCTTCAAAAGAAGCCCAACTTGCTAAACGATTGCAAAAAAACTATAAGAAACAGCACAACACAAGATAACGAAGGCATACAGTATGAAGCAGACATGGCAGATTGAAGGTAACCTTTTTTTTCTTTGTTCACAAACTTTGAACGCATTTATATCGAAACTGTGTTTTTCGTACTGGTTGCGGCACTAGCGGGTTAATTTTTTGACGAAATTTTTTTTTTTATTTTTTAAACTTGATTAGCTATCGTATGACATGAGCATTTTTGTGAATTTTTTTTTTTTTTTGGATTTTGTATGATTTTTTTTTGCTATCGTATGTCATGAGCATTTTTTTGAATTTTTTTTTTTTTTTGATTTTGTATGAATTTTTATAATCAATATTTGTTGCGAAAAAACAAACTTTCAAATTTGGAACATCACCAAAAATTGAAAAAAATTTTAAAAAAAGCTCCTGTCATACGATAACCAATTTTGTTAAGATTGAAAAAAGTAATTTTTTCCATATCGGAAAATTTTGCGATTCCCAGCGCTGCAACCAAGAGGCCCCGTTTTTTTCTCTGCCGCCAGTTTGGAGCTCTATGAAACCATGTTGAAGTGAAAAATATATTTTTTAATTTTTTTTCTTGTTATTTGTTCAAATCTCTACAATGAGATAAAATTACATTAAAACCTAAAAATATTCTTGCTTGAAACGAAAAAACATCGAATTTAATGAAATTTTATCATTGTATTTTTAAGTTCAAGTTTATCCGAGTGTGCTGGCGTTCGAGTCTAGAAACTCGATTGACCTGGGTTCTATCCCCAACAAGAACACCAAATATTTTTTTTTTTTATAAATGTTTTTTAAGTAAAACTTATTTTGGTGGTTATTTTTGACAAAGCAATTAATGAAACAGAATTAGAATTTCAATAATTAAATTAAAATTTATGCTACTTACACTGCCAAGATTCGAACCCACGTCTTCCGCGTGTCAGTCTAGCACACTTCCGTTGAGCTATTGTGAGATATAAGGTTTGTTCAGTAACAAAAAATTGTTACAAATTGTTACCAATTATTGCAAGTTTTTACTAGTAAAGCGTTCACGTACTCGAAAAACTTGCAACGAGAGAGGAAAACGAGAGCGTAAAAAAGTGAGAGAGAAAAAAGAAGTTGCAAGTTTCTGCTAGCAAAATTTGTACTTGCAAGAACTTGCAACTACTGAAAAAAACTGTTTGTCAAAAAAAAAAAACAAGCTGTCAAAAATTTTTCTGTGGATTTCCTATTAAAATGGATGGAAAAAGAAACATTTATGATGCTGAGGGAAATGTTAGTATAAATGTTAATGTTGGTAGGACACAAGAAATGATTTCAACAATTTATAACATTAAGTTACAGCAGCAGTTTTTTTCGTTTGAAATAAACTGTCAATTCGTTTGATCAGCTGTTGTTAACTTGCAAGTTTCTACTAGTTTTCTGTTCACGTACTTTTTCAGCTAATTTTCTCTTTGTACATATTTTTTCCTCAATTCTTCTTTTACTCGCTGTACAATAATAAAAAATTTTGGAAAAATGTTTGTTTTTGACTGAGTTATGAATTTCTAAAAAAGTCTGCTTTCTCTGCCGCGAATGTGATGTCCTCCCACCAACACTGTGTCAAACACTGCCCGTGTTGGTCAGAGGGTTGAGAGAGAAAGAAAAATTTGCATTCCTTATCACATATTTTTACGCAGCTACTGGTAAATTGGCTTCAATTTGTGCACAAAATGATGAGGAATACAAAGTGCAGGGAGAAAGGCACTGTTGCGTCAATCTGACAATTGCTTTGACAAAAATGCATGGATATAAGTATAGGAAATAAATAATTACTAAGCCATGTTTTAACATTAAAACAATTTTGAAATGTCTCCACACTCTCCTATACAATCACTTAATCTCGCTATGTGTACGCAATCTAGTATCATAACAACATTAACAAGCATAAATATAAACCACAATCCAAGCCATTGTTGAGCATTATCTACACAGTAAAAAATTTGAGGATACATTTTATCTTTTTTATAACATTTCTGTTGTATAAAGTCGTTTTATTCCAAATTTTTTATAAGTTTTATCCCACTCAATATTATAAAACTTGCATTTCCATTCAAACAGCTATTTTATTCCAAAATAGTATAAATTTTATGCCATAAATTTATAAAAATCACATATTTATTCCAGTTATACAAACGAAAACCTCACGGAGCTCCTCGGCTTTCACGTACAAGTCGAGTTTTCGAAGCTACCGAACTTCAGCGATGCTAGCAGGCAATCAGTTTGCGTTTGTTCTTCAGTCAGTAATCATGTTATGCACAAAGAGTTCCGTTGAATATTTTTTTGTACACACAGATAAATATACAAATATTGTGCTTGAATGGGAAGCTCTGCCAACATGATTAAACATGCAAATTTCTGAGAACAATATTTTACTCTTTATTTTTCCTGTCAAATTGTTTTTGAAAATATAAAAAAATAATAAATCATGTAATATATCAATTGAAATCTAAATATTATTCCTGATTTATGACTTCAAATGTAACATATATTAACATATTTAATGTATGTTTACAAATGTGCCACATATGTTTATACAATATTGCTATAAAATGTGACCAAATGTGGTTTAAAAAGATTTTATACTTTTGCTTATAAAAATGTATACCAACCTGGTGTAAACATATTTTATACACTTTTCGGATAAAATCTATACCAACTTTGTATAAATTTGGCTTATACGATGTTATGGTATAAATTTTATAATAAATTTGGAATTGATTTATATTTATACCAAATAGTATAAAATGTATCCTCATATTTTTTACTGTGTAGTTACATTTGCGTACAAACATAATTTCCTTAACCTAGCGCAATTTTTACTTGGTTTTCCGTTAAAAGCAATGCAAACAAAGATTTGTTTTTTTATAATAAAAAATGTATAAGTTTTTATCGTTTTTTTTTTTTTTAATGTTTTGTTTTTTTTTCAACATAATGCGTCGAAGTGCGCTCCCTGGATTTGCATATCAATGTTTATATGTGGTAAGAATTCACGCAGCAATCCGCATAATTACAACCGCGGGACAAACACTTACATCCGCATTGCATTGTTTGCTCTTCTTTTATGTCGCATTCCGGCCAAGGTGACTTCCGGCGAGGTTGTTACTAGGGATATGCGTTACGGAAAGGCAAAACTGTCGGTTGACTTTTTGCACAAAGGCAAACACACACACACAAAAAAAAATACACTTATATATTTATGATTTAAAATGGAAATCTGTGGGGAACTATAGTTAGTATACTGTAGGACAATAATAGATAAATAGAGTAGGGCTTTGTTGTAACGACTGGTTATTTATTCTTTTAGAACAAACTGATGGAGTGAATTGTTAAGAATTTCCCCAAAAATTCTATTTAATTGATTGTGAGTAGTTGTTTTAACTGGCAGCCGTGGTTGTACGCGTTTGCATGCGTATAACAGTATATGGCAATTTTATGAACCGTTAAATGCCTGTGTTATTTTAAGTAGTTTTTTATAACCTGCTCTCTCTTAGAGCACTTGATGTAGTACTCATTCACTAGTTAGCTGTTTTGAATGTATCTCAAAGATTTCCTTATGTGGAGCAGTCAACAAAATTTACATATTTTCTAATTAGTCAGCTTGCATGTTTATAAATAGCCTATTTTTCTTGCTGACGCTGGCGGCACTCTAGATTAACGTCCTTTTTTTTTTGTTGTCTTTTCCATGCTGCGCGACAGTTGTGCAAAGTCTCAAAATGATTAATGCTTGAAATTTGTCCAGAACTCCAATTAATTTTTCAGTTGCAAAATAACAAAGTACCGAGCTTGATTTTATTTGATGATACAAAAGAAAACCGCCATCAAACGCAGCGAACACCTTTTAAACATGTCGTTAAACTTGTCGTCGTCGTCGTACTTGTCGACATCGCAGTCGAGTTCAAAATTGTGAGGGTTGAAATTTTGACAGTTTTCAATTTAATTGCTGTCCGCTGATTTTTGTCATCACTCTTCATTCAAGAAATGCTCACAAAGAGACACAATAATAAATTATAGCAATTTGAGCTTGTTTTGCGCTTGAAATTCTCAAAATTCAAAGCAATATCTTAAAAATAGAAATAAAATAGATTTTTCAAGTATGTTGACGATTTGATGATTCGTCAAAAATTGCATAAACATTATTTAACGTTATATTTCTTTAAATTGTACTCAGTTTATACATAATTTACGCATTACATATTTTTATGTTAAGGTACATACATTATTTGTTCAGTATATATTTATAGTATATAAATGTATGTAATGAGTACACTAGGGGTGTCCAAAAAATAAAATTTGCTCCGATTTTGGATTTCTGGGCATTTTTTATTTCCTTTTTACCTATAAATTTAGCATGTAAATTTTAAGCTCGATAGCTTTATGTTTGATCGACCCGGATTGACTTTGAATGCACCGAATGTATGAAAAATATCGATATAAATAAAAATTTTGAATACAAACGTTGCCTTGAGTTAGTTTTTTTACAAATTTTGCGATTTTAAAAATTTCTGGTTTAATTAACTTTTAAGCCATTAACTGAAATAAAAATACATGGAATAATTAGTTCATACAGTAAAAATATTTCATTTTTGTTAAATTAATTCCGACTTTTTATAAGATGGATAATTTTTGCGGTAAGATTCAACTACTTGAAGCAATATTTGTTTTTCTTCTTCATCGTATGTCAGAACTTTATTAAAATCCTTCATGAATTTTACTCCCCTTTCAGCGGTATCATTAACGACAAAAAGGTCATTACAAAAAGTACGACCTTCTTCAAAATTATTGTTGTTTTCCCACGTCGATGGGTGAAAATTTAAAAAATCTGGCGATAGTCCAAAGCGAGTAAAAAAGTATTTCGTTTTATGCGAAAAAAAATCGCTCAAGTTAAATAACGACAAAGATTCTGGATTTTCAATGCAACGCTCATTTTTTAATTGTATATTTGGACTTATAGAACGTAAGCATCGAACCATTTCGATCTTATCTTCGATTGAAACTTTTGAATCAAACAACGCTAGAGCTACAGATTCCTCTGACAAGTACCATAAATGGTTCTTAATTTTTTTTTAAATTACTTGTGATACATCTGAATCGATTTGAGCGTATTTCACAGCGTCTTTTACAAAATTTAAATCTTGACTGGGTGCTGCAATAGCATTCGTGCAACCAAACCAGGCTCTTATGTATATCCGTATCAAAAATATGCAAACGTCGCGTATTCCATTTAATTCTCTGGTAGATAACTTAAACTGCTGACGAAAAGCAAATATTTTTAAGCAATATATACCCTTTGCCATCCACCGCGCGTTACTTGTTGGACCAGGAGTGCGAAATTTTCTACATTCACCAAAGAAAATAAGGGCAAGTTCTAAGAATTCCTTGTAGTCGTCACGAATTTGGGACTCAGATATTCTTTGGGTGCAAAAGCTTTTTATGGCATTACACTCCATATCTTGAAATTTTTCACGAATAACCTTATCTTCAAAACCACTTTTAAATGAATTTTTGTCGATCGTTGTCCATGCCTTTGAAAATCTATCGAAAATGGAAACATCAGGAGCAGATGTCGATGATATTTTTAGTTCAAAAACACTTCGCAAAATGATGTCGTAGATATGGTGTCGGCAAGCAAAATTGAGTAACTTCCGATCCATAGATTTCTGTAAAAGAAAACATGCTCCAGCTTTGTCTCCAGTATTGCTGGAAGTGGTGTCGAATCCCATTGCATCGGAGATGTTCCATTTGACTAACATGTAGACTGCAGCTGCTATATTTTCTCCACTAGAAGATGAAACTTTTGGAGCACCAAGAAACTTTGATGTTCCGTTCCAGCTCACAAGAATAGCAATTCTTTCAACTTTGTTGTTGCCAATCAAGTCTGGCAGCAACTTACCGTCCCAGTGCACAACCATTGAATCGCTAGTCTAAATATTACGTAAAATAAAAAATTATTCACTCAAAATTACGCTCATATAAAACGGAATTACATTTTCAATAAAGTTTGTCTGAATAATTTCTGATTCTTTTTGGCGGTTTTTTTGTCGAAGCCTATGAATCGTAGAACGACTTATAACAAGATCGTTATTGTTATGTCCCAACGCCTCCGCAGCTGCAGTTAAAATATGAACGGCGACTCCATCAGAAACTTTACCATTATCGAGAGCAGAAAGTAAGCGTGGCGTCATCCAATGAACACGGTTTCTTTTTTCATTATCATTTTGAGGCAATTTTATTCTATAATCAGTGCTCTCTACGGATTCATGCTCAGAATCGTTTTCTAGATCGCTTATTTGACTGACATCTAGGTTCACTTTTAAAGAGTAGGAGATAGCAAGAAAAGAAAATACATTAGTATCATTATGGTAATTTTTGGTTCATATATAAAGTTGATAATTAATGGATTTAAATTAAAGTTAATACCAAAAATCAAGCATTTGAAGTAGCAATAATACCTACTTGAAAGCTTATGGGTTTATTGCTTAACACTATTTAAATATGCATACTTACCACTTTCTTCCGATATTTTCTGTTTTTTTCTTTGAAGCTGCTCTTTTTCCTGACGTTCAAATGCCCTTTTTTCTCGCGCTAGCACAACCATATCAACACCAGCCAGGCATCCAGGACGACCTTTTTGTCTCTGCAGGATTAAAAATTGCTTGTCCTCTTCAATTTTTATTTGTTGAAGCGCGTTCATGTGAGCTATATCGAACAAATCATCTAATCCTTCGACAAACTTATTTTCTGCTTCTTTAGTCAACCCTGATCGTTTAGAAGGAACATTTTTTTGAATATTTTTCCACTCTTCGTAAAGTTTCAATAAGAGTTCGGTACATTTATACACAGTGCGCGTGGGTATCCGAGCCTGTTGCCAAAAAATTAACGCTGCATCCACCGCTAACCTCGCACTTTCCTTCGATTGTATTTTAGCAAAGAGCATGTTATAAAAAAAAACTTGAAGCACTTGTTTCTTTGAAGGCAGCTTAGCGCCAGTAATTTGATGTGAAACATTGCCTATTAAATCTATTGATCTCAACGCTACATTACTAAGACGAGTCGTAATCGGTGTATTAATTGATAAGCTCGATGTGAATGGCAAATCACACATTTTAATCAAAAACACTTACTTTAATTGACCACGCACACAAATTTCACAACTTAAACTCGCGATAACGATTGAATAATTTTTGTTCTTATCCACTGAGAACTTTGCACACAATGAATAAGTAATAGCACCAAGAATATTCATTCGAACCGCACCATAGCAACCGATGCCTACTTTGTGAAAAAAAATCATCATAGCAACCGGCCAAACCTACTTTGTGAAAAAATTAAATGTAATGATATTGGCAATATCATATATTGATATGTCTTGAAAACAAGCTGCACTTATTTTTACATTTTTAATTGCTGTTAGTGAGAGTATTTAATTTTTAAACTGGTAAGACAATAATTTCATAAAAAAAGATAAATCGAGTATTTAAAAAAGAAAAAAAAACCGCAAAATTTGTTTTCCCATTTTTTGAGATTTCAACGTCAATCCGGGTTGGTTAAACCTTGTCCAATCGTGGTCAAATTTTATTTCCCAAGCCTTACGGAATAGCGAAACCCATAAATACCCGGAAATCAAACATTAGAATAGTTTTAATTTTACCCATACATGCTTGAACACCCTTAGAGTACACACATAATTTACTCAGTACATATTTTTAGTACATACATGTATGCAATAAGTACATACATAATTTACTCATTACATATTTTAAATACATAATTTTATGTTATGAGTACATCATAATGTACATATATTTTTTGTACATAATTTCATATATTGAATATATTTATAGTTCATGTCTGTGCCTAAATCATCCCCTCAATCAAATGCAATCAATAAATTAATAAAGAAAAGGCTAGATTTCACAAAATCATTGGCAATTACTCATAGAAACCCAGCCATTTATCCATTCATCTCTTTTGTTCTAAAGTACAGTTGATAAACTTATTCCCGCTCTGATTTTCTATTGGCTTTGGTGGTGTTGCTTATTTGAAAATCAAGAAACGAATGACATAAAATCGTGTTCAATGTGCAACCGATATGTGTACTGAGTATTTTTTGTACTGAAAACATGTGTCACTTCAATCGTATAAGGGCGACGTGTACTGGGTCTATATTTTATGTATTGAGTACATTTCTTGCTTTCATTGATGTGTACACTAGAGCGTATCACCAAAACTAACCTATTTTTGACCCCGCCTCAATCGTTAGATATTTGAAAGACATTTTCGAAAAAAATATTTTTTTTTTTTTAAAGTGGTCCCTATGGTGCTATTTTGGTTTTTTCGTTATATCTTCGGTGTTTCTTGTTCGATCCGGAAGATTTTATATCTGTGTGTTTGTTGGTGTTATCCAAATATTTTCTTATGTTTTTTTTACCTCAAATGTTTTTTTTTCTACTGATTACACAATCGATCTTCGTTCCTACCATATTATCCTGCTTCAAAAAGTCCAAAAAATTAAAGATTTGAAAAAATTATTATAACCATGGGAAGAAGTGAAATCGAAAAAATGGATTTTAGAAGCACTTCCGACCTATTTTGAAAAGAATAACACTTTGGATCATAATAAAATTTTTTTTTGTATTTTCGAAATCTTTTCGGGATTCAAGGTGGCTGTAACGCTCGCAACTGTCAAGTTTCGCGAAAATGTGCCCCAATCGATTTTCGTCAGTGACTGCTGTGGCCGACTTATATACTATTTGAACGAAACGCTCCGTGTTTTGCAACTGGCAACGATAATCTGTCGAAAATAAAACGTGATACAACGGATTAAATTATGACGTCAACATTACATCATTCAATTATTTAACTTATGTTTTCTGTGGTGCTCACCTGGAATTTTAATGATTTCGTCTGAATACTGTAGATCAGACAGTTGGTCTTGCTTGTAAAACTGGAGACATGGCGGCTTAGTGATCTGAACTCTTGACCATTTCAGTCGATCATTTCAGTGTAAGTTGTACTGCTATAGTTGATGTGGGGTTGTAGTTGGGACCACGAAATTGCCGAATTTGGCTTCGATTGTAAGTTCTCGACACTATTGGTATTTTTGCGCCATGCCAAAATCTTGAAACTTCGTCGTATATATTTTCTGTGAATGCACTGCGTTTGACTTTTTAATTATGCTGAAGAAACAACGCGTATTCCACCACATTTCGTTTTGTTGGTAATTTTGTTCTGTCCAAGTCGCGCTTACGGAAATGCATTTTGTTTAAATTAAGTATTTTTGCACGTTTCATGCCAGCTAAAGCTCGATTTTATTGATCAAGATTGAAAAAGACTGAAAAAGATTGATTTACTTTTTGATATGAAGTGACCGCTACAGCCACCTTAAATCCGAAATTTTAAATCTTAAATCCGAATTTCCGATTTCGAATATTTAAAAAAAAATTTATTATGATCCAAAGTGTTATTCTTTGCAAAATAGGTCGGAAGTGCTTCTAAAATCCTTTTTTTCGATTTCACTTCTTCCCATGGTTATAACGATTTTTTCAAAGCTTTAATTTGTTGGACTTTTTGGAGCAGGATAAGATGGTAGGAACGAAGATCGATTGTGTAATCAGTAGAAAAAAAACATTTGAGGTAAAAAAAAACATAAGAAAATATTTGGATAACACCAACAAACACACAGATATAAAATCTTCCGGATCGAACAAGAAACACCGAAGATATAACTAAAAAACCAAAATAGCACCATAGGGACCACTTTAAAAAAAAAAAAAAATATTTTTTTCGAAAATGTCTTTCAAATATCTAACGATTGAGGCGGGGTCAAAATAGGTATATTTTTCTGCCATACAAGGTGATACGGTCTAGTGTACACGTTCGCTGTAGTAGACTTTAATCGTCCAAATATTTCTTTTGTGACCGATGAAAATGACAACTATCTTCTTCCTGTTAACCTTTCTAATGTCATAGATTTCACATTACTTAGCACCTTTTATGGCAGTGACCTGCAGCAAATTTCTTCTGTACAAAATCAAAATGGCAGATGGTTGGACCTAATATTTACTAATTCGTATGATGAAGTGAAGGTTAGTCCATGTATTGAAGCAGAAAATTTGCTAACTAACACTGTTCACCATACAGCCTTAGCAGTTGTTTTCTCTAATAATGATATTACTTTCACTCAATCCTATAATGACTCCATTGCGTACGATTACCTCAACGCTGAGTATGAAAGTATAAAATATCATTTAAATGCTCTAAACTGGAATTATGTTCTATCCAACTTAGATGTAGACAGCGCTGTCTCTAGATTTTATCAACACATTTTTATTGCTATTGAAAGTTTTGTGCCAAAAATAAAGAAAAAGAACAAGTTTTCAGAACCATGGCTAGATAAAAATCTCAGATTTTTGAGAAATCAGAGAAATAAACTTTACAAACTACTCAAAAACACTGATAATAATAATATAAGCAATGAACTGAAGCTACGATATGACGAGCTATCAAAAGAATTCTCCATCAAGTCTGTAGAAGCGTACAAGTTGTATACGAACCTTATCGGAGAGAAAATTATCCAAGAGCCGAGAAAATTCTTTGACTTTGTTAACATGAAGCGAAAATCTAGTGGCTATCTCTCGGCTATGTTTAAAGGTAATGTCAAGTCGTCTAATCCTCATGATATTAGCAAGTTATTTGCGGAACATTTCAAGGATGTATTTTGTCAACCATCTACCCAATTTGAAGTTTCTCATCCAAGCGCACCTATTATGGTTAAAAGTTTATATATAACGCAGGAAGAGATTTCTAATGCAATACAAGACTTGAATTTATTAAAGGGACCAGGACCAGACCTTATACCTACAAGCTTCTTGGTGCGATGTTTAGACCAACTGCTTTTGCCGTTGCACATAATTTTTAATGAATCACTGTCTTGTGGGATATTTCCTTCATATTGAAAACATCCCATCTTACACTAATTTACAAGAATGGTGATAAACGGTCAATTGAAAATTATAGAGGCATAGCAATTTTGTCAGCTATTCCAAAACTCTTTGAAAAAATTATTTGTGATAAGCTTACACGTCTCATCAACCCACTTCTAAATGAGCATCAACACGGGTTCCGAAAAGGACGGTCTACCACCACTAATCTTATGATCATGGTATCGGATGTTTTAGTCAAAATGGAAAAAGGACACCAAATAAATGCTGTTTATACTGATTTCAGTAAAGCCTTCGATCGAGTGGATCACAGCATTCTAATATATAAATTAGAAAAATTTGGTATTGCCGGGTCGACACTAAGTTGGATAAAATCATATCTCGACGGCAGGTCCCAGTATGTTAAATTTCAAGGAAAAAAAAAAAACAAAACAAAAACCTGTTAGAATAAGTAAATTGCCTTGTTTGGCCAATAAATAAATAAATAAATGACTATATAGCATGTGTACACTGGCGTGTTGCAAGCAAGAAATGGTACTGAGTCTATATTTTATGTATTTTTTTTTAAATTGCGTTACACGTTGATTAAGTACAAGTTGCTTGTATACATTGAAGTCTGCAATGTATTTAACACATAATTTCTTATATTGAATACATTTTTCATTTATTTTGAAGAGTGAATAAACTTATATGTAACTAGTACACGCTCCTTTTGCCTTTTACCTAGTAAATACAGCTCTCGTTGCGTTTCCATACAAGTTGCAGTGCATAGATTTTACATAGCTGTCTCTGAGCTGGGTACATTACTTTTTTCTTTAGTGTAGGTATGTATTTTATATCAAAAAAAAAATGTCTTAGGAAAATAATAATAGGCTTTATCACTTTTTTTTTGTTTGCTGAAAATTCAAGAAGTACAAGGACGGGTAAAATTTCACCTGAAGCATGGCAAAAATTACCTTTTTTGGTGATTCGAGCATATTTTCAACCAAAAACATATTAATAATGGATAAAACAATGTGTGATGTGATGTAAGTGGTCGAAAAGGTCAAACAGTGGTCTACCGTTTCTGTGACGTTCTTCATTAAGAAGCTATGTTATTAACAGAAAAATAGAAAATCGTGATGTAGGGAAGCAAATGGCAAATTTTCTCATACAAATTTTTGTAACTTTGGTACTATATAAAGGGTCCGCCATCTAACGTTTTTTTTTTTCAACTAGTGCTTATTTCGTGAATGGTAACACTTAGCACATGTCTGATTTGACAGATAATTAGTTTTATCCTTCCGCTGAAGGAATATGGTTGTGTTTATGCTTGAACAACGCTGGGAAATATTGCGACATTACTTTGAAAATCATGGTAATGTTGCAGAATGTTGCCAAAAAATCATCTTTTCAGATGAAGCTCATTTTGATCTCGGCGGATATGTAAACAAGCAAAATTGTCGCATTTGGGGCACAGAAAATCCGCGCGCATACATTGAAAAGCCGATGCACCCAAAACGAGTCACTGTTTGGTGCGGATTTTGGTCCAGAGGCATAATTGGGCCATTTTTCTTCAAAATTGAGCAAGGAGTGGCCGTTGCAGTCAATGGCCATCGTTATCGGGCCATGTTGAACGAATTTTTGTTCACAAAAATTGAAGAGGAGGATATTGGCAACATTTGGTTTTAACAGGACGGCGCTATGTGCCACACAGCCGAAGCTACACTCGATGTTTTGCGCCCTGCTTTTTAAGATCGCATTATCAACCGCACAGCTGATGTCGTTTGGCCACCTCGGAGTTGCGATTTGACACCGTTGTACTATTATTTGTGCCACGGCCAGTCGAGACAGCTATTTGAATGAAATTATTTTCCATTATTAACCGGAAGGATTGTACATTCAAATAAAAAAAGAAATTTGAGAAAATATTCAGTAGTTTTTTTTTATAGCATTTTAAAAAAAAAAAGTTATTTGGCGGATCCTTTAGTATATCTGTATGAAGTTTACAGGTATGGAAGATATGCCACTCAATAGCTTTAATTCCAAATTTGAAATCATTCCGTGCTCTCAAACTCGAGTTACAGTTTATATCCGTCTATACAGTCCACTGTGCGTCGCCGTAAACAGCAACAACAATGTCAGTCTGTAAATTAAGCGAAGAGAAGCAATTGCTTATAGGTTCTACAAGGGCCTCAGTTTGCAATTATTTGCCGATACACATTGACTGCAACATGCAGAAATGACGTTGTCATTGACAGGGGTAAATTGACACCAGCTAGATACCTTTGGACCAATCTTAGAACCGGTTCAAAAATATATCGAAAAGTGTCAATTACCACCTCATAAGTGTCAATTACCACTTTTGGACCTAATCAGTAGCCAGTCTATTTATAGATTACGGTACACTAATGTGTTCGTTTTTGATGAAATTGAAGCAATGTTATGGAAATTCATGTTTAGTCGAGCTTGCTAGCGTTCACGTTTAGTACTCGACTGACCTGGGTTCAATCCCCGGCAAAACCAAAAAATAATTTTTTTTTATTTAAATATTTTGTTTTAAATAAAAAACGAAATTTACAATTTTTTTCAAAATTGTAAGCTAACTTATTTTGTAGGTTATTTTTGATCAAGCACTTAATGAAACGGAATTAGAATTTAAATTATTAAATTTAAATTGTTGATACCTACACAGCCATTTTACGAACCCACGTCCACCGCGTGACGGTCTAGCGTACTTCCACTGAGCTAATGGTAACGATAAGATAAATATAGCAAAACATATTTAAAAACTATCGGTCCCGTTCTGAGTTATATCGAACCTGTCCTGTGATAGGTTAAATAAGAACTATCACAGATCCGGTCACTTTGGGGCATTTGTCCCTGCTTTCACCGTAGGGAAGCTTTTGTAGACTCCATAATGACAAAAAATTTATTAACTAAGCCAAGAAATTTGTCGATATGAGAAACATTGTTCGTATTGACGGTTTCAAAGAAAGTAATTTTAACAAGAATCTATCTCTACAAAACATGAATGTGTTTACTTAATCGAATATGGCAAAAATTAGAGAAAAACGAGCTGCAACAACATTTACGTACAACAATTTCACAAAACATTTGTTCTCAAAAGCGTAACAAAGTGTTCTAGATCAACAGAACTTAATGCCCAACACCCACCTTGAAACAGACTTACTCTGCTTTCCGCTTAAACAATAATAAAAACAACAACAACAACAACAGCAATAGTGTTAAACCGTTTGCAGCCGGAAGTAGAACATGGAACGCAACTTGCATTCTAGTGGTGTGTTTCATGATGTTAAGAGGGCATAAAAAGTTTTTGTTATTTTTGTTGTTAGCGGTGGAGATTTTCGTAGAATATATTTTACGTTCGTATCGAGATTCAGTGCTTGTTGCACTCTGTGAGAGCTTGTTTTTAAAACTTCTATAAATTTCAATGAAGTCGTCATGGCCTTCATCTAGTGCCCTATCATTTGTTCGCGCATGCATTGCATACATAATGAATTTGCGCACATGGCGAAAAAACTTTTTGTTTTGACAAAATCCTTTTTATGCAAACAAAGTGGGACACCGCACAAAAAAAAAAAACAGAAAATAAAGACAAAAACAAAATTGCGACAAAAAAACAAATGGGGTGAAAATGGTGGTTGCATAAAGTTGTATGCCACAAAACTATGTGAAGGTCATGCATAGTCTATATTATTTTGGTAGCTTTAAAATGCATGGAATATATATTAAGTGCTCATTCTGATCCTTTCAATTGGCAAACCATGTCTGTTTTGCAACAGATACACAATTATTTTGTTTTCTTTTTTTTTTTTGCAAAAGATATCGCAACTTGTATAGCTTGTTCGACTGCCACAAGCTGTTAAAGAACATTATTTTTCGACGTGACTCTGAAAACATTACTCAGGTGCTCAAAGCCCAGATTATGACAGTTGTAACAATTTTGGTAGCCAAAACCGCACGAGTGCCCACGCCGCAATAGCAACCTGCTGCACTGCTATTTAAATATTGCAAAAACAGCGCACACAAAAACAACAACTTTAAGCTTACATAAAACCGTGAAAATTCCGCGAAGTTCTCATTTTTGGCTGCCATGATGATTTCACGGAATATTGTTTTTGTTGCAGATGCTTTTCAATCTCTAACCAAAAAAAAAAAAAAAAAATTAAACTTGAACACGTGCTTCTCACAAGACGCACGAATTTATTCACAATAATTTGCTATTTTCTCCTAATGAACCTAAATTAAGTAAAAATTGATTGAAATATTCAAATTAAGACTACAAAATTTTGAATTTAAAATGTCAGCTTTGGATATTATTTGCAAAAGTTGACATGTTTTTATATATAAACTTTAGAAATATATTCATCTATAAAACATTTAAAATCAAAATTATTGGTATAAAATTCTCATTGATGATTACATGTAAATATTAGTTATTAGAAGCAAGGGTAAGAATGAACTATAAAAAAACGTTTCCTAAATCAATCTCTTCTTTTAACATTAGGAAACGCAAAAGGAGAATCCCCAGAAGACCCTTGGCAACGCAATCATTGCTGATCTCATTGATTTAATCGATGTGCTGCCCAAATCAGTGAATTGCTTCTTTGTATAATCATGTCCTAGAAGTATACAGAAGGGGAAGCCTAAACCTAGGTTAGGTTAGGTTAGGTTAGTCCGGTTGCCTCTCATTAGAGTCTCACATAGACCATATGGTCCTTAGTGGTGCCGGTTTATGAAATCCTTGAGGGAGTTAGTGGAAGTCTTTAAAGATTTGCGCCTTATTCGCAAATCTTAAGAGGGATTCTAGAGGGATTTTGGCTGCATCCTTAAGCGACGATAAAGTCGGTGAGCCTAAGTATTTAAGTCTCGATCTAAGTAAGGCGGGGCATGTGCAAAGAAGATGCTCCAGGGTTTCCTGGGCACCTGGTTCCTTGCACTTCCTGCAGTTGTCATCCATAGTTATACCCAGCTTTTTAGCCTGGGCCGCCACCATGCAGTGACCTGTGAGAATTCCCACCAGTGTCCTGCTGTCCCTTCGGGTGCGAGCCAGGATAAACGACGTTCGTTTTCCGCATGCTGCATCGCACATGGTTTTTGAGATCTTGCATGTTGTCGTTTCTCTCCATCTGCGACTCACTGCTTGTTTGGCTACGGTTTCGAGGTTTTTGTATAATTCCTGTAGTGGAATAGCTACGAGTTCTGTGAACTCTGATCCCAGCCCGGCACCTTCCTTTGCTAGTTCGTCTGCCATCTCATTTCCTTCAATGCCCCTGTGGCTTGGAACCCAAAAGATACACACTCTCTTTGAAGTGTTCAATGCATCTAGTGCGTCCTTGCTTGCTAGGACATTTCTGGATTTGACGGTATCGGAACGCATGGATTTGATTGCCGCTTGGCTGTCAACAAAGATGTTAATTAAAGAGTGTTGAGTGTTTGTACTAAGAGCTATCTCTGCGGCCTTCCTGATGGCAAAAACCTCCGCCTGGAAGACACTGCAGTGGTCCGGTAATTTGTATGCTTGCCTTATATCGGGCTCTGCGCAATACACTGCCGCACCTACTCCCGTATTCATTTTGGAGCCATCTGTGAATATGTTGACCGCCCTCTGGGCCTGTTTGATACCTTTGCGCCAGTCGGTTGGTCCTAGAAGTGTGGGTATTTTGGGTTCGAGAGTTGTGCTAGGGATCATGTAGTCTGTGCTACTGATTGCATCCTTGCCAATTCTACAGTGTCCAAAATTTTGTTTGCGGAAGCTACCAGCTGCCGTAAGCCGCTGTGCCGTTTTACTAGCCGTTAGTTTTGCATATATGTCTAGCGGATCCAGACATAGAATGGTTTCAAGAGCTTTCGTAGGAGTTGACTTCAGCGCGCCGGATATGCATAGCGCAGCTTGTCGCTGAGTTTTTTCCAAGTATTTAAGATATGTTGACTTATTCACCGCCGGCCACCACACAATGATACCGTAGAGTAGAATTGGACGAACAACCATTGTGTAGATCCATTGCATTAGAGAGGGTGAGAGGCCCCAAGTGCTGCCCAGCATCTTCTTGGATGCATATAGCGCATTGGTAGCCTTCCTAACCCTCTCGTCCACATTGAGTCTCCACGTCAGTTTGCTGTCGAGTACAACTCCCAGGTATTTCGTGTGAGTTTTCGGGATGAGCCGAGTGTTGTTTAATCTTGGTGGAATCCATGGTGGTATCTTGTACTTATTCGTAAACAATACCAGATCTGTTTTCTCTGCGTTTATACTGAGGCCGACTGAGTTCGCCCATCTGAGTACCTCTTTTAGTGTATGCTCCATTAAAGAGCTTAATGTCGAAATGCATTTTCCCACTATAATTATGCTTATATAATCCGCATAAGCTGTTATCTTTGGGGCTTTGCCTTCAAAGTTTTTAAGTAGTTCGTTAACAACTAGATTCCAAAGTAAGGGTGAGAGGACTCCTCCTTGGGGTGTTCCCCTGCGCACTTCTCTTACCATGGTTGTGGAACCCCACTCGGCTTGGACTCTTCTACAACTTAGTAGGTTGTCTATCCAGAGGTCGATTGCTTTTGGTGTATCGATCGCGCGTAATCCATTTAGTATGGCCGTAGTTGACACATTGTTGAATGCACCTGAGATGTCTAGGAAAGCCCCTAGTGCGAATTCTTTGTTGTGGAGCGCTTTCTCTACATGGACAACTAGGTTGTGTAGTGCTGTCTCCACCGATTTTCCTTTCGTATATGCGTGCTGGTTGGCTGCAAAAATCGGCCGGTTAGTGCCGTTTCTTATGTGCAGTTCTACTAGCTTCTCGAGTGTTTTGAGTAGAAAGGATGTTAGACTTATTGGCCTGTAGTCCTTTGGATACAGGTGGCTGCTACAACCTGATTTTGGTATGAAGACCACCCTAGCTGTCCTCCAGGCTACAGGTACATAGTTAAGTCTGATGCACCCTTTATATATTATCTCAAGTCATTGAACGACTTTCAAAGTGGACGCTTTTAACATGGCTGGAAATATGCCGTCAGGTCCTGGGGATTTAAATTCTGAGAAAGAGTTTATAGCCCACTGGTGTTATTAGGTTCTGCGGAGTCTGTGACGGGATTGTCCAGTCTCTCTCTGTGACGTGAGTGTCTGAGATTTCGGTACAGCCTGGAAAATGTGCTTTTAGAAGCGCATCTAGAGATTCCTGACTTTTTTCCGTCCATTCGCCATTGTCCTTCCGGACGTGACTCTGAATGGAGGGCTGTTTTGAGAGCAGCTTCCTGAGCCTTGCTGTGTCTGTGGTTTTCTCAATGCTCGAGCAGAAGTCCTTCCATGAGGATCTTTTTGCTCGCCGGACATTGCTTTTGAAAAGTTTGAGTCTCCAATTGTATTCCCCCCATATTTCCTCTTGGTCGGCTAATTTAGCCAGTTTGAAGAAATCTTTTAGGTCGCGTCTTTGCTCTGCGAGATCAGGATTTCACCATGGTGGTCTGATTTTCCGCTTTGTTCGCGTGGGTTTACAAGAGGAGTGATAGGCTTTTATAAGTAGGTTTGAGAGAGTCTTTAGGGATCCTTCTATGTCGGATTCCGTGTTTATACGTTTTGGGGAGGGTAATCTGGTCTCAATGATTCTTTTAAACTGATTCCAGTTTGTGTTCCTGGGGTTTCTGAAGATCTTTTGAGCCGGAGTGTAGTTAAATTTGATATTAAAACTAATATATTTGTGGTCTGAGAAGGAAGGCTGTTCAAGCACCCTCCAATCTGTTACAAGAGTGTTAGTATTTGACGTTAATGTAAGGTCTAGTACGTTAGAGGAGGTGGGACCCACATATGTGGGTTCCTTACCTGTGTTAACTACGTTTAGGTTAGTTTCTAGAATAAAGTTTAGCATGGACTCACCTCGATCGTTGATGTCAGGGCTTCCCCACACTGAGTGATGTGCGTTGGCATCTGTGCCGATGACAATCGCTCGTTTGTTGCTGCTGCTTGCGTTGACCAGCCTGCGGAGTTCGTTTGGCGGTGCATCGGTGTCGTGCGCCATATAGCAGGATGCGACCAAAACCGTCTCATCTGCCTTGCTCTCTAGCGCCACAACTGTGAGATCGTCAGTGCTGTAATGAGACATTAGATAAGTATAGATGCCTTTCCTTGTGAGGATGTCTGTTCTTGTTCTACTTACTGTTGGTGCGTAAAAAGTGTTGTGGTTGGGTGCTTTTAAGCCGGAGACCACATTACCCGAGGCTACCCACGGCTCCTGCACTACTGCCACATCGTAGCCTCCTTCCTCTAAAACGAGAAGGAGTTCTGCGCTTGCTGTTTTACTTTTGTGCAGATTAATCTGGAGGACCTTCAGCTGCATTATGCTGAAGGCTCCTCCACGGGGTCCGCTTGCATGCTCGGACCACCAGCGTCATCTGCATCGTCAAGACTGAGCTCCTGGGTGGCATCAGTTACCGCTGCGATGCCGAGGTCTTTTTCTACCTCCCCGGTCTCAAGAGTGTTCTTGTTACTGTCTTTGGGGTGACGTTTTTTGAGACGCAGGTACACACTCCCTACGCCCCCCGCCATCTTCCCGAAACGAGGGTACAGAATATCCTCCGCCTCCTTGTTGATCTGTAGGATGTAGTGTTGCCCGCCGCTACTACCAGGTAGCTGCTCAGCAACTTTCAACACCCTCCAGTCAGCTGTCGGCACGTCAGGGTTCTGTTTTTGTAAAAGTTTTAGTGCTGACTCTTGTGGCACCACTCTGGGGAACAGCACTTTCGCTTTCGGTAGAGACGGGATGTCCATCCTGTCTACTACTTCCAGCTGGGCGCCGTCCCATAGGCCTTGGAGCGTCGGTGCAACTCCCTTTACCCATTCCAGAGTCGGATCATCGTTGCACTTGAGAATCTTAACGTCGTTTAACCATCCTGCACCATCAAAGGTGGGCATGGGAGCGTCAGGATGGGTCTCCATTCTCGCGAACATCGCCTCGAGCAGCTTCATCTCTACCGATTTCCACCGCTCGAGAGACATTTGCCCTTGGGGATCGCTTCGGTCAATGAGTGCCACGATCAGATGTCGTTTGGCTACGTCACTTGCCTTGCTTTTCACCTCGGCTGTGGGCTGCGGTTTGTTAGTAGAGACCGGTTTTTGCTTATGCCGCTTGCTTTCAGGAGCTACGACCTTCCCGTCCTCCGATCTCTGGGGCTTTTGAGCCACCTGCTCTTCGATCTTATTCGCAAACTGCGATGTCGTAGGCGCAAAGTGTGGTAGGCTCGCGAAGAATTTTCTGCCCTCAGACACCTTCTGCTCAGCCCAGGCGAGCTTCTCCTTCTCTTTGGAAGATAGACCGCTCTTACCCGAAAGCCGGCTGCAGATACTGAGAGCAGCTTTGTATTGAGCTTTGGCTCTCAATCCCTCCTTCGATTTCGTCTTGGGCCCTACCTTACTTGAGGTACTGGAACCCGCTGACTTGTCGGGGGAGAGAAGGAGCCTTTCTTCGTCAGCCATGCTGACTGAGGTTGTGCTGTCGCGATCCGAGTCTTCTTGCACAACGGCATCTACGCGTTTGAGGTTGTTTTTGTTGTTGTTGGCAGTAGCAATACAACCACTATGGCCTGCTCCAACCATAGAGGAGGTGTGACCGCTGGCGACACGCAGTGAAGATTGCTCCTCACCATGCCCGCCGGTGGTAGCAGTCACGCATTCCACCGACGTTTGGGTTGACATCCCAACCCGAGTTGAATCCCTATACGACTCCATTATGAATCAATTTTTTCTGGGTGACTCGGTTCCCATAGCGTTTTATACCTGCCGCCAGGTAGGGATCAGTTTTAGTTCATTGCTCCACAACAGCCTGTATGACATGGGTGGCCCTACCAGAAACCTTCTCAGACGCGAAGGCTTCCGTCATCATAGCCCGTTGTGTCATTGCAACCTAAGCCTCTACACCACGTCAAGGTAGTTATCCCAAAGTAGTAGAAGAAGCCTAAACCCAAATATCTGCTGATATTGTGAGTTGAATGATCTTGGTTAAATAAAAGAGGCTTTCATGTAATCAAAAATCTCAAGAGACAAGCATGACTGGAGTGCCAATAAGAAGCACTAAAATTATTTAAAGTAATAACAAAGAAAGCTAAAAGATCAAGCTGGAAGCAATTACATGAAGAAATTTAACACACCTCACGGGCATCTAGGATTCTGAAGGTACACAATATTCAAGCTGCCACATAATGTTCACCCTACACCACGGCTATATCAAGAGGTTAGATGCCACATGGAAAATATCTTCTGAAATTAAGATGGATCACCTAAATGACACGAACTTAACAAATAACTGTGCGTTAATGCGCGATTAACAGTGCAATTCACAGTTTCAAGCCCTACAAATCGCTGGTGACTTAAGTGAATTAAGCAATTGAAATACAAGAACTTATAAATAAAATTCTTCGTGGCATTTTTTCTTTAACGGTAACCTAAATTTTGATTTCACAGCTTGAAAGATAAAGTGGGTTTTTATATATCGGTGATTCCATATCATTTCGACAAATTTTTAGCAAAATCTGACCTTTGTGCTTCCGATTTTTTTGAAACTTTGTAGATTAGTAGTTCACATGGAAAAAACATATTCTGTGTTTTTTATTATTATTACACCTTTATTTTTTACATATTCTGTGTTTTTTATTATACACTGTCAAAAACACTAAAATTTATACAAAAATTGAATAGGTACATGTATTTGAACAGCTCTATCTTCTAAACTGTAAGTCGTACAGTTATGAAACTGAGGTATAGTTTCAGTATCTTGAATGTATCATTCTGGTGGTGTAATTTTTTTTTAGCACTTATTTGTAAAAAAGTTATTTTTTCTTATCCTGAAATTTACCATGATATTTTTCGTGATCGGCACCACAACTTTTTCATCTTTTTAATAGTATGTCACATTAAGGCATTTATTCTGAAGGTGTACGCAAATTTTTAAGTTGGATCTCCAACGACTGCTATTTTTAACGATTTTTTAAAAAAATGCCAATCAAAGTTTTCCTATTTTTATATACCGAAAATTTTATTTTTATATAAAAAAAAAACATATTGTTCTTTACTTTAAAATTTGCAACCAAAGAATCTTCTGAATATTCTGAAAATATTTTTCATACATGTGGACATATGCACTAAGGTGGGTCAAACAATTTTGTATTCTGAAATCCATTTATAATAGTGAATATATGCTGCAGTTTCAGCTCAATAACGGATTTGCAAAATATTATTTATCTTTTTAAAGTGAAACAGTTCGCGCATCGATCAGCGAAGAGTCTAACGATGCACTTTGGAACTATTAGTGCAAATAAGAGGGTAAAATAGTTTTGTCAACTTATATGACCGTTTTTGGTATTTTAGGCAAAGCAAAGTATAAAAAAGGTTTTACCAAATTTTGAAAAGGTGTGCTTGGCAGATGCAAATTTTCGCAACACATTTTTCAAAATATGTGGAGAACCAGTAAAGCTATAACAAAACTGAAAATCGATAAACAAAACTGATAACAACTGATCGATAAACAAAACTGATAAACAAAAATCGTCAACTAGGTACGTCGTTTAAAATTGAAAGTATGATTTTCGACTTAAAGACACATTTTTTCGGTCCGGAAGTTCTTCGACACATCACTTATCAACTAATATATGAGCAAGGCCATTAAATTGGTATCTTTATTAAAAGTTTGCACCTTTTGGACATAATAGTTCCACGATTAAAAAAAAATACAAGTATGGAAGATTACATGTGCACAAAGACGCATCAATCAATTGAATCCTTTGAGTCGTAACACACATGGCCTCATATTTGGAACATATTCTTTTTATGATGATCTATTTGAAGGATTTCCTTCAAACCAAAGAGTTGCTGTTTATTTTAAATAGAGAATAATAACTTTTTTATATCAAAATAAAATTTTCAGTGTACAAAAATATGAAAACTTTGATAGGCATTTTTTAAAAAAATCGTTAAAAATAGAAGTCGTTGGAGATCCAACTTAAAAATTTGCGTACACCTTCAGAATAAATGCCTTAATGTGACATAATATTAAAAAGATGAAAAAGTTGTGGTGCCGATCACGAAAAATATCATGGTAAATTTCAGGATAAGAAAAAATAACTTTTTTACAAATAAGTGCTATAAAAAAATTACACCACCAGAATGATACATTCAAGATACTTAAACTATACCTCAGTTTCATAACTGTACGACTTACAGTTTAGAAGAAAGAGCTGTTCAAATACATGCACCTATTGAATTTTTGTATAAATTTTAGTGTTTTTGACAGTTTATAACTTCGCAAAAAAAATTAACTTGCAAAAAAAAGTATGCAGTTATTATACTTTTCAGGAGACCTATCCACCAAAAAAATTTAAATAGTTTTAAAAATAGTGATGTCAGAAAAGTGTGCCTTTTGACATGGAATCAGCGATATGTACTAGTTCTTTCCCGACAAAAATGACGGGCCCGGTTTAAATAAAAAAAAAAACAAAATGATTTTAAATTGTGCAAATAACAATTTTTGGTTCTAAATATTTATAAAATACGTTAAAGTTAAAACGGAAACTATAGTAGGTACGACAAATCATTTTAAAAGTTTTTTGTAAATCTGAATATTTCTAAATGAAAAAAAATAAAGTTTTTCAAGTTTCAATAAATCACAAAACAAAAATGCCTAAAAATATGCTATGAAATTTTTCAAAAAAATGTAGCGTACCGCACTCACATTTCACGGAATTATGTTAAAGTAAATATCCTTAAGATTTCAGGAATATCAGTTTTATATAATTTTTACAAAAGATATAAGAGTTTTACTTAACCCATTTTAGTCCGCCGGTAGATTTCCCGACCACTGACTTAAAAACTAATTTCTGAAAAAAATATTACAAATATTTTCAAATTCTTTCTGCAAAGACATAATTTGGTTAAATGGAAATTCAGAAAATAAATAAAAATTTCCAAATTTTGAATTTTACATGAACATGTAAAATTTTTTAATATTTTTTCCATAAATTAATTTTAACGTTAGTAGTCGAAAAATCGACCAGTGGACTAAAATGGGTTTAAAACAAGAAATATTTCAAAAACTCATTTAATGAAAATGTCAAGTGATGCTTAGATGAGAGCAAAAATAAAATAAACCAATACAAAATTTTTTCTTTTTCTATCACATTTTCCTGCTCCAAAATGTCATTAAAAATAAATAGTCAACCAAAAAAAGTTCATAAAAACGCTAATTTTGATATTTTGACTTATTTTTTATTGAGGAGATTTTACTAGTATTCGACCGAATGTGAATTACCGAAGCCCAAGCCGAATAACAAACAAATGTTTTCAAGTAAAACAAGTAAAGAAAGTCTAAAGTCGGTCTAGGCCGACTATGAAATACCCTAAACCCACTTTTCAAAAACAAAAAATTTTTATTGTAAATGGGCGTGTCCGTGGGCGCATGAAGCCTATATTTTATATGCATTTAAATGTTGAAGAAAAATTTACACATACCAAGTTTTATTCCTGTAGCTCACAGTTAATGCCTTTATTATGCTTTCGCTATGGGAGGTGGGCGTGTTCATGGACGGATTTCTCCCAATTTTTGAACACACCTTAGTTTTGGTATAAAATACATACATACCAAATTTAATTTCTCTATGACCAACATAACCTTATTTATAGAGTTTTAAACTTTTTGGGTTGTATGGGAGGTAGGCGTGTCCATAGGCGGATGACGTCCATTTTTCAAAAACGTCTTTGTCTTGTCATAAAAACCATATGTTTTGAACACACCTTAGTTTTGGTATAAAATACATACATACCAAATTTAATTTCTCTATGACCAACATAACCTTATTTATAGAGTTTTAAACTTTTTGGGTTGTATGGGAGGTAGGCGTGTCCGTAGGCGGATGACGTCCATTTTTCAAAAACGTCTTTGTCTTGTCATAAAAACCATATGTGCCAAGTTTTAGCTCTGTAGGTTAAACACAGGCTTATTTATTGCGTTTTCAATTTTTGGGTTGTATGGGAGGTAGGCGTGTCCATAAGCGGATGACGTCCGTTTTTCAAAACCGTCTTTGTCTTGTCATAAAAAACATATGTGCCAAATTTTAGCTCTTTAGGTTAAACACAGGCTTATTTATTGCGTTTTCAATTTTTGGGTTGTATGGGCGGTGGGCGTGTCCGTAAGCAGATGACGCCCATTTTTCGAAGACATTTTTGTGTTGGTATAAGACACATACATATCAAATTTTATTGTTGTAGGTTAACTTTGAGCTGAGTTATGCAGTTTTCAATTTTCGCGTTGTATGGGAGGTAGGCGTGTCCGTGGGCGGATGATGTCCATTTTTCAAAAACATCTTTGTCCTGTCATAAAAAACATATGTGCCAAATTTTAGCTCTTTAGGTTAAACACAAGCTTATTTATTGCGTTTTCAATTTTTGGATTGTATGGGAGGTGGGCGTGTCCGTGAGCGGACGACACCCATTTTTCGATGACATCTTTGTGTTGATACAAAACACATATATACTAAATTTTTATTGTTGTAGGTTAATTAGGAGCTGAGTTATGC
This sequence comes from Tetanocera ferruginea, assembly GCA_958299015.1. Classification (NCBI taxonomy): domain Eukaryota; kingdom Metazoa; phylum Arthropoda; class Insecta; order Diptera; family Sciomyzidae; genus Tetanocera; species Tetanocera ferruginea. The sequence continues at coordinate 37,394,784 of OY282641.1, forward strand.
AGCTTTCAATTTTTGCGTTGTATGGGAGGTAGGCGTGTCCGTAGGCGGATTCCAAAAATATTCAATAGTGCAGATCCTTGGGTGCATGTAACCATGTGTACCAAGTTTCATCCAATTATCTCGACTCCTTCTTCTTATCCTGTGTATACGGACAACACACAGACGGACAGACGGACAGACGGACAGACGGACGGACGGACGGACGGACGGACGGACGGACGGACGGACATGGAATACCCTGACCTTTCAGGTTTAGGGTATAATTATGATAAAATGAAATTACTGAAAACGAATAAAATGAAGGAACAGAAAAGGAGAGGAATTTTGAACGGAGTTCGGAGAATAAGTCAAAAAAATTCTAAAAACTTTTTAAAAAATGTTAAGCGAAGCAAAAGTATAGTATAGTCAAAATATCGGCATATTACCGAAGCCAAATAATCGGTCGGACACTAGATTTGACCCTTAAGGGTGACCATGACATTGGCCGTTTTTTGAAATCGACTTTTTTTATAATTTTGTATTTTAGTAAGTATCCTTAAGATTTTAAGAAAAAATTGCATGGAAAAATTCTTACGGGTTCAAAAGAAACAGCCGGATTAGTGAGAGCGCATTTTTATTTTTCCCTACATTTTTCTTTGTTCACAAACTTTGAACGCGTGTATCTCGAAACCATGTTTTTCGTACTGATCGCGACACTAGCGTTTTTTGACGAAATTTTTTTTATTTTTTTTTATTTTTTCTAAACTTCGCTTTCGTATGACACGAGCTTTTTTATAATTTTTTTTTCGATTTTGTATGAATTTTTAAAGTCAATATTTTTATCGAAAAAACACACTTTCAAATGTGGAACATCACCAAAACTTGAAAAAAAAAAATTAAAAAAAAGCTCCAGACAGACGACAACCAATTTTGTTAAGATTTAAAAAAGTAATTTTTTTCCAGATCGGACAATTTTTGCGATTCCCAGCGCTGCAACGACGAGGTCCCGTTTTTTCTCTGCTGCCAGTTTGGAGCTCTATAAAATCATGTTGGAGGGAAAAAAAAATATATTTTTTTTATTTATTTTTTTCTTATAATTTGTTCAATTTTCTATAATAATAAACCAAAAATTTTGGAAAAATGTTTGTTTTTCACTGAGTTATGAATTTTTAAAAACAGGTCTGTTTTCTCTGCCGCCAATGTAATTTCCCCCTTAAGTAGAACAAAAACGTGAAATTTACAGTCATTTGATTTACCGCGTGAGTTGAGCCCAGCACTAAACTATGAATGTATTTTCTTTCATTTTGAAAATGCAGACAAGCTCTTATTTTAAACTTATTCATAAGTTATTTAACTTTAAATGCTAAAATTTTCCTTAAAGTTGTATTAAAAATGATCTCTTTATTTATTATTTTAAAGTTGAACTTTAATATTAAAGGACTATTTATCGTAAAATATGTTATTATTACCTGTTTGAATTGTTGTTTTTGTAAGCTCTTAACAACGAATTAAAAAAAAACATTTTTTTTTAAAATTTGCATGTAAACATTCGGTTTCGGATTCGGTTTCGGTTAAAATTTTGTTTTCGGTCGGACACTAGTAATATTACATTTTTCAATATTTTTATTGCATTTGTGTGCTAGCTTTTTTATGAACTATTATGTGGCTTAATTTCTACTTTTTCATGAAGATTTTTACATTTTTTAATATTTGTTGCACAATAAAGTTTAAAAGGATTTTTTCAAGTTTGACGCTTTATTGTGAAAAATTTGTTAGAAATTAATGTTTCAACGTATTGGCCATCTTTTGTCACCACTTCTTTTCATTTTTCTGAAAATTTTCGGTTATATCTCTAACGAATCGATTCATCAATTCAATTCTCCATCCATGAATTGATGCAATTTTGAAGCTGATCTTCAAGGTATACTTGATCGACTAAAACAAAAAGTATTCGTAAGGATCAATGTCTGTGCTATACTGCCGGTGGGGTAGGACTTGATTTTCGGATATGTGATAGAAGACAAAAATCTAAGTTGACATGTTTTTTATACGATCTAATTCGATGGTTAAGGGTTTCAAACTCGCGAAAATTTCGTTTCTTTACTATAATTTCACTATTTTCCAAGGAAACATATACAAATTTGGTACCAAATTCAAACAGATGGCATAAATTTTTCAAAGAAAATTTTGTTTTAATTTTGTTGTTGTAGTTTTAAGTAATATTAAGTTGATATCGAATAAGCATGTTGATCCAATTGTTTCATATTAATTTTTGTCAAATTCAATGCAATTTAAAACTGACTTTCTGTTTGTGTTTTTAAAAATTTTTAGCCGTTTAAATAAAAAGTTCTGTCTTATAATAAAATACGTTTATTTTCTTTAAAGAAAAAATTCTATTGCATTTGAAGTACCCAATGGGTATTAAAAATTGTGTTCTTTTATGGTCTGTTCTCATGTTGAAATTTATTACGGGAAAGTTGTTATATTTTATAGGCCTTCAAGACTTTTTCTTCGTTAGAGCTTGTTCATTGTTTGGACTCAACTTGTTGTTTCATTAGTTTGTACTCAAACCATTTCACCATGGTTTATGGTGAGATATGTAATAACTTATGAATTTGCTTCGTTTCATTGAAGTGTTGCATCGGTTTTTCGAACCTGATAAGTTCGTCGTATGTTGTATACGCGGCTAAAGAAGTTTCACTTCAAAAATACTACCCTGGTAACAGGTAGATTTTTGATGTGAGTTTTTGCGTCACTATTCTAATCGCAAAATCTACAAATATGCTCAAGTGATCTGGAAGTTTGTTATACGTTTGGATTTGTAGCGTTTCGCAGAACATTTGATCCTGTTTAATTTTTCATTAATTTTGGATCCATTCGTGTAGAATTGTAAATTACTGTAATGATCTATGGTTGTATCTTTCAATTACTATCAGCTGCGAATTCCACACTATGTTGCTCTTAGTTTGTTGCTCTTTTTGATTCCTCAGTTCTTTAGAGACTCAGAAAAGATGCATGTCCAAGCACTTAACGAATTCCTCTAAGGCAATAAGTTGTAACATAATTTCTAGACTCATGTGACAGAAATCTCATGGATCCTATAACTCCTATACGCACTAACCCTTGCACTCCTGTGAGAGATTTCCAGAAATCCATAGATAAGAATGAGTTTAACGATAAACGATCTCTGTATGTATCCAGGGAATGGTGTGCAATTACAGACATTTTTTTACCGAACGTCCTCAGTAATGTGTAACAGAACAGCGCGGAATTTTTTTCCCGTCTTAACTCTATGTTGCATTTTGAACTGAGCTTATTATCAAGTATAATTTCAATATATTCAGCTTAGGTGCAGAGTTTAAAAATTACTCCATTATGTCGAAACTCTCAGTGTATAACTTTTTATTTGTCGTCTACTTCCATTCGCTTCTGCTTCTCTTAATAGTCCCAATTCATTTTACTTATTGTTTTCTTTCCACCATTCTACAGCTGACCTAGTGATTATACTGGGGACTTCCTGAAAGAGTTCCGACAGCATCATTTTCAGCTTTCTTCTAGGTGCGTTTTAATCCAGTTCATTAAAAAATTTGGAAAATGAATTTTTATGAGTAGTGACTACTTTGAACTTACTTACTTACTTAGGTGGCCATGACAACCCGTTGACGGGTTACGGCCGACTTCATCAGCTCTCGCCAGGCGTCTCTGCTTCGCGCGCGCCGTCTCCAAAATCTTTCACCAAGCGCGGTTAGGGCTTTCTTGGCCTGGTCAATCCATCGGAGGCATGGTTTTCCTCTTTTTCGTCGACCCTCGGCTTTCGCCTCAAACATCTTTTTCGCTAGAGCTTCTTCATCCATACGAAAGACATGACCCAGCCAACGTAGTCGCTGAATTGTTATACGCTGGACTATGTCAATGTCGTCGTAGAGCTCGCACAACTCGAACATGACCAAAGATTTTGTGAAGAAATTTCCTCTCGAACACTCCAAGAGCGGATGCATCTGTTTGCGATACCGCCCATGCCACAGCCCCATACAGAAGCACAGGTATGATGAGTGTCTTGTAGAGTATTTGTTTTGTCGATCGAGAGAGGGCTCTGGAACCTAATTGCTTACTTAGCCCGTAGTAGCACCTATTAGTAATTGTTATTCGTCGCTTTAACTCCAGGCTGACATTGTTGTTGCTGTTTACGGCGATGCCAAGGTATGTAAACTCCTTGACAACTTCAAAGTTATATTTGCCTGCTGTAACATGGGAGCCTAGACGCCGCACTTCCTTATTTGCAGACAGCATATAATTTGTTTTGCCCTCGTTCACCGTCAAACCCACTTTGGCTGATTCCTTTTCGATAGCGGCGAAAGCAGCGGTTACATATCTCTTGGTTCTGGCGATAATATCGATATCATCAGCATACGCAAGGAGCTGCATGTATTGCTCAACGTCATCTTGCAGAGCCTTATCAACTTTGCAGGTATACCGAACTCATATATTGGTTTTCTCCAGGATTTGGCGTAGTGTAAAAATCGGGTCTATGGTGGACTTGCCAGGATGAAATCCACACTGATAAAGTCCAATCAGTGTTTTGGTATCTTTCAATCTTTCACACAATACACTCGAAAGAACCTTGTATGCGATGGAAATAAGACTGATACCTCGGTAGTTGGCGCGGATTGTCGGGTCTCCTTTCTTAAGTATAGGACAAAGCACAATCAGATTCTAACCGTCGGGCATGCTTTCCGCTAGCCATATTTTGCTGATGAGTTGATGCATGCACCTTATCAATTCACCGTCCCCGGTTTTAAACAATTCAGCAGCCAGGCCGTCAGCTCCTGTGGCTTTGTTGTTTTTGACTCGCTGGATAGCAACTTTAACCTTTGCATGGCTTGGTGGTGGAATTTCCACTCCATCATGGTCGATTGGTGGTGTAAGACTGCATTCTCCAAGGGCGGAATTGTTGGTATCGTCGCCTGCAAGCAAATTGGAAAAATGCTGTCTCCATAATTTCAATGCGCACTGCGTATCTGTAACCAGATTACCATTCTCATCGCTACAAGTGGTGAAAACCTTGGGCTAGACGCTTAGCCTGCTGATAGAATTTTAGAGCATCCTTCTTGCTCTGGTAAACCTCAATTTTTTCTCGCTCACTCTTTTCCTGCTCTCTTTTTTTACGTCTGAAAAGGCATCTCTCTTCCTTCCTCTTATCCCGATAGTTTTCGTGCAAAGCTCGCGCTGACTGCAGCGTCTTTTGATATGCGGCATGTTTTGCTGCTGTCGCGTCGTGACACTCCTGGTCATACCATTGGTTGCAAGGTCCCGAAAACCAATAACTTCTTCAGCAGCAGTACGAGTGGAGAGGAGTAGGAGTGTTATATATGCGCCCAAAATCCGCCAGCGCCGTCGAGGCAAGAGTAAGGTTGGTTGAGCTTAACCGAGAGTTGAGCGGAGTAGGCCTCGGCGGTCCGTTGTGATAGCAGCTTGTCCACATCAAGCTTTCGTTGCACACCTGTGCGTACATTCTTCGCATTACACAATCGTATGCGGATCTTGGGTGCTACAAGATAATGGTCGGAGTAAATATTGACCCCCCTAAATGTGCACACATCCAGTACACATGAAGCGTGCCTTCCGTCGATCACAACATGATCAAATTGGTTTCGGGTTTTTTGATCCGGGGACAGCCAGGTTGCCTTTTGGATATCGAGATGTTGGAATATGGTGCTACTAACTACCATGTTTCGCGCCGCAGCGAAGTCTATTAGTCTTAGACCGTTATTCGAAGTGGTCTCGTGGAGACTGAACCGACCGATAGTGGAGCCAAAGATGCCTTCTTTTCCGACCTTCTCGTTAAAATCGCCGAGAACTATTTTTACGTCATGGGCCGGTTAGAGATCATACACGTCCTCTAGGCTCGCGTAGACAGTGTCCTTGACAGCATCGTCCTTTTCCTCCGTCGGGGCATGTGCGGAAATAAGACTTATGTGGAGGAATTTAGCCTTGATGCGGATTGTCGCCAGCCTTTCGTTCGCAGGTGTGGACCGGGAAACAAGATGGCGTAGTTGCCGACTTACGACGAATCCGCATCCAAATTTGCGCTTTTCCGCATGGCAGCTTCAGTAGATATCGCAGTCTGCTCTCTTAGAGCAGTCTTGTCCTTTCCTTGTATCTCCTGGATGTCGGTGATGTCAGCCTTTATTTTTTCGAGGGCTACCGCCAGTTGGACAGTGACTATTGTGTTTGCCCATGATTAAATAGGTTCTTAAAGGTTTCCCGGAACTAAATCGTTTTTATATAGCGTCTTGCAAAGTCTGGCGTCGTCTTCAATGGACTCACAGGTGTTCGTCAAAGACGTTCGCTGTGCTGTTCCTACTTTTCCAGTGTAGGCTTTCAACATGGATCTTTTGTTTATCCAGAAGGTGGGTTTGCGGCTTTGAGACTTAGAGTAGAACTTGTTGCAAGCCTTGTTAATTTTGCGTTATGAATTCAGATGCAATGTCAATAGATGCGCCGAATGAGAGATATTTTGTGTCTCTACGGTTGGCAATACTGCTACTAATTCCTTGTTAGTTTTCACGGGTTCTTCAATCGATAGTAAAGATAATCTTAAAAATATCGGAAAACGACTCATATCATGACATCTCCCAGTCATCAACAGTGAACCAAATTACTTACTAAAGTTGGATCAAATATCTCTTCACTGATTCTTTTCCAAAAAGTTGTATCAGAGATAAAATCTGTCTTAAGAATAAATTCAAAAATATACTCACCACTGTTACTGCCCCACAGTGAATGATGAGGGTTTGCGTCGCTAACAATAACCACGAATGACCTGCACGTGTTAGCATGAACACACCTGATGCCCCGCTAGCTACTCTCAAGAAAAACTCTGAATCGGAAGACGAAGTTCAAAGGGCGAGCTGTCTACATGAAAAATAGCGAGGCAAATTTACCAAGGACAGAGCAAACCACTCAGATGGGTGTGGCTGCCTATTAAAGTGCAGACACGTCCTCAGATAAAAGTAATCATCAATGATTTGTGTAGAAGCTAAAAAGACAAAGAGGAATATGAAAATCCAAACCATTTAAAAATGTTTATACTAAGCCTTGGACAACCTCAGATCAACCTTGACAAAAATTTGGCAATTTTAAGAGCTGCGTTACAGTATTTCTTTTGCATCAAAAAATCTTATTCAGAAATCATTTCACGCAAATATATTTCTAGCAAACAAGTACTATTTGATAATGCATCACACCCTATAACGTACTCTCATTACTGTTCCAGTTGATAAGAATTATTGCTTTTCTTTACGTTTGAACTTGAAGAACATTTCGTGCTTGCACACACATACACTCTCTCTCTCTCTCGTTCTGCCGCTACACATTCAAAGGCGATTCTATTTGATTTAATTATTTTGCTGCTAATTTAAATAATTTATATCTTTGCACGACTGAACATCACGCATCTATCTATCTAACCATGCACATGAACATGTATCTTTTTTTTGAAAATTTAACGAGCACATCCTTTGTTGACTTAATGCCAAAAGATGAGTTTATGTGTTGCGCACATGTTGCCAACACAACTGATTTTCTGCTGTTTCCACAACTTTTATTATAGCTTGTTCTCAACGTACCATGCCTTTTAATTAAATATTAAAAAACGTGCGTCGAGAACATTTTCCCTTTAGTGCGTTCGCTGGCATCTCGAAGGATCTTTGTAGGTTCGTTCTCGTTTTCAAAGAGATTCTTTTATGAATTCTAACAAAAGTTGAAAAAAAAAAATGTAAAACATTTCGAAGAAGTTGCTGTGACAAATGTACGAACAGCAGCTATTATTCATTAAAGACATAAATTTGCTGCAAAGAATTCGTTACCAAAAACGTTAGTATAAACATTATTTTACTTGGTTTTTATTCTTATTTCATATGCAAAAAAGTTTAATTGCCACAAATGTTATATATATTTGTTTTTTTATTACCCAGATCTAAAGTGGAAAATTCATAAAATCAAAACATTTCTATGTTAATTTTCAAGGTTTTTTTGGCTCAAACGAATGACGAGGTTTGAAATCTTAATTTATTCTCTTAAAACTCGTTGTGTAGCGTAAGATACGCAAAATTGTCATAACAGTCAAAAATTGTGTGTTATGGTGGAACATTCTATTAGTCTTAACAAACTCCCAGCATTATATTTACATTCTCATTTTTGCTTTGATAGTTATGTTGGCATTGAACGGACTTATTCCACCTTTTTTGATTATTTTCATATTTTAACAATTTTCTCATAGTTGTGCTGTCAGATTCTAAGTGTCATCGTATTGAGACAATACTCGTATATAACTGATTTTATTATTATTTTAGCCTGATTCGGATTATCTTTGCTTCAATTGTCTTTGTGTATACATGAACTAACTGTACCGCCAGCCATATTTGATGCTGTTTTTGTTTTTATTGGTCGCGACTTGATTCTTACATCTTATATTATTGCTTTGTTTGTTTGGTGTTGGGATTAGTTTCTAATCCCTGATGATGATTAAATTATGAGATTTGATTTTGGTTTATGTTATTGATTTTGAGGATTATTATTGCTGATGTGGGATTCAACTGCATTGCAAATGAACACACACACACACAAACACAAATAAGTCGAAAAAGACAAAGAAAAATTATTTTTCGCTTCAGTACGATGTTTAAGTGTTGCGGGGAGCAAAACTGGGGGAATGTTGAGCACATATTTAGGGTCGTATATTTTTGCTAAAATATTTTATTCGCCACCATAACAATTTCTTTCTTTGTTTTAACAAGTTATCTCTGCACTTTTATAAAAATATCGATAAAAGTCAATACGTGACATAAGCGATTTCAAAATTGAACTTTAAGATGAACTTTATATATAATGAAATTTAATTATATGATAAAATTACAAGTACCCTATATTTGTAAATCTATGTATTCATATATCATCTCATCACTTAATACCAATCAGCAAATTTAAACAAATTTTAAAATTCTTCAACTTACCTCGAAAAAATCTCTGTTTAACTCGTTAAGACAAATTAAGATTTTGACACAAAGTGTCTCAAGGTCATAAGTCAACGAGCATTGTCCGGTAGTAGTGGCACATTGAGATGATTTTGCAGTTTACAATTCTTTAAAGATTAGTTATTATTCTCAGAGGCGTTCCTGGGGTTGGTGTCACCCGGGGCGGGTACTCATGGTATCACCCCTATAGATAATAAATTTTTAAATGCAGTAAGAAACCAGTTCGATGTGATTTAGTGTTTTTATTATTATCTTTATGTTTTTCGAAAAAAAAGGTTAAAAAAGAAAACTGATTAAGGGCGGGGAAAAACTTATTATTTTTCTATGCAAAAATTATTAGTTTTCACAAACCTTTATTTTATTAAACCTGGATAACTTTCTTGTTTATAAAAAGGTGCAGATAATATTTTGGAAATAAAAATTTAATAATTCAAATCAAAATACGAAAAAGTTTCGCTAAAATCGAAGAAGTTTATTTGTAATTCAATTTCGAAATTTGATTTTTAATATTTTTCTGTGTAAAATTTACATTTTTTGTAAAAAATCACTTTTTAAATTTGCAAAACTTTCTAGTTTATAAAAAAGTGCAAATAATATTTTGAAAATAAAAAATAAATACTTTAAATAAAATTACAGAAAAGTTTTGCTTAAATCCAATAATTTTTTTTTTATAGCTTAAAAACAAAACAATAACATTTTTTTCTATTTTTGTACCATTTCAATGCATTGTGCGCTTAACAAATTAATAACTTTCAAAATAACCTCATCGAAATCAATATTTCTTCCAAGCTCGTTTCAATGGATAAAATAGCAAGATCGGAAACTCTTGCCTCTCCCTTGGAAGACCTTGAATAAGTTTTAATTAATTTTAGCTTTGAAAACGTTTCAACAATGTTTTCTTCTCATTGTTTCGACTTGCAAGCAGAATTTAAAATTTTAGAACAGCTATTAAAAAAATGAGACACACATTGTTAACGTTAAGTATTTTCTTACTTTTTCTGATCGTTTGAGAAATAAAAAAAAATGTAGAAATGGTGGTACCTGGGGCGGACCGCACCCTCCGGCCCCCCCATTAGGAATGCCTCTGTTTATTCTTAAATTAATTAAAAAAAAATTTTTTTATTTTTGAATTTGTGCCTCCTTTTGTGCCAAATTTAGAAAACACACCGATATATGGAGCCAATTGGAATCGGTTTGCTCATAAAATTAATTTGGGAGACCCTGTTGTCAATAACAAAATATAGAAATTAATATCTAGAAACCCAGTTTAATATAAATTCTATGATTTCTATTTCGTCTTGAACTATGTTTACTTCCGGCTGTTTTCAAAGTGCTTGGTTGAATGGACTCCTGTCAGAGACGGTATCAACTATAGAGGCTCCAACATCATAGATTGACTCAATTATATTGAAAGAGATTTTTTCTCCATTTTGCAGATGAAGCCATAGAAATCCGGTTGCTTTAGTCTCTGCACTATCGCCATTTGCATATTGTGCACGGTGCTCTGACCATGTCTATGGATGGATCATGTCGTAAAAGGATGCAACTGTCTAATTTTAAGCCGTGTCCATATTTCATCGATGCAATGGAGAATTTTAGTATTCCCTCTTCAACTTAGTGAGTGAATCTACACACGGCCTTCTTTATATAGATGCTTGCTCTCGATCCTAAAACTTGCATTACAATGGCTTTTGAAATATTCTCCCAGCACCATTGCAAAAGTTTATGTAGTAAGTCAAAAATAAAAAAGTAGCAATTTTCAATAAGTTAATTGACATATTTTTAATTCAGTGGAATTCACTTATTTCTGTTATAACAACATTTTTGCAATTGATTATTCCTTAGAAACTGAGTTCGCCTTTAACGTCGTCGGATATAACGACGAGTTCGCATAAAACGACACAGTTTTCAGAAAATATGGTAAAATATTTTCATATATAGCGACGATGAATGCATGTCAAAAGCAAAATAAGACTAGATATTTAAAATCCTCGCTTTGTTGAAACCGAAATAACCGTTATAAAATAAATTCACACTTAGATTGCTTTGAATAGTACTAAGCCCACTTTCGACAGTGCAACATGTTTACGCTAAAGGTAAATCCGAGGAAACAACTCTCCACTCCATAGCCTCTACTATTGAAAAACGCCTTTACCAAAAAAGTGGAAGTCTTCCAAGCGGAAGTCACTGCTATACATGAAGCTGTTACTTGACTTAAGATGAATTAAATATCAACTAAGGATACTTGCATTCTATCTGATAAACAAGTCGCTTTGAAAGCCCTGGAATTACATTTTCCCTCATCTTTTTCATTTGACCAGAGAACAATTTTATTAAATATTCTTGAAGAGTTGTAAGTTCATCATTTTCTATCTTTAAACCAGCAAAAAAAAGAGATGACATCAATTAATATGGATTGAACTAACTAAGCTAACTAACTCAACTAATTAAGAACTAATTATTAGATTCAAAAATTGATTTTAGAAATGATAATATGTTCCTTTGCTTTTGTTTTGGCATTGTCTAATGCATTCGCAGCAAACTTCAATGAGTAAAATTTTAATACTGTCTAAAAATATCTTTAAATGTTTGGCATGAAGTGTGCAAAAGTTGTTTGTTCCAAAGTCTAAACCTTAATTAAATAAATGATTTGAATACATAATGAGTTAAGCGATAAACCAGTAAATACATAAAATTAGTTAATTGCGAGTTAAGACTTTATAATGTCTCACGAAAAAGAGCAAAAAAAAAACAACACACCGCGTCAACAACACGCATAAAATTATGATTTCTGTTTTATTTTTTTCTTTTTGTTCCAATTAAATTCTGTTGTTTGTATAAGACCGACATACTTAAAGGAAATTAACAAACACACGCACAGGAAAAACAAATAATTGCTTCTGCTTTTTTGTATTGCCACTTATTAGAAACACAAAGTTTTACTTCCGTTTCCGTTTGGTGACACTTTTGTTGCCATTCGTTGTATGCGGCGGTTTTTTCTGCAAGTTTGTTTAAAGAACCTTTTCAAATGAAAAACACAGAAGCAAACAAGAATACGGCCATAGAATACAAGCACACACTCTTGCAAATATATCCTTAGCTGAGTTGTACTGAAAAACTTGAGAAAATTTTATGATATTTAATTTGTTTTGAACATATGGTGTGGAAAATATCTAACTTATGCCATTTATTTTTTTAATTTTGTTTCTTTGTGTTGTGCATTTAAAAGGCGCGCTAAGTTGATAAAGTGTTTCATTGATACAAATTGAAAATTAAAAAAAAAAACACTAAACATTATTGCTTGATTTGCAGGATTACCAAAATTCTAAAGCATTGTTCACTTAAATCTGCGAAGACACAATAGGATTTATAACTGAAAGAAAACTGCGATAATTATCTTATTAATAAAGATTTTTGAAAACTGAATGATGCACTGAGAAAAAAACACATACCTTGCTCCGGTAAAAAATTTCTCTATTTTTGATAATAGCAATTTTCTCTTTTTCAAATAAAATTTTCTTCAATTAGAATAAATTTTCACATTTTCGAAGAAATATTTCTTTACTTCTAGGAAATGGAAATATTTCAATGTCTCTAATAATGATAAGTATTTTTCTCGCACACAAAATTTCTCATTTATAGAGAAATTTTATTGTAAATGAAAAACTTTTCTTATATTTTGATAAAAAATTCACTATGAGAAGTATTTTCTTCAATTAAAACAAATATTTTCTCAAAAAAAAAAGTATTTTTCTCTAAAAACGATATATTTTTCTATTTCATGGAACCTTTTTATCATTTTTAGAGAATTTTAAGTATCGCAATTAGAGAATACCATTCTCTGGAGCAAAGTCTATACCATTTTTCTCTAAATATGATGCCTTTTTTATCATATTCCGAGACACTTTTTTCTGAGTGTGCCTACAGTTGTGCCTACAGCGCCACCTAGGATGGATTTTCAAAAACAAAAAATTCCGTAGCAACACTTAAAGATATGGTGTGAATAACTGCAGTTAATAATAAGGGGGATAACTGCAGTGGTTCAGCCGTGATGGTCACAATTACATACGCACCAACGATAAGAATATAGGGGAGAGTGGTACTAGTTGTCACAAAATTTAAAATTTAAATGAACCGCTGTAACTACCACAAATCAAGCAATAATGGCACTGCAAAACTTTTAAACATATATTCAATCTTTTATTCTTCAATCCTGATATGAAAAACGTATATTATTTTAAAATAAATTAAAAAATTTCTTTGATAAAAAATTCAACTCGTGTGTGACAAGTTACCCCATTCGTGGGCTAAGTTATCCCAATGCGTAGTCCCCGTTGTCACACGTCATAATCGTCATTGCTGCCACAGTCCGAAACACAATTAAAATAGCAATTTATCAAACACTCACTTTCAATGCATTACGTTTGCATTTTAAGCATTGACGACAATTGTTATTGGATTTGACTCTCGACAACAAACTACACATAGTGAATCCAAGTTATCTTCATTGATACTATCTGTATTCAGCTTACATCATGATATCTGAAGATGTCCGACCTCGGTTTGTAAGTCGTTTGCGATTTCTTGGCAAAAATTTCTTCAAATTCGAATAAAATATAGAATACTTTCAAAATGGTTATATGAAATTATATGTGACAACAAGCCCCACAAGCGCTGTGACAACCTCTACCATTTTAAAAAAAGTGTTAACAATGTTCTGTAAAATTATATATAAAGTTTTATCTAAAAATTCATAGGTATTTGCAAAATATAATATTAATTGTATTGGAAATTTATTTAAAGTTGAATACAACACATCTCTATTTGTTGAAACTCAAATTTTAAAAAAATATAAAAATACACAAATCCAACTTAGTTTCTTAAATCTCTTAATTTTTACAAAACAAAACTAACGGCACTTAAACTTTCTTGGGATGCTAGACATTGCAATAGCGTATAGATGGCATTGATATTCCATTCGATAACGTGTTGAATCAAAAGATATCGGCGTTGTGACAACTAGTACTTGAGACAACGGGGACGAGTCTCCCCTACTTTGAATTTAGTGAAATTTTTTCTTTTTTATATGACAATGTATACATCTTAGACCGTTCTTTGGATGAATCAGGTATGAGGATTTCATATCTGGCATTAGTTCTGCCCTAGCTCAGGGGCGGATCTGGAAAAAATCTTGGGGGGGGGGGGGGTAAATTATCAAAGACACACATTTTCGATTTGAGAAAATTTAGTCTTTTTACATATAGACATTGTACTTTTTTGAATTGAAGTTATTGAATTGTTTAAAAAGCATTGGAACAATATCTTAGCGAAAAGTAAATAAAAACTCTTATTTTAGATTTAAGGTTGATTTATTCAAATTTTTCACATTAATTCCATTATAAAAAAAATGCACAATATATTTTCAAGTATGTGCAACGAAAAAACATAGTTCTTTTTAATTTAGAAAAAATTAAAGGAATTTGAAACTCATTTTTCTGCCGATACGACTATGATATGGTACACTTTGAAAAATAAATGAACAATACAAAATGATCTTGAATTTGAAATGAATTTTGCTATATCTATTATATTGATCTACCGATTTGTATTGCTATGACTTATTTCAACGAAGAAATACTAGACCTTTCAAATTTTGCACATTCAATTACAATATATTCGACAGTTTCGAAGATATCGACGTTCAAAGTCGATAATATTTCAGAATTTTACGAAGTCTGCTCTTTTGAAACCCTTGTATCTTGTATTTCAACGAATTTACAAAAACGTTTTTACTTAGTAGAAAATCTCTGAATTTTAATAAACATTTTAATTTTTTTTATTATCTTGCATATTTTCAAAGACAAAAAACAAACAGTTTTGTATCTTCAATTTTATTAAAATGCTCACTACTTTTATATAAAACTCTTTTCTACTTACGTATTTTTTTAAGTTATTTTTAATAAAATGGAATGTAAAAATCAGTCATAGTTATACAAATCGGTACATCAATATAATAGATATAAGAAAACTATCAGAAAAAGAACTGATTTTTATGTTTTTGCCTTTAACTCAAAAACTCGAGCTGATGGAGAAAAACGGAGTCCATTTTTGAAATCAGCAGCTAAAATGTATTCGGGATTATTTATCGAGATCTCTGCACCTTTTAGAAAGCTTAATTTTCTTACTCTGTGTTATTAGATAGTCATTAGATAGAAAAAAAATTATATGACAAAATCATCGCAAAATTATCAATAACTTCGTAAATATTTATTTTAATATCTCTAAGTATATGCAATAATGCGAGTCCATTCAATCGTTCTTGTTGCATAGTTGAACGTCACCATGTTTTTAATCGTCGCAGTGTAGAAAAACTTCGCTCAGCTGTTGCTACATTGATAGGAAGCGTGGCAAAGATAAAACGTTTTAGAAATTAGTGGAAAAATTGCATTATTACCAAGAGTAAAAACGGCGTTGATATCATTAACCTTAGTTTCGCTCGCCTATTTACACTGCCAAATTTGAAGTTCATGAAATAATTCAATTTGAATTAGTTCCTTACTAAAAGTGGACTAAAAGTGGCAGTTTTATTTCATGAAAGCCGGTTGTGGTTATTTTGTTGGTTTGTTGCAATTATAATTACTAGTACCGCCTGGGGTCGAAAATCAACCAATTTTTGTTTGCTTCTTTATTAGTTGTATAAAATAGTCGGTGCACTCATTCTCCGCACCGACTATTTCAAATATGACAAAAAGTATTACAGATGTTTATAATATTTTCATAAAGACTATAGCTGAAATATTTCTGAAAAATATTTTAACTGATGATGAAATAATTGAAGTAAAAACAGACTATTGGATTTAACATTGTTTGAACTTTTTTTTTTAAATTTATATAGGGCATATTTAAACTAATCGTTAATATTTTGCAAAAATATAATTATTATAAAGCAAACACTTACGTTGAGGTAGTGACTTCAAGTTTTTTTTTTTAATTTTTATTTGTAAGAAAATAACGCGCTGTAACTTTATTTTCAGACTCATTTTTAAAAAAAGGCGAAGTTACTTCCTCGACGTAAGTGTTTGCCTTACATATAATTATATTTTGTTTTTTGCAGATGACTACAGATCGTGTTATTCTACAAGCTAAATGGTCCTACTTCTATCGCATCGCTTCATAAAAACGTCCACTACACGCATATAAAGTCACAAACAAAAAAAAATTTTTTTTTATATACTTTAATAATTGTTAAAATCAATGAAAAAACTAAATTTTAACAATGTCTCTGATCATTTTTTTGTAGTATTCTTTCAAAAAACATCTTCAGAATCGCTTATGTATACATATAAGTACCCTTAAGCTGTGGGCACAATTATTTTTTCCAAATAAAGTACTAAAAAGTAAAGTATTTAAAAGTTCTTGGGGGGGGGGGGTAATTACCCCCTTTACCCCCCTCCCCCTTGTAACCGCGCCTGCCCTAGCTGTGCACGTTTTTTTAAAATAAAATTTTTTTTTAAATTCCTATAGAAAAAATTCACAAAATTAAGGGTGCGATAGGGTAAAGTGTACCTCCAACCCCCCCTTTTTTTTTGTTTAATAACTTTTAATACCCGAACCGAAAATCGCCCAGGCAACATCAGATTTTTTGCCTCCATACAAATCGACCCAGCCTAAATGTATATAAAGTATTTTTATACCCCCACGTATATTGCGTAAGGGGTATCTTAATTTTGTCACGACGTGTGAAACGCCCACAAGAAGGCGTGGTAAGTATAGAAAAGTATATATATTCTTGATCAGCATCACCACCCGAGTTGATTTAGCCATGCCCGTCTGTCTGTCCGTCTGTCTATCTGTCGACACGATTAAAGCCGTAATTTTCAAGCTATCTTAATGAAACTTCATATTTAAGTTTTTTTTAAAAAAGTGAATATCAAGTTTGAGAATGGGCTAGATCGGATGAAAACCACGCCCACCTCCCATACAACCTCAATAATAAAAACTCTATAAAGAGGCTAAAATTTAAGCTACAATACTGGAATTAAGTATTTGTGTATTCTATGGCAAAACTGATGTGTGTAAGAAAAATGGGCATCATCCAACCACTAACACGCCCACCTCCCATACAACTCCAAAATTGAAATCTATATAAAAAGCCCAACCAGCAAAATTAGTAGAAATTTGCGTTTGAGTTCCCTTTAAAGCTGTTTTAAGCGGCAAAATAAGTTCCATGGCACTTCAAAGCTGCTCTATGGTCCGTTGTAGAACTCGACACGCCTAAAGCTGCTTAAAGGTACGTTGTGGAACTTACCACACCTAAAGCTGCTTTATGGTGTCAATTTCAGGCAATAGATCTTGTAGTTCCAAAAGTTACAAGTTATACTTCTGTGCAGGTTTAAGATAATTAAGTTCGAAAAGAGTTCTGAAGTGCCGCTTGTGCGTCTTCTTTACATGGTTCGATTGAACCTAATTTTGCACCTTAACGCTGCTTATGGGTACCTACGACAGAATTAGCTGTATAAATGAAAAATCTTCGTTTCTATATAAATCTACATGGAAGAATGGCTAAGGCGTCGGACTTCAAATCGGCGAGACACGGGATCGAACCTTGGCAAAGGCAACATTTTAATAAAAAAGTTTTTTCACTGCGAATCAGATGGTACAAGTTGAGAACAAAAGCGGTAATGGTAGAAAAAGAAGAAAATAAAAAAATATAAAAAACAAAAAATTAAAATCAGAAATAAAACAAGGATAATATTTTTTTTTAAAAAAAGTTTTCGAAGTTCGATTAGAACGCTGCTTAGCAGTCTATGCAACGTTCTTGTTGATACTTCAAAGTACGAAAAATTACTTAAATTTTGGGCTGCTTACACTGCAAAGCAGCTTAGAGAATTCGCTGTATAAGCCAAATTTAGAGCGTTTCTTGCTGGTTGGGAGGCTTCTGTGGAAGCTAAAAAAATAAAATTAGGTATTTATTCACTTCATATCAAAACTAAGGCGTATTAGAAAAATGGGCGTTGTCCACCAACGACCACGCCCACCTCCCATATAACTCCAAATTTGAAAACTATATAAATAGGCTTCTATCAAAGCCAGAAAAGTCAAATTGTATACTTATTTATTTTATGGCAAAACTAAATGTGTTAGAAAAATGGGCGTCATCCACTTACTAACACGCCCACCTCCCATACAAACCTAAAATTGAAATCTTTATAAAGAGGCTTCCGTCGAAGCTACAAAAATAAAATTAGGTATTAATTCATGTTATATCAAAAATAAGACCTGTTAGAAAAATGCGCGTCATCCATTCACGAACACGCCCACCTCCCATACAACCCCAGATTAAAAACTCTTTAAATAGGCTTCACTTTTAGCTTTAGGCAAACAAATTGGATACGTTTGTGTTTTATATCAAAACAAAATAGTGGAAAAATTGGGCGTCATCTCACTACGGACACACCCACTTCCCATGAACCCACTATAGTGAAAACTCTAAAAAAAGCTAATATTTAAGCTACAAAACTGAAATTCAGTATTTGTATATTTTATATTAAAACTGAAGTTTGCTGCAAAAATGACCGACATCAATCCACTAAGACGCCCACCTCCCATAGAAGTCGTAATATTGAAAACTTTATGAAAAGGCTAATATTTGAGCTGCAAAACTGAAACAACCACAAACATGCCAACCTCCCATGCAACCCCAAAATTGAAAACTTTATTAAAAGGCATATCCTTAACCTGCAGGGAAAACAATTTCATATGTATGTATTTTAGACGTCATAAAAATAGTAAAAACTTTTAAAATCTCATAAATAAGCTACAATTTAAGATTGTTTTACACTTATGAATCGGTCGTGGGGGTATTTTAACTTCGGCCAAGTCGAAGATATACCTTACTAGTTTTGGATAATTTATGTTATAAATTTTATTTCCTCACCATTTTATATACAAAAGTAAATTCCATTTTCAAATGTAGAGTATTACTGTGAGGTGTATGTTATGAAAAACATGTATACCAAACTATTTTTGAAGTAATTCTTCTTCAGCTGTTAAAACTTTAGCTTTATAATTTTGTAAATATAGAATTAAGAGCAAAAATAAACTCATGTGCGAATTTTACTTTATTTTTTCCCCAACGTGCGGTGGTTCTTTGTGTTTGCAGCTTATTGTTGATCACAACATGATCAATTTGGTTTCGCGTTCTTTGATCCGGGGACAACCAGATGGCCTTGTGGATATCAAGGTTTTTGAATCTGGTGCCAGTCAATTAGACCGTTGTTCGAAGTGGACTGAACTGACCGATAGTGGAGCCAAAGATGCTTTCTCTTCCAAACTACACGTTAATATCGCCGAGGACTATTTGCACATAATTGGCCGGGCAGTGATCATACACGTCTTCTAGCTTCACGTAGAAGGCTTTTCCACTATCGCAGCGTGCGTGAAAATAATTCTTATGCTGAAGAACTTCGCCTTGATGCGGATTGTGGCCTGCCTTTCGTCCACTGGTGTGAACTGTGAAACAATGTGGCGTGTTTTCCGGCTTACGATAAACCCGCATCCAAATTCGCTCTACTCCAGGGATGCCCAGCGCCTAACTCTTTTCACTCTTTCCACTCTTTACAACAACTTCGATGTTTTCATGATTGTTGTAATTCGAGGAAATTAGTTTGAAGTCAAATCATGGCTTCTTAATGCTTTGTTGTTATTTAAAGGATTTGAATGCTGTTGTTTTTGTGTATCCAACAATTTAACTTGTGCACTTGGGCATGCGTGTTGTTGTTTGTATACCTTTTGTTGTTTTATTTGGGTGCTGCCAGCATTCGTGTTGTTGTTTTTAACATGCTCCACTCTTTCCACTCTACAACAACTTCAATATTGCAATGATTGTTGTAATTCGCCGAATTAAGTTTTCAGCTTCACCCTTACTTCTTATTACTTTATTGTTGTATTTTCGCACATTGAAGGATTCGTGTTGTTGTTTTGTGTGTTCAATTTATATGAACTTTTGCGCTGGCTCGGATGTTGGTTGTATGCGCGTTGTTGTTTTTATGTGTTTTTGTTGTTGGAAAAAACAAGTGTGCCACGAATCCAATGATTTGTTATATTTGTTAATTTTTTGTTGCAATTGTTGTAGCACTCTTCAAATACTTTTTTGGACATCACTGCTCTACTCCACATGGCAGCTGGAGTAGACATCGTAGTCAGCTCTTTTAGAGTAGCCATGTCCTTTCCTAAACCTGTAAAGTTAGGGTATATTAATTTTGTGCAAACGTTTGTAACGCATAGAAATAAGCGAGAGCGGTATAGAAAAGTACACATCGCTCATTTGCTCGAATAACGGCATAACTCAAAAAATGCGATTTTTGATTTAATGATGCAAAATTATTTATTATATTGTGCTTCATATTGTGTAAAAATTTCAAGTTATTATCTTGAATACTCTCCGCGTGGGAAGAGAATATTTCTTCTCTTTTCTATGCAAGGTGTGAGTAAATTAAAGGCTTTAAACGCGTTTTTTGCGTTTTCTGTGAAATTAATTCGAATTTTTCGTAAGAAAACAATAATTTATGGAAAAATTTATTAATTACTCAAAAACTTATCCTCGGATCCGAAATTAGTATGGGCACTGTTAACGTAGAATTTCATAACTTTATTTTTCTTCATTGGTTGGTAAAACCGTGCAACTAGTTAGCGAGATATCTTTAGAAATAGACATGGCAAAAGGCTTAGAAAAGCTCAAAATCGACCATTTGAAATATATGGTTTTCTCAAAATTTTGCGTCAATCTAACTAAACCAAGGACGCAGTTGAACTCGGGAGACTACCCCAAATCTGAAAAGGTTGGTCTTATCGCAGAACCAAAATTGAACCACAACAATGTAATTAACCTACAAAAATAAAACGTTCACATATTAAGTTCACATATTTTAGTAAGAATATTAGATTTAAACCATTAAAAAAACAAATTAAACTACCTTTTTTCAAACAAAACGAAAAGAAGCTCTTTTTCAATGACACAAAATTGAGCGTACACAATATGAAATTACAAGACAATAACAAACAAGAAATCAATGGATATTATCAGTATTTTGTGTTTCCACCCATTGCATCTATAACTGCCTGTAAACGTCTTGGCATAGAGTTTACCAGTTTTTGGGTCACAGAAGATGGAATATTTCGCCAGATTTCCTCAATTTTTCTTTTAAGTTCGAGTTTACTGGTTGGATTGGTATTTTTTAACTTATTCTTTACCTCATCCCAAAGGTGCTCGATGGGATTGAGATCCGGTGACTGCGGTGGCGTCTTTAACTGCTTTGGAGCGTTGTACAGCAGCCATTCCCGTACAATATGGGACGTGTGCTTTGGATCATTATCTTGTTGGAAATAAAATGATGGAAGGAGATGTAGTTTTTCGGCTGACTGTCGCATATTTCGTCGCAGAATGTCTAAGTATTTAAATTTGTTCATAATATTATCTATAAACTCGAAGGTTCCTACTCCACTTGCAGCCATAGAACCCCATAACAATACGCTAACTCCTCCGTGTTTGATAGTAGCACATACGTTTCGTTTTTGTATTTCTGTATTTGGCTTCCTCCAAACAATTTGTCTTCCATCGGACCCAAATATGTTGATTTTAGTTTCGTCTGTAAACATAACGGACTCCCAAAACGTCAGCGGCTTATTAACATGAGCCAGAGCAAACTCCAATCGTTTTTTTTTATTTGCAGGTGAAATGTAAGGTCTTTTTCTAGCCACTCGGCCATTTAAATTGTTTTTGCGCAAAACTCTTCGAATTGTTTCTGTGGATATCGGGTGGTTTATCATTGTAGCTACTTCTGAAGACAATTTCGGGATACTTGTTTTGGGATTAGAGGTTACTTTACGAACAATAAAGCGCTCATCTTGTATACTAAGTATTTTGTGTCTGCCTCTACCAGGATTGTTTTGTATTGTTCCTTCGTATCGCCACTTGTTTATTATTTTCTGGACCGTAGAATGTGTCCTTCCAACAATTTCTCCAATTTCGCGATATGATTTTCCATCACAACACAGTTATATAATGAGTTTTCGAGTGGAAATATCCGTTTGATTACGTCTGTGGTCCATTTTTATAATAACTTGAAAAAACAAATTTTATACTGCCAGATAACATTAAAAACTGTGTTTGCTATTGCAATTTTAAAAATTTTCCTAGATAGCGAGAACGATATAACAAAGTAAATGGAAATAATCAGGATGTACGCTCAATTTTGTGTCATTGAAAACGGGCTTTTTTAGTTTTTGTTTGAAAAAAGGTGGTTTAATTTGTTTTTTAAAAGTTAATATTTTTTTTAATATTTTCTTTAAAAGTTAATATTTTTTTTTGGAAACATTTTTTGGATAGCTTATTCAATTACCTAACAACCTGTGATGACATTTTTTTGAAATTCAAAACATTTAAGAATTTTCTTGAAGCCTGAAAAAAGATTGGAAATTTTTGATTTTAAAAAATTATGGGGTGTTGTGAGACACTACTATATATATAACAAAATGGAATTTTTTGCTTAAAGTCCTTATTGAAATAGGAAAAAAATTAGGAAAAAATTAAAATACAGATAAGAGAAATTGTTCGCGTTAATCTAATTCGGCTAACAGTTAAAATATCCGGTTTTCATTTTGGCACACTGCAGATGAACAGTTCGATCACAGTTATTGCAACTAATGAAATTGTTTTCGTCCTCACTGATTTTAGAATGTAAGTCGTGCATGCGTATAGTACGGGCTATACGTATTCATAAGATTTCACACTCCCTTGGCGAATCCAAAAAAAAAAAAAAAAAAAAAACTCTTTGGCACGTTTGCCCTACAAAAGATGCAAAAGTATATAAATCTTCATCATCTAATGAATTTTTTTTGTTTAAGTTGTTTTTTCATTCTTTTGGTCGGATTTTTTCCTCAATAATGCCACATTCTTGGAAGTTGTAAATACGGTTGCAAAAATAGGCTTCTGGCCGCGTTTTGATTTTTGGAATAGGGGATCAAACTTCAGAGGACTAACCTTCTCTAGTGAACTGTTCAGCTCAGACGCCTTGAAAAACCAATTTAATTCGTAAAATATTGGAAAAACTGGTTTCCTGCCAGTTTTGACACTTTGATATGCAACAAAATCGACTAATTTATCATTTGAAGCCGATGCGGAAAAAATTGTGTCTTCAACTTTTCGATATAACGGGTTCCATAAATTCTAGATTTATCAAAATTATATGATTTGCAGACAACTCGAAAACAATTATCTTTTATGGCAATTTCTTTGATGGCTGCCACTAGGTGGATGGATGCGACATTTCCTTTTGGCTTTGGCGATACTTTATATGCATTTAGTGGCATGATGGCTATAAAAATAATGAAATAAAAACAAAAATTAACTGTCAACCAACACCCCATATTTACTGTCTCACGACACCCCGCATTATTCGGCATTTTCAAATGGCCACTGCGCCATCATCACCCGCAATTTTCTTTGCAAAATCACTTCGGTGGGCTTAAAGGCAATGGAAGAGATATCATTTTAATAAATATTTACCTTCACGTTTAATTGGCAATGTTTCTGGAAATTCCACAAGGCAAAAAACTTTTAAGAGCGCGATCAAAACTCATAATTGTTACAGACACTAGGAACACGTGACAATGCGATGAGTGCACATAATAAATGAGATCCCATTGAGAAAATATCTTACAGTTGTTTTGAGCATTCATAACATAACCACTATGTCAGATATTGACGTGTCTCACAACACCCCATGTCTCACAACACCCCACTCTCCCCTACTATATTCTAACTTAAATATGTGAACTAAAATACACAAAAAAAAAATAATTAAAAAGTGGTCTTAATGCTCTAAAATTAAAGCTTTTCAAAACTTTTAATGGTGTATGCTCAATTTTGTGAGTAACTGTAGATGCTAATGCAAAATTTTTAATTTAATGTGAAATTAGTTGTTAAACAACCGTTAGTAGCGCTTAATCCTTTCAAGTGACAGCGCTTTCGATTACCTCCTATGATATGATATGCCTGTATAAAAATAATGGATTCTGTAAGCGAGAGAATAAGCGATGAACGAAATTTTCTGGGTTACTTTTTCGATTACATTTTTACTTAAGTAAAGATTTTGCTGGGTAAGCTTATGTTTGTCCTACAGAAATAAAATTTGGTATGCATGTATTTTTTATAAAAACTAAAATATGTACAAAAAATTGGGCGTAATCCGCCAATAAACACGCCACCTCCCATACAACCCACAATAGTGAAAACAATATAAAAGCATTAATATGTAAGCTACAGGAATAAAACTTGGTATGAGTAAATTTTTCATCCGCCCACAGACTCGCCCATTTTCACTAACATTGTATTTTGAAAAACTAGGTTTAGGGTATTTCATTGTCGTGCTAGACCAACTTTGCGCTATCTTTACTTGTTTAATAAAAAAAGTTATTTATTTTCAGTGGAAAATATTTCTTCATATTTAATTTGTTTTAACAGTTTTACGTCATATTATAAACAATAAAATTATGGTTATTCATGCTAAAAAATTATTTGCAAACAACTCAATAAAAATAACCATTGAAGCCACAGGATCTTTGAACCTGTATTACCAACTTAAAATGAAAATAATATAATTTTTTTAGTAATTTTATGAAAAATCTACTAATTTTTAGAGGTCTTAAGCTTACTTAACGATTTTCTTTGAATTTTGGAATACGTCTTTGTAGGTTAAAAACAGTCAAAACCGAACTCAGTGCAGGTTATACATGTCATATGGCTAAAAATCGTTAGCACGTGAAGGATTAAAAAAAAGTTCAAGTGTTTATTTCTAGTTTCGAGTTTTTTTCTTACTCTCGTTAGTCGTAAGGAATCTAAAGTTAACGACGAAAGAAGTTTAGGCAGTTCCGAAAATTTCTTGAAGGCGACACTACTAACAAACGTCTGTAATAGCATCACAGAACTTCTAGATTGAATCTTATTTACAAAGAAAGAAAAAACCAATTGAAAATGTGTAGCCTTGAAGGGACTTTTTTGCATAGCTTCTTATGATCAATGTGGTGACCGTGGCATGCAGGTTAAGTGTGTGGCTTAGCATGCTCGGAGCCCGGGTTCGATCCCCAGCCGCGGCGAAAAGTTTTTTTCAATAAAAAATTTTTCTGATCGGTCACCACCTCTCTGCAGACAATGGCAAACCTCAGAGAGTAAATAATGACATGTAAAGCTTCTTGAGAACATAAACTTTAGCCGTTCGGAGTCGGCATAAAATATGTAGGTCCAGTTCTCGGTCAATTGTGTGCAAACATTTAATAACACACACAACACAATTGATCATAAGAAGCTCGGTCAAAGTCCTTTTAAGGGCTGAAATGGCCAATTAGTTTTTTTAGTTTCTTATGATCAATTGTGTTAATTGCATTATTATAAGTTTGCATAAATGTTAATAATTATATGAGTTATGCTAACTTGCAAATGATCCGATGTTTGCTTATATCTGCAAAGAGGTGATGGATGACCATAAAAATTGTATTTCTATTGAAAAAGTGATTTGAACTACCACGATTTCACAAATATAAGTACATTTTTGTGAAAAGCGATATGATATAGTTCATAAACTTCAAACGATTTTTCACCCATGTTTTTGGCTATAGAAAACCTACCTAGCCAACCTATTAGGTAGGTTAATTAAAACCTATTTTAATTAATAATTTTGTTAAAAAAACACATATTTAAGTTATTATTTAAAATAATAATAATATTAATAATTGCAGTTGGAAAAAATCTAGTACCATCACTTACAATCACTTGACTTCATCACTTATCCTCCTATAGTATTAATGTTCAGCCAACGCAATTCTCCATGATTTGCCAAACAATGATTTAACAAATATTTTTTTGAATAGCAAATAAAAAAAATTCAAAAATTCAATTTAATTTGAATTTCAATAACAAACAAGGTCGAAGAGCCATTAGCTAAAAACACTCAAAACTCGCATTACTTACTATTTGTATTCCATTTGACAGCTTGAACAACACTTAAGGTTTTCCTCACCCAATTAAGGCATGCTTAACAATGAAATTGAGTAAAATTAAATGCAAATAAAAGATACTTCTCTCAAGTGTTATTCGTGGAAAATTTGTGAAAATTTGAAAAAAATTGAAAAACAATGATAGGCATTTTTCGACTGAGTGACCAAAACAAATTAAATAGATTCTTGCTTATTTTTTTTTTTTGTTTTGTTTTTTTCTGCTTTTTGTTTTGTGACCACAGCTACTAGGGTGACTCCAAATCGTTCGTTCATTCGATGAACGGTAACTAATGCTATTCCATTCACAAATATTCAAACAATTCATTATGACAACAAAGCCTTTATAAAATGTTGGCAATTTAAAATTGTGGAATTTTAGGCCAAAATGTGACTTGGCGAAATTGCTAGGATATACGATGAGGATGTAGAATAATTATTGGCACATTTAGAATTAGTTATTTGCCGCTTGTGGCACTAAGGCAATGTGAGGGTGGCATTTAAATGGAAATGCGTTTTTGGCACTTTTTGCCACTTAAGCAAATAAATAACTAAACCAATAAGAATTTAATTGAATAAAATTTGTCGATGACATGACAGAAGGCCAAAAATACATTAAAACTTTTGTGGCATTGGCTTGCCGCTAACTGCCCATCGATGCTATAGGCTCATTCTGGAAGGACTGTTTAATGGTCTCTCACATAAGACATGTTGTTGGAAAAACATTGATTAGAAACTTTTCTTGTGCTGCAAATAAGAGTGATTTTCTTATCATTATCATGCTTATATCAAGCTTCAAGCTTAGTCCTCCTAACCCTCCCATAGATTCTTGTCTTTTTGTGAACTCACAATTGATGGAATGCTATTTAGCTCTCCCTTCATTAATCTTATTTGTGACATCAGACAAATTATTTTTTAGATAATAAATATTTTGGTTAATTGTTTTAAGTTTGTGATTTATGCCAAAATTGATATGCTGCCATCAAAATGCTCTTTAGTGATAAGTTTTTATTTATTTTGATTTTATTTGCTGCTGCTATTAAAAGGCCATTATTTTCGCCTGATCAACAAATAGTATTGCAATTATTTTTAATCGCAAAACTTCATTTGACTCGTAAATATAAATTGATTAACATAATGTATCCACTGAATTTATTTTAGCCAAATAAATTTGTGCAAACTTTGACAGGCTCATAAATTCTCGTTGGTGCATGAAATAAATATCTACACACATCTAAACACACACACACACACACTCATCCACTTATATCACAAACTAATCGATTTATTTCAGCACATTGATGGTATTTTTATTACTCGCATTCATAGCGTGAAAAAGTTTTCCGTCTCCTTTATGTTTGACAAAATATCTATTTCCGTAAATAATTTAACCAAGTGTCCAAGTTCGTCATGATGAGCTTGAATGTTGCCTCTATTAAAGTTTCTGCTTTTTATTGCTGTATGAAGGATATTGAATGAAGGACTTCATGCTACGAGCTTGCTCATAAAACTTTTATTATTATTTTTTATTTACTTAGATTTTCAAATATCCTTTAAATATGTTTAAACGAAGAAGTTGTTTGCTGTATGGGACGCAACAGGCTCACCAATTTTTGAATGCACAGATTTGCTTATTTATATTTGACATTAAGTGGTTGTCAGTGGTGAAAGCGGAAATTGTTCGTTGGCGTTGCGGTGAGGGAGTATTAAAATATAAGAATTATTTAATGCAAAATCAAGTCTTAATATTGTTGAAAACTAGTTTAGAGGCTAGTTCCCGTACTCTTCAGTTTAAGTCTAATACACCAGTTGTACAGGTTTTAGTCTGAGAAGCATTCCCGTACTCGAAAAAAATGGTAAAAGATACTGCAGTCAAAAGAGTTAAAAAAAGTTGTTCCCTCCCTGTCAAAAGTTGCAAATGTTAGTCCGATGAATTTCTTCTGGTAAAACAGGGTTAAAGTGTCAAACTGCTTAAAATCAGCTGTTCACAAATTAGCAAAGAAATTTCAATAGTTTAATTCCAAAGAATTTTTATTTTAAATAAATAAATAATATTAGAATGAAAGCTTGAAACATGGTAAATTGTGTATAAATAAAATACAAATGCTTATTTCATACTAATTTAATTGTTAAAAATTTTTAGCACGGCACGGTGAAACAAATGAATCTGTTTGATTCAAACAATTTGCTGAGCTTTAAGCATCATCAAGCGATTCTGAAAATGACGAAGATATGGAATTGGTTGAAGCTCATGCCGGGGAAGATCTCATCTATAGAGTGATCCAATTTTTTGTGCTGTAGAAACCCAATTGTATGAAAGGGTTTTTGCAGGATGTTGTCCCTGCATACTCCGACATCGAATTTAGATCAAATTTTCAAGTCTTCGACTTGATAACCGATGACCAGGTACAACTTATTGGGCTGTGTTCTTGTGGTTTGCAGAACATGAGGCATGTAACTATCGTGACTTGAAGGATGTGTTTTACTTATCTCTGTCCAGTGTCGATCAAGTCACTATGAGATCCTAATAGAGGACATTTTTTTCGCAATTTTTTTCTTTTTTGACGTAGAATTACGTCTTACAGCGCGGTTTGTATGGGGTCGCTTTAACAGATTTTTTCAAGGTCATTAGGCAACGTTTTTGGCGAATACTTTAGGGTATACCTACAGCCTTTAATACTCTTCGTTCAAAGATTATATATATACTAAAATATCAGATATATCCTGCGCTGAATGAATATCTAACTTTGGATTTTGTCACTATTATATTAAAGTCACAAAATAGTAAAATATAAGAAGAAAAATGCATGTTTTTATATAAGAAAATCAATCATCAGCTGCTTATGTGCTGCTGCTTTCTTGTTTTTCTTTCGTTGTTTATGCTTGTATGCTTTGGTTTTGCACGAACTGATTGGTTCGCTTTGGCAGCATTGTAAGCATTAGTTCGCATTGGGTTTATGTATGCACTACTGTTCTAGTATACTAAGTGCTCTATTTTGAAACCAGAGGTCATGAACCTCTTTTCAACTCAGTCAATGAACTCAATCTGTCAAATTTAACGAAATGGTTCTGTGATCCGGTTAGATTGAACTCTTATGAAAAAAACGAGTTGGATCATATTTCTTTTTATGCTTTTACCCAATAGATGGCGTAAAATTTTATTTTTTGTTTTGAATGCAAATTAATTTGGATTCCACATAGTTTGCAAACTATACATCGAAAATAAAGTGTAGCTAGCAAACTAAATATCAGACAGAGATGAGAGGAAAGGACATGTGCTCAGCCATAAGATTTTTTAAAAATCGGGTTATTAATTTTAATTTCAAATTAGTAGTTAAACTGACTGTAGCTCGCAAACTATATATCGGGTAGAGACGAAAGTGGCACCAATTGAAAGTGCATTTGCTTCGCCTTCTTTTCAACTAAGTCAAAGAACTCAACCTGTCAAACTTAACAAAATGATCGAAAAAATTTGAAATTTTGCTTGTTTCTTTTTGCTTGCTCATTTAATCATACTTACTATTTAACTTTTTCTTTGTTTTGGCCTCGATAAGTAGTCCATAATTGAGTGTTATTAATTTATTTTTTAATTTTTGGAAGATCAATAAAAATACGTGCAAAATGAACAAAACAATCGGTTCAAAGAGACAAAGTAGAAGAGGTTACAACTTAAACGGAATTCTACGTCTACACTTACGATACTATCGAAACTGTTTCTTTTTTTTTTTTTGCAACACTTTTTTTAGACAGCACAGACGTGTTACATGTTCAGTTTGGTCTATAATTTCACCATGAATCGACTTACAAACTAACAACGCGTGCAGATTATTGAATTTTATTAACAAAATTCTTGCTCGACTAAGAAAGAACATCGTGTACTTCTTCCATTTTGTTGTCAGTTTGGGTGTCCTTCTGGGGCGGCTATTCGGACATAACTGGTCATTTAACCACCGAACCTAGAGTGCGCACAGAGGAAGATATTGTAGCTGTATCCGCCAGTGTTATAGCTGACCTGTTGGGCCTCTGTTACTCCACTACGTGGAAAATTTTCCGGAAAGATTTTGGTGTATAATCTTTTAAAAAACCATCGGCCAGCGGTGTTTGTGACCGGTATGTGAGATACCGGCCAAAAATTGGACCCAGCGTATGAACCATTTGAGGCGTACCTGCGGTCAACATTTTTATTAAATCATCTTTTAACATTGAATAATATAGATCGTTCTATCAACTCAAATAAAGATTTCATACATTTCTCTAACTTTTAGGTGTTTTTTTTAAATCAAATCCGAAAGCTCTTAAAAACCAGTCAGCTGAATTTTTGAAAAACAAGTGTGGTGTATACATTAGGGCGGAGCAATTTTTTTCACAGAAAGTGTATGGCATATTCTAGTTCTACGCTAAACAAATTACTCCGCCCTAGTATACATATTAGAGTTTATCGCCTTGTAAAGTGGAAAAATCTTACCCCACATTCCGGTACCAAAATTGAATAATACAGAAAAATCCATTCAATTGGTGTGCTTTTTGTACCGTATACCTGTCAGGGCATATTAACTTTGTGCAAACGTTTGTAACGCATAGAACGAAGCAAGTCCGGTATAGAAAAGTATAAATATTCTTGATCAGCGTCACCTCAGGAGTCGAGCTATTCATGTCCGTCCGTCTGTGTGTTGCCCGTAAACACAGGATAAGAAGAAAGAGTTGAGATAATTACATAAAACTTGGTACACATGGTCACATAAGCCCAAGCATCTGCACTATGGAATATTTTTGGCATCCGCCCACGGACATGCCTACCTCCCATACAAAGCAAAAATTGAAAACTGCATAATAAGCTCATAATAAGCCTACAACAATTAAATTTGGTATGTATGTGTTTTGTATCAACTCAAAGATGTCTTCGAAAAATAAATATCCTCCGCTCACGGATACGCCCACCTCCCATACAACCCAAAAAATGAAAACGCAATAAATAAACCTCTATATAACATACAGAGATAAAATTTGGCACGTATGTTTTCTATGACAAAACAAATATGGTTTTCAAAAATGGACGTCATCCGTTCGCGGACACGCCTACCTCCAATACAACCCAAAATTTGAAAACACAATAAATAAGCCTCTGTTTTACTTACAGAGATAAAATTTGGCACGTATTTTTTTTATGGCAAAACAAAGATAGTTTTGAAAAATGGACATCATCCGCCCACGGACAGACTCACCTCCCATGTAACGAAACAACTGAAAACTGCATAAATAAGCTTATAATTAACCTACAGCAA
Source organism: Tetanocera ferruginea (assembly GCA_958299015.1). Classification (NCBI taxonomy): domain Eukaryota; kingdom Metazoa; phylum Arthropoda; class Insecta; order Diptera; family Sciomyzidae; genus Tetanocera; species Tetanocera ferruginea. The sequence goes on from OY282641.1 coordinate 37,426,129, forward strand.
TAAAATTTGTTTTATATGTCGGTTGTACCAACGCAAAGATGCCTTCGAAAAGTGGGTATTATCCACTCACGGCCACGTCTACCTCCCATCCAACCCAAAAAGTTTTAAACTCAATAAATAAGATTATGTTTGTTGTAGATGATCAAAATTGGTATGTTTGTAATATATACCAAAAATAAGGTGTGTTCAGAAATTAGGCGTAACTCGAACATGAACACGCCCACCTCACATATAACCCACAAAAGCGAAAGCAAAATAAAGACATTAACTGTGAGCTACAAGAATAAAACTTGGTATGTGTAAATTTTTCATCAACACTTAAATGCATATCAAATATGGGCTTATTCCTTCCACGGACACGCCCATTTTCAATACTTTTATTATATTTTAGATAAGTAGGTTTAGGGTATTTCAAAGTTGGCCAAGACTTTAGATTTTCTTTACATGTTTTTTATGGTTTCTTTCTCAATAGAACAAGTGTACCGTGGTTCTGTGAAATATTCGTCACAGTCAATTATATCGAAGTACTCTTCGCAATTGAGCTCAATGTTTGGGGTCATATACATGCAAATTTCTCCACACTCTTCTATTGCACTATTGCATGCTTGCAGAATTTTCTGCAGAGAGGTGGTGACATTTGTGGTGGTGACCCCGTGCAGAACAATTTTATTTTTTTGAAAAGAACATGGGCTCCGAACATGCTAAGCCACACACTTAACCTGCATGTCACGGTCGCCACGGTCGCAAAGACGACTATAATGATTGAAAAAAAAAATGTAGAAAAAGAGACTCCGCATATCCTTGAATTAAGTATTGGTTAAGCCATACCAGTGTTGGTACAAGTAAGGAAAATTCCATTCCAAGTAGGCAAAAGTAGTGTTGGTACAAGTAGGGAAAAAATTGTAGGGATTTTAATCGTAAAAAATAGGCGTAAAGACAGATTTTTTAAATTCTCTGAAAATTTAAAAAGAGCAGCTCATCTGCAAGGATTCCCAGGATTTGGAAAAGAAAGAAGAAAATCAAGTTTGTTTAAAATAGTTAAATAAATTCATGTTTGGTTGGAAAGTTAGGACATTGGCAAAATTGGCAAAAGAAATCAAAAACGCTTTGTGCAGAATATATTCGTCTTTTTCAGTGAAATCTGTGAAAACAAAGACCAGGAATAAAGAATCATTGTATTGAACAAAATATATTCATAATTACTAGTCATTTTTGCAAAACAGCAAACAATCCCTTTTTAACCAGCCAGCAGACACAAACAGTCTTGTAAACAGGTGTTATTCGAATGTCAAACCAAGTGTTGCATTTTTTCTACTACTATTTTTAATTGCCATTACTCGAAAAAGGGTTGCAAGCAATATTTATAAAAACTTTTGATTATTTGATATGATTATTTGAATGATTTATAAATTCTTTTATTTTATCTAAATTTATGGAGAAGTTCGGAAAAATTCCAGGAAATCCCAAGACTTTCCGGACTGGAAAAAGTCTGTGATCCCGGGTTTTCAGTATCCCGGGACTGGAATTCCTAATATGAACTCTATTGTCTGCAAACATTTAATAAAACACAGCACAATTGATCATAAGCTCGGGCAAAGCCTCTTCAAACACTGAAATGGTCAATTTGTTTTTGTGTTTTTTTCTATAGAAACTTTCAAATGTTGCTTCATTATTTAAGAAATGTAAAATTTTTTAATGCACATAAACTCCACAATTTTAAGGCTTTAGTAAACATGCACATTTGTACAATTTTTACGTACGTGTGTTTTTTTTAAGTGCTCAAGTCCTCAACTGCACTAGCTAGGGCTCTAACTCGTGAAGTTTTTTTATACAAAATTTTTAATTTGAAAATTTTTAATTTAAAAATTTTGTATTGTTTGTTTTTTCGACAATCAATATTATAACTTTTGGAACTGAATTTGATCTCAATCAACTAATTTTGATATAACTGATTCTTTAATTAGTCCTAAAAATAGAGATGTATTTAATTTAACTTTAAAAAAGAGATGTATTGAAGTGAATTTATAACCAAATAAAAGATACTAGATTTAAAATAGTTATTTGGAGGGATTTTACAATGCTTAGTTAAAGTGCAAATATAACTTAAACGGCTGTAGGGAATTTCGTAGGGAAATTATTTTTTTGAGCGTAGGGAAAAGTAAGGATTTTTTTTCGGCTGCTTAGAGATTTTCTTAAAAAGTATGTACCAACACTGCCCCATACAAAGAGAGAACACGGCCCTTTGAGTAGTGTTCAAAAAAATGTCAATATTAAATTAAGTTCAGGTCGAGTAGCAACAGAGCAGAGATTTAGGCAGCTTTGTTATTGAAAACTTAGAGGTACTAGGAGACTTTGTCACTTCAATATCGCTGCTGAAACTGACCTGTCATTTCTTGCTGAAGAAGCTGTTGAAAGCTGTGATGAAATTTCGAAACAATTCGGACAAAAATCGAGAGGGAACGCATTAAGGACCAATTAAAGTTTTTAAGCGACCAAAAATTATTATTTTTTTTTATATTTTTTGAATATATAACATTGTTGACAATTGTTGTAATTATAAGCACAAACTTCCGAAGAAAAGTCAACAAATATAGTACTTCTTAAACTTTAAACGAGTTTTTCTCGAAAAGTGCTGTTTTCTGTTGATCTTAATAATTTTTTTGTTGACAATGCTGCGACCTCAAATAATGATATCTCAACCCTGTTTAATCGGTCCATCCAACAATATTTTAGTTTCTCTCCTGTATCTGAACTAGATGTGGGCAAATGTGTCTCACAAATAAAATCAAATGCTATTTCTGAAGATGGTATTCCCATCAAGTTCATTAAACTGTTATTACCGCACATAATAACCTCCCTAACGCATATCATTAATTTTTGCTTCATGTCATCTACATTCCCTGACTTGTGGAAAGTTGCCATCGTTCTGCCAGTAGCAAAAAAACAAAACCCTTCTAGCGTGAATGATTTTAGGCCCATTAGTATCTTATCTCCGTTGGCTAAAGTTTGTGAGAAGCTTATGGCTGAGCAAATTACAAATCACTTAATTGATAAAAATCTGCTATCCCCATTACAATCTGGTTTTAGGCCGGGACATGCGTGTTCTTCTGCAGTGGTTAAGGTCATCGATGATATTCGTCCGGAATATGACGCTGGCTCTATAACGTTACTTTGTTTGCTTGACTTTTCGAAAGCTTTCGATAAGGTTAACCATCAACGCTTGTGCAGTAAGCTTAGTTGTTTATTTGGTTTCTGTGCTAGTGCTGTAAGTCTCATGTCCAGTTATTTGTATAATAGGACTCAGAAAGTAAAAGTTGGTCAAGTGTCGTCAGGGTATAAATCGATCTCAAGTGGCGTGCCACAAGGATCTATACTTGGCCCACTCCTATTCTCTTTGTTCATAAACGACTTATTTTCTGTTTGCAATAATACCTCTATTCATGCTTACGCTGATGATGTCCAGTTGTGTTTATCCAGAAGAACAGGACTTCTTGATGACCTCTGTTTTAGAATGAATGAGGACCTCTGCAGCATCAATGATTGGGCAAATAGCAATGGTCTCCTACTAAATTCCTCTAAATCATATGTTCTTCCCATTTGTAGAGCTAAAACTTGTGTTCATGTTATCCCTGATCTTTTAATTGGTCCTAATAAATTAACTGTTGTATCTAAAATTGTAAATCTTGGTTTCCATATTAATTCTTCGCTTTCCTGTGTTGATCATGTCAATAGTATTGTCAAAAAAGTGTATTATGTTTTGCGTAATTTAAGAATGTCCGCAAGTGTGACCCCAGTTAAAATTAGGCGTAAGCTGGTTATTCAACTTATCATACCTGTCATAACCTATTCTGAGGTAGTGTACTGTAAACTTGACTCTTCCTCCCAGTTAAAGCTTCAAATTGCATTTAATTACGCTACGCGATATGTGTTTGGTCTTCGTAAGTTCGATCACCTGTCCAGTTTCCGAAATGCTGTACTTGGATGTGACTTGCTATCCTATCTTAATGCCAGAAACTGTATGTACCTGCATAAGTTAATATATGAGAAAACACCTGGTTATCTCTATGAGAAACTACAGTTTTGCGTGTCCAGAAGAAGCCATGTTCCAATAGTCCCGAGGCACAGTTCATTCATAAGTTCTCACCTGTTTTTCATCAACGCCATTAGGCTGTGGAATGCCCTGCCACGAAGGCTTAGGGAAATTACTGGGAGAGGTCCATTCAGGCAATCCATTCTATCTTATTACTCTACTGTATAGTTTCTTTTCTTTCATCTCCTACTTCTTCTTTACTATACCATTGTTTTTCAATTTTTAATATTTTAAGCTGAAAGCTGATTATCAAAGCAATATATTAAGCTAATATTGTCTTAGTTTTAAGGTAATTTATTTTGTTATTTTATTGTTATTAAAAAGTTGTTATAACGTTCTAATGTTTATGCTGTACTTTAAAAGAGCTAGCTCTTAGTGTACCCATTATATTGAAATCTAAATCTAAATAAAAAATAAATAATGTGAAACAGGTGGACAGCTCGAAAACTCGAATACTATTCCAAGCATCGCTACCAATTTTTTTTTTCACTTGTAATGTAAGTACCATTGCTACTTTTAATCGTTATGTTAGAGAAATAGTTTTTATTTTATAACCTAAATTAACTGAAGTTTTTAGTCAAAAATCGAACAAGCTGCGAAAAATTGTGTTCAACGCATTTTGCAGTTGCTTTACTAAATTACGGATTCCGGGTAAATTAATACTTTTTACAAAAAAAAAAACATTAAAAAATTTTACTAAAAAATAGTATTATTAATAAATTCTTTCAAACTAAGTATTAATAAATTGGTACGCCAACTACTCCAGCAGATCTATTTTTTATGCTTCTTCTTTCCTATAAGCCCTTTCCTCTCTTTCTACATTAATGCTAGAAATTACTTGTGATAAGCCCCTCTCTCCTTCGCAATGCCATTAATTGTTTTAAACGCCGCAACTTGGCCTGATTCGCATGAAGTTCGCCTTATTTTCTTGGTAATGCTTGGCTGGTCGTCTTTTGCATATAAATATGAAAAGTAAAACAAAAAGCTTAAAAGATTTAAACACAGCCCAGTTACTCCGTGACCGAGCTTGCATCATTTGAAACCTCAAATCGTCCAGTGCCTTCAGTGTTCTCGCTATCTTTTAGATAGTCTGGAATTATGACTCTTTTGTCACCTTATAAGGTCTCAAGTTGATTAATAAATTCAAAAATGTTGGAAAGAGAGAATCCAAACTAAGGATTAATGTACATATCTTATATATAAAATCAAATGTTTGTCCTCCTGTCTGTTCGTCTGTCTGTCTGTTCCGTATAGGCTTGCGCACCGCTTATACGATTGAGCTGGAATTTGGACAACGAGTACCTTTCATGGGAAGAAATAACATAGGGCGTGTAAAAAAGTGGGTGGAAGTATGTGGGCGTGGCACTCTATAATAACTTCTGGACCGATTTCAATGAAATTTAACATGAAGGTTCAACTACTCTCAAAATAAAACATCGGCTATAAAAAATTCCAAAGACTTCCGCAAGAGGGCGCTTTAAGTAGTGCATTGTTAAGACTTAATAACTCCTAAATGACTTGACTGATTTTACTAAAATTTGGTACGTGAAATAACTTGACACTGCAACAGAATTGAGAAATTTAAATTTCAGAAAACATCAGTGAGAGTGCGCTTTATTCAATCAACTATGTTCGGCTCATTCACGTCAAAACGGATGAACCGATTTTTATGGAACTTGCTAGGCATTTGTATCTGTTACTGAAATAGATCCTATGCTTTTAAAAGTTCTTTCGACAAAACTCAAGAAATGAGCCGAGGCAAACGAAGTCAAGAACCAAAGACTAACGAAAAAAAGAAGTTTAACGAATACGAGCATAAGCTATATAAAGATGAAAAAAAAAATAACCGAACAGTATCGACCAAAGACTGAACGAAGACTGTCCAAAATCGAATCGATGCTTATAGGATTTTTTAAAATTGGAATTTTTTTGAGATAAAATTGGATATTAAATGCATGCTAAGAAAAACTTTAAACGCATTTTTCTCGAAATGACTTTTCAAACTGCATTCAGAAAAAAGTTTCTAGGATATGATAAAAAGGCATGATATTAAGAGAAAAATGGTCTTTAGTCTAAAAGTCTATAGACTTTGCTCCAGGGAATGTCTTTCTTCAAATGCGATCTAAAAAATTCTCTAAAAACGATAAAAAGCTTCTATGAAATAGAGATATATATAAAAAATTTAGAGAAAAAGACTTTTTATTGTTGAGAAAACGTTGGTTTTTATTAAAGAAAATACTTCTCATAGTGAATTTTTTTATAAAAATATAGGAAAAGTTTTTTATATTCAATAAATTTTTCTCTTTAAATGAGCATTTTTTTGTGCGAGAAAAATATTTATCATTATAAGAGACATTGAAATATTTCCATTACCTAGAAGTGAAGAAATATTTCTTCGAAAATGTGAAAATTTATTCTAATTGAAAAAAATTTCATTTGAAAAAGATAAAATTGCTACTATCGAAAATAGAGAAATTTTTCACCGGAGAAAGACATGTGCTTTTTTCTGAGTGTGGATGACCATTTTCCTCAGAAATCAGACGTCATATCGAGACGTTGAAGATGTCATTTTTTTATAATCATGTCTGACAGGTACAGTTTAACGGAAATTTGACTAAACACTTTCGACGGAAGGAGTGGTCAAAATCCTAAAAAACGATAATTTAAAAAATGTTAAAATGAGAGCAGTTTTGCAAATCGTCCTTTTTCTGTGCTCGAGTCACAACCCCGAGTAACACCGGGTTACATCCGCTAGTCTATAATAAAAACATCTTACCTCTGATATGGACTCCTGGTTGTACCGATTTTTTTGTTGTGCAAGTTTGTTTTTTGATATAAGCTGCATCTGCTGTAAATAGTTGTAAGCTTCTTAGCAGATCCTTTCAGTTACAATATCAAACATTTTTATTTATTTTTAAGACTGGTGTTCCTACCTTGGGTGCACTTTATCGAAGCATCGAGCCAAACGTGTTTTCTGTATGAAAACTGTATGTTTCGTTTTGAGTGACCAGTACATCCACCTACAACTGGTCGCGGTAGTGCGAATCTTGAACTGTATTGGATAATGTAAAATTGACTTGTTGAAAAATGTACCATATACTTACCATTTTGGATACGCGAAAAGTTTCCTGGAGAACATTTAATTTATTGTCTCCATCCATTTCTTCAAATTTTATAAAAATTTATTTAATGCAAATTCGTTAAATTTAACTTTTTCTTAACTTTTTATTTGAAAGTTAAATATCACACCATTTTCGAACCAAGGCAGACTGGACTGAATAGTTGTAAAACCGAAAATCCTTGCTTCAAAATAAAACAATAAATTTAAGTACTTTAATTTATGTGGATACCTTAACATCTCATACATTAAGATATGAACAGCTCGTCATCAAGATTTTGACAAAATTTCTAGAAACCTTTAATAACAGAACTTTTAAAAACAGAAAAGCTAAATTAGTGTAAATTAGTTGTTGCACACGCTTATGCACAGCTAAGGTCGGAAAAATCATGAAAATATAACTTATTTTTAAAATTGTATGTCACTGAGTAACAAGAATAACTTGGCGCCAACGAAAGCAGCGGCTTAAACAAACTTCATCCCAAAATGTCATCTCCAGGGCAGCCACGTGGAGCCTTTTGACTTTTTATTCATGCTGTTCTTGTCGCTTACATTTTGTTAATTGGCTGCAGGTACAAAACGAAGCAGATAATTTGAGCTAAATTTCAAGAACTATGGAACATGCTTGGTGCATTTCAACACACCAGTAAAAAATGATACAGTCAATGCAATACAAAAATTACAAAGTTGCTTTAAGCTGTCCAGTTATGCACTTATGTAAGTGTTGAGTTGGATGTATTTTATTTTATCTTTTTTAAAAATTTTACAACATTTTTGCGTTGAGTGTAAAGGAACTGACACACAAACATTTCTGTGTCATTCTATTTCAAATTATGTGCTGCTTACAGCTGTTGCTCTCGTGGAAGCATCCAGTTGTCTGTAGCGTTGGCAGGACTAAAGGAAATAAGGACGAAAAGGTTTCTCTTTTCTGCTCTATAGTTAGTACCTAGAGTAGCTGCAAGTTATCTAAAAAGCAGCAACACAAAGTGTCAAGTCTAGTTTTTCCCGACCTTTTGACATACCGACCCACCGACCGACCAACAGACATGGTCGACTTTTTACCCATCGCAACGTTTTCGAAGGTGCTGCAGCCTAAAGCTGCTTTCGCACCTCATCACTGCGGATTGGTGTGTGAAGCTTTTGTTGCGTCGCAGCATATGTTGCATTAGCATAATTAATGCAGCGCAACAAGTTCGTGATTTGCATTTGTGTGAAAATCTCTTTTGAAACTTTTGATTAGCTAAATTTATCAAGTAAAACCATTGAAGTGTGAAACGTGTTGGATTTTAAATAAGATTTCACTGAATTTAAGCAGAGTAATTCTGAAGTTCTCATACCTAAATAGGGTTGTGTTTTAATTTAATCTTACACTTTGTTAGCATTTCCTTTAAAGGGAAATATTCTTTTAATTTTCATTATACCAACGAGCATGCATACTAACCATGAATCGGTAGCAGAAATATGCTGCATTCTGGGAAATTCTGGGGTTCTTTTGCTTAAAATAACTTAGATTCGATTCTGTTATAGATTAAATTCCCAAATAAAAGAACATTAATTCATTTAAATTATCATTGAACTTAAAAGTTCTTAGTTTAGAGACATGAATAGTTTTGAGTCTTAATAGTTTCAAGACAGCCCAAAAAATTAAATTTTTAACTTATTCTAAGATAACTTGATCCTTCGAGAAATGAGGAAGAAGTAGATATAAAAGCAAAAAAACAATGAAAGTTTTTAGAGAGTATGCATTAAAAACTGGCTAGCTGGGCTCAGTTAGCAACTCCAAGCGTTGTCATGTTATGGAGATGCGGTCTTCCTCGTCTGCGTTGGCAATCGTTGGGTACCGAATTCAATCATTTTTTCGCTGGAGCTTCGTCGTTCATTCTCTCGACATGACCTAGCCAGCGGAACCGCTCAATTTTATTTCGCTAGACTTTATCGATGTCGTCATATCGCTCATACAGTTCGTGGTTCCATCGTATTCGGTACTCGCCATTGACGCAGATTGGACCATAGATCTTGAGAAGGATTTTTCTCTCGAAAGCTCCCAAAGTCTTTCATCAGAGCTGCTCAACGTCTAGGTTTGTGATGCGTATAGTAGGACGGACATGATTATTGACTTATAGAGCGTCAGTTTTGTTCGTCGAGAGAGAGCTCCCGTTTTCAATTGCCTACTGAGCCCAAAGTAGCACCTGTTGGCAAGAATTATCCTTCGTTTAAACTCAATACTGATATCGTTGGAGGAGTAAATGCTGGATCCCAGTTAGACGAAGTCCTAAACAACTTCAAGAGATGTGTTGTCAACAGTGACGTAGTTTCCAAGACGCTGGGACTGTTTGTTTGGTGGCACAAAATACTTCGTTTAATCTGCTTTCACTGCAAGACATATTCGCCTCGACTCTTTTTCTAGCCTGGAGAATGCTGCACTGACATTGGCGCGTATTTTGGCCAATTATGTCAATATCATCAGCATACGCCAGCAGCATAACACTCTTATAGAAAATTGTGCCGCTGCGTCTCAGGTCAGCAGCTCGGATGATCTTCTCTATGACTATATTAAAAAAGTCACACAATAAGGAATAACCTTGTCTGAAACCTCGCTTGGTGTCGAACGGAAGGTCCTTCCCGATTTTCACTGCGCTGCTGGTGTTGTTCCGTGTCATCCTGCAAAGACGTATTACCTTCACAGGAATACCAAATTCAGACATGATGGAGTATGGGTGACTCCTTATTGGACTGACTTTGAAATCGACAAAAAGATGGAGTGTGTCGATTTGTTTTTCGAGGGTCTTTTCCAAGATTTGTCGGAGCGTGAAGATCTGGTCGATGGTGGACTTTCCAGTTCTGAAGCCACACCGATAAGGTTCAATCAGTTGGTTAAAGATGGGCTTTACGATGTCTTTCACACAATACGCTTGACAGGACCTAATATGCGATATTAACAAGGCTTATACCACAGTAGTTGGCGCAAATGGTGGGATCGCCTTTCTTGTGGATTGGGCAGAGCACACTGAGGTTCCAATCATCTGGAATGCATTCTTCCGAAAATATTCTGCATAGATGTCTGTGAATGAATTTAAACAGAGCTTCGCCACCGGTCTTAAACAGCTCAGCCGGTGGACCATCGGCTCCTGCGGCTTTGTTGTTTTTAAGCTGAACTATAGCTGTTAAGACCCCGTTATAGTCGAGCAGCGAAACTTCAGTGCTCTCATTCACAATTGGGGTTTCCGGGATATCATCTCCACTGGCGGGATTGTTGACAAGTTGAGTGTACTCTGGATAAATGTCACTAGATTCCCATTATCATCCTTGCAGGAAGAGGCCCCGATCTTAAAACCATCGGCCAGGCGTCTTATTTTTTCGAAAAATTTTCGAGTCTCATTCCTATCGCCATGTATCTCAATTTTCTCGTACACCCTCATTTCCGCCTCTCGTTTTATTTCGCCTGAAAATCCGTCTCTCTTCCCTCCTCTTCTCACTGTATCACTCCATAACAGCACGCGTTACAACCGACTGCAGGGTAGCTTTGTAGGCGGCGTCTTTCTCTACAGTGGCGTCGCGACACTCTTGGTTGTGCCACTGGTTTCGGCGAGGGCGGTGGTAGCCTATCACCTCTACGGCAGCCGTTCGCATAGAGTGGGATATGTGCGTCCATTGTGCGCATATATCGTCGATCGGAGCAGTGCTTTCTTGAAGCAGGAGTGAGAGTATAGCAGCGAAGGCTTCGGCCGTCCGTTTTGACTGCAGCTTGTCGACGGCTAGCTTTCTTTGTGTAGGATTGCGAACATTCTTAGCTGCACACAGTTGTGTGCGGATCTTGGCTGCGACAAGATAATGATCCGAGTCTATGTTAGCACCACGGATCGTGCGTATATCTAGGAAACTGGAAGAGTACCTTACGTCAATCAAAACGTGATCAATTTGGTTGCATGTTTGTTGATCAGGGGACAACTTGGTCTAATGAATATTGGCCTTATGAATATTGCGTGGTAACGGTGGCATGCAGGCTTAGTGCATGGCTTAGCATGCTCCGAGCCCGAGTTCGATCCCCAGGCGCGGCGAAAACATTTTTTTTTCAATAAAAAACTTTTTCTGATTGGTCACCACCTCTCTGCAGACAATGGCAAAACTCAGAGAGTAAATATTGCCATGTAAAGCTTCTTGCGAACATGAACTTTAGTCGTTCGCAGTCAGCATAAAACATGTAGGTAAAGTTTCGGTCAATTGTGTGCAAACATTTAATAACACACACAACACAATTGATCATAAGAAACTCGGTCAAAGTCCTTTAAAGGGCTGAAATGGCCAATTTGCTTTTTTTTAACGGGTGTTAGTTTGCTGTTTCCAGGAGACACCACGTGGGAGTTTTGAGTCGACTTAAGAAGAGTTCGATATGGATAATGCTGGCCTCGCCAAGTTGAGGCAGTCAGACACGTTGCCATGTGAAGATTTTCCCCTTGTCTCTCTTGGAAAATTGACACAGAGATACAAAAATGGACTTCCTGTTTGCAATGTGAGCTGATCTGGGCTCACGAATATACATTCCAAAGAGAAGTGCCATATTTTTCCACTCCTGCATATAAAGCTCTGAGGAATTTTTCCACAAAAAAATTGGCTTTAATGTAACACAAAGATTTAAATTAAATTGTTAAATGCATTTAATGGGCGCTTTTTTAAAGTATTTTTGATTTCTTTAGATTCAATGTAGCAAGGTGGCTACATTGTTAATTTTACTATATTTTTTTAATTAAATACTGTAAATAGTTTATGTTTTTCATTTAAAATATTTATTAAAACCTTTTAGAAAACCTTAATAATGCGTTGGTTATATGGTACAGTATAACATATTTAACGAACCATCTTTTTCGACTTCTTCAGATTTTTCAAAAAACTTTTCTGGCAAGACAATATTTTAGTGATGGAATATATCAATTTTTGAGAGTTTCGGACTAGTACTATCTTTTTCTTAATTAAGATCCGAAAAGGGTCTGAACATATACTTTTTTTTAGTTTTGAACCAAGTATTTCAGGTGTCAAACCTTTTCAGTCAAGTCTACCTTGGTTCAGAAATCGGGAGATAGATAAGTAGGAGAAAAAGTGAAATCAAGAGAAGCAAGTGTATAATGTTTTATATGTGACGGATCGTTGTATCAACATGAGAAATTGAATCTGAGGCAAGTGTTATACCTTTACCTGAGTCAATTTGAGCTTCAAGCAATCTTATTCCACAAACATCTCCACCACCACCAACTACAACTTCCAAAGTCACATATATTGATGAATTTTTAATTTCAGTTGGTTGGAAATGAGGAAAGAATTAAAGAAAGGTAAAAGCGTAGGACCATAGCTAGACCGCGATTCGAACCCGGAAACTCTGGTTTGGTAGTCAAGCATGGTAACCACTCGACTACCGATGCCCCATGTGAAAATGACGATTTCATTTGATCTTTAAATTCTAAATTCGATAGAGAGAACTTAATGATCAAATATTTGCTTATTATTGGTTTGTTTTTATAGAAATACCCTATTTCTGTTAAAAAAACTCGTATTAAAGATTTTGTTTCACAGCTTAATGTCACAAAATCGAAATGCATTTTTTTAATATTCCTTAATGACTCAAATATCGACATTTAATGTTATTGCATGAATTTGGCAACATCAACATTTGAACAACAAACATGTAAAGCATTTCATGGGATTGGCTTGCATGGCGTCTATAATTTTAGGCAAACGCATATGATACCAACACTCAAGGACTACTGCTCCATAGCATAGTCAAAACGGGCTAGTAACATGCAAGGAATGTTCTACCAATAAAAACTATCGAAAAGCTGCAGCTTCCGGCCCTGCTGCTGTTGATTGAAGCATCGAGGTCAATCCTTTGGTTATGGTGTTGCTTTTGGTCAGCAAACCAAGAACAAGACTCTTAAAACAAACGACCACAATGAGGACTGGCCCGTTGTTCTGCCCTTCTATTCAGTTGCCAAGAAAGGACATTTTATTCGAGTATTCGTCGTTTGGTGTATTAAAAACTTGTATAACCGCAGAATCAAAGAATTAATGTCTCGGCACGTAAAGCCACTGAGAAATTTTATTTGACAGCTTGGATTAAGGCTGCTCGGCATGTTGTTTTGGTCTAAAGCATATAAGTGGGAGTGTGTGTGTGTGTGTGTGTGTTGGGGTGAGTATGTGTGCTTTTGTCCTGTCATCGAGTGGCCATTCAGCATGCTATTCGAATAAAAATCATTGTTTGATATTGGCTTTAGAGGATTTTAAACTTCAATAGCAATTTAAGTGGTTTTTGTTTGCCCTGAAAACCATTCAAATCAAATGGACGACAATTTGTGGCAACAATTGATTTTTATTGCTGCATACGAACAAAGTGTTAAAAAATGTCCATATCAACATATAAATAAATGGAAAATAAAAAAAAAGGAAAATACGTCTTTGTGTGAGTAGAATACATTGATTTTAACTGTTCGTTTAAGGATTCGAAAACAGATTTTTAATTTTCCAGTAATTCGATAATGATTTTCATAGCACGTTGTGCGGAATACCGACAAAAAGCCGTAAGCTGTTCAAAACCCATTCAACTGAATTGCCAATTGATTTTTTTCGAACTAATTCGGTCTTGGCCACACACTTCTCCATCGACGAAATTGCTGAATTCTTCTTTGAACTGTCACACTTCTATTGCAATTCAGACACATGCTTGTGACTTACAGATAAATGCATTGATTTTTCATTTGGGAAAATGAGTACATTGAAAAGTTTAATTTTGACAGTTGGTGTGACAAGTTCACTGCACAAACCTTTCAATTGAAGTGAAATGTTCTACGAAACTCACTTGCAAAAGTAAATGGGTTTTTGCATATTCCTTCGATTTGCTCGTGAAGTATCGTATTTAATGGAACTGGTGTGTTGATAAGAGTGAACTGTGTGAAAATAATAACACAGTATTTTAAAGTGAAGGGAACAATTCACTCTTATTACTTTCTCACAGCTGGTAGAAGATGTGCAAGACACATCAAGAGCTTGTTACAGATTTTTTTTAGTTATATTTTGATATCCGTTACCCATTTATCGCTTTTGTTTTGTTATAGATAACTAGTGTAAAAGCCCGTCCTTCGACGGGAAGGAACCATTTAGAGTACAAAATGCGACAAAAAATTTATTGGATTTATATACAAAGGTTTTTATTTGAAAACATATTTATTAAATTATTTTGATAAAACTTTTTTATATACAACATTTCTAGTAAAAAATTCTTAGAATTTTTAACCTTGCCCTTGCCATCTATAATGCTTAGTTTTACATCATCAGCCCGCTAAAACTGCGCATGACTAAATACCAGTTCTTTTAGAAAAACTCCTACTTTTTGCAATATTTAACCTTGCAATTTATTTATGGTCATTGAAAATGTCAGTTTAACTGGAAATTGTCGCCTTCGGAGAGTGAAAGGTAAATCTGTGTTTGTCGGGGCCAAATCAATTGTAGGTATGAAAACTATTTCATGTTCGCCAGTGCGCCTGTCAATATCTGTGCGATGGTTAATTAAGTTTTTAGGTTTTTCAAAACTAACCACCTTCCATTACAGATATCTCTTTTGGTATTGAAATTTCGAAGAAGTATTATAATACTTCCAATTTTGAGGTTTAACTTATGCAGTGGCATTCCTGAAGGATAAAATTAATTCAAAAACTCGGCAGGGTAATTTTGTTTATCGTTATCATCACTGTCTTCAATTTAATCCGTCGTCAGATCTCTCACTGTGTCACTAATTAAATATTAAAACTTGCTCGTTGACTTCGTTCACATCGGAATTTTTTGTGCACAGGATAGCAATTTTGGAATAACGGTTGCTGTTATTCCGACTCAAAGCATCGCCAGAAATCTATTTAACCCTTTCAATGGATTTGTCCATTATATTGGACACTTCAAAAAAAATTTTTTTTTTATTTTCCAACGTCTTTTCTAAAATCAAATAGGTTGGTACTTAGAAATGAAGTTGTGCTAACATGACAAAAATAATTTTAGGGAGATATATAACGTTTAACTTAGTTAGATTTTCGATTTTATGCCCATCAGAACCCTTCAATTTTTTTTATATCGCGTGTTAACAAATTTTGCAAAAAAGAAGTGATTATTGTGATTGGTGTGCAAAGTATGATTTTTTTTTTATAATAACAATTGCATAAATAACGCATTTGCATTTGTCTCCGGTTGTTTTATTTGAACTAAAATATTATTATACAAAGTTATCATGGTTTTGTCCATTATATTAGACAGCCTGCCAAAAGCAAAGCAGCTCATGTAAAAATCAGAGGGATGTTTTTTAATCTTTTTATTGCTTAAATGATGGGAATATAAGCTCAAAAAAATTGTCCACGATTATTCTAGGCAAGCCATTGAAAGGGTTAATAAGCGAACCTTTACAAACAAAATAATCGGGAATTTCTATGATATCTTCATCTCCATTTCCTAACTTGAGTAGCCAATCGCTAAAACTTGGATCAGAAGACTGAACGTTGTGATTTAATTCTAGCAATTCCAATTGACACCAACGTCACTGAATGTAATAATTGCTGTTCAGTTTATGCAGACCGAATAGGTTCTGGTTCTGTTAACTGAGAAGCACTGTAATAGCAAGACATGATGTTTGATGTATAGTAGTTGAGGAAAATGACGATTGTCTTCAAGTACAAAGATTTCCAATACATAATTTAAGAATAGTTGCTGGTCCAGACTGAACAGGTTCTAAAAAGTATAGTACGTACAAAAATTTCAAATAGATAATTTTACAACAGGTTCTGGTCCAGGTCGAACAGGTTTTAATAAGTACAGTACTTACAAAGATTTCAAATAGATAATTTTACAACAGGTTCTGGTCCAGGATGAACAGGTTTTAAAAAGTACAGTACGTACAAAGATTTCAAATGGATAATTTAGAAGAGGTTCTGGTCCAGGATGAACAGGTTTTAAAAAGTACAGTACGTACAAAGATTTCAAATAGATAATTTTACAATAGGTTCTGGTCCAGGCTGAACAGGTTTTACGATATAGAGCAAAAGGTTTAGTAAGTACAAACATTTCAAATGAATTATTTATAACTGGTCATGGTCCACGCTGAACATGTTTTACGATATAGAGCACGGAGCAGGACGCTTGCCTTTTATATATTAAGATAATTTACATATTTAATTAGGCCTGTTGATTCTGAAAGAAAATATTTTTTTTGTGTTGCAGCGATTTAGTTTGGTTAAGGTTGCCAACCAATGCCAATGCTAATTACTGTTGATAGCAATTTTTTTTCATTATTGTTATATTTTAAGTGTTTCAAACGAATAATGAAAGGATAAAAGCTACTAGCCAGTAGTTAATGTGTTCGCATTATAATTTTTTTAATCATAGTATAAAAAATATATTTACCATTGTCAACTATTTCATAGATATTTTTTCAATCACTTAAGCGATATTCAGTGATTGATATTTGCTGTGATGTCCTTGTGGTGTCCAATGAGAGTGTGTTTTTAAAACATTGAAAGAAAAATATTAGTAAACTTGGGGATTAGTTTTTTAAGAACAATTTTGTGAAAGGTTAGAATTCATGGCAAGAGAAGTTTTTGTATGACGAGATAGGTCGAATTTATAAGAAAATAATCAAAATTTTAATGATCATAAAATTATAAAATTATCATTTATAATATTTAAAATTATCGATGTTTGAAAACTAAAATAATAAGCAGACTTTGAATTTTAAGTTGTTAATAATTTAAAATGTTTCTTATTTGCTGACATTTTCTTTTGAGTATCAAAAGCTTGTCAATTAAAATGTTTTTTCAACAATTATTTTTCACGGACACGTACTACCATACATACATTCAAGCTTACTTGCCAACGTATGTACTTTTACAGAGTACAACAACATCAACAGCAGCAGAATAAATGCCTACAGTAATTAAGGGAAAAATACTGCTTTTTAAAGGATTCTTTCATCAATTTATTTTCATATCAATTAACAGCGCAAATGAGGAATGACATACTTAAAAAATGTATAAAAAAAGAGATAAAGAAATAAATTCAATGCACAAATGTTTCAGGCTGAATGTCCTTTGACATATGTAGAGTTCGTGAGGGAAGGGATTTATTTCGAGAAACTTAACACTTGATATTTACAAAAATATTACAAATTAAATTCAAAAAGCCAAACTTGTATAAATTCGTGGTTGTTCAATTCAATCATGCTCACAATCAGTTTTAATGAGTTATCAGTTATTCTTTGAATAGATGTCTTAGAGGACGAACATGTGAACGCTAGGGACCTTTGATTGATTTCGAAATAACAAGAAATCCCATTTATATATTTTTTTTTGCCTTCATTGTGGTTTCTAACTCATTCTATAGCGCGCGCACGGCACCTGGACACAATGTAGCCTATCATTCTTAAAGCTCGTCGCAACATCTGTCAGCAATCGAAATGACTAACACAATGTAAAAAACCATGCAACTTATTGTCAGATTTTGCCGTATCAATACTTAGTTCAATTCACAATCTCTCAAGAGCAACATCTTTTGTTGCGAACGAAGATGAATCGGCAGATGGTGATGTATCTATTCTCTTATCGAAAAAAGCGAAATAAAGTAAGGCAAGAAAGAAATTTATTGAGCTCGATTTATTAAAAGTTTACTTTTAAATTTAGTCGGATGAAAAAATTAAATTTTCTACCTGCAACATAAAAACTGTATTTTTACAACTTAAAACTAATATCAATTTCGTCACGAGCAAGTATTTTATATATCGATGGTTAAGCGCACAAAAGTGATAAGTGAAAAATTTCAAATGTTCAGAAACGTCGATTTTGTTTCTAAATTTCAATACATTTCAGTAGAAAACACAAATTTCAACTGTACTCTGAGCAGCATCCATTGGCTATGCATTTTCAAGAAATTTACACAAGGTAGATATTATATTGTGGTACAGTGGTACAGCGGTACAGTGGTGACCGTGGCATGCAGGTTAAGTGTGTGGCTTAGCATGTTCGGAGCCCGGGTTCGATCCCCAGCCGCGGCGGAAAGTTTTTTTCAATAAAAAATTTTTCTGATCGGCCACTACCTCTCTGCAGACAATGGCAAACCTCAGAGAGTAAATAATGCCATGTAAAGCTTCTTGAGAACATAAACTTTAGCCGTTCGGAGTCGGCATAAAACATGTAGGTCCAGTTCTCGGTCAATTGTGTGCAAACATTTAATAACACACACAACACAATTGATCATAAGAAGCTCGGTCAAAGTCCTTTCAAGGGCTGAAATGGCCAATTTGTTTTTTTGTTTGTTTTTTTTTTTTTTTTTAGATATTATATTGGTGATTTGGAAAATCCGGTAAGCCTATTTTTGTCAAAAGGTCACTTATCACTTAAGTGAGCTTAACCATCGATATACAGTGGCGACAACATAAATAGCACGCACTCACTCATTTAAATTCTTGTTCGAAAAATGAGTGTTAAAATTTGGAGCTGGACATTCTTTTTCAGATTTTGTGATAAGTAACATTTAAGAAGCTAACTGTGAGCTACAGGAATAAAACTTGGTAT
Source organism: Tetanocera ferruginea (assembly GCA_958299015.1). Taxonomy (NCBI): domain Eukaryota; kingdom Metazoa; phylum Arthropoda; class Insecta; order Diptera; family Sciomyzidae; genus Tetanocera; species Tetanocera ferruginea. The sequence continues at coordinate 37,444,925 of OY282641.1, forward strand.
GTGTGCATTTTTCATCAACATTTCAATGCATATAAAATATAGGCTTCATCAGCCTACAGACACGCCCATTTTCAATAATTTTACTGTCTTTGAAGAAGTATGTTTAGGGTATTTCAACGTTGGCCTAAACCGACTTTAGACTTTCTTTACTTGCTACTCTTGATTTTATGTTTATTAAAAAAAACAAAACAAATTGGCCATTTCAGCCCTTGAAAAGACTTTGACAGAGCTTCTTATGATCAATTGTGTTGTGTGTGTTATTAACCCTCTAATGCTGGATTCTAAAATAATGAGCAAAAATTATGAGAATAATTTTTTTAGGGTAAATTTGGGTCTCTGATTTCAAAAAAATGCATTGCTAGTCAGTACAAACAATCGTTTACCTTCTATGTGACAAAATATAAATAAGTACCTTGAGGCACTCTTGAGGCTTTAGTGGTAAAAAAACAGAACATTTTTAGTGACTACTGTATGATGGGTTTTATTGAAAACAATTGTTATGATAGTCAAAAAAACAATTTTTATTATTAGAACAGCATAAATGAAGCTTGCATTTGGAACAAAAACATTGCGTTTGAGATTTTTTGCAGTGCTTGCACCATTTTTTGCCACCCTCCCTATCTTGCCAGGCAGGATAATGATTTATGTTGTCATATCGGATATCTGCAACAGGATGAATAGTTTTGCTCCCAATTTTTTATGTACTTGGTTGTGGAGAACTTGCTGTAGATGTTCGATACAATCCACCACTGGGCCGACCAGCTGACTGTTTTGCTTGATAGGCAACTAGGCCTGCAGCGATCTCCTCCCGAAATTCTGGTAATTCAATCATCTTTTTTCATTTTTCTCTGAAAACGTGTTGGAGTCATTCAATTTATATCTTTCAATGCGTCTATGCAATAGATATGCATTCGTGGCCGTCATATCAATTAAATGGTAAAATAACAGAATCGTCGCATCTCATCATATTGCCGTAGGTGATGCTTCAATTTTGTACCACACATTTGTTCATCGACGCAAAGGCGAGGTTGTTTTGGCACTGAATCGAATCTTATGTTGAATTCGTCAGCAAAGTTCCTTATGCGATACAAAGGGTCGTAGCCTGGTTGACCTTTTTTCACCCGTTCGTTTTCATCACGTAGTGATAAGTATTGTTTTATTGTTTCGAATTTGGTGCGGGTCATGCAATTACTAATTGGTGCAAATGGATGTTTACCCCAGTAGCTCCTCAGATTTGGATACCGATATAAGGACATATATATCAAAATGACAATATAGTGGTGTATGTCATGAACGTCTACCTTGAAATGTGTGTTGATGTTTTCTACAACAGCTGCGCGATTGGTTTCTTCCACAATCATTTCAATTAAGTCCATCGTAAAGAAATATCGAAATATTTGCATTGGAGTCTGAAGTACTAATACTTCATCTGGCAGTGAAGTATCTCCTTGAAAAGCTACTTCATTTACGTGCAACTGCATTGATTGTTGGCGCCAAATTATTTTTGCAAACTCTTTGCTATCTTTCTTTATAGAATCCATACCTGAAAAATAATTGTTTTTATCGAAAAAGCAATTTCGTAAAAATGCATCTTACCAGAACCATTGAAGCCGCCAGACGAAGGAAGAAATGTGGGTCCAGACGTTTCAATCGATGGCAACGGCGATCGAGGTCTTTTCAACCGTACATTCAATGTTGTGGCTTGAGCATCATGATTTATGTGACTAGTGCCTACTATAGCCACTGCTGCATTTTCCGATTCAATAAAATCTATTTCGGGATCACCATTTTCACTGGATTCACTGGATTCACTACTTTTCTCTTCATTTTCGACCGACTCAAATAGTTTCTCTAACTGTTCATCGGTTAAATCACATAACTTAAAACGTTTATGCACTCGCTCTGCCAGTTCTGTGTATTTCTATGTAAAAAGAAATTGAATCAAAATTTACTCTTTAATGCCCAAGAGTGCCTCAAGGCACTCATCACCAAAACACTACTCCAAACCGTAACTTACCTTTATTCACAAAAATTAAACTTCAAAATAATAAAACACAAGTTTATATATTAGAAAACTTGTGTTTAGCGGCCATGCGGAGAAGCACGAGTTTGGATGCGGATTTGTAGTTGGCAAGAGAATACGGCATCATGTCCTGCGATTCACTCCTGTGAACGAACGACTTGCCATAATCCGCTTCAAGGCAAAATTTTTTAACATAAGCCTAATATGTGCGCACGCTCCGACAGAAGAAAAAGATGACGAGACCAAAGAAAGTTTTTACGAGCGCCTTGAAGACGCATACGAGCGCTGCCCCCGTCATGATATAAAAATCGTGCTTGGTGACTTCAACGCCAAGGTGGGTAAGGAAAACATATTTGGTCTTACAGTCGGAAAGTTCAGCCTCCACGACAACACATCCGATAACGGAATGAGGTTGATTGACTTCGCCGGTCGTAACATGGTCGTAAGTAGCACTAGATTCAAGCATCTCAATATTCATAAGGCCACTTGGCTGTCCCCTGATCAAAAAACATGCAACCAAATTGATCACGTTTTGATTGACGGAAGGCACTCTTCCAGTGTACTAGACGTACGCACGATCCGTGGTGCTAACATAGACTCGGATCATTATCTTGTCGCAGCCGAGATCCGCACACGTCTGTGCGCAGCTAAGAATGCTCGCAATCCTACACAAAGAAAGCTAGACGTCGACAAGCTGCAGTCAAAACGGACGGCAGAAGCTTTCGCTACTCGACTCTCACTCCGATACTATATGCGGACAGTTCACGCACATATCCCACTCTATGCGTACGACTGCCGAAGAGGTGATAGGCTACCACCGCCCTCGCCGAAACCAGTGGCACGACCAGGAGTGTCGCGACGCCACTGCTGAGAAGGACATCGCCTACAAAGCCACCCTGCAGTCGGTTGTAACGCGTGCTGTTAAGGAGCGATACCGATAGAAGAGGAGGGAAGAGAGAGGCATTTTCAGGCGAAAAAAACGAGAGGCGGAAATGCGTGAGTGCGAGAAAATTGATATGCATGGCGACAGGAATGAGACTCGAAAATTTTTCGAAAAAATAAGACGCCTGGCCGATGGTTTTAAGACCGGAGCCTCTTCCTGCAAGGTCGAGAATGGGAATCTAGTGACAGATATCCAGAGTACACTGATGTTATGGAGGGAGCACTTCTCCAGACTTTTAAATGGCGACGCTGACAACAATCTCGCCAGTGGAGATGATATCCCGGAAACCCCAATTATGGATGACAGCGTTGAAGTTCCGCTGCCTGACTATAATGAGGTCTTAACAGCTATAGCTCGGCTTAAAAACAACAAAGCCGCAGGAGCCGATGGCCTACCAGCTGAGCTGTTTAAGACCGGTGGCGAAGCTCTGTTTAAATGCATTCACAGACTTCTATGCAGAATATGGTCGGAAGAATGCATTCCAGATGATTGGAACCTCAGTGTGCTCTGCCCAATCCACAAAAAAGGCGATCCCACCATTTGCGCCAACTACCGTGGGATTAGCCTTCTTAATATCGCATATAAGGTCCTGTCGAGCGTATTGTGTGAAAGACTGAAGCCCATCGTTAACCAACAGATTGGACCTTATCAGTGTGGCTTCAGACCTGGAAAGTCCACCATCGACCAGATCTTCACGCTCCGACAAATCATGGAAAAGACCCTCGAAAAACAAATCGATACACACCATCTTTTTGCCGATTTCAAAGACACCTTCGACAGTCCAATAAGGAGTCACCTATATGCCATCATGTCTGAATTTGGTATTCCTGCGAAGCTAATACGTCTTTGCAGGATGACACTGAACAACACTAGCAGTGCAGTGAAAATCGGGAAGGACCTCTCCCTTCCTTTCGATACCAAGCGAGGTTTCAGACAAGGTGATTCCTTATCGTGCAACTTTTTTAATATAGTCATGGAGAAGATCATCCGAGCTGCTGACCTGAGACGCAGCGGCACAATTTTCTATAAGAGTATTATGCTGCTGGCGTATGCTGATGATATTGACATCATTGGTCAAACATTGGTCAAAATACGCGTGAAGTCAGTGCAGCATTCTCCAGGCTAGAAAAAGAGTCTAATCGAATGGGTCTTGTAGTGAACGCAGATAAAACGAAGTATCTTGTGTCAACAAACAAACAGTCCCACCGTCTTGGAAACCACGTAACTGTTGACAACACCTCCTTTGAAGTAGTGAAGGACTTTGTTTACCTGGGATCCAGCATTAACTCTTCCAACGATATCAGTATTGAGATTAAGCGAAGGATAACTCTTGCCAACAGGTGTTACTTTGGGCTCAGTAGGCAATTGAGAAGCAGAGCTCTCTCTCGACGAACAAAACTGACGCTCTATAAGTCAATAATCATGCCCGTCCTACTATACGCATCACAAACCTGGACGCTGAGCAGCTCTGATGAAAGGACTTTGGGAGCGTTCGAGAGAAAAATCCTTCGCAAGATCTATGGTCCAATCTGCGTCAATGGCGAGTACCGAATACGATGGAACCATGAGCTGTATGAGCTATATGCCGACATCGATATAGTCAAGCGTATTAAAATAGAGCGGCTTCGCTGGCTAGGTCATGTCGAGAGAATGAACGACGAAGCTCCAGCGAAAAAGATATTGGATTCGGTACCCAGTGGTGGCCAACGCAGACGAGGAAGACCGCATCTCCGTTGGAAAGACCAGGCATTGGATAACCTGACAACGCTTGGAGTTTCCAACTGGCGCCAGCAAGCGCACGACAAAAGAGGCTGGCGAAAATTCCTAGACCAGGCCAAAACCGACCAACGGTTGTAAGCGCCATCTAAGTAAAGTAAAAGTATATATTAAAAAAAAAATTATGTTTGCGATCGAGAATCTGGAAAACACTGAAAACGGTACTTGATACCTCAGCATGCACCTGCACAATTGTTTTGTTTGCAAATCCACGTGCCTAGCACAAAGTGGAATAAAAGTGATAGAAGGGTGCTTTTAAAAGCTAGAAAAGCTTTTACAGATATTTTTCTACATCTGTTAGCAACTGTGAAAAAAAGCTTCTTTACTAAAAAAGTTGTTACATTTGAAAAGAAGGAGACTTTTGTGAAGAGTGCCTTAAGGCACTCTTAAGCATTAGAGGGTTAAATGTTTGCACACAATTGACCGAGAACTGGACCTACATGTTTTATACCGACTCCGAACGGCTAAAGTTCATGTTCTCAAGAAGCTTTACACGGAATGGTTTACTCTCTGAAGTTTGCCATTTTCTGCAGAGAGGTGGTGACCGATCAGAAAAATTTTTTATTGAAAAAAACTTTCCGCCGCGGCTGGGGATCGAACCTGGGCTCCGAACATGCTACGCGACACACGTAACCTGTATGCCACGGTCACCACTAATTTATGTTTATTATTATTATACCCTAAACCTGAAAGGTCAGGGTATATTAACTTTGTGCAAACGTTTGTAACGCATAGAACGAAGCGAGTCCGGTATAGAAAAGTATATATATTCTTGATCAGCGTCACCACGTGAGTCGAGCTATCCATGTCCGTCCGTCCGTCCGTCCGTCCGTCCGTCTGTCCGTCTGTGTGTTGTCCGTATACACAGGATAAGAAGAAGGAGCAGAGATAATTGGATGAAACTTGGTACACATGGCCCCATAGACCCAAGGATCTGCACTATTGAATATTTTTAGAATCCGCCCACGGACACGCCTACCTCCCGTACAACGCGAAAATTGAAAACTGCATAATTCAGCTTATAATTAGCCTACAACAATAAAATTTGGTATGTATTTGTTTTGTATTAACACAAAGATGTCTTTGCAAAATGGACGTCATCTGCTTACGGACACGCCCACCTCCCATACAACCCAAAAATTGAAAACGCAATAAATAAGCCTCTGTTTAACCTACAGAGCTGAAATTTGGCACATGTGTTTGGTATGACAAAACAAAGACGGTTTTGAAAAATGGACGTCATCCGCCTACGGACACGCCTACCTCCCATACAACGCGAAAATTGAAAACTGCATAACTCAGCTTATAATTAGCCTACAACAATAAAATTTGGTATGTATGTGTTTTATATTAACACAAAGATGTCTTTGAAAAATGGACGTCATCCGCTTACGGACACGCCCACCTCCCATACAACCCAAAAATTGAAAACGCAATAAATAAGCCTCTGTTTAACCTACAGAGCTATATTTTGGCACATATTTTTTTTGTAGTAAAACAAAGATGGTTTTGAAAAGTGGACATCATCCGCTCACGGACACGCCTACCTCCCATACAACGCGAAAATTGTAAACTGCATAACTCAGCTCATAATAAGCCTACAACAATAAAATTTGATATGTATGTGTTCTATACAAACAAAAAGATGTCTTCGAAAAATGGACGTCATCCGCTCACGGGCACGCCCACCTCCCATACAACCCAAAAATTGAAAACGCAATAAATAAGCCTCTGTTTAACCTACAGAGCTAAAATTTGGCACGTATGTTTTTTATGACAAGACAAAGATGGTTTTGAAAAATGGACGTCATCCGCCTACGGACACGCCTTTTTCCCATACAACCCAAAAAGTTCTAAACTCAATAAATAAGGTTATGTTTGTCATAGAGAAATTAAATTTGGTATGCATGTATTTTATACGAAAACTAAGGTGTGTTCCAAAATTGGAAGTAATCCGTCCATGAACACGCCCACTTCCCATAGCGAAAGCACAATAAAGGCATTAACTGTGAGCTACAGGAATACAACTTGGTATGTGTAAATTTTTCATCAATATTTAAATGCATATAAAATATAGGCTTCATCCGCCCTTGGAGACGCCCATTTACAATAAAAATTTTTTGTTTTTGAAAAGTGGGTTTAGGGTATTTCATAGTCGGCCTAGACCGACTTTAGACTTTCTTTACTTGTTATTATTATTAATTGATTTTCACTAGTACAATAAGAACCATGTTCTTTTCAAGTACAAAGCATGATACATGTAATTTGCTTAAGATTTAAGGGGGGTATGGTTTTGAGGGTGCAAAAAAAGTTCGTACAACTTGTTTGCGAGATATCTCTATAAATAGACGTGGCAAAAGGTTTAGAATAGCTCAAAATCGACCATTTGGAAAAACACGGTTTTCTTCAAAATTTTTTCAACCAAGGAAACAGTTGTGCTCGAGGGACTCCTCCAAATCCGAAAAGGTTGGTCTTATCGCAGAACCAAAAATTTCGTGTCAAAAACTACAACAGTGTAATAAATAGTGACCGGACCTTTAGCCCAAACAAATAAAAAATCAACATATCAGCAGAGGTCGACGAAATATTATATTATTAAAAATATTTTCAAATTCCGTCCTCATAGACACGATTTGGTAAAAAATAAATACAGAAAAAAATAAAAATTTCCAATTTTTTCCATTTTACCTGAGCAGGTAATATTTTTTCCAGAAATATATTTTAAAGTTAGTGGTCGAAAAATTGACCAGCGGACTAAAATGAGTTAAATAACATAAATTTGATGATTTATTACAATAAATTTTAAACTATATATTAAAATTTAATATCGTGTGCTCATTACTCCGAATCAGACTTGATTTCAATCGATATTTTCCTTACATTTTGCCTCGCTAACTAAAAGCTAATCTGAGGTTCTTTCCTTCATTTAGAAAGAAATCATGGTGTAACTTGGCAGCAGTTTCTTGGCTTGGCGTCACTATGTCTACAATGTTTTTCTGTTGCTTACGTAAGTTGTTCTGTGCCATCGACTTAATGAGTGCTAAATTAGATTAAATGCACATTGGTTGGCATTCTGTTGTGATGCTCTAGGATTTCCATGTTTTTTTTTTTTTTAAACACAGCACATTAGATGAAGTTCATTAACTTTGCGCCACGATAAAAGGTTTTTGTTTATCTGCTTTAAATGAAGTTAACTAAACTGAGAGCCAAATTAACAGGAAGAACTACGTTTAAATTTTTTTCTTTGCCAAAGTCAGTTAAAGTTTTTTTTCTAAATTAAAACTAAATTTTTAACGAATTTTAAAAAGTATGTGCCATTACAATTGTGGTTTATAATGAACAAGTTTAAAAAATAAAAACTTCTTTACATCATTTTTGTATTATTATTTATAATTTAATCCCCTTGTTGTTAAACTGCATTCAATGAATCATCACTAAATTAATTAATGATGCGTCTCTCTTTTACACATTTTTTTGACTAATTGTCATTAACTTCCCTATACCATGTGCTCATGAGCTCATGCGGCGAGTCAATTCAAACGCGACAGGAATGCACTACAAAAAAAGTTCATCCTTTTTTTTTTTGGTTTGTATATTATATTTTTTTTTTTTTTTTAATTCTGTTTTGTTTTGTTTTGTTTTGTTGCTGTAACCACAGCTTGTCAGCGCATACAAATTCAATTAAAGCCAGATAATTTGTCAATTAAATTTCCAACAACAATCAATTAAAATTAATGACTTTGTTGCTGTATTATAAAACAAAAAAACAAAAGTTGATATAATTTGTTTGCTTATTTTTATTTTGATTCCATAATCAATTACATGCAATTCACATGCTTGTGGCAAATAAAATTTATATTTATAAAAATTAACATTGAGAAACAAAAAATTAATTACAATTTATGTGATGTAAAACGGTTTTTCCAGCCATCGATATAAATTTATAAATTGTAAATTAGTTTTGTTAAGCTGCTGCTTAAAACTACGGATGCTTTTTTCTTTCTCAATAGTTTATTTAGCAGTTTTGCGAAAAACATAATCTTATGTATTAGATTTCTTATAATTTTCAGATTTGAATCCAATATAGCGATGGTACTTAGCACTTTAGTTAAGATTCCAAAATTTCGAAGTCGAGGCTAAACTTATTATCATAGAAATCTCATGCTACAAAAATGGTGTAAATTACACCATTTTGCCTGTCAAAAATTAATTCTGAGCTAACTAAATTTGAATGTAGTTTTTAAGTTCAAATTAAAGGAAATTTTATGATAATTATTATATTAGTAACTATTTTGTACGATACAGCACCAGATCAGACATCAAGTATTGAATGCGATTATTTTACTAAAAATAATCGTAGTCGGCGGATATGGCCCGTGAGTGGCGTAGACAGCTATTCGTTCTGGGAGGGGTCCGGAAAAAAGTTAAGTTAAATATATAATTGTAAGCGTACCCATTAAGAGTATGGAATTTTCAAAAGTGAAATTTGTTCACTCCCCGCGAACTTTCCTGTAGAATGGGTGTTAAAAATAAGATTTGCAAAAATAAACTTGATCTGGGGCCTGTTTCTCAAAAAATACAAGTCTTGTAATACAACAGAAATACTTGTAAAACGGAAGTTTTTTACAAGTATCTGTTTCTGGAATCTAAACTTGTAGGATACAAGTAACAAGTCTATTTGACGTATTTACAAGTGTCAAAAAGACTTTTAAATTAATTCTGTTTCTCAAAACTTGTTTTGAAACTTCTAGCTTGTGATCAAGTGTCAAAAATTTCGACAGTCTTGCAAGTCTCTTTAAAATAGTTACAAGTTGGAAACACAAAATTTTAATAAATACCCAATACTAAAAAGAGTAAAAAATGTGGTCAAGTGATTCAAACAGTGAGGAGGAAGTTATACTTATTATAATTGTAATTGTAATAATTATAATTATAATAATTATGGATATTTTGAGATGTCCTATGAATTCAATGAGAGGTTTCGCCTCTTATCACATAAATCTTGTGAATCTATTATCTTGTGAATATATTATTATTATCCATTGGATGGGAACAGGATCTCAGTACCATGCAATTGGAGATAATAAATGCATAATAAATGAAAAGTATACAGCTGTTGTTAAATTTGTCAGTTGCAAAATGTTGCCAGATTGGTGTTTTCCGCATTGTGGGTGAAACTTGTATTTATTACAACAATAGTAAAAGTGGTAATAATATTTTAATATATAATTTTAATATTTTACTTTTAATGGATTTATTCGTATTTACTTGATTATGTTCTTTTGATAAACAAGTAATATCTATCTCTTTTGCGCTATAAATTGTGTTTTGGCCACAGCGTGTAACATATTAAGGATATTCAAATCTCTGCATAAGTGCTGCGTAACTGCCTAACTGAAAACTTTTTACGAAATGCAAGTTTTTTATATGAACTTTAACAAACGATTTGCGTAAAACTTTACGCATGAAATTTGATGCGTATTGCGTTTAATTGGAGTGCGTAAATAGCTGCCCTGTCATAATCGTTTATAAATTGTTCTTTCAAACGATCCAACAATGTTGAAAGTGATTTATTTTAAAACTAAGAACAATGAATGCAATACATGTTACAAATGTTCAAGAATCTTTCAAGCTACGCAGTTAATTTTATGCTAAATATGAAGGTGCGTTCATGTCAATTCAGGGGCGGATCTGGAAAAAATCTTGGGGGGGGTAAATTATCAAAGACACATTTTCGATTTGAGAAAATTTTGCCTTTTTTCAAATTGATAAATTGTACTTTTTTGAATTGAAATTATTGAATTGTTTAAGAAGCATTTTTCCCAGATACATACACGTACATTTCCGTATTAATTTATTACTCCCTTTTTCTGAAATAATATCTCAGCGAAAATTAAATAAAAACTCTAAATCTAACCAGAGCAGCCCACGTAAAATTGTGAAATTTGTTCGTCTTTGAACGTCGATATCTTCGTAACTGTCGAATATATTGTTATTGAATGTGCAAAAATTGAAAGGTCTAGTATTTCTTCATTGAAATCAGTCATAGTAAAACAAATCGGTAGATCAATATAATAGATATAGCAATATTATCAGAAAAAAAACTGATTATCATGTTTTTGCCTAAAACTCAAAAACTCGAACTGATGGAGAAAAATGGAGTACATATTTGATATCAGCAGCCAAAATTCATTCGGGATTGTTTATCGAGATCTCTGCACCTTTCATAAATCTTAATTTTGTTACTGACAAAATCATCGCAAAATTATCAATAATTTCGTTAATATTTATTTAAAATTCTCTAAGAATATGCAATAATGCGAGTCCATTCAATCGTTCTCAATTCGAATGGAACCTATTTTTAATCGTCGCAGTGTAGAAAAACTTCGCTCAGCTGTTTCTACACTGATAGGAAGCGTGGCAAAGATAGCAAACGTTATAGAAATTAGTAGAAAAATGTCATTATTACAAAGAGTAAAAACGGCGTTAATATCATTAACATTAGTTTCGCTCTCTTATTTAAACTGCCAAATTTTAAGTTCATGAAATAATTGAATTTGAATTAGTTCCTTACTAAAAGTGGACTAAAAGTGGCAGTTTTATTTCATGAAAGTCGGTTGTGGTAATTTGGTTGGTTTGTTGTAATTAGAATTACTAGTACCGCCCTGGGGTCGCAAATCGACCAATTTTTGTTTGTTTATTTATAGTTGTATAAAATAGTCGGTGCACTCCTTCTCCGCACTCTAATTCATTTAAAACAGAATTATCAAAATCGGTTGAAAAACACGGGAGAAAATGGTTCTTTACCGTTTTCCCTACGCCTATTTATATACAAATGAAGTTAAAGTAGGCTTGAAAAATTTCAGAATTCCAAACAATTTAGAATTAACTCAAACAAAAATAATTGTATGCAACAAATTATTTGCGCAGTTGATACAATTTTAGCAACTTTAACCTAACATTAATTCACTTCAAAACAACCCTGTTATAAAGGGTGTTTTTTTAAGAGCTTGCTGATTTAAAATTTAAATAAAACACATGCCAAATTATGAAATAGCCAAAAACATTTTATTTGGTAGATCATTTCTTGGCATTTAACATTTAAATATAATTTCGGGCATATGGCCACCACGAATATTTTGCACAAAGGGCATTCTGGAGGTCCACTTTGCTACCCAAAAGTCTTTGAGGGCGTATTTCAACATCCATATCTTGAAGATTTAGCAACAAAAATTCATTGATCATGGTTCTGTATCGATTTCTATCCACGGTTACGCGTCGTCCTTCCTCATTTTCAGAGACAAATCGATAAATTAACGTTTTCTTCGACACTGGCCTCAACGACAGCAATATTTTCTTCTGTACGCACTCTTCTCATTCTTCTCGGTGGCTTGGAATCCAAAAGAGTGAATGTAGACCAAAATTTGGTAATTACGTTCTTTATGGTGGTCTCAGACGGACGATTTTGTGCACCATAAAATTCGCGAAGTGCTCTATAAACATTTTTAATTGAACACTCTTTTTGAAAATAAATTTCCACGATTTGGAAGCGTTGTTCTGGAGTTAACCTCTTCATGATGATTTGCCAAACAATACTGAGTAGAGACGTATTTAACTGTCAAACTGTCAAAACAACTGTCAGACAATAGAGTAATCCATATTGAAAAAAAAAACCTCATAAAAAAACACCCTTTATATCATATATGTCAAAAAGTATTACAGATGTATATAATATTTTCATAAGTACTGAATATAGCTGAAATATTTCTAAGAAATAATTTAACTGATGATGAAATAATTGAAGTAAAAAAAACTATTGGATTTTACATTGTTTGAAATTTTTTTTGAAAATTTGTAAAGTGAAAACTGAAAGTACAAGCACGTATTGTTTTTTATGGTAAAATTCGTTGGTACATAGGTTGCAAAAAAGTTTGGCAGGTTTTCAGTAAAAATTTAGAAGAATAAAATATTTTAAGTGGCAACTTTGGTCTGCATAGCCAAATCTTAATTGCGCTCATAAAAAATCAAAATCAATGTTGCTTGTTCAATGATTTCATATAAATGGCATTTTTAAACTAATCGTTACTATTTTGCAGAAATATAATTATTATAAAGCAAACACTTACGCTGAGGTAGTGACTTCAAGTTTTTTATTTGTAAGTAATAACGCGTCTTTAAAGTTGATTGTTTAAAAAATTGCTGTAAATTTGAGAACATAACGATCTGTTACTTTATTTTCCAGCTCATTTTAAAAAAAAGCGAAGTTACTACCTTGACGTAAGTGTTTGCTTTACATATAATTATATTTTGGTTTGTCATACAAGCAAAGGTTACAAGCAAAATGGTCATACTCTTCTCGCATCGCTTCATAAAAACGTCATCTACGCGCAAATGACCACAAAACAAAAATAAAAAAATTTTTTTTTATATACTTTAATAATTGTTGAAATCAATAAAAAAACTAGAGTTAAACAATGTCTCTGACCATTTTTTTTTAGTATTCTTTCAAAACACGCCTTCAGAATCGCTTATGTATACATAAAAGTACCCTTAAGCTGTGGGAATAATTATTTTCTCCAAATAAAGTATTAAAAAAGAAGTATTTGAAAGTTCTTGGGGGGGGGTAATTACCCCCTTTACCCCCCCTTGTATCCGCGCCTGTGTCAATTCAATATACGCAAAGTACGCAATACGCAAACCTACGCAGTGACTTGAATCCCCTTATTCATTGTCTCAATATATTTCTTTAAGAACGCAGTATATTCAAGTTCCGATGTATACATAAATATACAATCTGGTAGCTATGTTACTTTATAGACGCCAAAATCTGAATAAAAAGCTATTCTAGACGTGTAAAAAAATTACAAGAATTGTGAACTTTTTTGAGAAACAGGTTTTACACGCACTTGTAGAAAATACAAATGTGGTGATCGTGGCATGCAGTTTAAGTGTGTGGCTTAGCATGCTGGGAGCCCAGGTTCGATCCCCAGCCGCGGCGAAAAGTTTTTTTTTAATAAAAAATTTTTCTAATCGGTCATCACCTCTCTCCAGACAATGGCAAACCTCAGAGAGTAAATAATGCCATGTAAAGCTTCTTGAGGGCATGAACTTTAGCCGTTCGGAGTCGGCATAAAACATGTAGGTTCAGTTCTCGGTCAATTGTGTGCAAACATTTAATAACACACACAACACAATTGATCATAAGAAGCTCGGTCAAAGTCCTTTGAAGGGCTGAAATGGCCAATTTGTTTTTTTTTTTAGAAAATACACTTGTAACTTGTAATTTGTGAGCTTATGAACTTGTAGTTTTGAAAAACAGGCCCCTGGTGAACACAGAAAATTCAATCGCAGAAACATTTTTTTTTGTTATTGCAAAGAATCAATTGACAACAACTTTCACATATGGCTGATGGCTCTGGGGGGAGGGGGGTCCGGACCCGTGGATGGCCCCCATTTCTACGCCACTGTGGCCCGTGTTACTTTTTCGTAAACAAAAAAAATATTTAAGAAGAACAACCGTTGTTGTCTTATTTGCACAGTCTGGTTCAATTTTGTAAATATTTTTTCCGTTGATTTCTAAAACTTGAACGAAAGAAAATCCATGAGCAGTCAGTATTAATATGTTTCGTTTTTTTTTATTTTTTTTATTGAAACTTTAATTTTATTATTTTTGGATTGCATTGTTAAAATAAATCTTTCTGTGGTTTCATAAGAAGAGTAAATTGAAATCTAGACATATTGCAGAAGTAGGCTGAAATTAAGTATAAATTAAAGATTTTCTGAGGAATCAATTTTGGATTATCTAACTATATCAATCAATTCTATAGTATACCAGCAAGAATATCAATTCCGAATACAAGAAAGGAATTCTCCATATAACTTTCTTAAAACTTATTTATCAATAGAGTAAGTCGTTGACATACTTTGTTTCTGTATTATGGAAACATTGTCTTAATTCTAAATAAGGATATGATATGATGATAGAGAAGATACAATTAAGGTATTCACAAGGTGTGCTATCACGTCTTATTGTCCTTATATTTTAAAATGTTTTCAAATTTCTGACATTTGAAAACGTGCTCCATACAAAACGTGCTTAAGTATTACAACACTAAAACCTTTGTTTATTGTGGTGTTGTAACCAAACAGCTGTTTAAACCCTAAACCTGAAAGGTCAGGGTATATTAACATTGTGCAAACGTTTGTAACGCATAGAACGAAGAGAGTCCGGTATAGAAAAGTATATATATTCTTGATCAGCGTCACCACCTGAGTCGAGCTATCCATGTCCGTCCGTCTCTCCGTGAGTCTGTCCGTCTGTGTGTTGTCCGTATGCACAGGATAAGAAGAAGGAGTTGAGATAATTGGATGAAACTTGATACACATGGTCACATGGACCCAAGGATCTGCACTATTGAGTAGCACCAATAATCGGTTAAGAAATGTCTGCTATAATATATGTAAATGGTAATTCACGTCGTAAATTTAAGTTTAAAGTTAATAATTTTTTCCGAATGTAGATATTGTTGTGCCGTTAGCAGCTTGAAGTTTTTAATCAGATTTATGTCTATTAATTTTGAATTTTAAGGCAGGAAGTACGGATACTTCCGCTCCGCTGTCAATAAGAAAATTTAATTTTTTTGACGGGTCGAATACGAAAAGACGACGTGTTAATGTGACGGGTCTATCTTCAGTCGTCGCGATAATAGTCTTTTAGTTTGTTGTATTATGTGGCACAGTGTTGTGTTGTGTAGAATGGTTGTTACGAACGAATGAACATGGTTGTTCACATTTCCATGCTTGATTACCGAATCTATAATGGTATTTACATCTATATTTTGAGTTTGACCTGCGTCTTGTTCGTGAGTTCGAACGAAATTGGTTTTCTAACTTAAGCGTGTTCACTTCCAACGTCAATTTATCAAAAGATTCTAAAATTTTGGAAATGGAAATTGTTAAAGCTTGTACCATATTTGGAAATTCCATCGTGTTGGGAGATTTTCCGAAAGCACTGACTTCGTTTTCGGTCATGACTTCCCATAGATTGTCGGCTAACGCCAGCAGTTCCTCGATCGTTTTATGTCCTGACTCAGTCAACACTATGTTTAAAGTTTTGGGTAGTTTTCTAAGCCATCCTTTATTGAGGATTCTATCGTGAGATGACTTGCGAAAACTGGTTTGGCTGGTTCGATTGTTTGTTCGGTGTTGGCTGTTGGCAATGGTTTGGCTGTTGATAATGATGAAGTCTGTGTTGGATGCTTCTTTCTTTTTTAGGCAGGATCGCCAGTTGTAGATTGAAGAGTATCACGTGTTTTTATATTATATATTTTTATGAACAATTTATTTTTTATTTGGAACGGTTTATTTTTTGTCTTATGCCGTTGAACAATTTTATTTTTTTCTATAAAATATTTTGAATAATTTTTGATATACAATTGTTTGATAACTTATTTAATAATAAATATTTTAAAACAAGTGTATAAAGTGTAAGTGTATTTTTATTTGTGTATGATTGTGTGTCTTGTGAGAGCACCACATACATATATTATAGTATTAATCATTTATTTGGTTTTGGATGTAGTGAAGTAAGCTAGTTCTTGTGTTGCTTGCTGGAGGCAAGTTAACTTCTCGTGTTTCAGTGAAGTTTTCATTTTCGTTGTAGAAACTTATCAATGCGTTATGTAAAATGTAGCAAACCATTTGTTACATTCTACCTTATTTTGGTCGTTCATCAATCTAAATTTCAGTTCCTTTAAGCTGCCGAATTTTTCTTTTAGAATACCGAAACAATTCTGAATCCAGACGCGATATTTGGAAAAATATTTGTTGAAGAGATCCCTTTCCTTTTTAGTATGCTCGGTGCTATTTTGCATAAATGGTGTCATCAGAAAGGGATTAAGTGTATAAGCACTGTCTCCAGCGATCCACTGATTTGGTGAAAAGAAGCAATCAGTTTGTTTTCCTAGTGGAGAGTTTACGAAAATTTTTGCGTCATGGACACTGCCCGGATAACCTATATTTATTTGTCTTATGCCCAATTTGTAGGCGCATACTGCTTGTACCTTAATGGCGTATTGTCGTTTGCGCGAAAAAAAAACTCATTATTTCTTATAAATTGGGCAGAGCACACTGAGGTTCCAATCATCTGGAATGCATTCTTCCGACCATATTCTGCATAGAAATCTGTGAATGCATCTAAACAGAGCTCCGCCACCGGTGTTAAACAGCTCAGACTGTAAGCCATCGGCTCATTCATAATTGGGGTTTCCGGGATATTGGCGCCATCTCCACTGGCGGGATTGTTGTCAGCGTCGCCATTTAAAAGACTAGAGAAATGGTCCCAACATAACGCCAGTATACTCATAATATCTGTCACTAGATTCCCATTGTCATCCTTGCAGGAAGAGGCTCCGGTCTTAAAACCATCGGCCAGGCGTCTTATTCTTTCGAAAAATTTTCGAGTCTCATTCCTGTCGCCATGCATCTCAATTTTCTCGCACTCACGCATATCCGCCTCTCGTTTTATTCGCCTGAAAATGCGTCTCTCTTCCTTCCTCTTCTCTCGGTATCGCTCCATAACAGCACGCGTTACAACCGACTGCAGGGTGGCTTTGTAGGCAATGTCCTTCTCTGCAGTGGCGTCGCGACACCCTTGGTCGTGCCACTGGTTTCGGCGAGGGCGGTGGTAGCCTATTACCTCTTCGGCAGCCGTACGCATAGAGTGGGATATGTGCGTCCACTGTCCGCATATATCGTCGATCGGAGGAGTGCTTTCTTGAAGCAGGAGTGAGAGTCGAATAGCGAAGACTTCAGCCGTCCGTTTTGACTGCAGCTTCTTGACGTCTAGCTTTCTTTGTGTAGGATTGCGCAAGATAATGATCCGAGTCTATGTTAGCACCACGAATCGTGCGTACGTCTAGTACACTGGACGTCTAGCCTTCCGTCAATCAAAACGTGATCAATTTGGTTGCATGTTTTTTGAACAGGGGACAGCCAGGTGGCCTTATGAATATTGAAATGCTTGAATCTGGTGCTACTAACGACCATGTTTCGTGCTGCGGTGAAGTCAATCAACCTCATTCCGTTATCGGATATGTTGTCGTGGAGGCTGAAATTTCTAACTGTTGGACCAAATATGTTTTCCTTACCCACATATTGGGTTCAACCTTGCCGTTGAAGTCACCAAGCACAATTTATATGTCATGACGGAGGCAGCGCTCGTATGCGTCTTCAAGGCGCTTGTAAAAACTTCTTCTGTCGGAGCGTGCGCACATATTAGGCTGATGTTAACAAATTTTGCCTTGAAGCGGATTATGGCAAGTCGTTCGTTCACAGGAGTGAATCGCAGGACATGATGTCTTATTCTCTTGCCAACTACAAATCCGCATCCAAACTCGTTCTTCTCCACATGACTGCTGTAGTAGATATCAAATGATGCTTGCCGTTAGCAACCCTCAACCCTTCCATCGCATTTCTTGGATTGCAGTGATATCAGAATTATATCTCTCCAAGATATCAATCAGTTGGATAGAGGCACCACACCAATTAAGGGTTCGGACATTCCAGGTGCATCAGTTTTTCGTTAGCGGTAGTCGTCATCAGATTTGGGGATCATTCTTTTATTAATTCTAAAACTTTTCATTGAAATAGTTTTATTACATGGTGGGCTTCAAACCCAACGCACAACATTTGCTTGATGGCCAACGGAAGCCCGCCGCTCAGATTTGCCGCCAAAGTATATCGGGTGATAGTTTTTTGACGTTTCCAGGAGACACCACGCGGAGGTTTGAGTCGACTTGAGACGATTTTGACATCGATAATGCTGGCCTCACCAAGTTGAGGTAGTCAGACACGTTGCCATGTCAAGACCGCCCTCTTATCTCCTTTATAGGGGTATCCCTTAAAAGGCGATACCCTTATCTCCCCTTGTAAATAAAAACATTTTTTACTTACCAAAAATAGTTAAAAAATCACGTTCTGTGGCTCTGTAAGTTTGCACTCACAATAAGGACAAACGGCTAACCAAAACTGAAGCGGCTTGGCAGGTTTTTATACAAAGGTTCAAACTTTTCTTAAGGAGGAGATACCAACCATGGTCCATTGCACATGCCTGAGATACAGCTAATGAGTCCGCCGCTCAAATTTGCCGTCAAACTGACTGTTACTGGATTGCCGTTTCCAGGAGATACCACGCAGAGGTTTGAGTCGACTTGAGATGATTTCGAAAAGGACGTTGGCGATGTTGGCCTCGCCAAGTTGAGGTAGTCAGACACGTTGCCAAGTGAACATCGCCCCCTTGTCTTCTATTAGAACTAGCATTGACTTAACCGTAAGAACTAGCATTACAACAATCATTATGCCAAATGTAAACTTAACCCATCATGCCCCATATCATGTTCCTAAAACTATAAAACTTTCCAAAAATACGAAGTTTTGTCTAAGTTAGAAAACGAACCAAAAAGAATTTTTAGTTTTCGTTGGTAATATAATTATATACACCACGTTGGACAAAGTTGGTGGAGAAAATTGTAGCTGCAGTTAGTTTTTATTTAATTTAACGTTGAGAGCACTTCAGGAATAAATAGGTTAGATAAGATATATAGTTTCCTTTAGTTTTTGGTTTACCATTTTTTTCCGCCTTCAAATATAAGGAACCTAAGTTAGCCTTGAGTAAAAACTGGTCGATAAGATAAATTGTATAAATTTTATATATTTTTTGAGATTATGACAGTCTTTCAAAGTATGACCTCCAGAAAAGTATACTGTTGCAATACGCAACGCTTGATAAAGGTGGGTTAAGAATAAGCATAAACAAAAGTTTTGTAGTTAAGTTAAGGTTATTTCTTTAAATCTTTTGAGCATCTACCGCCCTGTGTGCTGCTGCTATCTTGGCTTGAACGCGAATGCTTACACAAGATGAACCAACTAATTGACTCGTAAGTTTGTTCAATGTCAAAACTAAGATTTTTACAACTAGAGCGTACTGCATGGTAATTCTTTTCTTAGCTAGTGTATGTGTAGTGAATGTGTGGATGATTGTATATAAAGCAGAAATTCCCTGTCGTCCTTGTTTACAGTGTTTCAAACATAAGATTATTCAAGTGAGTCATTCGCTGCCAAGTTTTTGCTACCAAACTATAAAGCATACCTACGTTTCTCAAAATCTAGAACGTTTTCACTTCACTAAACATAGAATTTTTGGCAACTTTTAAGAAATTTACATCTTGTAAGTTGTTATGATGTAATATTTACTCTTTCCTTGCCATATGACCAAAACAAAACAAAAAAAAAAGATATGCTATTTATTCTCAGTGCTTACGAGTACTATATTGCATAAAAGGCTCATTAAACAGTTTAGCAAAAGACAAAATGAGACAGAAAAATAAACAAAATAAAAGTCCTGACATTAGCTACCTGCTCTTGTGTTTTTATAGTATGTACAAGGTTAAATGTTATCCCCGTGGCAATCAAGTCAAGCATTCATTCATTACACGCAGACCTCCTCATGCCGAACTTCAAACGTTTTCTGATTCATTCTGACAGAGCCAGAAAATTGATAAATTGTTATCTGCAGCATAAGCAGTATTATCCACATTTCTCGAGAATCCTTAAAAATATCACTTGTTCGTACCTAATTCTAATGGAGCTTTAGTGCGGTTAAATGTTTGCTCTCAAGGGTCAAGTTTTGATTTAATGGCTTCGCTTGGAGTTTAATAACTCATGTAAATGATGCTGTAGCAAAACGTCTCAAGCTATAAATCAAGCAAAAGCTTAAGTTTATTTTATGCATGAGTTATTTTATTCAAAATTTTATTATATAATGTTGAGTAAGAGCAACAAAAATAATAACAACAACAACAAGAGCTTAAATCTACATATTTGATTATGTTTGAAACATTTACTTTGAGACTAGGTGAAAATGCAAGTATTTATGTTTCGAGCGTGTTCTTTCTTCGAGTTTTGTTGTTGGTATAACGCTTAAAGCTATTGTGGAGAGTTGTTTTACTTTTAATTAAGATAGAAGGAAGACTGTTTTCGATTGCTTACATTGAACAATTTTTTTGCTGATGGCAGTTTGTTAATGCAAGTACACGTGGGACCATAAAAGATTTCACGTGAGAGGATGTGTATTTTGTAAGTTAAACATTTTTCAATTGCTATTTATATCTTCATTCTTTAAACAATGTCAACTCAATGATTCAGTTTACCCCGATGAATGACCCTGATTTTTAAAAAAATCGTATGGTAACTACTTATCGCTCGCTGAGCACATGTCCTTTCCTTTAGTTTCGTCTCTGTCCGACGCACAGTGAAGTATCCAGAACAATTTAGTTGGATAAAATTATTTTATGATGTTAAACTATAGGGAATGCAAAAACAAGCACAACTAGTAAGGTATATCTTCGACTTGGCCGAAGTTAAAATACTCCCACGGCCGATTCGTTTGTGTAAAACAATCTTAAATTGTAGCTCTTTTTGTATGAGATTTTTAAAGATTTTTACTATTTTTATGACGTCTAAAATACATACATATAAAATTTTTTCCTGCAGAGCTTAAATATAAGCCTTTTTATAAAGTTTTCAATTTTGGGGTTGCATGGGAGGTTGGCGTGCTTGTGGTTGTTTCAGTTTTGTAGCTCATATATTAGCCTCTTTATAAAGTTTTCACTATTATGACTTCTATGGGAGGTGGGCGTGTTAGTGGATTGATGTCGCACATTTTTTCAGCAAACTTCAGTTTTAATATAAAATATACAAGTATGTACTGAATTTCAGTTTTGTTGCTTAAATATTAGACTTTTTAGAGTTTTTACTATAGTGGGTTCCATGGGAAGACGATGTGTCCGTACCCAGATGACGCCCACTTTTTTTCCACGACTTAGTTTTGATATAAACGTTTAGTTTTGATATAAACGTATTCAATTTTTTTTCCTGTAGCTTAAAGGTAAGCCTACACTTAGAAAATTATGGAATTTGGGCTGAGGTTGTTATATTAAAGTTGATGATATGGCTGCCGAATTGGAGTTCATATAACTCCAATACTGTTGTTATAGCTAAGAATTAGCTGCGAGTCTGATTTGAAAGCTTTCAAAACAAACATGGAGGTTGCAGTAACTTAAGAAAAAATATATGAGATTTTTTTTTTATTATATGAGATTTTAATTTTGATGCTATAGCACCAATACGTTTATAGCAACATTATTACGATTGTTGCAGACTCACAACGGTCATCACAACTTCGCTTCTGCTGTCACTGCTTCATTGCTATTGCTTCAATCGTAATATGGTTATAGCTACAGGGCTGATGCTACAGTAACTTCATAACAGCTTTGATAACCTCATAAAGGCTACTGCAGTTGCAACATTGCTGTCAAAACTATAATGCTATTGCAGCATATACCAATAGTGTTGCCTTTGCGTAAGATTAGCTACTATAAAATAATCTGAAGATAGCATTCTTTTTAAAGTTGAAACATTTTACATACGTAAAAATATAACGTAAAAGTGAAGTAAATAAGGCAAGTATATAAGGTAATATATGTGTATATTTAAATAGTGGTATCCTCACAGATTTATCATTTGCACAATTTAAAATAAAGCAAAAGTAACTTATGCTAATATTACACTGGCTACAGTGAGTAGCACACAAAATAAAGCGGTACATACTTCAATGCGTGTGTAGAAATAACATAAAGTGACAAAAAATCCTAAACGTTCACTTTTAAATACTAGAAAAAGTCGAAAATTCTTCACTTTTTCAGCTACTAGCGGCTGAAACTTGACGTTTAATTATGACTACGCATTTTTTTTTTGCTAAATGTTCATTTATTGTGTTTGGAAGTCACGAAAAAGTTTAATTTTTCTTTGTTTTCACAAGTTTAATTTTTGTTGTGTTCTTGTGAGATATATAAAATAAGGACTCTTCATATGTAAAAGTAAATAAAATTGCTGTCCACCCATATTATGCTGCCGTGAAAAATTATGTCGGAAAATTATTTATGATCCTATTTTTATTTTTTATTTATATCTTGAAAAAATGATTCACGAACTTAAGTTATTAATTCAAGAATCTATAATATAACCTTTTTATTATATACTTCTTATTATTTGTACGAAATCTTGTTTTAATTTCATGCCTTACGTACTTCTTTTGTTGACGCATGCAACACTGTGCATTCTTTGTTTTGTTTAGCAGCAGCAGATAAAGTGAAGTACAAGTTTTGTTTGGAAAGTGTTAATTTAACAAAGCGCAGTAAGTAAAAACAATACATTACATTACATTTAGTTTAATTTTCATTTATTTAATAAGTTCACAGCAATTTGAAGGATAATTTAGTAATGGTAGAATATATACTCTGATTCAGTGAATTTGCCTTAAGTTTATCAAAGATTTCCCTTTCTTCGACAATCTAATGGAATATTCACTGTATCAGAGTATATTTTTTACCATAACTAATCTTCAAATTGTATTATGTGCCAATTCTAACAAAATTCGAGTCATGAATAGAAGTTTGCATGTATAATACATACACTAAAGTGCAGCATTCATGCATCATTGCAGAGAGCGTCAACGGAGTCGCATTCGTACGCTAAGTATTTGCTGAAGGAATTCCTAAACTTTCCTATGGGTATTTTGAGCCTTATGAGGCAGTCATTTCCAGTTATTTCCTTCGATAAATAGTTATTCTTACCCCAATATGACAACTGAATCATATATGACCCACCTCAACTTTTTTATTGAACTTTTTTTTCTATTTTTAGATACTAAGATTCCTTCCACAATGCCATTTTTTGTAACCTGCCATTTTAAGGGAATCCAAAAAATTTTAAAAATCTGTCATGACGTTGCAAGTCTAACAGTGGAAGGTTTTGTCGAATCTGGTACACCTACACCGTTTTCACAATACTTATTATATAATAATAAAATTTAATAAATCTTGGGTTCTCCTGTAGCAAGAAATAATTTTGATATAAGGAATAAACAGATAACATTTTATGATTTAGCAAGCCTCTCTGTCATACCTGAGGAAATTTTAGTAGACTATATAATCGAAAAAATTAAGTTACCGAGTTGGATATTGGGAATTTTACATGATGATGATGATGATAATGATAATGATGAACGTATAGAAGGTTTTACTTTATAAATATTTTGAAATTTATAGATCTTTTTATTCACATTAATGTCTGTAATTACTTTTATTACAAGATATTCCAGAAAAATTTGATTTAGAAATTCCGTCAACTTCAAAGCCACGAGAAAGCTCTCCTGAAGTAATTGTATTTCCAGTCACTGAACTGCATCATAAAAACCATACACAAGTTTATAGACAAATTTCATGCCATAACAGCTTTGAATTTGAAACTGCAGATCAATTACATTCACTTGTCAAAAATACATATCCTTCACCTGAAAGTATTGGTAACATCAGCGATCTTGATTTCACAATAATAAAACAAACATACACAGTTAAAAAAATATTGGAAAATTCAGACAGAATTCATCTGTCAAAAATTATAATTAAAACCATTCTTCGACAAAATGTTAACTTAGAGTGAGTTTTTTTAAAATTAAATGATTTTCTACGTGTTCTTAAGGTATATGTTAAGAAAGAAATTATATTTTTGTTTTCTGTTATTTTATAGGTTGAATAGAACTGACTTCTTGTATCTGGCGGACAAAATTCGAAGCTTTTTTCCAACCGAAGTGAATGCTACTTTCTATACAGTTGGGTGCAAAGCTCAAAAGCCTGGTGGTAAGCTTTATGACAGTTATTGCTTCTACAGAAAAAAACTGTCAGAATGTGGCTTGATTACCCGCAAAACTCGAAATGTAACGAAACCCGTAGAGCTTATAATAGATGAACCAGGTATTGTTTTAAAATCTTATATGTAAAAAGTTATTTCAACTTCTTTATTTTAGATGATGGCGTTTTATTTGACTTACAGTACATCCAAAATAATATTGAGCCTTGGCAAGAAATACAGTCTAAATGGATAAACAGTAATTCAGAGAGAAGAAAAATATTAGGTGACAAAAATATTTCCACATTTGACTATCTTCAAAAATTTCCAATATTTAAAATTGGAAACGATAAAAAAGTACTAGATCTGGTAAACATAAATATAATTTATTATTCTCAAAAATGGATTCTTATTATTTTCTATTTTATATTCTATCAGTTTTCAATCGATGTAAAACTTCAGCATCCTGCGATTTTGGAAATTCAAGAAAACTGGGACTTTTATTATAAGAAACTTGTTATTTTTGCAGGCATTTCGAAAGATCCAGTCGTAAAATCTTATAATAAAATATTAGCTGCTTGCAAAACAGGTACCATTTTTCAAAGTTATACAAGTTTACCCGGCTAATTTTTTTTATCTATTTCAGAGTACTCTAAAAAAATATTGGCGCTCTTAATACTACCTTATAAATTCTCTTCTTCGAGAACAACAAAAAGAACTTTAAATCAATCTTGTTATAAAATTACAAAAATTGAAAGCCAAGAGTACTTTGTTGCTTATTTCAAGGTAAATATTAGTTATTTTCTTAGTTTACATAAATTTATTAACATTATTTATTTTGTTAGACGCTTAAAGAAGCTGAGCAGTTTGAGCGCAAGCTCAAGAAAAACAACAGAGGAATCCAGCCAAGAGTCGTCATTGTTGGAAGCATTGAGAATGAAGGAGTGGAATCATACATAACATTGATTGATAAAAAATATCATTTTAAGAATCCACTGGAAGCGGTGAATGTTTGCTTTCATCTTTATTACGCATTGAATCTTTCATACCCAGTTGAAAGTTCACTAATATGGCTGTTTTTTCAAATTTATGTCTTTGGACTTTCGGTTGACACAAAGAATTGTCAACAACCAACAATTTCAGCTGTTGATGCTGTCAACAACGATCTAAAGAATTTAACGTAAGACAGTATTTTTATGTTGAATATGATATAACAAACAATGAGGTTTTAATTATTATATATTTAACTGACTCTTTTATAAGCTCAACTTTTTTATAACTTAACTCAGTCAAAATGAATTATATATGTTATATATGCTTGGAATCATTTGTTTCCTCTTTTCAATACAAAGTACATTTCAATACTTGTCATCCAGATCATTTAAGATTTGCTTGTGCAGATAATACTTGTGATAGAGTATTTTCCAATATAAATAAGCATATTCAGCACATACAAAGATTTCATTTTTCTCAAAGTAGTTCGATCAATCAGCATCCGTTTTTTGATGAAAGTTTATCGACTTTACAGATCCAAGAAGAAATGCATTTCAATAATTCAACAAGTGACATAATACAATCTAACAATGAAATACCTAATATAACAAAATCTTTTCTAAAGACAGTTTTAAATGCATTATCGGACGAGAGAATACCACGAACAGTGATTTTAAAAATATTGAAGAACTTTATGTCATTTTATAACAATACAATATCAAATATTTTACAGCAGTTAGAAAATATTAGTTTACAAGACAACCAAAAGCTTGAAACGGTATCCAACATTTTAAAAGATTTACTTTCTCCAAAATATTTGCGTTCTGAATTTTTACTTTTAAAAAAATTAAAAGGTCTTAATGTTACAATAGAATATAAAACATTTAATTTAGGGACTGAACAATATCAGTGCTATTCTAGAGACAATTCTATAATAACTGCCTCAGATAATTTTTTTGTGAAGCTTATTTGTTTACACAAGCTTTTTAATATATTGTTTAATGAAACATCTATTCTAAATGAAATAACAAGTTACTTAATATTCATCCAAGATAATAAAAATTCAATTTGTAATATAATGCAAACGAGTTGGTGGAAATCTAAAGAAAAGGAATGTAACTCGACTGGATCTTCTGATATTTTAGTACTTCCATTAATGATATATTTTGATGATTTTGAACCTCTTAATCCTTTAGGGTCACATTCTGGGTTGCTCAAGTTAGGCTCAGTTTATGTGAAGCTAATGTGCTTGCCAGAATATTTATCAGCAAAATTATCACATATCTTTTTAACAATGTTATTCTTTTCTCATGATCGAATTAAGTTTGGTAATAGAACTTTATTTAAACCACTAATCGATCAATTGGAAAACTTACAAACAAATGGTATCAAAATAAATGTTGGTCAATTTAAATTTGTGAAGTTAGTTTCTTGTGTTGTTGCTGGCGACAATTTAGGAGTCAATTCTATTCTAGGTTTTACGGAATCATTTAGTTCAAACTTCTATTGCAGGCTATGTAAAGCAAATAAAAGAGAATCAAGCTATTGTTGTATAGAACAGCGTGATAACTTAAGAACTCCTTTAAACTACGAAGAAGATTTACAAACTAGCAATATGTCTGAAACTGGTATCAAAGAAAATTCTGTCTGGAACGATTTATCTGGTTTTCATGTAACAGAAAATTTTTTTGTTGACTGTTTTCATGACTTATTAGAGGGTGTTTGTCACTACGACATGCTGGCAATTCTTAAAAAATGCACTCGAGAGAAGCTGTGCTCTCTGCCTGAAATAAATAGAAGAATACAAATTTTTAATTTTGGTCAAAGCGTTAAAAACAAGCCACCCCTTTTCAACATAGATACTTTGACAAAAAATAAGATACGTGTTTCCGGTGCTGAAATGTTCACGCTTATTTTATATTTTCCACTTATAGTAGGAGATATGTTCCTAACTGATTCTGAGGAATGGCAATTGTTTTTAACATTAAGAGAAATTGTATCTGTTGCCTTCAGGAAAGAAATCAGTAGCTCAACAGCACATCATCTATCTAACCTTATTAGAGAACATAACGAACTTTATATTAAAGTTTCAGGTATGCATTTAAAGCCAAAATTTCATTTCCTTTTGCATTATTCTTACATTATTGAAAAAGTTGGTCCTGTTATTGCTTTAAGCTCAATACGTTTTGAAGCTAAGCATCAAATTTTCAAGAAATCCATCTATTTATCCAACAATAGAACAAATGTTCTTGAAACAGTAGTAAGAAAATACCAAATACAATTTGCAAATATGATATTAAACTACAATGAAATGATTTCTCCAATAAGTTTTAACACCTTGCGAACAGTTCCCACTAGTTTAGGAAGAAAATTTAATTTTTGTTATCCAAATGTTGAACTAAAGCAAATATCTACACTGAAGTTCTTTGATATTATTTTTAAAACAGGGCTAATAGTATGCATTGGTATGTATGATGATTCTGATCCAATTTTTTCTTTAATTAAACATATACTCATTACAAAAAACTCATTCTATTTATGTTTACAATCGATAAGAACTCTTTATTTTGATTGCCATTATTTTGCATATCGTATTAAAAGAGGAGAAGATTATTTAACAATTCCATTACAACAGTTAGCTTGTAAGCAAACATCTGAAATCACTATAAATGCAAACGAAGAAGAATTTGTAATTTGGGATTTTTAGGTGTTCTTTAAAAAACTATGCAATTAAAACTTATTTATTTAATCAACTACATTAATTTTTATTGATTTAATTTAAGAATATTTTAAATATATATTTTATTATACTAAAAATTTGTGTAAAAAATACATATTTATAATTTGAATTAAATGAAAAACTAATAAATCTGATTTTTAAACCACTTAGTTTTATTGAAGCATTTTCAAAAATATTGGTTTTCACAACATCGCTAGTCGGCTCTGATTCGGCCATTTATGAAGTTCTTGTAACCTCAATGAAAGTTACCAAAACCATAATCCACTGTCTCGGAACATGCATATAAAAGCTTTCACAGCCGTAAAGAAAGTTATGATAGCCTCATATTTATGTTGTTTTGAAAGCCGTAACTTAACGGCTGGGAAAAGCGAGTGTTTGATAACCTCGCCAGTTTTCTGAGTGTATTTATAGAGTTTTCAGTTTGGAGTTGTATGGGAGGTGGGCGTTTTCGTAACTGGATGACGCCCATTTTTTTAACACGTTTTATTTTTGATATACATTGAATTACTACCTAATTTTATTTTTGTAGATTCGACAGAAGCCTCTTTATATGGATTTCAATTTTGGGGTTGTATGGGAAGTGGGCGTATTCGTGGGTGGATGACGCCCATTTTTCTAAGTCACTTTAGTTTTAGCATAAAATAAATAAATATATAATATAACTTTTGTTGCTGTGATAGAAGCCTATATACATATAATGTTTTCAATTTTGTGGTTGTATGGGAGGTGGGCATGGCCGTTTGTGAATGACGCCCATTTTTCTAACACGCCATAGTTTTGATATAAAGTGAATAAATACCTAATTTTATTTATTTAGCTTCCACAGAAGCCTTTTTATATATTTTTCAATTTTGTGGTTGTAGGGGAGGAGAGCGTGTTAGTGGTTGGATGACACCCATTTTTCTAACGCACTTTAGTTTTGATATAAAATGAATAAATTCCTAATATTATTTTTTTAGCTTCCACAGAAGCCTTTTTATATATTTTCAATTTTTGGGTTGTAGGGGAGGTGGGCGTGTTAGTGGTTGGATGACGCCCATTTTTCTAACGCACCTCAGTTTTGACATAGAATACACAAATACCGAATTTCAATATTGTAGCTTAAATATTAGCCTGTTTAACCCTTTGAGACCGAGGGGTACTATATGACCCCAACGGATTTTTACTTATTGTTGCTTTAATTATAATAAGTCCGGTAATTTATCCCTTGAATTTTGTTTTAAAAACTTCAAAGAGTCTGGCGAAATCGGCAACCTGACAGCTAATCAGATGGATTTTTTATTTTTTGCGCGCAAACTGTGCTATTTATGCTGCTCCAGTATTTTGCTAATAAAAATATCGATCTCACTAAATATGTCTAGTAGTCTTTACAAAATTCAGAAAATTAAATGGGGTCGCACATGACCACATCGTTTTCAACTAAAACTTTTTTAGATATTATTTCAAAACACCGAAAATGTGTGCCTTCTTTCCCTCTCTTGTGTTTTCTACAGTTTTGATATAATAAAATGGCAGAAAAAAAATTCAATTTTCGTAAAGAGAAGGATATGATGGAAATATGCAAAATTTTAGAAGCTGACGGCAGTGAAGTAGAAGTAGAACCATTGAACGCAGAAGTTATTGATCCTGGCGCAGAACTTGTGATTGTGGAATGCACGTTAACTGATTTTGATCAATCATCTACATCCTCCGCGGCATTAAACATTGCAACACTGATTGCCGTTGAGAATGTACTCGACGATTTTGTTCCTTTCAGATGGCGTTGGCATTCATTTACGCCAAAAATATTCGATCGTACTCTAGAATTTCCGTATTCAAAATTTCTGCTCTCTGATGAAAATTGCAACGGCACACCAATATCTCTTTTCGAATATGTGACTCAGCTCGAAACGCTCTTACTTCTAATAAAGAAGCAAAGGGAACTTTTATGTTTCGTAAAAACGAGTGGATTTTTCTATAGCAATTGTGAGCTAAAAGCATTCCTCAGTATAACTAACATAGTGAGGTATCATGTACTGCCTTTTATCAGATATTATTGGTCTAGCGATCCTGAATTGTGTGTACCTTTTATAGCAAATACTATGACTCATTATCGATATCTTACTATCCGATCAAATTAACATTTCGCAGACAATGCTATTCAACCACCGAGAAATGATATCAGACACAATAGAGCATTAAAGGTGAGGCCATTGTTTGACCACTTCAATAAGGCTTACCAAGCTGCATTTTCACCATCGCAACAGCAATCCATTGACGAAAATTAAATGAAGCAATACGACAAAAGAAAGCCAATACAGTGGGGTTTCAAATGTAGGTGCCGGTGTGATGCTTAGACTGGCTATCTTTATCAAATTGATATGTATCTTGGCAAAAAAACAACGCACACTGAAGGTACTTTGGGTGAATCAGTGATATTTTCACTTACGGCAGGCTTCGAAAAAACTGGTTGCGAATTTTATTTAGATAATTTTTTTCAACTCTCTATTCTACAATATAAATTGTCTCAAAAAGAAATTATGGCCTGTGGAACTGTTCGCCTTAATCGGAAAAGGAACCAAAAATCGTGGCTGTTTCACCCTATATCACAAAAAAATTGGCATTGCTGATAAAGAAAATTAATATTTAATTAATAAATTTGAAATTTAATTGAATTGAAAACATAGTTTGCTTGTTATTTCTTATGAAAAATTATTTCAAACCCATTATAGATCATACTAAGGCAAATTCGTAAAAAGCTTTACTTGAAACCGATGGGGACGTATATGACCCCACTAAAAAGGGGTAAAAGGGGATTTTCAAATTTTCCAGACCTAATTTTTTTTTCTTAATTTAACCATACGAAAACCAAATCCGAAGTAATTTTTAAGATATCTTTAACGGTCTAGGCTTCGGTCTCAAGGGGTTAAATAGTTGTCATTATTAGGGTTTTATTTTAGGGTGTGGTTTTCATACGATTTAGCCCATTCTCAAACTAGATCTTAGTTTAAAAAAAGGCTTAAAGCTTACGCAGTACGGGTGGGGATAGAAAAAGTTCATTCAAATCGGTCCAGCCGTTTCGGAGGAGTGCAAACACTAACACCGTGACACGAGATTTTTATATATTAGATTAATACATTTATAACTTGTATTGTTCGCGGTCTTGGAGATGAAGGAGAACACATAATGTTCCCATCCCAATATAAGTCCGTGATTTTTCCTTTCTATGATGAAAGTTGAATTGTTAAGCTTTCGTCATAATTGCTGTTTGTGGGAGCCGTGTTTCAAGAAACCCTTTTTTTGGTCTGCTGCATGGTCATACATGTTTTCTGTTCCTCAATAGCTTGGTGACTTGCGGTCATCAGTAACCAATGGACATCGGAATTACAGATGAAACAGCCATTCTAGCAGGCATAAGAGCAATGTGAGATATATTTATTTATGGTCAAGTTGAAGGCAATTTTGGTGTTATTCTGGAGGTGAAAGAGTCATTCAGTACTTCGTCCTGCCAGATCTATAAAGCTAATGGGTGTTGAGAACCTGCAGCAGGAAGTATCCAGTTTTTTTATACTTAAGGCACACAACTTTCGACAGAAGATTGCGTCAAAAAAATTTTTAAACTAGAATATTATGGTCACATCTCCCTCCGCTCCGGAACAAGAACCCCAGAAAGTGGAACATTAATTCACTTTTTGTCAGTAACTACAAAAATTTATATTTTAACCCTCTTCAGCCTCATACCGCCTTTAGGCGGGCAGTATAAAAACCGTTGGCATTTAAATTTGATATAGAAAAAAAAATATAAACGAAATTGAATGTATTTGAAATATTTCGCAGAATCGCTGAGTTTTTCAAACACAAAAATATGTCGTTTACTTTCACCGCAATCGTCAGTTGAAGTTAGAATTCCGCGTGAAACTAAGCAAATAATTATTTTTGCAATAGTGATAAATTGAAAAAATCTACAAAAATTCTTATATTGGTTTAAGAATAAAAATCAAAAATTATAAAAATTATATATTCTATAATTGAGGAAAAAAAAATATTGGAGAGTAGCTAATGTGGTGTTTTCTGTTAAGTGGTAGTAAAAAATATTGGTGTTTTCTGTTAAGTGCAGTTGTTTCTTAGTGAAAAACTTATATGCGATCCTTATATTTGATTGAGCTGTCTTATTTGAAGGCGGTATCAGGCATAATAGTGAAAAAAATAGATTTTCATTTCATAGCTTACAAGTGTTTGTGCTTTGATTTTTTTATAACTATGAATCGTAATTTTTCAAAAAAGTTTTCGGCTTTATCCGATCAAAAAATCAAATCAAAGATATAATAGATTGGTTTCCGATGATTATGAGGAAACTGATGGCGAGACGGATTGTCACAATGATTTTGACAGCGTTGATGACATTAACGAAAATATATACATACGATATATCAAAAGATATACAGTGGTAAGATATACATTTCTGGTTAAACATTAGAGAACGTTGAAAGAAACAGCGATTCCTCCAAATCTTATACACGTGAGTTGCCTATGTGTTCTGATGGTAAAATCTTTGAGGAAATGAGCGTAGGTAAAACTAAAAAAAATATGGAAAAGTTGTCGAAAAATAGAACTTTCGATGCAACTATAGTTAACCCGATGGATATAGATTCAAAATCCAATGAATTCAAGAAGATACTATGGCGGAAAACCAATTTAAATCTCCATTAATCTGAAATCGCAATTCTTGGAACCAAAATGGGCGCCAGTTTTAAAATGCTTGACACACCATTTAAATGCTTTTCGTATATTCTTGATGACCCAAGTTTTGATCACTAGCGGAATCTTTATGCCACACAGAAAAATATAAAGACAACATTTTGCGTAACTTCATCAGAGATACGGAAATACATTGTCATATTGATTAACATGTCAGTTTTTCGATATCCTAATATACGATCTTACTGGCAAAAATATTCTTTTCAAGCAATTCAAGATACAATGACAAGGAATCGGTTTGAGGAAATTCGCAGTAACTTGCACTTCAATGATAACAGTAAAATGCCGCCTAGAGATTCGTCAAAGTATGATCAACTGTACAAAGTCAGACCACTGATCGATCACTTCAATAACAAATTTCAAATTATTCCTATAAACCAGCGCATTTGCGTAGATGAACAAATGTGTTCCACGAAAATGTCGACATTCCTACGACAGTACATGTCTGACAAGCCTCATGAATGGGTATGAAGCTGTTTGTTTTATGTGACTCAGAGGGATTTTCATGTGGTTTTGAGGTGTATTGCGGTGCTGGAGATAACGTTGTGCCACCAGATTCTCCAGACTCAGGAGCTTCTGCCAATGTTGTTGTGCGTTTAAGCCAAATTGTGCCAAGCTTTAAGAATCATATTATGTATTTCGACAATTTTTACACATTCTTGCCGCTCCTCGTTTATCTTAGGGCTCGCAGAATACATATCTTAGGAACAATACGCTCCAACTGTATACCAAATGCAAAACTGCCTTCAGATTCGGAATTCAAGAGTACAATCACCACATGGGAGGTGTTGATTTAATGGATGGACTCATCGGACGTTATCACATCCTTATGAAATCATCAAAATATACTAACAAATTGTCTTACCACCAAATTGATATGGCCATTGTTAACGCATATATATTAAACAAACGCATTAATCAGCCGGATCCTAAAGATGAAAAAACCCAACTCCCTTGTTTTCAATCTCAAATCGCACAAGTATTGTGCTCATGCCAAAGAGCAAAAAATCCAGGGCGTTCATGTGTGGTCGTCAAGAAAAAAAAAGACAAAAAGGTTACTTATATACTTCCGGATGATTTGCGTTACGATGGAATGGAGCATTTCCCGAAATTTTTGCCTCGTGCAGGAAAACGAACACGCAAACTTTAGGGCTGTACTGCCCTCAAACATATGCAGGAAATATTATATAAATCTGTGTTTCACACCAGACAGAGACTTTTATATTTTTCATAATTAAAATTAATTTCAAAATACAATATTTTAATAAAATGCTCACTGAAAGCCAAAAATGTATTCACATAAAATGTGAAATAAAATAAAATAAAGTTGAATGTGAAGATATAAGTTTTCTTTTTTTAAGCTTGGATGCCTCATACCGCCTTTAGGCGGGTACAGTTCCAGCCTCCCTTCTCCCGTATCGGATGATTTTTTTTTTTATTTTACCAATAATTTCTTAGTTCATGACCTAAGAAATTTCTTATAAAAAATTTCTCAAGCTGAAAACAAATTGGGGCAGTAGAGGGCTAAGTAATTTTTTGCTTAAAATTTTTCAATCGAAAAAATATAATATTTTCTTTAAAGGATTTAATCCGCGTAAAATAACTCTCAGCAAAGCGTTTTCCGTGAATTACTACGTAAATAACAATCTGACATTCAATAACGATTTCCTCTCGATTGTTTACCAGTTCAATGAACAACCTACAACTTGACCACTTGCTGTGTGTTTATATACACATGTTCGAGCATGTATTTATGTGTGTACAAAATATATTTTTGGAAAAGTCATCATGAAAATCGTTTTTATTCTTTATATATACACCCCACACACTAAGTGCTGGGCACAAAGAAAGGACAAACAAAAAAAGAAAAACAAAAAAAATCCAAGGATATAAAGTTCAACAATACAGATTACAGCATCGTTGCTAGGATGAACATGCAAAAGATTTTGCATGCAAGTAAAATTTCACATGCTTGTTTTATGCCATTTTTAGCACAAAAGCCGTTGATGTCAACTTTGCCTGGGCTGTGAAAGAAGTCAGTTTAAGATAAAAATAAATCGGAATACGCATAATATTTATGCATGTGACACGCAAGCATTTATGGGACTTCTTGAATGCCATTTACAATCGGAATGGCAAAGTGGGCCGTAATGGAGTGCAACAGAGCCGGCTTAGGTGGTGTGGATTCAATGCTAGAGAGACGCCATCAGTATTGAAATCGTTTTAAGTTTTTGCTGCTAGTCTAATTGATGATTTCTGAGTGTCGGAGCAAAGGTACTTTGATGCAATTCTTACAGAACAAATGCGATTTGTAAAGGGTTTGGCAGTGCTACAAAAGAGTTTTAAGCATTGCTATTGATGAGGAAGAAAGAAAAAAATAAAACAGAGATTAAATGGATTTCAATGGTAGACTGATCATAATTGATTTTGTAATTTTCAAAAGAATGCTACAATTTCAAATCAATATCTACTGCAATAGAGTTATAGATGTTCTCGAAATATGTCATAGACATGCATGGCTGGAGCAATATTTGTACATAAATTTAAATGTATGCTATATAGGATTCGAATATGTTATACTTTCGAATCATTTGAATTAAACATCATTTGCCTTTTTTAACGCTAAATACAAAACACAAAATAAAAATGTAAAGCAAGCATTTGAAATGAGCTGGTGAACACTAATTAGTTAACCAACCTTATAAAAAAATTCATTGACGAGTTTTTAAAGACCTTAAGTATGACTCTTAAAAAAATAATTCATACTTACCAGGCGTGCACCCAGGAAAAAATTTTGGGGGGGTTTTATGTTTTTATTTTCAGACATATTTAAATTTGTTATTCATTAAATAATGTTAAGAGCACAATATCTACTTTTCTTTTATTTTGGAACATTGCACTTGAAATGTTGTCAATAATTTTTTTTCTAGACCCCTACGAAAACTTAACAGAGGTAGACCATTAATTAACCCAGTTGGCCTAGTTATTTTAAACCATTTATGCCTGGAACCAGATCCACTCATACGATTTTGATAAAATTTAATTTTCGATTTAAAATTATCAAAAACAAACATTCAAACATTATTTTTCATTATTACATACATTATTTTCAACCATGAGGTCGTTAAAGCTTATTTCCGATTTTTTTAAATTAACTGCAATGCGTATTTAACAAAAAAACTGCTTATTGAAATCTGCACCAGCACTTTTAGCAGTAGAGGGCAAAATTTACACCTGAACGGCTGATTTGATAGAAAAATATTCAAATCAGTTCCTATTACTTTCATATTAATTATGCAAGCGAGCAAAAGTTGGTGTCGATGAAAAAGCAAGATAAGAAATTAAATATTTCTGTTGTGCTTTGATATATTTTCTGCTATCCACTGCCGCCATTTCCACCACTGGAAAATTCATAACTCTAGCTAAATGACAGAATTTCAAGGAAACATCTAGCATTCTGAGAAATTTTGATCTATTACCTAACCATATCCATCAAAAGTATTGCGATATTTCTAACCCAAAGTTTTTAGTGATTTTTTGAAAAAAATTATTTTTATGTGTATTTTTCTATCCAAATGGGTTTTCCACTGGAAAATGGGTTAATTGCATTTGAGTCTTTGTAGCCTCAAGCCTTGTATGTTACGTCGGGTCAATTTTTGTTTTCAAAAAATCGTAGGCGCGATTCGTAAAAAACACCAAGCCTTAAATCGATTTCGAGCCTCCGGTTTTTCGAAAGTAAGTTTGAATTTGTGTTTTGCTACAAAATGTGAAGAAATTGAAACAAATAACCAAAAAAGTACTATAATAAGGTACAGATATAAGTGGTTTCGAACAAAAATTTCAAAAATATTAATTTATTTATAAATTTCACGTGTTCTATCACGTGTCAACAAAAAATAAATTTTTTTTTTAAATATCACAAATTTACATTAAAAGAATATTTTGAAAAATTATTTAATATAGAAGAACAACATTTGAAAGTTTTATTTGCTATCATCGTTTCATTATGTAATTTTGAATTTCGTGAAATCTATTGTACAATTCCACTTGTTAGAAAATATTTTGTTTTGATGAAAGTTAGTAAATAAATAACAAAATAAGTAAACTTGATCTACAAATTCTATGTAATATTCAAAGAACTGAGAGTAGTGTTCAACTTTTGGCCAGTGTTCGAGGAGTTGTTGAAAAAAATCAAAAGTTATGGAGGCAGCTAAAGTTGTGACAGCAGATAGTTGAAGAAAAATTTCACAACTTGAAAGCAAACAGGACTTCCTTCAACAATCTTTTCAATTTTATATTGACTTAAGCTAGATTCTATTGATTCTTTTTCTATAAAACTTTTTTTTACTTTTATTTTATTGTGTTTTGTTTATTTTTAACCGACTTCAAAAAGGAGGAGGTTCTCAAGTTGGTTGGTTTCTCTGTTTTTTTTTTTTTTTTTTTTTTTTTTTGTGAATGTATGTACATTAAGGTGCCTCGACTTGTATGAAGAAAAAAAAAGTTCCATTTGTACCCATTTTAAAATGAACCTTGATGTATTCTATGATCATTCCCAAAATATTTTGGCATTACCAAAATCCGTCAGTGAGCTAAACCATTTTGAAAAAACCTCCATAAATCATGTTTTCCGCATTTATACTGACTAGTGTAATAGATGTAAATAAATAAACTGTCTCAAATTGTAGGCCTGAAAAAGTTCTTTCAGTCTGCATCAAAAATTTGTATAAATTTGCAATTGGATTAAAGATAATGATGTTTTTCATGATTTTTTTTCTCAATTTTTTTAGATGATTTTCAAAAATTCTCATTGAAACAAACGCTTGAAATAAAAAAATACAGTGTTTTGGATTTTGAAAATTTTATTTTCAGGTAAACTGCACACAAATGGAGAAATAAAATAAGAGCCACACTTTATTAAACAAATAAAAATGTCCAAAATATATGACTGCAGTGCATAACCTTTCCAACGATATCTTGATAACGGCGATCGTATAAGAAATAACAAAGTTATTGGAATTTTTATGAAAATAATTTAAAAAAAAAATGCATGAAAACTTCATTATAAAATTAAATTTTTGATGCAGATTGAACGAACTTTTTCAGGCCTATAATTTGAGACAGTTTATTTGTTTACAACTATTACACTAGTTAATATATATACGGAAAACATGATTTTTGGAGGTTTTTGCAAAATGGTTTAGCTCACTGACGGATTTCGGAATAGCCAAAATATTTTGGGAATCATCATAAAATACATCAAGGTTCATTTTAGGATGGGTACAAATTAAACTTTTTTTTTCAAGGCACCTTAATGTACATCGATTACTCCTAAAGTACTTGCCCGATTGCCGTAATTTTTTGTCAACATATAGACATTATCAACGCGGAGGTGCCCGTTTGTGAAAGGGGGCGGTATTTGGAAAAGGGGCGTGTCTCTATAAGAAAAACACTGTATCTCAGTAAATATTGACACTACGGTAATAAAATTCACAGTAAAATTACAAGGGCGAGCACAAATATTAAAAATGACGATCACATAAGTGGGCGTAATTTTAAAAAAGGGTGTGGCAATATTGTAAAAACTCTGTATCTCAAAGAAAATTGACACTAGAGTACTGAAATTAAGTACAGAGGTAGGCACAATTATTAAAAATTACTATAAAAAAAGTGGGCGCTATTCAACAAAGGGGTGTGGCAATATAAAAGAATTACTGTGTCTCGAAAAGTATTGATACTAGGGTACAGAAATTTATTACAACGGTAGGAAAAATTACTACAAATTTTTGTAAAAAAAAAGTGGGCGTAAGCCGAGAAGGGGAGTGACAATATTAAAAAAACACTGTATCTCGATTACTATTGTTACTACGATACTAAGATTTAGTACAAAGGTAGGTACAAATATAACAAATAACTGTCAGTAATGTGGGCGGAATTCGATAAAGGGGCGTGTCACTATAAGAAAAATACTGTATCTCAGTGAATATTGACACTAGAGTACTAGAGTCAATAAAATTCACAGCAAAAATGCAAGGGTAGGTATACTTATAAAAAATAACGGTCAATTTAGTGGGCGTTATTCGACAAGAGGTGTGGCAATATTAGAAAAACTCTGTATCTCGAATAATATTGACACTAGAGTACTAAAGTTAACTACAGGGGTAGGCACAGTTATAAAACAATTAATGTCAATAAAGTGGGCGTTGTTTGATAAAGGGGTGTGGCAATATTTAAAACACACTGTATCTCGAATAATATTGACACTAGAGTACTGATATTTAGTTCAGAGGTAGGCACACTTATAACAAGTTGTTGTCAATAAAGTGGGCGTCATTCCACAAAGGGGTGTGGCAGTGTGTAAAAAACTGTATAATATTGACTTAAGGGTGATAAAATTCATTGTTAGAATGGGTAGAACTATTGAAAACACTATGACAAAGAGTGTGATATTCTCGACAAAAGAGGCATGTCACTATTATAAACACACTATTCAGTCAATATTGACATTGGGGTACTGATAAAAATACAAGAGTAGGTACTGATAAAGATACTGACAAAGAACAGAATAAGAAACGACAGAAAAGCATTTTCCATATTATGAGCATAACTAATTGGTGTTTAATTAATTTATACACTTTTTTAAAATATATATATAATTTTCTCTAAAAAGAAAGAAATAAAAACTTTTTAACAAAAAAAAAAACCTACTTCAAAATCACTACAAAGTAAAAAATAATTTTAATTACTTTTACTATTTATTTCTTGGTCAAATTTGATAATTTATTTATATTCATTATTATATTGAAAATCTTATGATATCAATTATTCTGAATTTTTTTTAATTTTATCATAAATATATTAATTTTTTATGATAATAAAAGCTTCGAAGTCGGCGCTAATGTAATCAGATTTTTTGTGCAAGTGCAACACACATATAGCATTTTAATTAAGATTTAAGAAAAATGAAGATTACAAATTAATACAGCGTCACCGAAGCAGGATATTTACAAATAAAAAAGTTTTAAATAGAGTAGGGATGGCAAAAATATCATCATTTTATGTCAATGATTAGCGCTGACTAGAAGCTTTTATTATCATAAAAAATTAATATATTTATGATAAAAATAAAAAAAATTCTGAATAATTGATATCATAAGATTTTCCATATAATAATGAATATAAATAAATTATCAAATTTGACCAAGAAATAAATAGTAAAAGTAATTAAAATTATTTTTTACTTTGTAGTGATTTTGAAGTAGGTTTTTTTTTTTGTTAAAAAGTTTTTATTTTGTTTATTTCTATTGTTTTTATACCCTTAACCTAAAAGGTCAGGGTAAATTAACTTTGTTCAAACGTTTGTAACGCATAGAACGAAGCGAGTCCGGTAAAGAAAAGTATATATATTCTGAATCAGGATCACCTCGTGAGTCGAGCTATCCATGTCCGTCCGTCCGTCTGTGTGTCCGTCTGTGGGTTGTCCGTATACACAGGATAAGAAGAAGGAGTTGAGACATTTGAATGAAACATGGAAACATGGTACACAAGGATCTGCACTATTGAATATTTTTGGAATAGTTTTGGAATATCTGTCATACAATGCAAAAATTGAAAACTGCATAAATCAGCTCATAATTAACCCACAACAATAAAATTAGGTATGTAGGTTTATTAAAACAAAACAACAATGTCTTCGAAAAATGGGTGTCTTCCGCCCACGGCCACGCCCACGGCCACGCCCACCTCCCATGCAACCAAAATTTAAAAACTCAATAAATAAGCTCATATGTAACGTACAGAGATAAAATTTGGTATGTATGTATTTAACCCTCACTTTGGCACCAATCTTTTACTACGTAATCTGGCACATATTTACATTTGTAAATATTTTTTTTTGTCATCATTAAAGATAAACAGAACCTCTGAATTTGCATGATTTTTTAGGTGGAATATATATATTATTTGCATGATTTTTTAGGTGGAATATATATATTAACACCTTCTAAGTCCAATTCCGGAAAAATTTCACACCGTTGTCAAATGGTTTAGAAGTTATAGGGTTCGCAAGTTGGGAAAATGGGCTTGGAAAAGTCGTGTTTTTTTTCCAACAATATCTAGCTTTATGGGTATCAAAAGAAAGGTTTTTCTGTAACCTATTAAAAAAATTATTAACCAATCAAATCCATGCATTACTTCTTACGATATAGCGTTTTACATATTATGCACACTTGACGGTCCAGCCCTTTACGAATAATCAAAATGTAAGTATGTAGATCAATTAAAAAAAATTTATAGTTCCAATGAATAAACAAAAACCCATTTCAACAGAAAATATACTTTTTTCATTAGTTCAAATTAGTACTTCCAGCAACAATATCAGAACATGACATATTGTTGTGCCAGCGAACCAAAAATTTTTGTTCATTAATATTTTCCCAATAAAAGCTATCAAATACGAAATATGTGTATATAAATAATATGTGAAGAGTTTTTCCTTATCATTTCTTCTATAAATAA
This sequence comes from Tetanocera ferruginea, assembly GCA_958299015.1. Taxonomy (NCBI): domain Eukaryota; kingdom Metazoa; phylum Arthropoda; class Insecta; order Diptera; family Sciomyzidae; genus Tetanocera; species Tetanocera ferruginea. Next base: position 37,486,397 of record OY282641.1, read on the forward strand.
TACAAAAAATGCGTTAAAACACCAGAAAAGCCTTTAAAATACAAAATATTTACATATGTAAATATGTACCAAACTACGTTATAGAAATGAAAAATTTTCAAAAAGTATCAAAAAATTCTAAAATTAAAAAAACACTTTTGAATTTTCAGAAAGAAAACCAAAAAATAGCCACATAGTCCAAGTCATATTCAAATCGAATAAAAAAGAAAGGAGTTATGGCAAATTTAAAATTGGGATATTTACATATGTAAATAGTGCCAAAGTGAGGGTTAATATCAACACAAAGACGTCTTCGAAAAATGGATGCCATCCGCTAACGGCCACGCCTACCCCCCATACAACCAACAATTAAAAACTCAATAAATAAGCTCGTGTTTAACGTACAGAGATAAAATTTGGTAAGTACGTATTTTATGTCAACACAAAGACGTCTTCAAAAAATGGATGTCATCCGACCAGGGCCACGCCCAACTCCCATACAACCAAAACTAAAAATCTCAATAAATAAGCTCATGTTTAACGCACAGACATTAAATTTGGTATGTATATATTTTATATCAAAACAAACACGTCTTCGAAAAAAAATGTCGTCCAACCACGGCCCAGCCCACCCGCCATACAACCCAAAAATTTAAAACTCAATAAATAAGCTCATGTTAAACCTACAGAGATAAAATTTGGTAAATATATATTTTACATCAAAACAAAGATGTCTTCGAAAAATGGGTGTAATCCAACCACGGCCACGCCCACCTACCATACTACCCAAAAAAAACTCAATAAATAAGCTTACGTTTAATCTACAGAGATAAAATTTGGAACGCATGTTTTTTATAACAAACCAAAGATGATTTTGAAAAATCGACGTCATTTGCCCACGGACACGCCCACTTCCCATACAACACAAGAATTGAAAACGCAATTAATAAGATTATGTTTAAAGTATAGAGATAAAGCTTGGTACGTTTGTATTTTATAACAAAACGAAGATGGTTTTGAAAAATGGATTTTAGCCACCTCCCAACAACCAAAAATTAAAAACTCAATAAATAACCTTATGTTTAACCTACAAAGATAAAATTTGGTATGTATTAGACATAGGTAATGCAGCGTTGCGTTGCGCTATTGAGTTGAAGCATTTAAATGCGTTACTGCGTTGATACACTTATTTTAAAAAAGTAACGCAATAGCGCATTAACACAAATGCAACACTCAAAGCAAAGCAAACACCAAGAAAACCATTGAAAGCAATGCACAAGTTGTACGGTTCATCGAGCACAGTTGGAAAAGACAGAAAGTTGAATCAAACAAAATAAAATATGCTTGTATTATATAGAAAAGAGGCTGCGGGGAAGATGCTGTTAAGCATGAATTCTTGGAGCATGTCTGATTGGATTATGCTTGAGCACACATGTGTGACTTTATTTCAAATTGAACATGTTCGATTTAAAAAGTATAAGCAAACTTAAATCAAACTTCAAACTTGTTTTGCCCACCAGAAATGTGTATGTATCTGTTTGAAAGCTCGATTTAATGATAAAAAAACAACCATCTGCTCACTTGCTTGAATTTTGGGTTTTTTAATTTTTGGTGGTTGCTGAAATCTGCACTTCATTTAGTTAAATTTTATACTAACTACTATTAATATTTTCATATAAATGAATATAACCATAACATTAAACATTGTTAAATAATTTTGCTGTTTTTTTACTTTCTATGTATGAGTTCCTTAAGAAATGACTCAACGCACTAGCATTATTTTACTGTGAGACTTTCTGTGCTGATACGCGTATTGATGATACGGATACCACAACATTTTGAACAGCGGCATGACGCAATTGCGTTAACGCATTTCGCTGATACAGTTTCCTGCGCTTGAGTTAGTGTGTCAGCGCTGCAATTTTACTGCGTTACCCATGTCTAGTATGTATGTATGTATTTTAAACCAAAACTAAGCTGAACTAAAAAATTGGGCGTAATCCGTCCACGAACACGTCAACCTCCCATGCAACCCGCAATAGCGAATATAATATAAAGGCATTAACAAGTGAGCTACAGAACATGGATACGCCCATTTTATTATTGTATTTTGAAAAAGTAGGTTTAGGGTATTTCATAGTCGGGCTAGACCGACTTTAGACTTTCTTTACTTTTTTTTTTTATGAATTTATTCAGTTCTTACATTTTTGTATTTCATCGCTTTTGGAATTTCATTTGAATTGGAATTATAGAAATTTGTTTTTTTATTTGACTTCGGTTTTTCACTACACTGAGAAAAAAAACATACTTTAAAATTAAACAAAAAATTTTGAAATAGAAATTTAACGCCATTGCGTTTCTACAAAACAAAAATTAAAACAAGTGTGTTTAGTTTTCAGCTACCTAAGAACTACTTTCTTTTTTTTATTTTCTCTCATTATTTCTTTGAAAAAACAAACAAAAATTTGAATACAATGAAAATTTTTCAATTTTTTGAATTGGTTTGAAAAATATCGAACATACGATAAAATAAGAACTAATTAATTAAATATTAAAATATATCAAATATAAAATTCATCGAATGGAGTTAACATTCGGAGGTCCCGAGGGTAGCTGTCTGTGCATCTGATGTTAAAAACTCGGTAAAGCTAAAAAAATGGCATCGAAAATATTTTTTAAAATATTTGTTTTAAATTTTAAAATTTTTGTTTTAAATTTGTTTTTCATAACAAAAACATTGTTTTAAAAACAAAAACTCTTGTTTTGAATTTAAATTTAAATACAGTTGTGTTTAATTTTAATGAATTTGTTTCAAGCTCTATTTCAAAAACAAATTCGTTAGATATGAACACAATTTCATTTAATTTTAACACATTTTTCTCTCAGTGTAGATTTGTCTTAAATGAGGATATTCAACGAAGACTTTTACCGAAAACTTTTTTACCGAAGAAAATTTTTAGCCTTGTATACACAAAACATACTTTTTTTAGATGTTTGAATACATTTTTTTTAAACTTAAACAAATTTAAACTTCTCTCAAAAACCCGGAGGCTCGCAATCAATTTTAATAAAGAACGAAACAATCGCAATCTCCAATGATCCTTCATAAAATTGACAGCCGACTAAAATATATCAAAGGAATCTAAGATGAAGGCCTACAAAAAACGGTTAGTTCAAGGAGTCTCCAATACTTCTGTACAAAAAATACAAGAGTTTCTTGCCTACTTGCCTGGCATGCTGGTAATGAATTCGTTTTTTCTTATGAAAAACTTTTCATTCCGGGTGTACGGGTGCACGCCAAAATGGGGTGGAAAATTTGGCAAAAGCACTTTTTACCACATAATTTTTGATTTTTTTAATAAAAAGAACACACCTCAATGACTTCGGTTTTCGGAATGAAAATATTTTGAAGTGAAACTTCTTTGGCGGCGAGTGAAATTTCAAGGTCTTTTTTCGTGACGTTAGGCTAACGTTTTGAATTCATATGAAAAATTTAAAAAAATTATCGTCGCCAGCGGGAATAGAACCCAGGCTCTCTATTCAGCATCCCATAAGAGTCAGAAGATCTATCACTACGCCACATAAGCATATGATAACTAAGCAAACAAAATGCATTTAATATTCAACGAGTTTTAGTCCGTGTCTAGCATTCCACAGACACACACCATGTTTGAAGAACGTACTGTACCATTTGATCCGTACTGTACAATTTGATTTTCATCCTACAAGTATGCACGGAAATTTTATTTCTTTATTCTTGGAATGCTGTACATTACGTAACAAAATATAATAATTGTGCATATTTATACCCCCACGCGTACTGCGTAAGGGGTATATTAATTTTGTCACGACGTGTGTAACACCCAAAAGGAGGTGTGGTAGGTATGGAAAAGTATATATATTCTTGCTCAGCATCACCACCTGAGTTGATTTAGCCATGTCCGTCTGTCTGTCCGTCTGTCCGTCTGTATGCCTGTCGAAAACTGAAAAAAAAAAAACTGAAAAATGAAAAACTTTTCATTCCGGGTGTACGGGTGCACGCCAAAATGGGGTGGAAAATTTGGAAAAAACACTTTTTACCACATAATTTTTGATTTTTTTAATAAAAAGAACACACCTCAATGACTTCGGTTTTCGGAATGAAAATATTTTGAAGTGAAACTTCTTTGGCGGCGAGTGAAATTTCAAGGTCTTTTTTCGTGACGTTAGGCTAACGTTTTGAATTCATATGAAAAATTTAAAAAAATTATCGTCGCCAGCGGGAATAGAACCCAGGCTCTCTATTCAGCATCCCATAAGAGTCAGAAGATCTATCACTACGCCACATAAGCATATGATAACTAAGCAAACAAAATGCATTTAATATTCAACGAGTTTTAGTCCGTGTCTAGCATTCCACAGACACACACCATGTTTGAAGAACGTACTGTACCATTTGATCCGTACTGTACAATTTGATTTTCATCCTACAAGTATGCACGGAAATTTTATTTCTTTATTCTTGGAATGCTGTACATTACGTAACAATATATAATAATTGTGCATATTTATACCCCCACGCGTACTGCGTAAGGGGTATATTAATTTTGTCACGACGTGTGTAACACCCAAAAGGAGGTGTGGTAGGTATGGAAAAGTATATATATTCTTGCTCAGCATCACCACCTGAGTTGATTTAGCCATGTCCGTCTGTCTGTCCGTCTGTCCGTCTGTATGCCTGTCGACACGATTACAGCCGTAATTTTGAAGCTATCGTAATGAAATTCGATATTTAGGCATTTTTTAAAAAAACTAAGGTCAAGTTCGAGAATGGGCTAAATTGGATGAAAACCACGCCTACCTCCCATACAACCCCAAAATTTAAAACTCTACAAAGAAGCTAATATTAAAGCTACAATACTGAAATTTGATATATGTGTATTCTATGTCAAAACTGAGAAGTCTTAGAAAAATGGGCGTGATCCACTTACTAACACGCCCACCCCTCATACAACCCCAAAATTGAAAAATCTATAAAGAGGCTAATATTAAAGTTACAAAACTGAAACTCGGTATTTGTGTTTTTAATGTCAAAACTGAGGTGTGTTATAAAAATGGGTGTCATCCACCTATTAACACGCCCACCTCCCATACAACCCCAAAATTTAAAAATCTATAGAGAGGCTAATATTAAAGTTACAAGATGGAAACTCGGTATTTGTATATTTAATGTCAAAACTGAGGTGTGTTATAAAAATGGGCGTCATCCACACATTAACACGCCCACCTCCCATACAACCCGAAAATTGAAAAATCTATAAAGAGGCTAATATTAAAGTTACAAGACAGAAACTCGGTATTTGTGTATTCTATGTCGAAACTGAGGTATGTTAGAAAAATGGGCGTCATACACAATCTAACACGCCCACCTCCCATACAACCCCAAAATTTAAAAATTTATAAAAAAGCTTATATTTAAGCTGCAGGAAAACAATTTGTTATGAACGTATTTTAGAGACATAAAAATAATAAAATCTCTCAGAATCTCAACAAAAAGCTCTCCAATTTAAGACTCTTCCACCCCTAAGAATCGGCCGTGGGGGTATTTTAACTTCGGCCAAGTCGAAGATATACCTTACTAGTTTTTTGTTGAATATCGAATCCTAGCTTAAAGCTTAATTTGAAAGAGCATATCATAACGTTAATTGTTATCAAAAACTTGAAAGGTTATTGACAACATGCAAAACAGTTAAAACGATATAAAATAAAAAACAAGAAGTGTAGAAAGTGAAATAATTAAGACTGCCGAATCGTTTTTGTCATGCCAAACTGCAGCTAGTCCACAACTCAGCTCACGAAAGTGCTTTTACATTTTCTACTGATTCTTTAGAAATTAAAAAATAACTGTTATTTTTTGCCTTGTATTTTTTTCGGAGAAAAATAAAGGTTAATTTCTACTTTTATTTTATCGGTCAAAAGTAACAATTATTTTGTGACTTAGTTTTTCGGTCAAAAAAATTATGCAATTTGTGTTTTTTAAAAGGCCGCTTGACAGATGTTGACACCATCAGTAAAATGTCTCACCGATAAGATGAAAATAATATATCAATACTTTTTTAGTCGGTGAAATGACCTTTGAAAAAATACAAAGTGCCTGATATTTTTGACCGAAAAAATAAACGGCAGAAAAACTGTTATTTTTGAGCGATAAAATAAAATTCAAAAGTAACTGTTATTTTTGCCCAAAAAAATATAGCGACTTATGTGACTTTTTCGATAAAAACCATAAACGGTACGGTCCCTGGAAATAAATATTGAATAAACAGAATATTATTCCATTTTGTGTTGATTGATTTCCTTTTTAGATACTTTCTCTCTATTTAACACTAAAATCTCTCATATATTTTACTGTTTAAGAAGTTACACTTCTGCCACATGTACTTTGCTACACGCGAGTTTTTTTTTTACCATCACCAGGACTTCGTTTTTATTAACAAACTTTAAATTTATATTAAATTTTGTTCAATATTAACGCTCACACTAAAACCCAAGTCAATTCCATATGTAATTTTTCATTGGTTAGGGGTGGTGCAATTTCCAAACAAATTATATTAAAATTGTCATGATATTAAGATGGAGTAGAACAGGAAAAATGTAAAAACATTTTTTTATATATTCCATTAAGTTTTATAAAAAACACTTTTTAACTTCTTATATTCAGGTTAAGAAGAGTTCAAAGTTTCGAAAACCTGCATGATTTTCTGAGTATGATAAATGGAAGCGTCAGTTGTTTTGTAAGCAATACATTTCTCCATAACTTTTCAGAAAAATATGTTCATGTCATAAATGTCAATAATACAAATATAATTTATGATTTTCTGATTTCTAAGTTCTGAGACTATATATCATGAAACAAACCTCATTTACAGCTTTTAAAACTACTAGTTTAAAAATCATTAATAAACTTTTTACTTGCTTAAAAAATTTCTTAAAAAATTAAATTGATTGAAATTTATTACATTTTTTATTTAAATTACATAAATGGCGTTCTATGACAATAATGGAGTTCTGACTTTTTTGTCATTTTATTTTGAAAATGTCTATTAAAAGCTCTAAGATGGTTTTCTCACTCCTGTATTTTACTAAAATTATTATTATTATGTTCAAATCAACCAACAAAAACTATCAAAAATACAGTTTTTAAGAGAAGATAAAATGCACAGTTCCTTAAAAATTATTCTAATTATTGAAATGAAATTTTTTTCTCAATCACCGAATTTGAAGAATCAACAGATTTCTTGGAACTGCCAGCTCTTTTTGAGCCATCCATGACTCTTGACCTTGTCCAACCTGGACAAGTTTGCTTTGGGAATTATGTAGATAGTGAGAATGAAAAAATTTCTGAAATCAAGCTGGTATCACTGTAATATTGTGATACTGAGATATTTATGATGGTCTTTATAGTGATATTTATAAAGCAGTCAAATGTTACAGACCTCAATATTGTCTATGTTTATAAATGAATGTTTATAATGTTTAAAATGTTTATAAATTAATTTTAATATTTCATTTTAACTTTTCATTTAAATTTTATGTAGAAAATGGGGGTTGATTTCGAAAAAATATTTATATTAATAGTTATTCAGAGTCACTAGGGAAAATTTGTCAACGTTTTGCTTCCAGATCCTATTTTTTCTTCAATTATGCAAAATTTTTCGTAAATTTTTCAAAGTTTTCTATATTAAACTAACTTAGTTTTTATAACTTCATAATGTCAATTTTTCAATTATTTAAAAGTGATATTGTGTGGTTTACTGATAGTAAATTTTTCTCTCACAACTTATAAGCCCGGTAGACAAAAATATTGGAACAATTTAGAGAAAATTCTTTAAGTTTCTGAAAATTATAGATTCTTATTACTTTTATCAAATGTTCATGGATAACATAGTTTTGTTTAATTTTTTAATCTCTTCTAAAAGATGTAATTTTTGTCTAGGTTAATTCGAAAATATGTAGTAAATAAGACTCATCGACTTATTTTATAAAAAAACATCTTCTAAAGGGGTGCACAATTTAGTTTTCGCCTCGGGTGCCACCAACCCTAGCTACGCCACTGGTCCTGAATGAAATCAAAGTTTAACAGACATAAATTCACAAGCCTGGAAAGGGTTAAGTATATAAGGGAAAGTAGTTTCTGCTTGATTTATAAATAATACCGGAGATAATGTGTTATCCTCTGACTTATAGGCAAAACTGGAAGTAAGTAGTTACCTATGATTTATAGGTATACTAGAAGTAATTAATTACCTCTGACTTATAGGTTATACGATTATACGGTTACACTCCGACGTAAAGTTAATTCTGGAGGTAACTAGTATGCAGGTTGTAAGTATTTGACCTCTGACTTATAAGTAATACAGGTGTTAACAAGTAATTCTCTGAATTCTCTGAATTCTCTGAATTACTTGTTAAGGGGGGTTACTAGGGGGGCTGCTGGTAATGGTGACAATATTTTTAGTGGATGTTGATAATGCATCAAGAGACGTAATGAACATAAAATCTGAACTTTTGAAGCAATTTGGCTTATCATGTTTTTACAATATGCATCTCATATAGATCTTAGGAAGTTTTATGTGAAGAACAAAACTTAAAATCCGAAACGCGGCATGAAGCTTTTGCACTATTGAATAAATTAATAAAACTTGTAAAATCCTTTCATGATAGTTTTCTGGAACTGAATTTTGAATTGTTTCAATACAACCAGCCAATATTTGCAAAAAGTAGATATTGATTTGATAGCTGCTAACGATATGTTTTATTCTCTTATCGAATTCGAAACACATTTGCGATGTGAATTTTCAAAGTTTAAGAATAGTGCTAAGAAATTGGCAAAGTCGATTTGTTTGCCAATACTATGAGAGAAGAGTAACTAGAAAAATCAGCTGAAGCTGAAAGGTAATTTTTTGTATTAAAAAGACTAAAAAATGTACACCGATCAAACCGACATGAACGTTTGTCACCAATAACGCAACTTTGTATTGAAAATGATTTGTTGTAGGCGATTGATTTTGATGAATTCATATAAAGTTTTGCCACAGTTAAATCGAGGAAAAAATTTTTAAATAGAAATGTTAGAGTTATATTTTTTCACTTTAAGATATTTAAAAATGCATAAAAATTTATATTTTTATGAGTTATCAAATTGTGGCATTTTGATTTTTTATTATTAAGTTTGTAATTCTTAAAGAACATATTCTTTAAGAATTATATTTAGAGCTTAATGCCAAATAATTCATGAAGTAACAGGCTTGCTGAAACAACAAAAATTCTTTACAAAAGAACCGAGCAGACTATATATTTATTATTATTATTATTATTATTATTATTGATTATATTTTTATTATTAAAAGATGCGAGCTAAATGCTCTGTCCTTAAGAAGGCCCCGTATCGATTTTAGCCCCAGGCCCCGCTATGTTTTAATCCGGCGCTAAATACAGGAGGTAATAATTATACCTCTGAATTATAAGTATACTTAAGTATAAGTGTTATAATACTAGATATAAGATATTACAAGCCCATGTCAAAGTAATGTCTTCTTTTCGTATGTTGCTATACAGCATGGAAGCAATACACTCATATTACCAAGTAAGCATTATGTAACTATTTCAGTGATGATTACTTCCCCTCTAGGGAAGTAAGGATATTCTAAAAACACTTTATTTCGAATTTTCTCCATAACAACGACCACCACATGAATCCCTGTCCTGGGTTATTTTGTTACACACTGCAACAATACAACAACAACAAAAATAACAACAACACCAACATCAAAAAATAAGTGTTTGCCACATATATAATCAAGTTAATCATGGTACAACTTTTTGACTGTTCTGCCTGGCTTGGGTTTAACACAGACCAACTGTCTGGTGCGAGCACCAAACGTGCTTGTGTGATTGCGTGAAAACAACACTTTTTTGTTTTTTTTTGACAAGAAATACTTAACAAGGGGCTGGATACTACGGCTATTTTGGACCCTACTAAATTCGGGCATCGCCTAATGATTTATGCCTGAAACCATGCTTCGCATAATTAGTTGCCAGTGATTATTAATTAGTTTACGAATGGCATGCAAAAGCACGAAAGTGATGAAATGTGTAGAATTGTGTGCATGTGTGTGTGTGTGTGTGTATGTGTATGTGACCGTATGGCGGAACTGCTACAAAATGCGGTGCCAAAAGTAAGATAAAAAAGTGCCAAAAGTAGGAAAATCTCATTTGGAGGGAGTTTTTTGAGTTTTGCTCGGAAAGAAGAATAATTATCACTTTGGCCCTAACCATGCGCCCTAATCAGATTTTGTGGTTATTTTATGTTTTCTTCCTACCCAAGCCCATCTCTGTCCCCACTCTTTTGATAGCGTGTTGACGGCGGAATGGTGTTATGTGGCGTGATATCCGGCAGAGATAAACTTGTTTTTTTTTTATTCGTTAACCTAAGAGCAGCCTACGTTAAGAGTAAAACGATTTATTTTTACATAGAGACACCTTCACTTGACATTGACAAATGTTGGGCAGAGTAGGCGCAAGAAGTTGATAATTATAGTTAAAGCTTTCAATGGTTTTCTCGCTTTCAAACAAATCAAACATTTAAAACTTCTTCTCGCATAATGAAAATCGATTTATTGCTAAAGTGTATCTCAACTCATTGCTGTCAAGTTATGACATTGTTTTCATTACAGCTATTTTCGCAACTTTGATTAATGACTTTCACTGAATGTAGCACATTCATTAATTTCAATTAAATGATTGTATCTAAGATAGCACTGAAGCATTTTTGAAACATTTGTAGGTTTTTTATTCTTCACTTAAGACTCCAGCTCTAGTCTCTGGTTAATGAACTTTAAAGGTTCAACGTTCAGTTAATGATTAACTGATATGTCTAGTGCGTGATGAAGACTTTTGCTGTTTTATCCTACCGGAAGTGCTTAGATATCTAATGATTGGAGCATAAATATTTTGTATTCAGATGAATAAGATAATAGATAATTTTACTCGAAATTAATGAGTCTGCCCTTAAGACTAAAATTTGAAAAATTATATGTTATGGTATTTTTGTGAACTATTTCATTGTGGTATAATAAATAGTTACGGTGAATAAAATTAATATTGGTTATATTCATAACATATTTATTATTCTCTCAGAAAGTTATAGGGTATGTTTGTTTATTTATCAAACATGTGTTTATGTTTGTATGTTAGAATGGATTCGGTATATGATGATATTACGGGGATGATATGATGGAAGGGAACCTTGAAAATACATTACCAGATATCATATGATGCAAGGAAATTTTTAAAAGATGTGAGAACAGCAATATGCTGAAATTGGTTTGACTAATATTTGTCTGTCGTGATAATGGTCAGGGAATAAACGGCTACCTCTTGATATCCTGTTCTGCGAACGCTTGATTCTTCTTTGTTCCTAAATGACGTTCAATGTCTTGGCCAAATCTCTTATTACTTACTTATCAATCTCACTACACAGTATTAAATTTCCTCTAGCATAGTGGATATAAGTAGACTAGAATTTAATTTTATAGCATCGAGAGCTTCAATTGCAAAATCAACGTAATATGGAGTCTAGGTTTGCGGAATAAATGTTCCACATGTAATTTAAATGTAATTTAAATGCGTGAAAAAATTTTTTTCAATCAAACTTTTCTAAATAAGAAATACATGGTAATATTTTCAATAATATCAAGGTAATACACAATTTTTTCTCAAAGTTGTGAAAGTTTTGATGATGTTACTTTGTATGGCGTGCTTTTTATTCAAACTTTCGAAATTTCAAACTAACTAATTATTATTTATAAATTCATTTTGGATAGGCTGGCCTCACTAGAATTAACCCATTTTCGAACTTGATCATAATTTTTTTGAAAAACTGTTTAAATGCCGAGTTCCATGGCCATTGATCAAAAGAATTAAAAATAACAATTTTAACCATCATTCATACTTTTCACTTTATTTACCTACCATTTTTTCTATACCCATGCTTACCACGTCTTCTCATAAAGGTTGATCCAAAAAGAGCTTCTTACTTTGTTTTCTAAATAAAATACATAAAAATCAATGTTTTAATGCAAATCTTTATTTGGGGTGATAGTTCGGTTCCTGCAACTCAATTTTCAAAAATTATTTCCTTCAAATGTTAACACGACTAGTTCTTAAATGGACCATTCTGTGGATCCAATTTTCATTTCTGACCAATTTGTGTGGGTCCACCCGATCCAATTGCTGTGGGATCCCGGGATCCCGATGTTTTTTAGTCCCGAAAAACAAATTTTTTAATAGCCAATATAAGTTTTCAAACTTTTATCTAAACTATTTCCCTTTTGAGGATTTTATTTGATTTTTATTTTATTTTATTTGTTATACTCATTGCACTTTACGCGTTTGTAACACTTTTTTGATTAAACAGTTGAATTTATATTCAGAGCAAAATCATCTACTTAAAACGAAATTTTACAACATCATGTTAAATTTGAGCACAAAAAGAGTTCAAGCTTAAATAAGATTATATGACAAGATGGAATAGTTATAGCTAGCATTGCTGGGTAGATTTATTTTTGCTTGAAGACAGTATACAAAAGGACACCATTGATCTTAAAATGAATTCTTTGCTTGATCATGAGTTTGATGAAAGAAATTGCATATGTTCTCCACCCAGTCAAAGTTACCTTAGGTACTCACTACAAATGTGACGTCACTTTGAATTTTATGCTAGAAGAAATAATGCGAATAAATCTACTTTGAGCAATCACTTATTTAATAAACTCGTGAACATAACTGACCTTTTTTAATTCTTTTTATACCTTTTAGTTGGTGTATTTTTTTTTTTTTTTAATTCTACTTGTGAGCTGCACAATGGGGTAAATAGTGTATGACCTTGAAATTTTCTTAAAAAATTCATAAAAAATGTTCTATCGCTGTCCAATTACACTGGTTTACAGCCAATATGTACTTTGAATGCCACTATCCTTTTCTCATGTAAATTTTTCTCATTCAAAATAAATTATTGATAACAGAATATGTGTTCTTAATGATAAACGTGCAAATATCATCAGCAGGGCAACCAAAAGTATGCAAATGCATGTTTTTTGTATAACATAATATGGTGAAATAGGTTGAATAAAAATGCGATTTACACAAAAACAAAGAGTTTAAGCTACATTTGTTAACGCATATTTTTGCATATTTTGAAATAAATGCATATTTTGCATATTTTGCAATAAATGCATATTTTCGCATATTTCGTGATATAGCATGTTTTTAAATCTATATAACTTTTTGTCTAATTTTTAATTTAAAATTAAATTAAATAAAAAAATTTTGCGCTTCCCTTTAATTTGGCACCGCTGTATAAAAATTTCGAGAAAAAAATCGACGTTTGACTAAAATCGACTTTGTTTTCCACATCCCCAACTGGCACTTGTCAAGAATACCTGCACATTTGTTTGATTAACTTCGTGTTTGCAAATTTAAAGCTAAAAGTAAGAAATATTTATTTATTAAATCATTTACATATTTTCATAAGAACTTATTTTTCTTTAGATAATGCCAAAGGTGAAAGAAAAGCAGTCTTCTAAGTTGGGAAGGTACGTTTCTGAGTATCCAGTTCTTAGAAGTGATGGAAGCATATTGTATTGCAAGCTTTTTAGCAAAACAGTGAATGCAGACCGCAAGTCCTGTGTGGTGCAGCATGTGGAACGCGCTGGGCACAAATAAAAATCCAGCCATCTTTCAAGCTTACCAACTCAATCACAACAATTTCTTACAGAATGTACATCGAGAAGTACAGAATTTACAAAAGCTTTGTGTAAAGCTTTCGTTTCGTCCGATATTCCTTTGTACAAAGTAAGAAATGAACACCTCAAATCGTTTTTTAAGAAATATATTGATATAGACTTGCCATCAGAAACCACTTTGAGATCAACAGTCTGCAGTTTATATGAGCTTTCAATGAATAATATCAAAAGAGCTATAAAAAACCAATACCTTTCTATTTCAATGGATGCAACCACAGACGCTTCACGTCGATACGTGGCAAATGTTGTAATAGGTGTGTTATACAACGATGAGCAAGTTGCAAAACAAAAATTTTTGATTAACACAGCTTTATTAAAAACAGGAAACTACTGCTCAATAGTTCGATTATTTGCGGATTCAGTTGATATTTTCGGGCCAGAGTTCAACAAAGATGCACTACTTCTTTTCATCACTGCTGCTGCACCGTACATGGTAAAATCTGTAAGTGCAGTTAAAGTTTTTTACCCAAAAATAACTCATGTGACGTGTTTGGCACATGCATTGAATAGGGTATGTAAGGAAATTCGCAGTTGTTTCCCAAATGTTGACTGACTCGTAGCAAGCGGCAAAAAATCTTTTTTGAAAGCACCCTCACGGTTGGCAATTTTTAGAGAGATAGAACCAGAACTTCCTTTGCCGCCAAAACCAGTCATTACGCGATGGGGAAATATTCTACACGCTGCAGAATATTATGCAGAAAACTATGAAAAAAAAGAAACAGTTTCGATAGTATCGTAAGTGTAGACGTAGAATTCCGTTTAAGTTGTAACCTCTTCTACTTTGTCTCTTTGGTCCGATTGATTGTTCATTTTGCACGTATTTTTATTGATCTTCCAAAAATTAACAAATAAATGAATAACAATCAATTATGGACTACTTATCGAGGCCAAAACAAAGAAAAAGTAAAGAAGTAAGTATGAATAAATGAACAAGCAAAAAGAAACAAGCAAAATTTCAAATTTTTTCGATCATTTCGTTAAGTTTGAAAGGTTGAGTTCATTGACTTAGTTGAAAAGAAGGCGAAGCAAATGCACTTTCCATTGGTGCCACTTTCGTCTCTGCCCGATATATATTTAGTTTGCGAGGTACAGTCAGTTTAACTACTAATTTCAAATTAAAATTAAGATCCCGATTTTTAAAAAATCGTATGGTAACTATATTTCACGCTGAGCACATGCCCTTTCCATTAGTGCCACTCTGGCCACTGTCCGATATTTAGTTTGCGAGCTACACTTTCGCCTCTGTTCAATGTATAGTTTGCGAACTACACTGGCTAGTGCTAGTGGGATTTGGGATCCAAATTAATTTGCATTAAAAACATAAATTAAAATTTTACGCCATCTTTTGGGTAAAAGCATAAAACGAAACATGATCCAACTCGTTTTTTTTCATAAGAATTAAATCTAGCCGGATCACAGACCAATTTCGTTAAATTTAACAGTTTGAGTTCATTGACTGAGTTGAAAAGAGGTTCATGACCTCTGGTTTCAAAATAAAGCACTTAGTAAACTAGAACAGTAGTGCATACATAAACCCAATGCGAACCAATGCTTACAATGCTACCAATACGAACTAGAACTTCCAGTTTCACGTAAGCATGTGTTACACGTGTTCACGTGTTTTTAAAAAAATCAAGTAAAAACACAAAACTCAACTACACGTGTCTTTTATTCACAAACACTCGTGAAGTTCATATTCACGTGACAGTGCCAATGACCCACTTGTGACCTCAGATAATCCCACTGCATCCGATTGGTCATAGAATCATCCATTTTAGTCCAAATGTTCCATGGAACCCATAAAAGTGCCAATGACCCACCTGTGACCTCAGATAATACCACTGCATCCGATTGGCCATAGAATCATCCATTTTGGTCCAAATGTTCCATGGAACCCATAAAAGTGCCAATGACCCACCTATATTCTCAGATAATCCCACTGCATCCGATTGGCCATAGAATCATCCATTTTGGTCCAAATGTTCCATGGAACCCATAAAAGTGCCAATGACCCACCTATATTCTCAGATAATCCCACTGCATCCGATTGGCCATAGAATCATTCTGAAGCTGAAGCTCTAATACGAACCAATCAGTTCGTGCAAAATAAAAACAATACAACCATAAACAACGAAACAAAAACGAAGAAAGTAGCAGGCACAGCAGGTCTATTATAAGCAGCTAATGATCGACTTTCTCATATAAGAACATGCATTTTTCGTCTTATATTTTACTATTTTATGACTTTCATATAAAAGTGACAAAATCCAAAATTAAATATTCATTGAGCGCAGGATATATCTGATATTTAAGTATATATATTATCTTTGAACGATAAGTATTAAAGGCTGTAGGTATACCCTAAAGTATTAGCCAAAAACGTTGCATGACCTTCAAAAAATCTGTTAAAACGACCCCATACAAACCGCGCTGTAAGACTTAATTCTACGTCAAAAAAACATATTATCAATATGTTGGATGCAGAAGATTTACAGTCTGTGAGAGTCATGCAAGAATTATTCCAAGTACAACATTTGCGTTTCCAACTTATTTATATAAAAGCGAACTTTTGTAGCTTAACTGAGGCCATCAAGTGACTTCAGACATGTAGTTTAAGCATGACTGAACAAATAAAAATAGTTTAAAAAGCAAAAAAAAATCTATTGATAAGTGTGACTGTGTTTCTATAAAAGAAAAGTTTGACAATATTTAAAAAAAAAATCAAGGTTTTAATATTTTACAAAAAATTGGTAGTCAAATTTCTGACCAAAATCCAAAAGAAACTGAACATATTGAAAAGTACTCAATTTCAGAAATTGTTGCTTTTAACTATGCACCAATAACTTCAGTTGAGGTAAAGAGAAGTTTTTCAATGTACAATAAGGTGGACCTTGAAATGAAATTTTTGCGATATTTTGGTAGATGAGGGCTCTGTTCCGTGCCTTTTTGAAAAAAAAAATGACAATGCCGAAAAAAAAAATTTAAAAAAACAAAAAATTAGGGGTTGCGCACGAGCCGAGAAAAAGGTCCACTTTGCCAAAATTAGGGGGGAAATTGCCATAGGTCATCAGGGGTCACCCGTAGAGGGGAAGAATGTATGGCCGACCCCCATTAACTTTTTACCGCCAACATTTTCCCCCAAGACACCCACCCCCTATCTCCTCCCCTTAGGGGGGTCACCATACAAAAATGGAGGATGCTCAGTATTTTCGAAAAACACCATAGGTCATCAGGGGTCACCCCTAGGGGGGCAAAATATATGACCGACCCCCATTAACTTTTCATCCCCAACATCTTTTCCGAACAAACTTACCCTCTATCTCCACTCCTTGAGGGACTCCCCATACAAAAATAAAAGAAGCTGTAATTGAGTAGTACTACTAAGCACTTTTAATATAATATAGTCAAATTAACATATTTTTGTTCGCTGATGGGTATTTCTTGCGGTAAGAATCGATATCATGTAGTAAATACTGTTTCTCTTCTTCGCCTTGACACAGTATTCTATTATAATCTTGTATCATTTTTACTCCTCTTTCGGCAGTGTCGTTCACAACGCGCAAGTTATTTACAATTCTACGACCTTCTTGATAGTCTGCGCGAGATTTCCAGGTTGCTGGATTTGCAAGAATGAAATCTTGCGATATTCCAAATCGTACAAATAAATTTTTGGTATTATGAGAGACGAAGTTTCTCAAGTCTTTAGCCAAGAATTCCTCATTCACATCTTTGAATTTCACCTCGATTTTTTTAACGCTGGTGCTTTTGATTACGATGCGAGGAGCTGGGGGAACCGGGTCGTCTTCTTCATCTTCTTCACCTTCTTCGTCTTCTTCATCTTCTTCACCTTTGTCATTCTCATTTTCGAGCAATGCTTGGGCCATTTTGGCCTTCAACTCATTTGAAACCTTGTCATCGAAAAAGGCAAGGGCTATGTGCTCATCGGCGAGATACCATAGGTGACCGATAAATTTCTTTATCATTACCCGAGATAAATCCTGGTCAACGGACTTGTACTCGACGATGTCCTTCAAAAACTTCCAATCTTGATTCGGCGCCTCAGCTGCTCGAGAAGAACCAAACCATGCCTTGACGTAAAGTCGCACCACAAAAATACAAACGTGTCGAATACCATTCAATTCACATACAGATAAGTGAAAAGTTCTCCGAAACAAAAACATCTTGAGGCTGTAAATGGCTTTTGCCATCCATCGAGCATGGGAAACGGGTCCTGGAGGTCGGAAATGGTAATTCTCAAGTTTTTCACCCAGAAACAAAAGAATTCATTGTAGCATTTCTTTGTAGTCATCGCGAGGGTGTTTCTCCTTCAATTGATCTAAGCAAAACTCCTTTATGCCGACTTGCATTGCCACAGGAATTTTTCTGACGACTTGATCGTCTATCAAGCCAGAATGGAATGGTTTAACCTTTACAGCGTCCCATTCCTGTTTGAAACGGTCAAAGCAAGGAACGCCTGGTGCACTGGTCTTTCCCATTTTTGTCTCAAAAACTTCCCTTAGCACCAGTTCGTATACATGGTGTCTGCAAGGTAAATATAAGATTTCTCTCTCCAACAGCCGCTCAAGAGCAACTGCGGCTCCGGAGAATGGGCCACTGTTCGTTGATGTCGTGTCGAAAGAAAGTCCTTGTATTCGATGTGTCATATGCCATGATGCCAACAGTTGATAAACGGCATGTGCTATTCTCCGGCCTTTTCCTTTCCCATCTTCTACTTTGGGAACTCCAAGAAGTTGTTCTTTTTCTCCGTACGAGACAACTACCGGTAGACGGTCCACCTTCTTTGTACCCACAAAATCCAAAAGCATTTTGCCATCCCAATGGACTACGAAGGATTTAGCTGCGACAAGCTGGAGATAAATGAAACGCGTTGAAGAATAAGAATTCTGAATGAGAGCAAATAAATCTATGCGATCTTACTTCTGGATTGTCTTTCACATAACTCAGCATGTTCTCTCGATTTGAACGCCGACATCTCCGAAGCGACGTACGGTTTATTGTGTATTGTTGAGGATCGCGTCCAAATGCTTCTGCCGCCGCTATCATAATGCCGACCGCGTCTCGGTCAGTCACTTTGCACTTGTCCAAAGCTGATAGGACTCGTTCAGTAAAACATTGTTTGTAACCTCTTCTGTCACCAACATTTGATGGGCCAGCTTCTGCCGGGAAGTTTTCGTCCTGTCTCCCATTATCATCGCTTGAATCACTGCTTGAAAATTTAACCACTGCAATTGAAAGAATTTCATTTGAATATAAACATTGGACGAACACACAAAGCGCGAAATAGCTTACCGCCTTTAGCGAACTGATCTCTACTAGATTCCGTTGCACGTTTGCGTCGCAACTCTTCTTGTTCTTCGCGCTCAGCTTTTCTTTTCCTCGTTCGAGTATCAGTAGCGTCCACACCTCCCATAGTTCCTGGCCGGCCATCTTCTCTTTGCTTTAGCAGAAACTCAATGTCTTCGGTATTTGTCATTTTCTCAAGGGCGTTGGCGTGTGCGATGTCGAAAAGATTATCCAAGCTATCAGAAAACTTATTCTCTTTTTCTCTAGTGGACTCAGTCTTTCTGTGAGATGACTTTCTTAAAGCATCCCACTCATCGTGCAGCGCAGCTATTTTTCTTGTAACATCTCCTCTGGCTTTCGTCGGAATAGCTGCTTGGCGCCAAAAAATCATTACTGCGTCCGCGACTATAACCGCACTATTTTTCTTCGACATGTTTCGTTTGCGAATGTTGAAGAAATGCATTCTTAGCACTTGCTTCTTCGACGGTTATTTGTTCCCCGTAATATTCATGCTTGGATAACCAATCAAAAAAATATCGTCGCGCGATCGAAGTTGTGTTGTCATCTTAACTTTTAAAAAACGGGAGAAAAATCAATTTACTTTTCGCGGTAGTCGGCACTTGTTGAATGACAACAATCGATGAATGAACTGCTATTTATAACTACTACGTATTTTGCAATATTTTACTGCCAGGTACTGATGAATGGGGGCATCTGCTACGTGTGCGTTTCAAATTTTTCAAGACTTTCCAAACAATGACCACTCTTGAATATTGGTGGAATTTCTGTAAAAAAATCAAAAAAATCTCGATATTGTGCAACTGTAAATACATAGATTTTCAGTATTTTTGTATGGGGAGTCCCTCAAGGAGTGGAGATAGAGGGTAAGTTTGTTCGGAAAAGATGTTGGGGATGAAAAGTTAATGGGGGTCGGTCATATATTTTGCCCCCCTAGGGGTGACCCCTGATGACCTATGGTGTTTTTCGAAAATACTGAGCAACCTCCATTTTTGTATGGTGACCCCCTAAGGGGAGGAGATAGGGGGTGGGTGTCTTGGGGGAAAATGTTGGCGGTAAAAAGTTAATGGGGGTCGGCCATACATTCTTCCCCTCTACGGGTGACCCCTGATGACCTATGGCAATTTCCCCCCTAATTTTGGCAAAGTGGACCTTTTTCTCGGCTCGTGCGCAACCCCTAATTTTTTGTTTTTTTTAATTTTTTTTTTCGGCATTGTCATTTTTTTTCAAAAAGGCACGGAATAGAGCCCTCATCTACCAAAATATCGACACAAGGTCCACCCTAATGTACAATGCTGCTTATCGTGCAAATAGGCGCAGTTTTTTATTTGAAAACTTATCACAAATGTTTATTGTTTATTGTAACAGCAATATTAGTGAATAAGTTGGTGCTTTAAGCTGTTAATTTTTAAAACTGAATTGTTTTCGTTTCTATTGTTTTTATTTATTTTTACTGTTTTATGTTATGTTTTTGTTTTTGCCGTGAAGTATGAATAATAAAAGCTTCTTTAAGAGAATATTTTGAAGCGCATATTTAAAATGCATTTTTTGCTTTTTTTAAGGATTATTTTAAGCGCATAAAACACAATTTTTAGCGCATATTTTTGGTTGCCCTGATCATCAGCAATGTAATTAATGGAATTTATAATAACACGAAAAAAAAAAACAAACAAATATTTGTTTATTCGTAAGTACCTATATCGTTTTATTTTATCACAAACTATAATTTGTTATTAAATGCAAAGCAGTTGAGCTTGAAAATAATTTTAATGAAATTCCATTGAAAACTGTTTTAATCAAATTTGATGATATGAAAACTAGCTATATATATATATATATAAAAATATTTATGTAAATCTTTTCAGTTGAATGAGCATTACAAAATTAAATAACATATTAAACAAGGAAAAAACTAAATACATTTAAGCTATATTAAACATTTATGAAAAAATCAAATTAATAAATTCATATTAAAATTATAATTAAATCAAAGTTATAAGAATACTTTTTGAAGCGTGTGTATTTGAGTTACACCCACAAATTGAAATTTTAATTAAATCAGTGAAAGTGCCTTAGGCACTGCTGTCAGCTGTCAGTTATTAATATAAGCCATAAATTAGACTCTTCATGATTATTGTAAGTAGATTACAGTTTTATGTAATTAAATCATAGTTAAATCAATTCGTTCAGAAATGTTTATCTGGCTTGCTTACAGTTAAATCAACATCAACACCTTCAAGCACTGACAAACACAGAAATCTGCAAGTGTAAACATACAATTTTATCACTGACATCTTGTCCGTATGTCAAAAATAAAATTTTATGTTTGTATCTATGAATGAACGTTTGTCTCGGTCAAATTTTTATTTGGTACCAGCGAAATGTGCATTTTTATTTTAACGATGCTATTAAATATTTTTATGTTTCGTTGTGATTTCGATAACATTTTTCGCTGGACAAAAGTCTGACTGTCAGTCGATCAGTGAGTCATACATGTGTGCATTGCACGGGTCCTACGTATTCATTTAGAGATAATAAACACATTTTAAGGGTTTTTCACGTTATGAGGATCGTAAATAAACGCGTATGTGTGCAATAAACATATATTTATATTTGTTTATGCTTTTTTTTTTTTTTTAATATGAAAACTTTATTCGCAGCTCATTCGTCATATTAATATTCATAAAAATGTTAATATAACTTTTTGTTTACTTTTTTTTATTGTACAGAATGTTCTCTCAATATTGAATTGTAATATCATATCAATTTTTAAGTATAATTGAAAAATTTAGATCGTATTCTAAAAGGTCTCAAAAGTTGCAGATATTTTTTTTTTGGCAGATCTTAACAACCACATGAAACTTTTGAGACCTCTTAGAATGTGAAATTCGAATAAAAATGTTATTCGATACGCCCTATTGTACAGTGAACTGCCCAATAAAAGTAAGTTCATAGTCTACGTCAGGCAAAAATCTTTAACTTAAGACTTAAATCTTCGTTTACTCCTTCAGAAGACAAAGACTATAAGACTAAAGAAATTTTCTACAAATGCTGTTCTTCCGGTGCTATGACTGGCAACTTCAACGCCAAGGTGGGCAGGAGAATCATCTTAGGTTCAACTCGTAAGCAAATTTATCATGATTTATCAAGATACCAAAGTAATCAAGAACCGTATATTTTCGTGATTAGGCGTCAAGAAGCTGCAACCAAAACGAACATCGAAAGACTATCTAGCTTTTATTCTGCTTCACGAAGGAACTCTTCCAATCAAACATCCAAAGATAACGTCACTGAAGCGAGAGAAAAAGAAACGTGAGTGTGAGGAAATATTTTTAAAGCGACTCGAATGAAAAAAGCATAATTAAAACGGAAATCTAGTGTCATAAGTACGATGTGCAGGTTCTGGCTTAAGGCGCAAGAAGCAATAACGTCACTTCACTAGAAAATCAAAGGTAATTATAGAATACTGATGCTTGTACTGTACATGTACTGTACTGTACTTGTACTTTTACTATATTTGTACTGTTCTTGAACTGTACTTCTGATACTTTACTTGTACTGCAATTGTACTTGTGCAGTAATTGAACTGAATTTTTAATTTTCCATAAATCAGGTAAACTTAACCTTAAACATGAGTGTGGCTTCTAACGTGGAAAATCTACCATTGTCCGGACTAAAATACCAAATTTTTGTCAATTTCGATGTCGCCTGCCAGTCCCTCAAAGAATAACTTTTATCACCATGTCTGGAACCTTCGAGACATATATTTATATCGTAAGATCAACGGTCCAATCTGCTAGTAAGGCAAGTTCCAATTATGATAAACTCACGGCCTGGTGGGTTGAACGCCAACATCAACACAGACAAGTGTATAAAAATTTAACCGCTTGATTGGCTAGGTCTCTGTGAGCAAATGAAAGACAACGCTCCAGACAACCTGACGATACTTGGAATTTCTAACTAGCTCCAACGACCGTAGGACCAAAGATAAATTTACAAAATCTTAGATGAGGCGAAAACTAATTTAAGGTTGTGATTCCGAGATAAGTAAGAAAGTAATTTTTTGCCAAAAAAAAAAACAAATTGGCCATTTCAGACCT
Organism: Tetanocera ferruginea; assembly: GCA_958299015.1. Classification (NCBI taxonomy): domain Eukaryota; kingdom Metazoa; phylum Arthropoda; class Insecta; order Diptera; family Sciomyzidae; genus Tetanocera; species Tetanocera ferruginea. Next base: position 37,509,642 of record OY282641.1, read on the forward strand.
TGAAAGGACTTTGACCGAGCTTCTTATGATTAATTGTGTTGTGTGTGTTATTAAATGTTTGCACACAATTGACCGAGAACTGGACCTACAAATTTTATGACGACTCCGAACGGCTAAAGTTCATGTTCTCAAGAAGCTTTACATGGCATTATTTACTCTCTGAGGCTTGCCATTGCCTGCAGAGAGGTGGTGACCGATCAGAAAAATTTTTTATTGAAAAAAAAAACTTCTCGCCGCGGCTGGGGATCGAACCCGGGCTCCGAGCATGCAAAGCCATACACTTAATCTGCATACCACCGTCACCACAATTTTGCCAGTGATGCAAATGCAAAAAAAAATAATAAGAACAGAATTGCAGTGCTTAGAGCTGGAATATTAAGAGAATAGTAAACTTTAGAAGAACTATCACTATACTGAGACAAAATTACATTAAAATAAGTCAAGAAAGTCTAAAGTCGGTCTAGGCCGACCATGAAATTACCTAAACCTACTTTTCAAAAAAAAAATAATATTATTGAAAACGGGCGTGTCCGTGGGTGGATGAAGACTATATTTTATATGCATTTAAATGTTGAAGAAAAATTTTCACATACCAAGGTTTATTCCCGTAGCTCACAGTTAATGCCTTTTTTATGTTTTCTCTATGGGAAGTGGGCGTGTTCATGGACGGACTACTCCCAATTTTTGAACACACCTTAGTTTTGGTATAAAATACATACATACCAAATTTAATCACTCTATGACAAACATAATCATATTTATTCAGTTTTAAATTTTTGGATTGTATGGGAGGTGGGCGAGTCCGTAGACGGATGACAGCCAAGACATGTTTGTGTTAATACAAAAAACATACACACCAAATTTTATTATTGTAGGGTAATTATAATTAAACACAATTGATCATAAGAAGCTCGGTCACAGTCCTTTAAAGGGCTGAAATGGCCAATTTTGTTTGTTGTTGTTGTTGATTATGAGCTTATTTATGCAGTTTTCAATTTTTGCGTTGTATGGGAGGTGGGCGTGTCCGTGGGCGGATGACAGCCATTTTTCGAAGACATGTTTGTGTTAATACAAAAAACATACACACCAAATTTTATTATTGTAGGGTAATTATGAGCTTATTTATGCATTTTTCAATTTTTGCGTTGTATCGGAGGTAGGCGTGTCCGTGGGCGGATTCCGAAAATATTCGATAGTGCAGATGCTTGGGTCTATGCAACCGTGTGTACCAAGTTTCATTTAATTATCTCAATTCCTTCGTTTTACCCTGTGTATACGGACAGACGGACGGACGGACATGGATAGCTCGACTCACGTGGTGACGCTGATCAAAAATATATATACTTTTCTATACCGGACTCGCTTCGTTCTATGCGTTACAAATGTTTGCACAAAGTTAATATACCCTGACCGTTCAGGTTTAGGGTATAATTAAAAGAAAAAACTTTCAAACTTAAAGTAAATGTGCACGATTTCTAGCCGGTGAAAATTTCTTTTTAATTAAAAGAAAATGTTTTGAGTCTTATCTATAAAGAAAGCTGCATTTATTCTAATGACTTGTCTTTTATTTTTAAAATGAAGATACATTTTTTGAATATTCAGTTGTCATCACCTTAAAAATATTCTTGCTTGAAAAAAAAAAACCTCGAACTTAATGAAATTTAATCATTGTGTCTTAAGTTAAATTTTAGCCGAGTGTGCTGGCGTTCGAGTCTAGGAACTCGATTGTCCTGAAAATTTTTTTCTATTAGTATTTAATTATTATTTAATTATTATATCTTTAATTTATTTATATATATATCTTATAAAATCTAAGTTTTATTGAATCATGCTTTCAACCGAGAGCATCATGTGCTATTGCTCATTCGTACATCATCGGCAAGCAACGATTTCGTTTTGTAGCATCAAAAAGAAAATTAAAAGAACATTACTTTAATAAGTTTTCTTTTAAAGTAAAGCAGATTCCTTTCAAATAGCTTTGAAAAGTAAATTACATTAAATTTAAAAGAAAATGCAGTACATTTTTTTCTCTGTGTACAGAAACGTGTATGTATGGAATTTTGACAAAGGAAGGATCAAATTGATAACTGCAAGACTTTTTAATGTGAGAAAATATATTTTCTCTACATTTTTATACAAAATGTAGTAATTGTCCCAATGTCGCAATTTGTTGTGGTGAAAGTTTTCGTAAATTTGTGGAGTAGTGAAATTAATGAAAACAAGTAAAGAAAGTCTGAAATCGGTCTAGCCCGACTATGAAATACTCTTAACCTTCTTTTTAAAAATACAATAATGGTATTAAAAATTGGCGTGTCCGTGGGCGGATGAAGCCCATATTTTATATGCATTTCAATTTTGATGGAAAAATTTGCAAATACCAAGTTTTATTTCTGTAGCTCACATGTTAATGCTTTAATGCTGTTTTTGCTATGGTGGGTTGTATGGGAGGTAGGCATATTCGTGGACAGTATATTGTAGTTTTGATATAAAATACATATATACCAAATTGTAAATCTATGAGACAAACATAAGCTTATTTATGGAGTTTTGCATTTTGGGGTTGCATGGGAGGTGGGCGTGTCCGTGGTTGGATGTCGTCCTTGTGTCTATGTGATGTGTACCGAGTTTCATTTAATTATCTCAACTCCTTCTTAACCTGTGTATATGGACATCACACAGCCGAACGGACGGACGGACATGGATTGCTCGACTCACGAGGTGACCCTGATCAAGAATATATATAAACTTTTTTGTGCCGGATATACAGGACTCGCTTCGTTCTATGCGTTACAAACGTTTGCACAAAGTTCATATACCCTGACCTTTCAGGTTTAGGGTATAAAAGTTATACTAACTTACTTACTTAGGTGGCCATGATAACCTGTTGTCGGGTTACGGCTGACTTCATCAGCTCTCGCCAGGTCAATCCATCGGAGGCGTGGTCTTCTCTCTTCGTCGTCGACACTCGACTTTCGCCTCAAACACATTTTTCGCTGGAGCTCTTTATCCATACGAACGACATGACCAAGCCAACGTAAGTGCTGAATCATTATACAATGAAATAAGTTAATGTCGTCGTAGAGCTCGTACAGTGCGTTGATCATTCGAATGCGAAAGTCATCGCCAACTTGAACAGGACCAAAGATTTTGCGCAGAACTTTCCTCTCGAACACGCCAAGAGCGGCTGCATCTGTTTGCGATACCACCCATGCCTCAGCACCGTAGAGAAGCACAGGTATGATGAGCGTCTTGTAGAGTGTTAGTTTTATCGATCAAGAGACGGCTCTGGAACCTAATTGCTTACTTAGCCCGTAGTAGCACCTATTAGCAAATTGTTATTCTTTACTTAATCTCTTGGCTGACATTGTTGTTGCTGTTTACGATGGTGTCAAGTTATGTAAACTCCTTGCCTAGTTATATTAGGCAAGTTAAAAGTTATATTTGCATGCTGTAACATGGGAGCCTGGAAGCCGCACTTCCCTATTTGCAGACAGCATACACTTTGTTTTGCCCTCGTTCACCATCAAACCCACTTTGACTGATTCCTTTTCAATAGCGGCGAAAGCAGCAGTTACATCTCTATTGGTTTGTCTCATAATATCGATATCATCAGCATACGCAAGGAGCTGGACACCTTTGTAGAATATGGTGCCATTTCGATGTGCACCTGCCTTGCGTAGCATCCCCTCCATGATGAAATTGTAGAGATCGCATGAAAGCGAGTCGCCTTGTCTGAAACCTCTTTCGGTATTTAAGGTTTCGGAGATGTCATTTCCTACCATGACGGAGCTGCATGTATTGCTCAACGTCATCTTGTAGAGCCTTATCGACTTTGCAGGTATACCGAACTCAGACATTGTTGCGTACAGGTAATCCCGAATCGGGCTATTGAACGCAGCTTTGTAATCAACAAAGAGATGGTGGGTGTCGATTTGATTTTCGTAGGTTTTCTCCAGGATTTGGCGTAGTGTAAAAATCTGATCTATGGTAGAATTGCCAGGACGAAAGCCACACTGATAAGGTCCAATCAGTGTTTTGGTATGCGGCTTCAATTTTTCACACAATACGCTCGAAAGAACCTTGTATGCGATGGAAATAAAACTGATACCTCGGTAGTTTCGTAGATTGTTGGGTCTACTTTCTTAAGCATAGGATACAGCGCACTGAGATTCCAACCATCGGGCATGCTTTCCTGATGACTTGGTGCATGCAACTTATCAATTTATAACCGCCAGTTTTAAATAATTCATCTGCCTGGCCGTCAGCAACTGCTGCTTTGTTGTTTTTGAGTCGCTTGATATAAACTTTAACATCGTCATGGCTAGGTAGTGAAATTTCCACTCCATCATCGTCGATTGGTGGTGTCGAACTGCATTCTCCCGGCCGAATTGTTGGTATTGTCGCCTGCACTCAGATTGGAAAAATGCTATCTCCATAATCTCAATGGGCACTGCGTATCTGTTCACCATTCTCATCTCTGTAAGTGGATGCTCCGGGCTCGCAACTTTGGGTTAGACGCTTCACCTGTTGGTAGAATTTTCGAGCATCCTTATTGCTCTGGTACGCCTCAATTTTTTCACACTCACGCTTTTTCTTATCTCTTTTACGTCTTGCGCCTTTAACGTTTGAAAAGGCATCTCTCTTTCTTCCTCTTTTCACGATAGTTTTCACGCACGGGTGCCGTTGCAGCTGACTGCATCGACTTTTTGTATGTGGAGTATTTTGCTGCTTTCGACGCAACACTTCTGGTCATATCATTGGTTACGAGGTTGCGGGCGCCGAAAGCCAATGACTTCCTCAGCAGCAGTGCGCATGAGTGGGATATATGCGCCCAAAGTACGCCAACGTTATTGAGGCAAGAGTAACGTTGGTTGAGTTTAACTGAGAGTTGAGCGGAGTAGGCCTCGGCGGTCCGTTGTGATAGCAGCTTATCGATATCAAGCTTTCGTTGCACACCTGTGCGTACATTCTTCGCATAGCACAATCGCATGCGGTTCTAGGCTGCAACAAGGTAATGGTCGGAGTCAATGTTGACCCCCCAAAATGTGCGCACATCCAGTACACTTGAAGCGTGCCTTCTGTCGATCACAACATGATCGACATTTGGTTTCGCGTTTTTTGATCCGGGGACAGCCACGTTGCCTTTTGGATATCGAGGTGTTGGAATCTGTTGCTTCTAACTTAACTAAAAACATGTCTTTGTAAAAGTTATAGATAAACTAACGACATTTGCAGTTGCCGGTGTGTCACTGATACGAACTTAGGATAAAAAAAGCTATTATAAAAGATTATTTTTCCCAAACTTGGAAAATCAAAAAAGCTAATAATGGATAATGTATCTAGAGCCAACCAATTAAATTAATACTTGCCTTCAGAGAGTGTGTAGGTTCATTTAACGACACCAAACAATCATACAGGAAACGCAGATATTCAACATGACATTCATCTGAACCCTGTAAGAAAAAAATAACAGAAATTGTTGACAAAAGTCTATTAACGGGAATGAGTCAACAGATCGTTATAGGTAACTTTAACTAATGTTCGCTTTCATCTGCCATTGGAAGCTTCTTTAGATTTGCAAAAGAAAATGTTTGTCCACAAGCTTAACAAGATAGATAGATAAAGAAAAACAGAATACAACTGAAAAAGAAATAGAATTCGAGAAAAGTACACTGAAAATAAAATAAGCGGAACTATTAAAAATTACCTAATAGTCATTTAAAAGGTATATAAATAGATCAACCATATTTTAGAATAAATCCATTGCGAAAGTCCATTCTTCAAACCTTAATAGACCAAAGATCTGACCAATTATACAATGAAGAGGATGACAGGCTTACCAACAGAGTGGTTAAAGGAAACTACGGTTATTGAATTTAAATTTAAAGTAATCTAATGACTTTTGTTTCCACTTCTTTTTGTTTTCAAGTGTTTTTTTCATTATGTTTTAAGTGAAACTTATGATTTGATATATTTCGCGCACAAAAGTCTTCTTTTAACTTTTCCTTTGAAGGATATTGAACTTTGAATAATATTTTATAAAAATGGTTTTGAGATATTCTTTAAAAAAATAACAATTTAACCAAACCGACAAGGAAATTGGTTCTTAAAATCTATATAATAAAATTGCTGTATCATACTGACCGCAAATTAGGGAAACAATAAATACCAATAAATCGATATATCCTTTAAACGAATTTAATAAGCCTTAAAAAGGAAATTAAAATTAAACCTAAACCACCCAATTAACGCGGATCACTTAGATTTGTGCTTTTGGGCGTAAAACAACACCCACCACTAGTGCCACCACCATCACCACTATCCTCACAACCACTACCATCACAACCACCACCGCCACCATAACCATTACCTTTTGGTATTTTATTAGATTTCAGTTTAGTCGCTTACATACGGTTAACCAAAGATTTCCGGAACTAATTACGTTGATTACGAATTCGTAAAGTGAATTCCTTGGGGTGCGTTTACAACGGCAACCACACTAGTAAAACTTAAATGATGTTGATTAGCAGACTTCATTACGATGTATAAAACACAAGACGCTGTAAATCAGGAGTTAAATTTAAGATAACTCTACCTGTAGCGTTACGTTGGAAAATGATTAAAACCAGCTAATTTAAAAATGGGGTGTTTTGGCTTATCTCTGAACAAACCTTTACTTTTTGTTTTGCCACTAAATTTGACACATGCGTAAAATATGTAAATTTTGACAGCTCAAATGCGAATTTAATCTATGTCATTTTTTTTGCACTTGGTCCATAAATTTTCGTTTTAAGCGTTAAACTTGACACATTTTTAAAAAATTTTTTTTTTAGCCGCCATTTTGAGGGAGGTTTGCATTAAATTGCGACAGTATTAAAATTTATTGTTTACCAGAGATGACTAGAGTTTTTGAGTTAAAAAAAAAAACAAAAAAAATATATATTTAAATTTAACAAATATGAGAAGCTTATATAAAGTCAAGTTGCTGTACATAGAAAAATAATACAAAATTTTTATGATTTATGTGGAACAAAGTCTGAAAAATAAATTTAAATTCAACAAATTGTTACGAGTTAACCGTAAATTTAACATCTCTTGGCTAGACAGGATATTTTGTTTTTAACTCATATGAAAATCACACTTAACTGAAAATTACATGTTCATGAAAATGTTAAATCATTAGAACTATGTATGTATATCGACCCAATTTTTCACTTTAAGAACTCATTAATTAGAAAAAAAAAACATATATATATTTTGAACACTCCTCTGCAGAAATAACGATTTAAAATTGTACTCGTATTGTTTTCAAGTATTTCAATTGAACGCACCTCAGAAATTCATGCTGCGAAAATAAAAATAAATAAACTGATGTGTTGAATGAAATTCTATATTCAATGTAAGCTCTTAAGTGTTATTTATGTTTATATGTATGAGTGAGTTTTGTATATGTATTCTTAATTGGAATTATTAATAGACACATTAATTAGGAAGAAAACTTGAATGCCGTGGTTAGGAAAATTTTAATTGCACTTCAAAAGATGCCGCTCACCCATACCACCATCCATCCACGTGCCAGCCAGCCTGGTGAAATAAGCGCCGTGAATAAGCGATATTATATTACAAGACGAAACAAAGCGGCGTCTGGCGTGAAATAAATTAAAATAACGAATCGTAACACTAAAACGGGTGCCGCTCACAAAGTGTATTCTTTGTTGTCATCACTTGAGTGTTTTGCTATTCCCGTGTTGATTTATAGTTTGGCCAGGAAACAGGAATGCGAATGAAAATGATTAATGGGCTAGCTGACAGATGTTGCGATTTATCTCGAAGTTACAGGAACTCAAAACAAAACAATTTGCTTCTTATTCCGACTCATATTATTTAAAATCAAAACATTTTTTTTTATTTCAGAAATTTTAAGGAAATACTTCATGGAAATTTACAAATGTATTGAAGTCATGCAGTTAAGGAACTTAAAGAGCCGCCCCACTCGTTGTTTTATGCGCTGGGCTATGGGAGATTGTCTTATTTAACAATGGCAGCAATATTTTTAGCACAAAAATTTTTAATTTTTTAAAAAAAAATTAAAGAACTTTGTCACGAGTGTGCAGTAAATGTCTCCATAACTTATCCACTGACGTACAAACGTTAAATAGAATTCAATTATTATTCTGAACAAGCGTTCATTTTTTAAATTAATTCAAAAAATTTTGATTTAAAAAATTAACTAACATATAAAGTTTAAAAAACCACTTGACGAATATGCTTATCGAATTTCACTTATCTATACAATCGAAATCTAAAAGGTTTCCAAAAACTTTGTTAATATTCTGCTAAATTAAGTTTTTCTAAATCGACGTAAGGCACGCTTCAAGTGTACTGGATGTGCGCACATTTCGGGGGGGTCAATATTGATCCACTCCATGCGCACAGTTGCTGAAGAAGTCATTGGTTTTCGGCACCCGCAACCTCGCAACCAATGGTATGACCAGGAGTGTCGCGACGCGACAGCAGCAAAATACGCCGCATTTAAAAAGACGCCTCAGTCAGCTGCAATGCGAGCCATGCACGAAAACTATCGCTATAAGAGGAAGGAAGAGAGATGTCTTTTCAGACGTAAAAAAAGAGAGCAAGAAAAGCGTTAGCGAGAAAAAATTGAGGTACACCAGGGCAAGAAGGATGCTTGAAAATTCTACCAGCAGGTTAAGCGTCTAAACCAAGGATTCAACCCGGGAGCATCCACTTGTAGAGATGAGAATGGTGATCTGGTTACAGATACGCAGTGCGCATTGAGATTATGGAGACAGCATTTTTCCAATCTGATTGCAGGCGACGATACCAACAAATCCGCCCTTGGAGAATTGTTTAAAACCGGTGGCGGTGAATTGATAAGGTGCATGCATCAACTCATCAGCAAAATATGGCTAGGGGAAAGCATGCCCGACGATTGGAATCTCAGTGTGCTTTGTCCTATACTTAAGAAAGAAGACCCGACAATCTACGCCAACTTACGAGGTATCAGTCTTATTTCCATCGCATACAAAGTTCTTTCGAGCGTATTGTGTGTAAAATTGAAGCCGCATACCAAAACACTGATTGAACCTTATCAGTATGGCTTTTGTCCTGGCCAGTCCAACATAGACCATATTATTACACTACGCCAAATCCTGGAGAAAATCCACGAAAATCAAATCGACTTCCACCATCTCTTTGTTGATTACAAAGCTGCGTTCAATAGCCCGATTCGGGATTGCCTGTACGCAACAATGTCTGAGTTCGGTATACCTGCAAACTTGATAAGGCTCTGCAGGATGATGTTAAACAATACATGCTCAAGGTAGGAAATTACCTCTCCGAAACCTTTAATACCGAACGAGGCTTTAGACCCGCTATCATGCAATGTCTTCAATTTCATCATGGATGGGATCCTACGAAAGGCAGGTGTGGTCGAATGGCATCGAATGGTACCATTTTCTACAAAGGTGTCCAGCTCCTTGCGTATGTTGATGATATTGATTTATCGGCAGAACCAAGAGAGATGTAACTGCTGCTTTCGCCGCTATCGAAAAAGAATCAGCCAAAGTGGGTTTTACGGTGAACGAGGGCAAAACAAAGTATATGCACTAAGGGAAAAAGTTATGTAGTCAGTACAGAGACAGCTATGTAAAATCTATGCACTTCAACTTGTATGAGAACGCAACAAGAGCAGTATTTACTGAGTAAAGGGAGCGTGTACTGACTACATATCAATTTATTCACTTTTTAAAATGAATAAAAAATGTATTCAATACATCATGCTATGTGTTGAGTACATAGCAGACTTCAATAGATACAAGCAACGTGTACTCAATCAACGTGTTATGTAATTTTTTACAAAAACTTTACTCAATACATAAAATATAGACTCAGTACACGTCCCTCTTATACGATTGAAGTTACACATTTATTCAGTACATAACATATGGACTCAGTACACGTATCTCTTGCACTTTGGCACACGATTTTGCTGTTTTATGACATTCGTTTCTTGATTTTCAAATAAGCAACACCTCTAAAGCCTCTAGAAAATCAGAGCGGGAATGAGTTCATCCACTGTACTCTAGAACAAAAGCGATGATTGGATAAGAATTAAATGGCTGGGTTTCTATAAGTAATTGGCAATTATTTTGTGAAATCTAGTCATTTCTTTATAAAATTATTTATTGCATTTGTTGAGAGGGTGCTTTAGGCACAGGCATGAATTGTGTATATATTCAATACATGGAATTATGAACAAAAAATATATAATGAATACATTATGCATGTACTCATTGCATAAAATTATGTTTTTAACATATGTTATGAGTAAATGATGTATGTACTCATTGCATAAAATTATGTACTCCAAATATGTAATGAGTAAATTATGTATGTACTGAGTCAATAATTTATGTAATACGTACATAAGATCTTTACTCATTACATAAAATTATTTGTAACAGTTTGCGTTGAGTACATAAAATCTTTATTGACTACATAACCGCTTGAAAGCATTATGTAGTCAATAAAGATTTCAACAATACTCAATACATGAAAAATGTAAAATTTTTGTGTGCAGAAAACTATGCGATGAGTACATAAATTTATGTATTGAGTCCATAGGTTTTTCCCTCTGTGTGCTGTCTGCAAATAGGGAAGTGCGGCGTCTAGGCTCCCAGGTTACAGCAGGCAAATATAACTTTGAAGTTGTCAAGGAGTTAACATAAAGGGTGATTTTTTAAGAGCTTGATAACTTTTTTTTTAAAAAAAACGCATAAAATTTGCAAAATCTCATCGGTTCTTTATTTGAAACGTTAGATTGGTCCATGACATTTACTTTTTGAAGATAATTTCATTTAAATGTTGACCGCGGCTGCGTCTTAGGTGGTCCATTCGGAAAGTCCAATTTTGGGCAATTTTTTCGAGCATTTCGGCCGGAATAGCCCGAATTTCTTCGGAAATGTTGTTTTCCAAAGCTGGAATAGTTGCTGGCTTATTTCTGTAGACTTTAGACTTGACGTAGCCCCACAAAAAATAGTCTAAAGGCGTCAAATCGCATGATCTTGGTGGCCAACTTACCGGTCCATTTCTTGAGATTAATTGTTCTCCGAAGTTTTCCCTCAAAATGGCCATAGAATCGCGAGCTGTGTGGCATGTAGCGCCATCTTGTTGAAACCACATATCAACCAAGTTCAGTTCTTCCATTTTTGGCACCAAAAAGTTTGTTAGCATCGAACGATAGCGATCGCCATTCACCGTAACGTTGCGTCCAACAGCATCTTTGAAAAAATACGGTCCAATGATTCCACCAGCGTACAAACCACACCAAACAGTGCATTTTTCGGGATGCATGGCCAGTTCTTGAACGGCTTCTGGTTGCTCTTCACTCCAAATGCGGCAATTTTGCTTATTTACGTAGCCATTCAACCAGAAATGAGCCTCATTGCTGAACAAAATTTGTCGATAAAAAAGCGGATTTTCTGCCAACTTTTCTAGGGCCCATTCACTGAAAATTCGACGTTGTGGCAGATCGTTCGGCTTCAGTTCTTGCACGAGCTGTATTTTATACGGTTTTACACCAAGATCTTTGCGTAAAACCTTCCATGTGGTCGAATAACACAAACCCAATTGCTGCGAACGGCGACGAATCGACATTTCACGGTCTTCAGCAACACTCTCAGAAACAGACGCAATATTCTCTTCTGTACGCACTGTACGCATTCGTGTGGTTGGTTTAATGTCCAATAAAGTAAACTGAGTGCGAAACTTGGTCACAATCGCATTAATTGTTTGCTCACTTGGTCGATTATGTAGACCATAAATCGGACGTAAAGCGCGAAACACATTTCGAACCGAACACTGATTTTGGTAATAAAATTCAATGATTTGCAAGCGTTGCTCGTTAGTAAGTCTATTCATGATGAAATTTCAAAGCATACTGAGCATCTTTCTCTTTGACACCATGTCTGAAATCCCACGTGATCTGTCAAATACTAATGCATGAAAATCATAACCTCAAAAAAATCACCCTTTACCTTGGCACTGCCGTAAACAGCAACAACAATGTCAGCCTGGAGATAAAGCGAAGAACAACAATTGCTAATAGGTGTTACTACGGGCTAAGTAAGCAATTAGGTTTCAGAGCCTTCTCTTAATCGACAAAACTAACACTCTACAAGACGCTCATCATACCTGTGCTTCTCTACTATGCTGAGGCATGGGTGGTATCGCAAACACATGCAACCACTCTTGGGTTGTTCGAGAGGAAAGTTCTTCGCAAAATGTTTGGTCCTGTTCGAGTTGGCAACGACTATCGCATTCGAATGAACCATGAACAGTACGCGCTCTACGACGACATTGACATAGTCCAGCGTATAACAATTCAGCGACTACGTTGGCTGGGTCATGTTTTTCGTATGGATGAAGAAGTTCCAGCGAAAAAGGTGTTTGAGGCGAAAGCCGAGGTTCAACGACGAAGAGGAAGACCATGCTTCCGATGGATTGACCAGGCCGAGGAAGCCCTTACCGCGCTTGGTGAAAGAGATTGGAGACGGCGTGCGCGAAGCAGAGCCGCCTGTCGATAGCTGATGAAGTCGGTCGTAACCCGACAACGGGTTGTCGTGGCCACCTAATTAAGTAAGTAGAATTTCCAAAATAGACAACCCGCGTTCGAGTTACAGCTGACTTCATCAGCTCTCGCCAAGGCTTCCTCAGCCTAGTCAATCCATCAGGAGCTATATATATTCACCATCGTTATCCTACAGAGTCGTTTCAACTTTGCAGGTAAACATGAAGAAAATTGTTGCGTTCATGCAATACCGAATCGGGCTAACGTACACAGCTTAATAATCAACAAAGTGATAGTGCGTGTCGATTTGATTCTCATGGATTTTTTTCCAGTATTTGGAGTAGCATAAAAATCTGTTCTAAGATGAACTTCTTGTCATGACGAAAGGCACACTGATAAAAATCCTACAAGTGTTTTTTTGTAAGGACAACCTTGAATGGGATGGAAATAAGACTGCACTCAGAAAAAAAAAACACCTATCTTTCTCCGATAAAAAATTTCTCCATTTTTCGATAATAGCAATTTTCTCAATTACAAACAAAATTTTCTTCACTAAGAATTAATTTTCACATTTTCGAAGAAATATTTCTTCACTTCCGGGAAATGGAAATATCTCAATGTCTCTTATAATGATGAGTATTTTTTTCACACAAAAAAATTCGCGTTTATAGAGAAAAATTTATTGAAAATAAAAAATTTTACCTATATTTTGATAAAAAATTCACTATGGGAACTATTTTCTTCAATAAAAATAAATCTTTTCTCAAAAATTAAAAAGTCTTCTTCTCTAAAATCAAAATAATTTTATTTACTTCTCTTTTTCATAGAAGCTTTTTATAATTTTAAGGAAATTTTTAGGATTACATTTAGAGATAAGCATCTCTGGAGAAAAATCCATAACATTTATCTCGAAAAATTATGTTTTTTTATTATATTCCGAGTAAATTTTTTCTGAGTGTACTACTTCGGTAGTTGGCGCAGACTGTTGGGTCTCCATTCTTGGTGGTAGTTATCAAATTTCTTAATCGCTGCATTTTTTTGGGTATACATGATTCCGAGTGAAAAATTAACTCTCTTATATCTGATAAACATTTTTGCTGAAGTTAGTTCCACTAGTAAAAAAAAATTTTTTTTTTTTTTTAAGAAGTAAAAAAATCTTTTAAGGAGATGAGACCGGTATCCCTTTTAAGAACCCCATTTGCATTCCCAAGTTTTATTTTTAGTCTAATATTCTCAAAATAAGATTCACGGAAATTTTTTCTCTCGAATGTGTTGGTCATGTCGCATTCCCTCAAGATAACTAAATTCTAAAGTTTAAAAGCAGAAACAGAATTCTAATAAATGATAAGACTATAATAATATGATAAACATTATATAAATGATAATAGTTGATCCAATTTCTGTTAATCATTTTCGGCCATTAACTTTAAATATGATATATTTTTTTGTAGCTTTAGTTATTGTGTTAAAAAAAAAGTTGACTCTACAAGGCTATAAGATTGAAAACTATAATTTCGCTAAATTCAAACATTTCAATCGAAGACCATCTTGCTCGAATAATTTATGCTTAGGTAATTCTTTGAAGATTAAATTATCAGTTAATCATGATATCAAAATATTATTATATTATTATTACTACTATTTCTTCTTTGAATAGTTTTCTTGTGCTTGTGAAATCTATTGCCAACTGCAATCAAATCCGTTATAAAACCTCATTCCGAAACCCAATAAAACTTTTCCAATATAATCTCGTTCTGTGCATCTTCTTTAGTGGTAAATAAATCAGTTTTTTTTGTTCGTTTTTCTTTTTTCTTTTGATCCTAGAAGAAATTTCAATTGATTTCTGAAGTACCAACAACGGCATAAAAGAAAAGTTAATAATTTGTGCTGAATTTTTTCACTCGTTCATAAACTGATTGAAGTAAACTTTGTTTCTAGAAGATACAAGTTTCAATGTTTTTTTTTCTCTTTCTTTCTTTTATGAGATTTTTTTTTGCGCTAACTGCTGTGTTGAGGTAATTCCTTTCATTAGCATGAGGTGATAATTTATTTTTAATTATTGCTTAGTCGATGAGTGGTACGACGGTAAAGGTTTTTATTTGCTTTAGAATTACAGATGCCTGAAGAAAAGCTTATATTTCATGGCTGTTTTTTGGCGTAAAATTTGGTTTGTGTGTAAAAAGATTAATTTGCTGATGCATTCAGAAAGTTTGTTAATGAGACGGAAAAAGTTTTCCGAAAGATAAAAGACTTTTAATAACAGTACCAGAATGGTGTGTACCATGTTTTACATTAATGTTGCTCTAAGCTTAAGTATCAATTTCCGAAATTAAATATTAAATTTCTTATCATCTGCGACATTTCACGGCTCATTAAAACCATAGATAAAATGCAATCAATAAGCTTTAAAATTTGAAGTATTATTTCAGTTATGTTGAGTCTTTAATATTCAACAACGCTTAACAAATATTTAAACACACTTATGTCGTCGTAGTGGTGACCGTAGCATGCAGGTTAGTGTGAAAAATTTTTCTGATCGGTCACCACCTCTCTGCAGACAATGGCAAACCTTAGAGAGTAAATAATGCCATGTAAAACTTCTTGAGAACATGAACTTTACAAGTTCGGAGTCGGCATAAAACATGTAGGTCCAGTTCTCGGTCAATTCTGTGCAAACATTTAATAACACATACAACACAATTGATCATAAGAAGCTCGGTCAAAGTCCTTTCAAGGGCTGAAATGGCCAATTTGTTTTTTTTTTTTAATGTCGTCGAAAATTTTTAAGTTATTACGCACATGTAACTTTTTGATATCGGAGTTAAAGAGAAACATGAGAAATTGAATCACTCATTACTTGACTTTGACTTGACTTGACTTGACTTGACTTGACTTGACTTGACTTGACTTGACTTGACTTGACTTGACTTGACTTGACTTGACTTGACTTGACTTGACTTGACTTGACTTGACTTGACTTGACTTGACTTGACTTGACTTGACTTGACTTGACTTGACTTGACTTGACTTGACTTGACTTGACTTGACTTGACTTGACTTGACTTGACTTGACTTGACTTGACTTGACTTGACTTGACTTGACTTGACTTGACTTGACTTGACTTGACTTGACTTGACTTGACTTGACTTGACTTGACTTGACTTGACTTGACTTGACTTGACTTGACTTGACTTGACTTGACTTGACTTGACTTGACTTGACTTGACTTGACTTGACTTGACTTGACTTGACTTGACTTGACTTGACTTGACTTGACTTGACTTGACTTGACTTGACTTGACTTGACTTGACTTGACTTGACTTGACTTGACTTGACTTGACTTGACTTGACTTGACTTGACTTGACTTGACTTGACTTGACTTGACTTGACTTGACTTGACTTGACTTGACTTGACTTGACTTGACTTGACTTGACTTGACTTGACTTGACTTGACTTGACTTGACTTGACTTGACTTGACTTGACTTGACTTGACTTGACTTGACTTGACTTGACTTGACTTGACTTGACTTGACTTGACTTGACTTGACTTGACTTGACTTGACTTGACTTGACTTGACTTGACTTGACTTGACTTGACTTGACTTGACTTGACTTGACTTGACTTGACTTGACTTGACTTGACTTGACTTGACTTGACTTGACTTGACTTGACTTGACTTGACTTGACTTGACTTGACTTGACTTGACTTGACTTGACTTGACTTGACTTGACTTGACTTGACTTGACTTGACTTGACTTGACTTGACTTGACTTGACTTGACTTGACTTGACTTGACTTGACTTGACTTGACTTGACTTGACTTGACTTGACTTGACTTGACTTGACTTGACTTGACTTGACTTGACTTGACTTGACTTGACTTGACTTGACTTGACTTGACTTGACTTGACTTGACTTGACTTGACTTGACTTGACTTGACTTGACTTGACTTGACTTGACTTGACTTGACTTGACTTGACTTGACTTGACTTGACTTGACTTGACTTGACTTGACTTGACTTGACTTGACTTGACTTGACTTGACTTGACTTGACTTGACTTGACTTGACTTGACTTGACTTGACTTGACTTGACTTGACTTGACTTGACTTGACTTGACTTGACTTGACTTGACTTGACTTGACTTGACTTGACTTGACTTGACTTGACTTGACTTGACTTGACTTGACTTGACTTGACTTGACTTGACTTGACTTGACTTGACTTGACTTGACTTGACTTGACTTGACTTGACTTGACTTGACTTGACTTGACTTGACTTGACTTGACTTGACTTGACTTGACTTGACTTGACTTGACTTGACTTGACTTGACTTGACTTGACTTGACTTGACTTGACTTGACTTGACTTGACTTGACTTGACTTGACTTGACTTGACTTGACTTGACTTGACTTGACTTGACTTGACTTGACTTGACTTGACTTGACTTGACTTGACTTGACTTGACTTGACTTGACTTGACTTGACTTGACTTGACTTGACTTGACTTGACTTGACTTGACTTGACTTGACTTGACTTGACTTGACTTGACTTGACTTGACTTGACTTGACTTGACTTGACTTGACTTGACTTGACTTGACTTGACTTGACTTGACTTGACTTGACTTGACTTGACTTGACTTAGATATTGACTTAGATATTGACTTAGATATTGACTTAGATATTGACTTAGATATTGACTTAGATATTGACTTAGATATTGACTTAGATATTGACTTAGATATTGACTTAGATATTGACTTAGATATTGACTTACATATTGACTTAGATATTGACTTAGATATTGACTTAGATATTGACTTAGATATTGACTTAGATATTGACTTAGATATTGACTTAGATATTGACTTAGATATTGACTTAGATATTGACTTAGATATTGACTTAGATATTGACTTAGATATTGACTTAGATATTGACTTAGATATTGACTTAGATATTGACTTAGATATTGACTTAGATCTTATCTGGGATCTTGACTAAGACCTTGACTTTGATCGTGACTTAGATCTCGACACAGATCTTGTCTTAGATCTTGTCTTAGATCTTGACTTAGATATTGACTTAGATATTGACTTAGATCTCGACTTAGATCTTGACTTTGATCTTGACTTAGATCTTGACTAAGATCTTAACTTACATCTTGACTAAGATCTTGACTTTGATCTTGACTTTGATCTTGACTTAGATCTTGACTTAGATCTTGACTTAGATCTTGACTTAGATGTTGACTTAGATCTTGACTTAGATCTTGTCTTAGATCTGGACTAAGATCTGGACTTAGATCTTGACTTAGATCTTGACTTAGATCTTGACTTAGATCTTGACTTAAATCTTGACTTAGATCTTGACTAAGATCTTGACTTAAATCTTGACTTAAATCTTTACTTAGATCTTGACTTAGATCTTGGCTTAGATCTTGACTTTAATTTTAACTCAGATCTTTGAATAAAACTTCTTTATTTTCATTTCGAGCCAAACAATTTGTAATCAAATAAATAGTAAACTTTTTTAACTTTTAATGTCCTTGAAGAACTCGCTTTCCTTATATAATTTTTTATACATTTTTTTATGATTTTTGAAAAAAATTCATATAAAAACAATTAAAAAGGAATTCGCAAGCCAATGCAGTAAATTCCAAATACGTTGATATCTAAAGTTATGGTATTAAAAGTTGAAATTAATACCTACTCGACTGTGAATGCGGTCATGAATCCACACAAGGTAACACGTTTTATTGCTGCAGTTATTATTTAGTATATTGCCCGATTCCACAATGTCAGTATGTGTGAGTGTGTTTGAGTGTAGAAAACATACAACAGATGGCGCTGCAGCAATATTTATGTAGCTCTCAATATGATTGTGTGATTGCAGTTGTTGTCTTTGTTATGGAGTTTGTTCTACTTTTTACTTCTACACTCAAAACAATAAAAAAGCAATCTGGCATAAATCGTAAACTTTAATTAAACAACAATACTTAGCCGTGTGTTGTTCTTCTACTGCTGCATCTTTTTGCTTATGATCTATGAGATGGAGTGTGTGTGATTGTGAGTGTTTTTGTTTCATTTATTTTTGTTGTTTATTTCATATAAATGGAATTTTAATTGTTTTCTGTGCTGTTTGCTGCAACAGTTTTTAAGACACAAAGGCAAAAATATTTTTTAATTAAGACATAAAAATATTTAAACATTTATGCTGCATTAAAACACAGATGCAAAGCCTTTAAAATTGCAGAAATTTCATTACAAATATAATTCTGAAACCATTAATGGTGGTCTTGAAATCACAATAGACGCACTTAATTGAACGATTACAGCTTATATCGTTCAATTAACTTCAAAACTTCATCGCTCCACTCAATGCCCTACCAGCTCTGTACTCGTTTTTGCCACAGTCACTAGCATCCTGCCAACGTATTCAAATAAAAAATAAAATGCACATTTTAATTTATGGTTTTTAATAAACTCTATTTATTCTCATCGCTTGGCAACCCTTCTCAAAAAACCCACAAACAATTGGTGCCACCTATACGCAAAAAAGTTCAAAGCGCAACGCTAGCGGAATGTGATTTACACTTTACCTTAATTAACCTGATGAAGAAGTTTCTTCATTTTGAAGGGTTAAAAATTTCTGCATTCAACTTGAAGATGCCAAAGTAAAGGGATTATCTTTGTAACTCAAGGAAAACCGCAACCATCCTGGCCGAATTTGAAAATTTATGTTTATTTAAACTAGACCTTGTGGTTCATATTCATTAACGGTTTCTTTGTATAGAATTTTGCTCAATTTTCAAATTTTTCTCAACCTCGTATCGTTATTTCTAAGAATATTTTTTTTGGGAATAATTCCGCTAATTTTGCCTAAACAAGATTAAATGAAACCTTAAAAGATTTGCTCGAGATAAATAGCGGTGCTGCTCTAAAAGAAAACCTTTGAGCAGCATTTTAATTTTTTTTTTTTTTTTATAAGCATCGCATTCATTAGCAGCATAATATATATTATTGAATTAACAGTGGACAGAGTGGTGTTGGTGTTGGTGTTGGTGTTGGTGGCTATGATGATTTGTGAGAGTTTCGTGCAAACACAAAAGAACTATGGTTAAATTAAATTTAATCGCGCTCTCTTCTCGGTAAACCGATAGAATAAAAAGGAATTATTATAATTGATATGATTTTGAGAGCTGATTAAGAGGTTAAATCGAATGCGTGTTGAAAAAAATATATGTTTTTTAAATATTTTTCTATTTAAATGCCTTAAGGGGGAGTTACCTTTAGAAAAGATGAAGTTAGTCTCTTAAATGGATTTTTTTTTTAAAGTTGATAACATAATTTATATATTTTTTATTTTCCTATTTTTTTCGTAGTATACCTTTGAATTTTTGACGCGCATTTTTCTAACATGCATTCAATTTAATATAAAATACATAAATACCGAATTTAATTTTTGTATTAAAGCTACAAGTTTTTGTCTCTTTAGGTGGGCATGTTCGATATTGGATGGCGCCCATTTTGCTATCATGCGTTAAGTTTTATGTAAACAACACACATCTCGATCATTATTCTTGTATTGTTAATATGAGATACAATAATTATTATCGTGCGATTTTGAATAAAAATTTTTAATTTTTTATGAATTAAATGAAAACAGTGTTAATAGTTAGTGCCGCAAGCAAAACATTTTGATTAAAAATCACGAGATTGCATAGCTTAAATTCCATGAATTATTTTTTTTTTTTTGTATTTTTAAAAACTTGTTTAACCCTTAGCGGTCACAAGGGGTTACTAGTTACACTGGACTCAAAAAAAAAAAAAAACAAATTGGCCATTTCAGCCCTTGAAAGGACTTTGACCGAGCTTCTTATGATCAACTGTGTTGTGTGTGTTATTAAATGTTTGCACACAATTGACCGAAAACTGGAACTACATGTTTTATGCCGACTCCGAACGGCTAAAGTTTATGTTCTCAAGAAGCTTTACATGGCATTATTTACTCTCTGAGGTTTGCCATTGTCTGCAGAGAGGTGGTGACCGATCAGAAAAATTTTTTATTGAAAAAAACTTTTCGCCGCGGCTGGGGACTCACGCGGTTACACTGGACTCACAAAAAGGTTAAATTGTGTGGAGTAAAACCTTTAAAATAGTTTTTAACTTTTCAAAACACCATCTATAAATTGCCCCATAAAAATCATTAGGAATGTTGAAGAACTCTTTGAATCCTAGAAATTGATTTTAAGTTTTTAGAACACCATCTATAAATTGAATGATAGTAAAAACTTTTAAACAAAAAAAAACCTAGTTTTAGTTAATTATTCTTAAGAAACATATTTTGTGAGAATTCTTTTTTTTTAAGCTTTAACACGCTTGCTATAACAACAAAGTTCTTTGCAGAACAAACGAGCAGACTTAATCATCTCTATGGTTCATGCAGTCCACTAACTTTAAAAAGCTAATAACTGCGGCAAAACCAAAATGGAATTACCCAGGCACTTTTCACTTTATGAAAGAAGTGTTTTTCAACTCTTTTGCTAGTCGCAAAATTTGAACTGCATTGATTGTGCAAAGATTTTGTTGGTGCGCTTTTGGTTTACTTCTTTATCACGTGTCCATCTAGGTTCCAACATTTTGTTGGTATATAACTATAGAAAGCGTGAAGAAGGTTTTTTTGAAAGTAAATGTTTATTGGCAACGTGTCTGACTGCCTCAACTTGGCGAGGCCAGCATTATACATGTCGAAATCGTCTCAAGTCGACTCAAACCTCCGCGTGGTGTCTCCTGGAAACGTCAAAAAACTATTGCCCTATAGATTTTGGCGGCGAATCTGAGCGGCGGTTTTCCTTTGGCCATGAAGCAAAGGTTGTGCGTTGGGTTTGAAGCCCACCACATAAAAAACATTTTAATGAAAAGTACAAGAATAACTAAAAGAATGATCCCCAAATCTGACGACGACTACCGCAAACGAAAAACTAATAATGATTTACGGATATGCACCTGGAATGTCCGAATCCTAAATTGGGATGATGCTCTATCCAACTGATTGATATCTTGGAGAGATATAATTCTGATATCACTGCAATCCAAGAAATGTGATGGAAGGGATAGTGCTGCTTACGGCAAGCATCCTGCGATATCTACTACAGCGGCCATGCGGATTTGTAGTTGACAATAGAATACGGCATCATGTCCTGCGATTCACTCCTGTGAACGAACGACTTGCCATAATCCTTTTCAAGGCAACATTTTTTAACTTTAGCCTAATATGTGCGCACGCTCAGAAGAAAAAGATGATGAGACCAAAGAAAGTTTTTACGAGCTCCGTGAAGACGCATACGAGCGCTGCCCCCGTCATGACATAAAAATCGTGCTTGGTGAGCTCAACGCCAAGGCGTGTAAGGAAAACATATTTGGTCCAACAGTCGGAAAGTTCAGCCTCCACGACAACACATCCGATAACGTAATGAGGTTGATTCACTTCGCCGCAGCACGATACATGGTCGTTAGTAGAACTAGATTCAAGCATCTCAATATTCATAAGACCACCTGGCTGTCCCCTGATCAAAAAACATGCAACCAAACTGATCACGTTTTGATTGACGTAAGGTATTCTTCCAGTTTACTAGACGTACGCACGATCCGTGGTGCTAACATAGACTTGGATCATTATCTTGTCGCAGCCAAGATCCACACATGTCTGTGCGCAGCTAAGAATGCTCGCAATCCTACACTAAGAAAGCTAGACGTCGACAAGCTGCAGACAAAACGGACGGCCGAAGCCTTCGCTACTCGACTCTCAATCATGCTTCAAGAAAGCACTCCTCCGATCGACAATATATGCGACAGTGAACATATCCCACTCTATGCGTACGGCTGCCGAAGAGGTGATCGGCTACCAGCGCCCTCGCCGAAACCAGTGGCACGACCAGGAGTGTCGCGACGCCACTGCAGAGAAGGACATCGCCTACAAAGCCACCCTGCAGTCGGTTGTAACGCGTGCTGTTAAGGAGCGATACCGATAGAAGAGGAGGGAAGAGAGACGCATTTTCAGGTGAAAAAACGAGAGGCGGAAATGCGTGAGTGCGAGAAAATTGAGATGCATGGAATGAGACTCGAAAATTTTTCGAAAAAATAAGACGCCTGGCCGATGGTTTCAAGATCGGAGCCTCTTCCTGCAAGGATGATAATGGGAATCTAGTGACATATATCCAGAGTACACTGATGCTATGTAGGGAACACTTCTCTAGTCTTTTAAATGACGATGCTGACAACAATCCCGCTAGTGGAGATGATATCCCGGAAACCCCAATTTTAAATGACAGCACTGAAGTTTCGCTGCCCGACTATAACGAGGTCTTAACAGCTAGGCCGATGGCCTACCGGCTGAGCTATTTAAGACCGGTGGTAAAGCTCTGTTTAAATGCATTTACAGACTTCTATGCAGAATATGGTCGGAAGAATGCATTCCAGATGATTGGAACCTCAGTGTGCTCTGCCCAATCCACAAGAAAGGCGATCCCACCGTTTGCGCCAACTACCGTGAGATTAGACTTCTTAATATCGCATATAAGGTCCTGTCGAGCGTATTGTGTGAAAGACTGAAGCCCATCGATAACCAACTGATAAGACCTTATCAGTGTGCCTTGAGACCATCGACCAGATCTTCACGCTCTGTCAAATCTTGGAAAAGACCCTCGAAAAACAAATCGACAAACACCATCTTTTTGTCGATTTCAAAGCCGCCTTCGACACTCCAATAAGGAGTCACCTATACTCCATCATGTCTGAATTTAGTATTCCTGCGAAGTTAATACTTCTTGACAGGATGACACTGAACAACACCAGCAGCGCAATGAAAATCGGGAAGGACCTCTCCTTTCCGTTCGATATCAAGCGAGGTTTCAGACAAGGTGATTCCTTATCGTGTGACTTTTTTAATATAGTCATAGAGAAGATCATCCGAGCTGCTGTCTTGAGACGCAGCGGCACAATTTTCTATAAGAGCGTTATGCTGCTGGCATATGCTGATGATATTGACATCATTGACCAAAATACGCGCGAAGTCAGTGCAGCATTCTCCAGGCTAGAAAAAGAAGAGTCGAGTCGAATGGGTCTTGCAGTGAACGCAGATAAAACGAAGTATCTTGTGTCAACAAACAAACAGTCCCAGCGTCTTGGAAACCACGTCACTGTTGACAACACCTCCTTTGAGGTAGTGAAGGACTTTGTTTACCTGGGATCCAGCACTTACTCCTCCAACGATATCAGTATTGAGATTAAACGAAGAATAACTCTTGCCAACAGGTGTTACCTTGGGCTCAGTAGGCAATTGACGAGCAGAGCTCTCTCTCAAAGAACAAAACTGACGCTCTATAAGTCAATAATCATGCCCGTCCTACTATACGAATTACAAACCTGGACTTTGAGCAGCTCTGATGAAAGGACTTTGGGAGCGTTCGAGAGAAAAATCCTTCGCAAGATCTATGGTACAATCTGCGTCAATGGCGAGTACCGAATACGATGGAACCACGAGCTGTATGAGCTATATGCCGACATCGATATAGTCAAGCGTATTAAAATAGAGCGGCTTCGCTGGCTAGGTCATGTCGAGAGAATGAACGAAGAAGCTCCAGCGAAAAAAATATTGGATTCGGTACCCAGCGGTGGCCAACGCAGACGAGGAAGACCGCATCTCCGTTGGAAAGACCAGGCATTGGATAACCTGACGACGCTGCCAACTGGCGCCAGCAAGCGCACGACAAAAGAGGCTGGCGCAAATTCTTAGACCAGGCCAAAACCGAACAACGGTTGTAAGTGCCATCTAAGTAAGTAAGTAGTATATGATGAGTTCTAAATTTTTGGGTTGTATGGTAAGTGGGCGTGGCCGTGGGTGGATGACACCCATTTGTCGAAGATATCTTTGTTTTAATAAAAAATACGCACGCTCCAAATTTTATCGGTGTAGGTTACAAATGAGCTTATTTATTGAGTTTTAAATTTTTTAGTTGTATGGTGGGTGTGGCCGTGAGCGGATGACATCCATTTATCAAAGGCATTTTTAATCCGTCCATGAACATGCCCACCTCATTACTGTGAGCATTTACTGTGAGCTACAGGAATTAAACTTGGTATGTGTTAATTTTTCATCAACATTTCAATGCATATAAAATATAGGTTTCATCCGCCCACGGACACGCCCATTTACAATAAAAAATTTTTTGTTTTTGAAAAGTGGGTTTAGGGTATTTCATAGTCGGCCTAGACCGACTTTAGACTTTCTTTACTTGGTTTTGCTTAATATTATTCCCAATGTTTTCAACTAAATGAAAAACTTGTTAAATTAAACGATTTGACTTAAAGCTTCCTTAAGATAGCTTAATCATTGTGACTTCTTACGAAAATTGTAGATCATGTAGATACCAATCATCATCAATCATAAATGCCAATCATGGACAAAGCAACCATCAAATTTCTTTAAATAATATAAAATTTGTTTTAAGATAATTCCGAAAAACCATAAAAATAATAGAATTAGAAGTACATGAAGCATAATTTTAATATTTGATGACCCACTTACGTCTACATTGACAAATCGGTGACACACACTTTTATGAACAACCGTGTAGAAAACTTAAATTTAATTGGAACCATGACGGATTTCTTTTTTCATCGTGAACACATAACCTCAGAATAAATTCCTTCTAGTGCGCGATATTTTATAAAAAGAAAAAAAAAAAAATCAAAAAATCCAATATTATTATTAAGCATATCCAAACTTTACAAAAATCCATTCAAATCCATAAAATATGAAATCAATTTAACTCTGAAGAGCACGAAAATATAATAATCACAGCAGAAAGTAGAGCTCATTGTGCTTGATTCGAAGTGCTACTCGAAAGCCAAGAAATGTGGTGGCAACGCTGATTGCGTTCCAATTAAATTAATTGGTGCAACGTTGGCCAAATGCGAATGAATAATAAAATGTTCCGTAGCGAATGAAAGAATTAAAGCAAAATGCAAAAAAAAAAACAAAATCAAAAAACAAAAAAAATGAAATAATTCAATGCTATAAAACAAAAAAAAAACCAATGAGAGAAAAGAAAAGTAAAGAAAACTTTCAGATTTTTCAGCTTTTCCCTATTTCTAAAGCTTTTGGGAAAAGTTGGTCAGGCAAGAACAAAAAAATATACAAACATGTTATAGAGTTCAGTTTGAGTTCGAAGTAATAGCCATGTTGGAAGAAAAAGAAAAGTTATCATTGAAGCATATAAAATAAGCGGGTTTCTTCGGGAAATCTTTAAAAATCAAGTTAGTGTAAGTTTGCGAAAAACCTTTTAATTGTTTAGCGTCTATAATTGTTGTTGTTGTTAATGTTGGTTTTCTTCTTACATTTGTTATTCTTACTAATAAATTTATATGTAGCAAAGTTATTGCCAGCATTGATTTTCAGTCTATGAAGAAGAATATGTGCGAGTAGAAATGTGAGTTATTGCTTGAAAAATAATTGATAATTTCAGTTTAGTTATAAGAATTGCTCTTCTTTTAGCCCTCCATCAACTCAAGTATCGCTTAAGTGTTTCAATTATTCATAACATATGTGCATCAAATTTCACACACTTAACCTTATGGTTCATATTTTTTTTCGAGTTTTTTTTTAAATATTAAAATTAATTCCATGTTTATAGCATTTAATCTTGTGTAGCTACATTAATCATTGTGCTATAGTGAATACCACCTTTACAAGTGCCATTTATTATATTGTGGTCATGCTTTGCGGTTTATTCACATCGCACACATGTACATATTGTATTTATTTTTTATTGTTGCTATTGGAAAAAGACCAAGTGTTGCCACCAAGACATTGATTAATTATAACCACCTTCATTAATGCATTTGCACGTAAAAGTAATTATGGCACAATTAGCACAAGTATAATGGGTAATTGTTAAGATTTATGCAGTTTATTTAAGCAGCGTTAAAATACACAAGAAGCATCTTATAAGTAACTAGCAGGCCACAGTCGTCCGAGGCTTCGCCACGGACATTTTCTCTTTATCAATAATACCTTTGTATATTTGAAAAATTTCAATAATAAAAAACGTTAAAATATTAGCATATTATTTGTATTTGGAAGCAAATTATATTAAATAGTTTAACTATAATAAAGTGAAGATATTTCCATTTTAATTATTTAATACTTCAGCATTAACAAAGTTTTTTGATTCATTGGCATTACCAGGAAAAGAAAAATCTGATTATCTGCTGTACCGACTCGTTTACCATAATCTACTTCTACGTTTTTCAAAGTTTTGTATTAAATATTTATTATACTCCATCCGCAAAGCGTAGCGGGCACAATAATTTTGTCACGAAATTTTTTTCACGACCATGAGTCGGTTATGCCATGTTTGTCTGTCTATCTGTTCATTAGTTTGTCCACACGATTATAGCCGTGTCTTTATTGCAAATCTCTTTTAAGTCCATAATGAAATAATTTTCATGATTTGAGATTTGTCATACAGTGATGCTCCAGTTTAACGAAAGATATAAAGTCCAGGGTCGTTCGGTAAATCGAAAAGTTCATTAAATCGGTAATACTATTTTCGAGTTTTTTATCATATAACAAAGCTAATAAATTTTTCAACTTGAAACAAATATCCTTACATTTTTTGTTTTTATTATGCACTCCAATAAAGTTGAATTTTTTAACTTGTTTTAGGTATTATTAAATGTTTAGAAAGCTGCTGGTTAAAATCTGTTCACACTCCAAATGAAAAATCCAAGATTATATCAATACATTCTCATAATGTTTTTTAAAAAGGAAACCCTACAATATGTTTATTAACCCGAGGGGACTATTTTAGAATAAGATAAGTAAATACATATTAATGTTATTACAAATTCAAAAACAAACGAAGCGAGCTCAGAGAAGCAAATGTTGTTAAATAGAATACCTACAATTTCAAATGTTCGCAATATAGAGTCAACAACATTAAATAAGGGTTCGTTATATTGGAATTTCGTTAAATCGGTGTTGGCTAAACTATGAATATGAAAAATTGGAAAAAAATATAACCTAAATAAATCCGAATAAGCTTCAACCTGAGTATTTTGACTTCGGGCAAGTCGAAGATAATTTTTTAATGGTTTTATTTTTTATTTGTCTTTTATTCATCATTAAAGTGATGAATTAAAGTATATTTCTATGTATATATTCCTCATTTTATATTCCATAAAGTTTTTTAAAAAAGCTTTTGTACTTCAAATATTCATCTTAAGAAGTGCTCAAACATGCTAGTATAGTAGACATTTCGTCCAATATCCCAGCAAAATTTTTCGTTAGGTCTTGTTTTTTAATCGATTCTAAAATGCTTTACATAAATGCTAATGCAAGAACTTAAATTTAATCCGTAATAAATTCACGGCAATGCATTCACATCAACTTGAAAGTTGTTATTCAAGTATTAATTTCGTGAAATCAATTATAAACCAACCGTTTTAAGCGCTTAATCTTTTCAAGTGACAGCGCTTTCGATTACCTTTAATGACTCGCTATATAAAAATAATGGGTTTAGTAAGCGAGAGGGTAAGCAATGAATGAAAAAATGAAACATTTCTCCAGAGCTTTTTAGAAAAACGTGCTCGTGTCATAAATGTCAGGAATAAAAATATACTTTATAACTTTATAAATAATACATCGACAAACAAACCTTATTTGCAGCTCTTAACCTGCTAGAACACAATTTTTAATAGTAATATGTTTTTAGGTGTCCTGTTACATAAAACAATTTAAAAGCTCAGTTTATTACTTACTTAAAAATTTCTAAAAAAAAATAAATTGATTAAAATTCATTACATTTTTTATTGAAATTAAATAAATGACGTTTTATAACAATTTGATGGCGTTCTAATGTTTTTTTAATTTATTTTGAAAAAGTCTATTTAAAACTCTTAGATGGTTTCCTAACTCCTTTAATTTACAAATTACAAAATTTACAAATCAACTAACAAAAGCTGTCAAAAATACAGTTTTTATGAAAAAACTATTCTAAAAATTATTCTAATTTTCATGACTCTTGACCTTTTTCTCCCAGGGCAAGTTTGCTTTGGGAATTATGTAGATAATGAATATGAAACAAATTTCTGATATCAATTTGGTATCACTGTGATATTGTGATATTTATGGTCGAGAATAAGGCAGTCAAATGTTACAGACCTCAGTCTTGTCTATTAAAGTCGAAGCTAAAATGTATAAAGAGTATTATAAAGAAATTTATAAAAATTAGAAAAAAAGTTTTTTAAATTAATTCTAATGTTTTTTTTTAATTTTCACTTAACTTTTATAAAGAAGACGTGGATAAATTTCGAAAAAATATTTAAATTGATAGTTATTCAGGGTCACTAAGGGAAAATTTGTTAACGTTTTGCTTCCCGGTCCTATTTTTTCCTCAATTATGCAAAATTATTCAAAATAGATCTTTGGGGACTTACTGACTATTGCTAGTCAAAATTTTGCGTAAACAAAACATTTTTGAAAAATTCCTTGATTGCGGAAAATTTTTTAGTTTTGTATAAGTTACCAAATTATCTTTCAAATGATATCAAATATATTAAAGGCTCAACCAAGTTATGCGTAAGCATACAAAAGCTAGGGAGCAAAAGAACGTACTTGCTCAGCAATATATTGCGTCACCCAAGTTGTGCGTAAGCAATTTTTCGTTCAGTTTCTCAATTTTCGTTTACTTTTCAAAACTTGAGTGTGAGCGCTCGACACCGTATATTGCTAAGCAGAAAAGGGTTGCAACCTGTTTAATAAATAATTTTAATTTTGATCTTAAGCACTTATGTATCGAAATTTTATTAAAAATCAGTAAAAAATGTATGTTTTAGACAGGATTTATTTATTAAGCGAGGTTTGTATTGAAATTGACAGCTATTTTCAATCATAAAGCATGAATGAATTTACAAACTTAAATAAAATAATTTTTTTTTATTTTAGTTGGCAACCTTTTTCGACAAAAAAAAATTATTTTTTATTTGTCATTTCATTCGAATCAATTTATATTGAAATTTTTTTTCATGCTTACTTCGTTTTTAATTAAGTATGGAAAAAGTGTGTTTTTGAACTTTTGTATACTTTTCGTTGACTTTTGTATGCTTACGCATAACTTGTTTGAGCCTTTAAAGGGTGCACAATTTCATTTCCGGCCCGTAAGCAAAAGTTAGAGAGCAAAAGAACACTTGCTCAGCAATTTATCAATTTTATTTATTATTTATTAACCCTCACTTTGGCACCAATCTTTTACTTCGTAATCTGGCACATATTTACATTTGTAAATATTTTTTTTTGTCATCATTAAAGATAAACAGAACCTCAAAATTTACATGATTTTTTAGGTGGAATATATGTATTAACACCTTCTAAGTCCAATTCCGGAAAAATTTACACACCGCTCTCAAGTGGTTTAGAAGTTATAGGGTTCGGAAGTTGGGAAAATGGGCCTGGAAAAGTCGTATTTTTTTTTCAAACAATATCTAGCTTTATGGGTATCAAAAGAAAGGTTTTTCTGTAACCATTTCAAAGAATTATTAGCCATTGAAATCCATGCATTATTTCCTACGATATAGCGTTTTAAATATTATGCACACTTGACGGTCCAGCTCTTTACGAAATAACCAAAATGTAAGTATGAAGATCAAATTGAAAAAACTTTATAGTTCCAATGAATAAACAAAAACCAATTTCAACAAAAAATATACTTTTTTCATTAAATTAGTACTTCCAGCTACAATATCAAAACATGACATATTGTTGTGCCAGCGAACCAAAAATTTCTGTTCATTAATATTTTCCCAATATAAGCTATCAAATACGAAATATGTATAAATAAAAAAATGTGAAGAGTTTTTCCTTATCATTTTTTTCTATTATTAATTTAAAAAATGCGTTAAAACACCATAAAAGCCTTTAAAATACAAAATATTTACATATGTAAATATGTACCAAACAACGTTATAAAAATGAAAAATTTCCAAAAAGTATCAGAAAATTCTAAAATTCAAAACAAGTTTTGAATTTTCAGAAAGAAAACCAAAAAATAGCCACAGAGTCCAAGCCATATTCAAATCGCATAAAAAAGAAAGGAGTTATGGCAAATTTAAAATTGGGATATTTACATATGTAAATAGTGCCAAAGTGAGGGTTAAGCATGTATGAATTGAATATACTTATTATTGATTTCTCTATTGTACATGTTTTCATTCTTTTCATCAAAATTTTCATGTTTTAAACCTGACGAAAGTGAAAGTTTCTGACAAAACTGATGAAAGTGAAAGTTTCTAAAACATTATTAAAAAACCAATAAACTTGTTTTTTGCCTTCACCTTGTTAATTGTTCCCTAAGATTAAGAATGTAACGTAATTGCCAATAAACAATGTAACGTAATTGCCAACTTTTTAAAGCCTTAATATACACAACTTTCTAGCCACTGGTTAACAAAAAGTCTTAACATACATGATTTTGTAAATATTTACCGAAAAAAAGAAGTACAATACTTTCCTCATACATTAACGCAATTAGGATTTATTTTAATCAAATGCTTTTGACTTTTTTGGCAAAATTTTACTACTGTAGTGACTCTACTACTTTATTCTTGTCCCTTTTTTGTTTTTGTTAAGTCATTTATTGGAATTTATTTTGCAACTGTTGTCCAATTGTTAAAAGCAATTTTAATAGCCAAACCTTGTTAGTTATATTTGTTTTTGTTGTTCATTCAGTTGTTTAGCAACTTTAGCTCATGGTAACAAACGAATATCCTTTGGCAACAGAAGCCATAAAGTCAAAGGAATGTTGTCCCTGTTTGACTTTATCACTGTTACTGAGCTGCTTTGTTGAGAGAATTTTTAATTAAAAAAATAGCTTTACAGAAAATAAGAGAAAATAAACAAACAAAAAAACAATACTTCGAATTTTACTGCATACAGCTGCATTCGGTGAAGATCGTAATTAAATTTGTAGCTTATTTTAATGTGCGGTCTTTTAGTCGAAATCTAATATATTTCATTATGAGAAGCAATAAATTTTCTGAAGCTCAAACATAATAAATACATAGAGTCGTAAATGATAACAATTTGATTCAAGGTCAGTCTAAGGTTAGTAGCTATATTATACTAGTATAATGAAGTAGTTAAAAAAACAAAAATCAAAATAACTGATATTTAAAATTTATTTTTTTTAAAACATAAGCGTTTCTTAGAGCTAATACAGAATCTAAGTATGCGTTAGAATAACTCTAACAACAAAAAATGTTGTTCAACAAACCGCACACATTAGA
Organism: Tetanocera ferruginea; assembly: GCA_958299015.1. Classification (NCBI taxonomy): domain Eukaryota; kingdom Metazoa; phylum Arthropoda; class Insecta; order Diptera; family Sciomyzidae; genus Tetanocera; species Tetanocera ferruginea. Next base: position 37,541,589 of record OY282641.1, read on the forward strand.
CGCACACATTACTTAGTTTCAGAAGCAAACATGCATGCAAACTTGTTGGCACTTATGCCACTTGAAAAAAACAAAATAAAATATGCACAAATGGCATAAATTGTGTAAATTGGAGGATATACTGCAGAAGGAAGACAGACTTAAGGGAGATGCATGCGAAAGTAAGACAACATAAATAAATGTCATGCTGCACTCATGTGACATTACTGGATTTTTGCCTGTTGAAGCAACATATCACGTGATGAACGCAGAAACGTTCAGGTAAACATATCTGGCATACGTTAGAAATTTAGGGCAAAAACAAGCAAATTCTACAAAGTCTAGGGGAATTGTTTAAAGGATATGCAAATTGCACGTATGTTTTTCTTTTTGAGCGCACAAGTTTTGGGTTTTAGAGATTTTAAAAAAAGTAGTCTAAGCCTTTACTCCTTAGACGCATGTAAATAGTAAGGAGGACAGGGTTATGAACGTTTTTGTCGAACTAGATTTCATAGTTGTAGGTACTCTTTCCTACAGCAAAATATATGGTGGTAATTGAAATTTTTTTATAATCCAAAATAATGCCTGTTAACTAAGATGGATTGAAAACTAAGTTTAAATGCTTATCCCATAATACGACAGCTTATTTCAAGAGTGTAAATGAATAAAAACTAGTAAGGTATATCTTCGACTTGGCCGAAGTTAAAATACCCCCACGGCCGATTCTTAAGGTTGGAAGAATATTAAATTGGAGTGCTTTTTGTATGAGATTTTGAGAGATATTATTATTTTTATGTGTCTAAAAAACATACATATCAAATTGTTTTCCTGCAGCTTAAATATTAGCCTTTTTATAAAGTTTTAAATTTTGAGGTTGTATGGGAGGTGGGCGTGTTAGATTTTGTATGACGCCTATTTTTCTAGCATATCTCAGTTTCGACATAGAATACACAAATACCGAGTTTCTGTCTTGTAGCTTTAATATTAGCCTCTTTATAGATTTTTCAATTTTGGGGTTGTATGGGAGGTGGGCGTGTTAGTAAGTCGATGACGCCCATTTTTCTAAAACATCTCAGTTTTGACATAGAATAAACATATACCAAATTTCAGTATTGTAGCTTTAATATTAGCTTCTTTGTAGAGTTTTCAATTTTTGGGTTGTATGGGAGGTAGGCGTGGTTTTCATCCGATTTAGCCCATTCTCGAACTTAACCTTAGTTTTTTTAAAAAAACCTTAAATATCGAATTTCATTAAGATAGCTTCAAAATTGCGGCTGTAATCGTGTCGACAGACAGACGGACAGAAGGACAGACAGACATACATGGCTAAATCAACTCAGGTGGTAATGCTGAGCAAGAATATATATACTTTTCCATACCTACCACGCCTCCTTTTGGGTGTTACACACGTCGTGACAAAATTAATATACCCCTTACGCAGTACGCGTGGGGGCATAAATATGTTGTGGTGGTCCCAAAAACAGCCAAAAGTGGTATTTTTGTCATAATATTGTCATTTTTAAAATAACATTCATTATAAACATCACAGAGATTCTCTTTTTATACCCACACGCGTACTGCGTAAGGGGTATATTAATTCTGTCACGACGTATGTAACGCCCAAAAGGAGGCGTGGTAGGTATAGAAAAGTATATATATTCTTGATCAGCATCACCACCTGAGTTAATTTAGCCATGTCCGTCTGTCTGTCTGTGGACACGATTGCAGCCGTAATTTTCAAGCTACCGTTATGAAATTTGGTATTTGAGCTTTTTTTAAAAAACTTAGCTCAAGTTCGAATATGGGTTAAATCGGATGAAAACCACGCCTACCTCCCATACAACCCCAAAATTGAAAACTCTATAAAAAGGCTAATATTAAAGTTCCAAAACTGAAACTCGGTATTAGTGTTTTCTTTGTTAAAACTTAGATGTGTTAGAAAAATGGGCGTCATACACCCACTAACACGCCCACGTCCCATACAACCCCAAAATTGAAAACTCTATAAAGAAACTAATATTAGAGTTACAAAACTAAAACTCAGTATTTGATTATACTTTGTCAAAACTGAGGTTTTTAAGAAAAATGGGCGTCATTCATCCACTTCACGCCCACCTACTATACAACCCCAAAATTTAAAACTCTATAAAGAGGCTAATATTAAAGTTACACAACTGAAACTCGGTATTAGTGTATTCTTTGTCAAACTAAGGTGTGTTGGGAAAATGGACATCATCCACTCACTAACAACACGCCCACCTCCCATACAACCCCAAAATTGAAAACTCTATAAAAAGGCTAATATTAAAGTTCCAAAACTGAAACTCGGTATTAGTGTATTCTTTGTTAAAAATTAGATGTGTTAGAAAAATGGGCGTCATACACCCACTAACACGCCCACGTCCCATACAACCCCAAAATTGAAAACTCTATAAAGAAACTAATATTAAAGTTACAAAACTGAAACTCAGTATTTGAGTATACTTTGTTAAAACTGAGGTTTTCAAGAAAAATGGGAGTCATTCATCCACTTACACGCCCACCTCCCATACAACCCCAAAATTGAAAAATCTATAAAGAGGCTAATATTAAAGTTACACAACTGAAACTCGGTATTAGTGTATTCTATGTCAAAACTGAGGTGTGTTGGGAAAATGGACGTTAGGCCGTATCGAAAAATTTAGATCGTATTTTTAGAGGTCTCAAAAGTTGCATAGGCTTGTCAAGATCACCCAAAAAAAATTTTATAAAAAATAAAGGACATTTTCCTGCCCCGCAAGGACTAAGTTGTTTTTTGGGAAAAACAATAAAAAATAACGATCTTAAAATGCTTTCATTTTTTTAAGAAAAACCACACATGTCTTAAAGCAAAAGTAATAATGCCGTTTATCAAACAATTTCTTGCCATGCACGGTGCTACTCATGATTTTTACCAACAGTATCCTGTATGAAGGATATTCGAAGCGAAAGTTGTACTTGGGATAGCACAAGACTTTTGATTGTAAGCATTGGTTATAAATTTTGGTGGTACTGTTTATAGTGTTGATGTATTCCATAAATATCATGAATTAATAATTTGCTTAGTTTTTGCATTTGTATTCTCTTGTTTTAGAGAAATGTATATTAGAACGCAATTTTTTAACTTTTTCAAAAAAATGAATATAAGATTTTATATCAAGTGATTCAGAAGTGGTGTCGAAGATAATCTTCTCAATTTGAGTTTTTTGAAAATTTCTTAATATGATACTGCCTAAAAATATTAATTTAATATATCAGCTTAAGACCACGATTTTTTTTTCTATTTCGATATTCTAAAAAAAGTTATTTCCTAGCATCAAATTTCTCGATTTGAGTTATGTCCCCTTTATGGTTATAATTTCATTAAAACACGTTTTAAAAACAATTGTTTAGTCTTTTGAGACCGACTGCATGGCATAAAATGTATTTTAACGATATTATAACCATAAAGAAGATATAACTCAAATTGAGAAATTTGATGGTACGAATTAAAATTTTTTTTAGTATGAAAATATTAAAAAAAAATCGTGGCCTAAGCCTGGCATATTAAATGCATATTTTAAGGTAGGGTCATGTACAAAAATATTTGAAAAATCCAAATTGAGAAAATTATTTTCGACACCACTTCTTATGCCCGTGATATAAAATCTAATATTAATTTTTTTAAAAAAGTTAAAAAATTGCGTTCTAGTATACATTTCTCTAAAACAAGAGAATTGATATGCAAAAACTATGAAAATTATTAATTCATCATATTTAAGAAATACGCCAACACTTTAATCAATGCCATCAAAATTTAGACACAATGGTTACAATCAAATGTAATGTGCCCTCTCGAGTATAACTTCCGCTTAGAATACCCTGCAAACAGGACACTGTGGTTAAAAATCGTGAGTATCATCGTTCGTATCGTGTTCGTGAAGACATAATTTATTATTTGAACCCATGGAACAAGTTGTTTGGAGATGTTTAGAGAGATTAAACTCTCGATGTATTCAACGATCTTAAAATTTATTTTTTCTGAACTGTTCTAAGCTTCTTTACTAATCCTTAGATATGAGAATATTTAGGAGTGACCAGAGGATCGGACCTTGACACTGAAGCAATGTTGTTTTCATCAGAAAAATACCAGATCGAGCAAACGGCTATTCTTATTCAAGTAATAGTTTAGTTGGAAAAGACCTTGACTTGAAAGCTCATTTAAAAAGTAATTATCATATGAACTTTCAGACGATGGTAAATATATTTGTTTGATCAGCTCAGTTTGCTTCTCTATGTGGACTGTATACTTACTGCTGACGGGTCAAAATGCTCATCAATAATGTGAATTTCAGTTTATTTTATTTTATTTTAATTTTATTTAAATTTTATTTTAATTTTTTCAAACGTTCTTTTTTTTATTTTATTTTATTTTAATTTTATTTAAATTTTATTTTAATTTTTTCAAACGTTCTTTTTTTTATGACAGAAAAATGCTAGCTTTTTATTTCTTATAAAAACTTGAAATTTAAAAACAAGTATGTTTTGCAGAACTACAGGTCGGTTCCAACACACTGCGCCCTTGAAGTCTCTGCTTCAATATCTAGTGGGAGCCGACACAATTTTTGTACTGGACGCTCTAAAGATCCTCTATTTTTGGTTGTCTGGCCAAACTCCCAATCTGAGGTAGCTACCCTTAAGCTAACATTTCGCACAAAGCCGTCCGGGCCAGGAAACACTTCGATGACACGTGCTGTCTTCCATAATGTCGGCGGTAAATTGTCTTCACGAATGAGTACTAGGTCGCCTATCTTCAGATTTGGTTGCGACTTCTGCCATTTTGGTCGCTGTTGTAATTCATGCAGATAGTCCTTTGACCAGACCTTCCACAAAGACTGCGACATCTTTTGGATTTGTGACGCTAACTTCAGTTTGTTGTCCGGAACCTCTTGTACGTTTGCGCCAAATGGCTGAATTATTGGCTCCCCTATGAGAAAATGTGCTGGCGTAAGAAATGTCAGGTCTTCTGGATCATCTGACTGAGCAGAAAGTGGTCGTGAGTTCATCACTGCGCTTGTTTGAGCCAAAATCACCCTAAAGGCACTACTCGTCAGTTTATGTGGGCCCACGATCCTCTTTAGATGGTATTTCATGGATTTTACTGCGGCTTCCCACAGCCCTCCCTGATGCGGCGCTCTCGGCGTAATGAATCGCCACTCCGTACCATATTCTTGCAATTTTTTTGCCATATCCATTTCCTTCCAAGTTCGCAACATTCTTGCTAATTCCTTCTCTGCGCCTGTGAAGTTTTTGCCATTATCGCTCCATAAACGCGTGCATGCGCCACGGATACTTGTGAAACAAAGAAATGCTTGAATAAAATCGGTGGTCGACAAGCTGTCGACCAACTCCAAGTGAACCGCCTTGGTGACCATACACACGAAAACTGCGACGTATTTTTTTTCAAAAATATTGCACCGGCCCCCTCGCGCTTTCAAGAGAAACGGTCCAGCAAAATCGACGCCTGCGTGGCGAAACGGACGGCATGGCTGCACCCGGTCAGATGGTAGTCCCCCCATCATTTGCTGCACTGCTTGTTGATTCTCTCGCACACAGACGATACATCGTGAATTATGTGTATGGATTGCACGTCGTAAATTCGTTATCCAGTATTTCCGACGTATAAATGCGCCCATTTCACGTGGACCGCCGTGCAATGTGGCTGCGTGCGCTTCTTGTATAAGCATTTTCGACAAAGGACTAACATCAGGCAAAATTACGGGATTTTTCCGGTCATCCGATAACAATGATCGATCCAAGCGGCCGCTCATGCGCAATAAGCCTCGCTTGTCTAGTTGAGGGTTAAATTTGAGTATTGGGCTCGTCGTATCGACACCGCTACTTGGTGACTTGCGAAGTGCTTTGATTTCGCTCTCGTAGTAGATTGCTTGCTCCTCGCGAATCCAATATTCGAATCCTCTTTCTACTTCTGCATTTGATAGAGGTCCAAGTTGGCGCAGGTGTTTTTCTTTCTGCCGGCTGTTACGTTGAAAACGAAAGATCCATGCTGTCAATCTGCCTAATGAACTTGTGCTTGATGTTCGTGATAATAAATCCACGTCGCGAAGTGTTATGTTCATTATAAGTAATGCCTTAAAAGATCGGCGAAGCTTTGCATCATGGTTGCATGTACCCGTTTTTTCCTCTTGTGCGATGTACTCTTCAGTTTCCTTTGATCGTTTTGTTTGTTCTTCTGGCCAATGAACGTCTTGTCGAAGTAGCCATTCCGGCCCGTGCCACCACAATTTAGCTGTACATAGGTCAGCAGCTGATGCGCCACGACTTAGCAGGTCAGCTGGATTGTCAGCTGATGGAACATACCTCCAATGGGAATCTGATGTCAAGCGCTTAATTTTCTGTATCCTATTATTAACGAAGATTTTCAACTTGGCTGGATCCTTTAACAACCATGCCAGCACAATCTGCGAATCTGACCACAGAGTTGTATTCACGTGCGCCAAATTTGCTGTCGATATGAAAGAGTAGTAAAGCTCGCTCAAAAGTCTAGCAGCACACAGCTCCAATCTGGGAATTGTTATGGACTTCACAGGTGCTACATGTGATTTCGCTGCGATCAAGAAGCTTTTAACACAATCGGTTGACTCTATGCGCATATATAAAACTGCGCCATACGCTGCCAAAGATGCGTCCGCAAAACCATGCAGTGAAATAACTCCATCTCCACAAATACCCAGCCACCGCGGAAATCGAATGTTTGTAATCAATGGCAGCTGCTGTTGAAATTGCTGCCAATGGCGATAAATATCGTCCGGCACCGGTGCATCCCACCCGATGTTTGCTCGCCATATATCCTGCATAATTATTTTTGCCACAATCACGACTGGTCCGACATAACCATTCGGATCAAATATCTGCGCAATGTGACTTAGTACTCTCCGCTTTGTTGCCTCCTTTGCTTTTAGCATAGGTGGTGGCTGAAATTTGAACATTAGTTCATCAGTACTGGGTAACCAGCGCAAACCGAGTACTGTGGTGTCGCTTAATTCTCCGAGATCGAGCGCATCGTCTGTTTGTTCATTCTTATCGCTTGGCACTACTCCAGAATAATTTGAGCGCCACTTGCTGAGGACAAACCCATAAGACCGCAGCAGAGCATCCATTTCATGGCATAACTGCTTTGCTGTTGCACAATCAGCTGCGCCCGTGAGGCAGTCGTCCATGTAAAAATCACGTTCGACTGCTTTTGCTCCTATTGGCCACTGAGCTCGTGACTCACGAGCACCTTGGATCATTGCACGAACGGCGCTGTGCGGTGCTGAAGCGAGTCCAAAAGTAACCGTTGTCAGCCAATATTCTTGAATTTCACTATTGTCCTCGGCTCTCCAAAATATGCGCTGCAGATCCCATTGGTCAGGATTTATGCGTACTTGAAGGTACATTTTCTTTATATCTGCCGTCACGGCTACAGGATGGCACCTAAAACGCATTATCAGCGGAGCTAGATCCTCTTGTAATTTTTCGCCAATTAATTGCACGCTGTTTAATGACAGGCCGCGGTCGGTTGGGCATGAAGCATCATATACTACCCGAAATTTCTTCAAAACAGCGTGGTGCGGAATATGATAGCACAGCGCCCCAGGAGGACGACTAACTAAGCGCATTTGATCTTGTGAGAGCAATTCTTCAATTGCCTTGAAGTATTTCTTCTTAAAATGTTCATCTCGTCGAAAACGTTTTTCTAACTGGTGAAATCGATGCAGTGCGATATCTCGTGATGACCCAAGCTCTTGCATATCACTTCGCAATGGGATATTAACTTGAATTCGACCATCAGCTAATCGACGATGTGTAGACATAAATATTTGTTCGCATTGTTCTTGCTCCGCGGTACGAGCTCGCACTAAAACCACCTCTTCGCTCTCCCAAAATCGCTGCAGCAATTTGTCTAGCTGCAAATCTGGCCCCATGCTTGTAGCCATATTCATTGTGATCTGTTTCTGAAACTGATTTCCACCACCAAAAATTAGCCACCCCAGCGTCGATGGTTGAAAAGCAATGTTTAAATCATTTGCAAAGCTGCCGTTCTGGAAAATGCTTGCCCAAACGCCGGCCCCCAAGAGAACATCAATTGGTGCGGGAATATGTGCTTCGGGATCAGCTAGCTGATCTCGTAATGTATATGGAATGATTTCCACTGGTATAGGCGACTGTGGCAGAAACATCGTGGTGATTTGTGGTACGATTATTAATTCAATTGTGGCAAGTGGCTCGATGTTAGTCCGAGCTAATAGCTGACAAATTATTTTACGCGTGTATGTTTTATGTTTGATGGTGCTGATGCTATTCATCTGAATATTGCAACGATGTGTAGGCCATTGCAGATGTTGTATCGCTGATGCATTTATAATATTGATTTGTGCCCCAGTGTCGCATAGTGCCCGCAACGGTGGAGAGATTTGATTATTAATTTGCAAGCGCACAACTGCTGTTGCCAGTAAAGCTGACTCGATATTTTCGTTGGAACTGATGGCATTTACCATGGATGGCGCACCGAGGTAATTACGCCTATAGCATTCCGCTAATTGCTACTTAGCTTCTTGTTGCATTGTCGCCTTCTGCATGCTGCTATGCAATCCTGCACTACGTTCCATGCGATGCGGTGTCTCCAACGGAATACTAACGCTCGAATTCACAGGACACAAACAGCTATTGTGTAGCGTAAGGCATCGTGGACACGGTTTATCCGGGCAATTAACTGCGATATGCTTCAAACTAAAGCAGTTGTGGCACATCCGATGCTCCCTGACATATTTTTGACGTTCGCCAATTAGCATTGCCCTAAATTTGATACATCTAAATGGCCAATGGTATGCCCCTACACATAAACCGCATGCTGGGCGTGATTCATCCCCTCGGCCGGTGCTAATGCCTCGCTCGGCTGTTGCACTTTGTTTGCCCGATAAAACACTGCGACGATCGTTGTTTTGTGCTGATGTGCGCGTTGCTGCCAGTTGTTCTAATAAACTAGCTCGCGACTCCAAAAAGTTGTACATTTGCTCCAAAGTCGGAAGTGTTTGAGCAGACCTACGCAATGCCCATTGTGTTTGGCTGTCGATATCTAAAATACTTTCGAGTTGATGCAGCAGCATATATTCAGCTACCTTATCCGGCGCAAGCAGCAATCGTAGTTGGCGGAAAGCACCCCTGGCCGTGTCCAAAACCCTTCGCATATTTTCGCATGTTGGCGAATGTAACGGTTTTAATGCATATAATGCTTGCGCGTGCGCTCGAACAGTATTATACTCATTGCTGTACTGACCACAAATTGCCGCCCAGAGTTCAGCATAGCTGTTATCATTTGCAATTGGCCAGGTTTTGTATATTTGCGCTGCTCTTCCCTGCAACGCATCCAATAAATATCGCATTTTTTGCGCATCCGAAAATCTTTCATTGTTGTGTACTTCTGCTTCAAACATTGCTCGGAAATTAGCCCAATCAACCTCAAGCCCGGAAAACTTTGCCAATTTCGGTGGCTCTGACAGCTGAATTTGAATCCATTGGTTATTATCTGAAGCTGTATGTGGTGCCCGTGTGCTTATGCCTGGCCTGGTGGTGCTTATCTCGTGCATCCGCGCGCGTAAATTTGCCTTAAAACTCAGATATGTGTTGGTGCCTTGAGCGTGAAGCTCGGTTAGTTTAGTGAACAACTCTTCAGATATGGAACATGCACTAGATGCCTGCCAAGTCGCCTCAAATCTCTTCCATACCCCTTCTAAGTGCTCCAATCGCACGCCCACTTCTTCGACTGACAAATCAGTCACATAGCTCTCTTGATCTGCAGCTTGCATTAGAGACGTGAAGTTCATCCACATCGGTCGCTGTACTGCCTCGTCTTCCGTGGGAGATAGCTGTATTGACCGCGTTCGTTTGCATTGCCTCTTCGGCTGAATCATGCATTGCTTTGCGTATGCACCTTTAGGTGGCTGCGGTTCGAACACCCTCTCACCTGCCGAGTCTTCATTAAATTTTTCTGCGTCAATTTCTGCTTGTCGCTCACGAGTAATGCGAACAAATGCGCCCGGTGCCGCTAAAAGAAAATTGCTCTTTGTAAATATGCCAAAACCTTACTCAATTGCGTCTCTGCTCAATGCTGCTGCAATGCTTTAATGCCACAAGGATGCTTATCTTCTGAAATGCGAACTCACAATGTTCGATTTTAGCCATATAATTGCCAGTATCATGCATTCTGCGCCGTGCACTTATGTCGCGCAAAATGCATATTAAATTCCAACTGTACCTCATACAACATGCCCGCCTTCAATGAGCTATTTAAATAATATTGCGCACCTCGTGCCGTGCACCTATGTCGCACGAGATGCAGACAAATGGCAATTCGACATTGTGCAGTCTGCGTCGCTTGCACAAAATCCAGAAAATGCCGCTTATAAACATAGCATACCAAAAAATGCAAGCACGCTTGTATAAACCACAATTTAGAACTCCGCACCCCAAGCTATGCGCCTTATTGCAAGGGGTCCGGATCACTGCCGATTGCATCCTATGCGATCAACTAAGTCGCACAGGATGCAACGTCACTGCCCAATGCTCTACTGCCGTTAACTCTACTGCTCTACTGCCGAGATGCTTGAACTCTGCATCCCAAGCCATGCGCCTTATTGCAAGGGATACAGAGACACATCAATTGCCATTTCCTTGCGACCAGCGCAGTCACACAAACATATAAAAACATATTGCACATCGCTTTGCTGCTACCGTGAGCTGGGAGGCATGAACTGCTGTTCATACTCACATGCACATGCTTGATTCATCTGCCCATCGCTATCTTCTCTGCTGACTTCTGAACAAATTATTCGCTTCATTTTGTGCAAGATCTTTCTGTTTAAAAGAAAAAAAACACAGTTATAAAACAATCAACCACACTGTCTCCTAGCCCCACGATACTATATAAGTTTGTGCCGCAATCTCACTCAGCACTACTTCGCCACCGAGTGCCGACCTTTTCTTGAGCAAAGGCTTCAGAATCTGTCGCCAATCCTTTTTATCCGGCTCGAAGGACCATGTTTGATCAGCTCAGTTTGCTTCTCTATGTGGACTGTATACTTACTGCTGACGGGTCAAAATGCTCATCAATAATGTGAATTTCAGTTTATTTTATTTTATTTTAATTTTATTTAAATTTTATTTTAATTTTTTCAAACGTTCTTTTTTTTATTTTATTTTATTTTAATTTTATTTAAATTTTATTTTAATTTTTTCAAACGTTCTTTTTTTTATGACAGAAAAATGCTAGCTTTTTATTTCTTATAAAAACTTGAAATTTAAAAACAAGTATGTTTTGCAGAACTACAGGTCGGTTCCAACAATATTGAAGGGTTTTCAGAACAATAGTTTCAAGAAACATTGAGTACGTTAAAGTCACCAGTTATTAAGATATGATCATTAATATGTAGCAATAGGAAAACTTTACTAATGCTACATCTAGCTGAATGTTTGCTATACACTTCCAAGTTAGAAAAGGGAGAACTATTTCTTGAGAGATATGTGTTGATTTAACCGAAATCAGCACACCTCCACCATTAGAGCAATAACCAGGAATAGAGTTTCTCTCTTTACGATAAATATTAAATATGTTACACAGAATTTCAGAATTCAAAGTTTTAGGTCTAAGCCAAGTCTCACTGAAATCAATTATATCGTAATGAATGTTGTGACTCAGAATAAATAAATTAATCAATTTAGTGTTAAAACCACGAAGGTTTTGATATAAGATGCGGAACTGAGGGCAGTAATTAATTTTTTTGGTTCATGTCTTGAACAGGTAAAGTTGCAAGTGTAGTTCTTGGTTGCGACCAGGGAACATATTCATGTACTACGGTATATTTATGCCAAAAACTTTGATCAGTGACTTAATTGTATTCTTCAGCAGGCAAAGATATTTTAAAAAATGAATTGACACGTTCATGAGAGAACTTGAATTTATAAACAGAAATATTTTTGTTCAAAATATTCAGGTTTGTATTTAAAAAGTAAAGGATGTCATCCTCAGACGTATCAGCTGCAAATCGCGAAACAAATATAGATATTGCAGGCGGAATTACTACAAGATATTTGTGCACTGGCTGATTTGAGCTACTTATCGATATTAGTTTAGGTATTGCACCTGTATTATTAGTAATAGGTTCCGAATGACCATCACTTGATAACGCGCAAGTTTTACGAGAATTAGTGCTTAAGTTAATTGAAGGAATAACAGCAGAAGTCTTAGCCAAAAGTAAACTGGGGTCGACAAATGCTGGAGATTTTGCAGAAGCCACATCATTAGTATTATGAACTTTGGCTACAACCTCAATTTCAGTTGCTATTGCTTCAACTGAAGTATTTAAGTTGGGTGAAGGCTCAATATTACAATCAGTAGTGGCTTTTGGAGTAACATTTGTAGACAGAGAGGCTGCTTTTGCAGTAGCATTGGTCAGACTCCGGAGATTCTTTTTGCTACGTTTGCGCTTAGGAGAGACAAAAGCCTCATCCATGCACTTAAACGATTTAAACAAATTTTCATACTCCGAAAATCTGCGCCATCTCTAGGTCTTTTGAGACCTCCAAGAATCCCTTTCTGGATTGCCTAATAAGCTTTAAAATATCAACATCCGTTGCTCTGTATTCTTCGCATGCCCAACGTAAGCCTTTGTTTTCGTTAAGTGCATCGAAAACACGAGCATTTAGTGCACACTTAAAGTGAAAAAGGAGTCACATAACCAGCAATTCACAACACAGTCGGATTCTCCTTTAACAGCACAGTTCCAGAATTTGAAGATGATAATTACTTTTATTAAATTTTAATTTAAGTTTAGTTTTAAGCTTAAATTAAATTAAATTTTTAGATTCAAAAGTCGTTTTGGCAACCCTGTTTGAAGAATTTTGATAAGCACAAAAAAGTATACCGGTTTGTGTACTAGCTAAAAAGAAGCCAGAACTTAGATGTACACAAATGTCAGAACAGCTGATATGAATACACAAAAAATCTTGCACTCTCTGAGAACAAATGTTTTGTTAAAGCAGAAAGCAAAATAAAAAATAGCAAATATATTTATGTATGTAAACTAATCTGATTTTATAATAAAAGACTAATTCCAGAGCATTCACTGAATGTAACTACAGAAATCCAACGACGATCCTCAGCAAAATACAGTGAGTTAAATTACAATACAGCCTAAATAAGATTTTATTTTTTTAATAAACAGCATTTGTTGTTGTTTTGACAGACATTTTTAGTTTCATTAATTTTAGTTCAGCGCATTAATTTTAGTTTCGTTTGCAATCGAAAGAGAAACGCATTTTTTTATCACTGAAAAATTGTCTGCTTCAAATTTTTTTAAGAAATTTTAAACACAAATACAAAAATCAACGAACGTTCGTTTAACCGTTCATTAAAAATCAACGTTCTGAAGAAACTTTTGTATGTAACGCTCGACTATCAGCATCAGTGGTTTCTTTTTATTGTGCATGCGTCATCGTTTCGGTTTTTTGTTAGTGTTCTACATGTTTTCGTTTTTGCTTTATAGTGGAGAAATGAAAACAATAAAAAACTAAGAAAGAAAACTTAAGAAATCAGTCTGAAAGAAGCATTTAGGTAATTAAATGCCGGTCGTGAACAAAGTTCTTGAATTTTGAATTCAAACGCTCAATTTCAATAAGTGATTACAAACGAACGTTCGTTGTTGTTTTTTTGCTGTGAGGAAAAATTAAAATAGTCCAATTGGATTTTTATTGCTTTTTAGTGTTTTTTAAGCAATATCTTTTGATTTGAGTGTTCACTTAAATAACATATTTCTAAGGCTTTGAGCAGTTCAAAAGTAAAATAAATAAAAGGATTATTTTTTTAGATTAAGTTAAAACAAAATTAAAGCAGTGTTAGTCTGTCAACTTATGCGAAAACGTAATATTATGTTTTTGTTTTACATTATCAAATTCATTGCAGCAAAAAAAAAAACGGCCGTTCCAAGCCTAATGCAAGTTTTTTTCTAAAGCAAAATTGGAAATTTTTGGTCTTTATAAACTCTTTTACGACCCCAAAGAGTCGATATATCGTCATTTTCGAAAAGGTGTTAGTCTTAAAAACTCATAAAATATGTATTTTTCATGGTATTTACGTGGATTTAAGTTTGTTGGAATAGTATTGAGCAATTTTTTCCATTGGTGTATCGTATGGTGTGGTTTAATGAAAACTGAGTACCATGAAATATACGTATGTTACAGGCGTTTAAAAAACTATATTTCGAAAACTATATTTCTGGCGTGTACTTTACTAAAAAACGGTTCGATTTTACATACCTAAAAACTCATTAATATAAAGATTTGTCAAAATCCAACAGTTTTTATGTCAATTAAATAATAATTAAGCTGAAAAAACCTTTTGAATATGAACTTCTAACGTTTTATATGATTGAGGCACTTAGTTTTGACTTAATCACACCATAAGGTAAATAAATCGATAACAAGAATAGCTCAATACCTTTTCAATAAGCTTAAATGCGTGTAAATACCATGAAAAATACATATTTTATAGAAAGAAATTTTTTTTATTTGTTTAAAAAAAACACCTTTTGAAAATGACGAAATATCCACTTTTTGGGGTCACAAAAGAGTTTGTAAAGACCAAAAATTTCAAAATTTTTGTGAACCATTATTTGTATACTATCAAAATCTTTACTTTGTGCTTATTTTGGGTATCCATTCTGAAGAAAACAAAAAGTTATGCAAAAAACTTGATTTTTTGGCCTAAAAAGGGGTTCAAGAGAACCAAAACCGCTCCGTGGGGATTTCACCGATCCAAAAAAAAAACGATGTTGAAATAGCTTTTAAGTATCCCTCTTACTTTTGAGTTGGTGTCCAGCGAATTCTAATTTTCGATCCGGTTAAGGTACTATTACAGTGTGTAAAAAATGAAAAAAATTTTTTTTTTTAGAATCTGGTTCCTTAAGGTCTTAAGAATACGTGTACGAAATTTTAGAAAAAAATATCAAATAAAAAAAAAGATATATCATACATTATATTCGTATGTCACGCATTTATTCATATATTATCGTTCATAGAAAAAAATCTAATCGCGTTTTTCTCGAAACAAGTTTTTTCGAATTGGTTTCTAAGATATCTCGAGTTCTGTTTGATCGATTTCGATGAAACTTGATTTATTGTGATCTTCATAGACTCTGTTAAGCATTCTACCTATAAAAAGCAGAGCATTTTTTATATTTTGTTTTTTATGGCTAACAATATCTGCCAAAAAGAGGGGTTTTTTGTAAATTTGTTTTTCAACGCGTGCCATTTTTTTTTTTGTTTGCCTTATTTTTTTATTTGCGTAGGTAGAGTGCTCAACTACAACCCTTTACTGAAGAATGCACTTTGATTTTTTACTTTCCGACGCCTTGGAAATGCTGGAGACGAGAAACCAACTGACAACCTTTTTTTAAACACGCCAACTTCAACGACCTCTAGAAAATAAACAACAAATACAAAAACAAAAAAAAACATTTTTTTTTATCTTCAACTTTAATTGTACATAATGTAAATAAATTTTAATTAAATAATTTTATAATACTATGTAAAAAAATTAATAAAAAATGTGTTGTTTTTAATAGCTTCACACTGTAATAGAACCTTAAGTGTATATCCTCATTGAACACATAGTTATTGAGGACTCACAGAACTTCAGGCATTTACCCTGGCTCTACAATTGATACAGTCCTGCTCTAACTGACTAAAAATGACTCTCCGGTGAACTTTTCTGACCTTCATTCACATCTTTTTAAGGTCGTTTGTCCACCTGTAAGCATTAGATAGGTTTATGCGATTTGAGACGTGAAGCAGAATTTCTTTCGTTATTAACTTGAGTCCATTGTCACTGTCAGAATCATATTTTTTAACTAGATCTGCGACATTTTTGATGATCCAGACTGAATAACTTTTTCAGTTAACTTTTACGGGATTCTTAATTGTTTCCTTTTATATGTCGCAATTGACAGTAAATATAGTCTTAAAGTGGTCGGAAAACGACTCCTTTCGTGACAACTCAGTAATAAACTATGACCTGTTTCCTATTGCTCACAAAGTAAGGTCGATTTTTCATTCCTGATTCTTTATATTCGGAAACATAGAACTAGAGTCAGTGAATATATACAGTAGAATCCGGATATAACGAATTCGCTTATTACGCTTATAACGGTGGATTTAAGCGACCACCAATTTGAATTAGTGTTATGCAAAAAAAAAGGATTTAAAAAAAAAAAATTCATCGGAAACCACATTTTTTTTGTCTATGCACACACACACACACACAAATTGGCCACTTCAGCCCTTGAAAGGACTTTGACCGAGCTTCTTATGATCAATTGTGTTGTGTGTGTTATTAAATGTTTGCACACAATTAACCAAGAATTGGACCTACATGTTTTATGCCGACTCCGAACGGCTAAAGTTCATGTTCTCAAGTAGATTTACATGGCATTATTTACTCTCTGAGGCTTGCCATTGTCTGGTGAGGTGGTGACCGATCAGAAAAAATTTTTTATTGAAAAAACTTTTCGCCGCGACTGGGGATCGAACTCGGGCTCCGAGCATGCTAAGCCATACTCTTAACTTGCATGCCACGATCACCACTGCATTTGATTTGTCTATTCAGTTTCACAAAAAACAGCATTTCTTGTAAAATAATAATCCAATATTAATAATTCTTTTTTTGAATAATCAACACGAACCAGTTCACAATCACGTGCCCTTATTTTTTACGGAAGTTGTAGGATCTCGTAAGAAGTACGGTTCAAAGTTCAACATCAATTAAATAAATTCTAAAACTCATGATACGATATGGGTTTTATGGTCAAAGATTAATTGTGCAATTTTATGCGAGCAATTTTGCATAAAAGTGTGTTATAAAAAATTTTTTTTGAATTGCTTAATTGTTTATACAAATTTCATTTACAAAATATTCAAAAACTAGTTTATTAAAATCGTGTTTTTTAACGGAGCCCTTCCAGTTTTTTGAATTTTTCAATTTTTTTTTCACGCATACATTAAAATTAAATACACACTGAGGAAACGAATTGGTTGGGGCAACAAAAAAAATGCCCAACCGCATTTTCGAAGTTGCTGCAACCTGAAATCTGAAGTTATTGCAGCATACATTTTGTCAGCGATGAATGCTTTTGATGTTGTATGAACTAACTATTGAAAATCAGAACCAAATCATGCCCTACTCATAACTTAAAATCGAATCTTACAACTTACCATTCTCTTGATATGATAGATAGTTGATTGGTACAACATAAATCTGAATTTGCCACATACTGAACATAAATTTGAATTCGTCTGTCAAACTGTTCCGTTAGTTTTCCATCCGACTTTGTCGTCCAATATGTTAGACCATTCGAAAGCCCCTATTCAATTCTTCGTTTATATAGCGCAGTTCAATATGGTAGAAAAATAAAAGCAAGGTTTGCAGATATTTTGCATTGACATTTAATGAAGTTGAACTTGAATCAAATTTTTAATACTGATGGTATTTTTTATTAACAATTAGTTGTGCAAAAAATTATTCGGTTGTTAAATTCAATATTCAATTGAGGGAATCAATTATTTGGTCATTTATTTCCAGTATTTTCAAGGACGACTTGAAAAATGAGTCGATTCTGTTACATCAAACATATTCTTATATGGATGAACGAATATTTCTGGTTTCTACAAAATTTTGATTCTGAATAACGAATTCAGTTTATAACAACCGAAAAATGTTTATAGCAACTATTTTTCGAAACACCCAACCAAAAATTTTGGACCTACAGCTAATCTGTTTTGAGAGTGCAGGATTCATATTATGTCCATGCAGTGAGGTTCTGAAATACTTTAGTAAGATGAACCCATCTAATTTACACACTTATTATAGCACTCACAACACAATTGATCACAAGAAACCGGTCAAAGTCCTTTCAAGCCCTGTAATGGTCAATTTGTGAAATATTTTATTTATTCATTAATTTATACGTTTGAAATTTTAAAAAATTTTTAAAAACTTATTACGACTGTTTTATTTGCTATAGAAACCAAGCATTTTTTTCTTTTATCCTTATATTTAAATGATAAAAAAAATATCCTCTGCTCTTAACGTGGATGGATAACAGGCAGCAGTGTTGCAAGGCTATGAAAGTTATACCTGAGAGCGATGAATTTTAATATATTAAGCTTAAAAAAAACAACAAAAAAAAACAAATTGGCCATTTCAGCCCTTGAAAGGACTTTGACCGAGCATCTTAGGATCGATTGTGTTGTGTGTGTTATTAAATTTTGCACACAATTGACCGAGAACTGGACCTACATGTTTTATGCCGACTCCGAACGGCTCATGTTCTCAAGAAGCTTTACATGGCATTATTTTACTCTCTGAGGTTTGCCAGTGTCTGCAGAGAGGTGGTGACCGATCAGAAAAATTTTTTATTGAATAAATTTTTCGCCACGGCTGGGGATCGAACCCGGGCTCCGAGCATGCTAAGCCACACACTTAACCTGCATGCCACGGTCACCACCATTAAGCTTACATGAGTTATAAAATTGTGGCATTTTTCAAAGTAAGTGGACTGAGCCACTACGGATGAGTCGGAGTAGCGGAAAAGCTGCAATGGGTTTATATTCTGCGTTTTTAAAAAATATAATAATGTGCCTTTTATTATTTAATTGGTAAGAGCAAATGACTTTGATTGTTTTATTATATAAATAACTGACGTTCCAACTTTCTCATTGCTTCCAGAAGGACCTTTTCTTACTCTTATATTTTTGTTTAAACTCTTATAAAGTACAAATTAAAAGTGCAAAAAAATATTTTATCTGAAAACTTATATTAATTGCCATATTAAAAAAATAACAAATGTTCTCATTGTGTTTTACTAATTATAATCCTTCTCAAATTCAAGAAATTTGCTCAAACGGAAGATTCATAATCAAGGCACGAATTCCCAAAAGAATCTGATTTGATAAATTTATATTTCTGAGATATGTACTGAATTTCAAAAAAAAGGGTTGCCATCTTTATTGTTACCCAATTAGTTTTCTCCATTAAAGAATGCAGAATTAAAGCATGAAAAGCTAAACAAACACTCAGTCTCAACACTGCTTAGTTGTTGAGAACAAGTTGATTTTATTTAATCTGATAAACGTGCAAAGCAGCAACAATGCACAAAAGAGTAGCCCGTAATACGCTTCCCCTTGGCAACACAAATTTGTGTACATTTTGGCCAATTTGTAGCAGCGCATTTTTTATGCAACAAAACCAAAAAGAAAAAACAAAACTAAAAATAAAACAAAACAACAAAAAGAGTTTTAAGTGAAAATTGTTGCACCCATGAGAAAAATGATTGTGCAAAACATAAAGCTTTTCACTTTATTTCTTACTGGTTTTTTATTTTATTTATTTTAATTGTGATTTTTTTGTGTTTTTTCGAGTATTTTTGTAGTTTTCATAAATTTAACAGCGATATAAAATCTTTGATGATATAAATTAAACAAGCGAAAAGTCTCAACATGAACCGTTTTGAGCCAAATTAAGCTTTATATCAAAAAATTTGTCAAGCTTTGCATTCAAATTTTCAGTGAAAGAAAAGAAAAAATTTTTTTATTCCTATTCCCATCTGACAATTCAATTTTGTACGATCAATTGCATCCTGAACTAATCAAAAATAATGTAGCATATAAAATGCAAATCAAAATTCATATTCTTTGAGGTCATAAAGCAAAGAAAACAAAAGTTGAGTGCAGTGGCGTAACTAGATGATCAAGGCCCGTGTGCAAAATTGAAAAAGCGCCCCTAACAGAAAAATTAAAAAATAACATCTTCAAAAAAAAAGAATCATTATTGTTTTTATTTTATTTTACAATACTTTTTGTCTTGCTTTATCATTAGAAAAAGCTAAATTCGACAACCAGGATTGGCTTGTCTTATTTCTTAAATAATTTTTAATAATTGAGGAGCTTACGTTCAAATCCAGATAAGTCACAGGAAAAAAAAAATGTTAGTTAGAAACGTCATTCTAAAGCTAATGTTAAGATACATCGATCTATAAAATCCTCTTCGATAAAAATGATAAAAATCCTAGAGAAAATCCATTAAAAAATAAATCTCCTTTTCAATCAAAAGCAGACATGTCCAATGTAAATTTTCAATCAAAAGCAGATAAGTCCAATCAAGTTTTCATTTGGGTGGTTTTCATTCAAATAACAATAAAAACTTTTTTGTGTCAAAACGTTGGTATGAGTAATAAATTTAACATTTTAGCGTATAGCATGTTATGTCAGTATGCGTTCTGTAAAAAACAAAAAGTTAAAAGCAAATACATTTCTTTTTTTATTTTACTAAAAAGGACCTTCAGGAGAATCAAATTTTGCTTTGGCGGATTTCCTTAGATTTGAAAAAAAATAAATATGCAGAAATCATTTAAACGAGTTCCTCTTACTTTTGAGATCAAGAATTGAAGATTTTTTTGATTTCACAACAATTCGATTGGTGTGACTTAACTGGTTTTGAATGTAATCTCCTCAATTGTCAATTTACTAAATGACCGATTTATAATCCGCTCTTGTGGAGATCACTGGGATTATGAAGACAACAGCATCCCACTCAGCATTTCATGACTCATTGACTCTTCTGCGCGATTAAAACAATCGAAAACGAGCGCTTTTTCTGATCAAAAAAGACGCTTTTGTCGGGAGAAAATGATGTAAGTACCCTACAAACGAATCCGAATGAAGAGTCTTTTTTAAACTGAGTTTTTAAATAATTTTTGAGTCTGTTTTGATCCAATTTTTGATTCATTTTCGAGTCGTTTTAAAATCAAATTTTAATCATTTTGAAGTCTTTTTAAAAAGTCCCTTTTAAGTCTATTTAAAAGTCCAATTTGAGTAGTTTTAAACATAATTCGAGACGTTTTCTAATTGAATTGGAATCGCTTTGAAGTCTAATTTTTAGTCACTAAAAAGGGTATTTAGTATGTTTTATAGTAACTTTTGAGTCGCTATTAAACACGTTTTCCAGTCACTTTCTAGTCGGATTTAAGCAATGTTTTTCATAAATTAAAATATAACTTGTTTATTTTTTTTTTAATTTTTATTTTATTTTACTTTTGAAACGTTTTTATTTGCACACTACGCTTTGATTGAAATATTTTTTTTAAAACATTAAAAAAATAAAATAACCATTTTTAAACGTTCGATACGGTAGTTTATTTTTTTTTTTTCGTCGATCATTTAAGAGATCAATAAGTTTTTGACCGAAAAAACGAGTCGAAAAAGACTAGTTAAGGTGATTGAAAACAAAACACTCTTCCAAATGCTGGGTGGGATAGCTGTGCAAACTTCTGTATTGTCACATTCAATTGCTTCAAAATTTGTAATGATTTTTTGACACAATTGATTAAGGCTGTCCAATTCACCAGCTTGTAAATACTGATGAATTGTTGAGTAAAATATTGGGATACTTTTTCACAGTATTTTGTTTGAAAGATGCATTTTGAATTATATCAGATTCGTTACCATTTGCTATTTGTAGCGTCATCGAAGCGCCACTATCGTTAAAGGGCGCCGGTGCTCTGCACCGTCTTGCACCTATGGAGTTACGCCACTGGTTGAATGATGCAATCACAGTGCAGTTTTGCTCATTACAGTAAGAGACACGATGAGTTTGATCTGGTAATAGACAAATTTTTGTTTTTTTTTGTAGATTTTTTTTTTTTTTAATAAATAAATAAAAAACTTTGTAGAATAAAGAATAAAAAAAATTTAAATTCATTTTCATAAAATAATTAAAATAAAAATACAATAAAATTGACTCATAGACAACTGTTTCTTAATTAGGAAATTTTTAATCTGAAACAATTTTTTTTAATCTGATTTCATCACAAACTTAAGTTATGCAATTCAATATTTCATAACGTGTTAAGCACTGGCTCAACATCACTCCAAATGGCTTAAATTTCGACATATAAAGACCGACATTTAACCCCAAGTCCAAGATGAAATGCTCTTTTTGAGCCAACCTAATGAAATAACTTACTTACAAACATATGTATATTGTTCATACATATATGTATTTACATATACATACATATATATGTATGAGCGTCTTAAGAGTCGTTCGGGCATTTAATATAATTTTCTACAGAAATTTATTCCACGCATTTGAAACTTTCCGTACAGAAATTTCTCAATTGCGTTTATAATCGAGTTGAATATGAAACTATTTTAGAATTTGTGAAGTTTTCAATCCAGTTATGAAACCTGCAGCACATTTAAAAGTTTACAATTGCAGACGGAATTGAAGTACTGAAACTCTTGCTCAACTAAAACTGAAGAAAGCAATAAACTTTATGAGCCAAATTGCAAAACTTTGAGCTGATTTCCATTTTGCCTCCTAATGGATTCTTATTGACATTCAAGGATTGTGAGATATTGAGTTTAACACAAAGTGGCTGAAGAGGTATAGCAATACCTCATATAATATATTGTTATGTCGTTTGTGGCAAAAATATACAATTACTTCCGTTTTCCGTTTTTTTTTCAAGATAGAAATTCAATAGTAATAGATGCTTATATCAGTTTATAAATTTATCTTTTAATGCTATCCACTATATAAGTTGAAGTAAGCAACTCACCACAGAAACTTATATTCAACATACCTACTACGTAATTTGTTATTTTCAAATTTTCTATAAAGAGTTTTATAGAGTTATTCATTTCTGATTCCGTAAAGTGGAGCTTTGGAATTGCCAGCTGTTAAATGTTCATGTCATTTAATCTGGTTTTTGTTTAATTAAATGTTTACAATTTTAGAGTATGGAACGTTTAACTACCGAAAAATCCGTTAAATTATTCTGCACAACAACTAATTGTGCTGAACGGTGACTCTACCGTTCTTGCGTATCGCGCTTTAAGAGAAGATTATTATGTTTGTCAAATTCGTTCTCCTGAGTGAGTACGTCCTACGAGTACGATTGGTCACAAATATTGTAAGGCTTATGCAACTCTGTCTGCTGTCAAATCCATGTCGGGCTCAGCCATTGAGGTCGTCTTTTGGCTGGCATATCCTGCATTTGACTTTGCATTTACATCCATAAAAGTTAAGGAGGGACATTATATTCGAGGCAGAGAAAACAGATATTTTTTTAAAAATTCATAACTCAGTCAAAACAAACATTTTTCCAAAATTTTTTTGTTATTGTAGAGAATTGAACAAATTACAAGAACAAAAATTCAAAAAAATATATTTTCACTCCAATATGGTTTTAAAGAGTGCCAAACTGGCGGCAGAGAAAAAAACGGGGCCTCGGGGCCCCGTGGAAAAAAAATGAATTTTTTAAATCTTAACAAAATTGTTTATCGTATGACAGGAGCTTTTTTTTAAATTTTTGGTGATGTTCCAAATTTGAAAGTGTGTTTTTTCGATAAATATATTAGGTCTGTTTCCGTACTCACACTGTGTATCTTGTGTGTTACTATTTTCTGTTTCCGTACTTTCTGTGCTTAAAATGTGAGAAGTAGAACAAGCATAAATCGCTCTCTCGAGCACAGAAGTTTACCAGATTGTGCTTGAACTCAAGATTGCGAGTAAATAAAGAAGAAGCATCAAGAAGAACAAGCATATGTCAAATTGACGCTTGTTTATGTTTATGTATTATTAAATTCAAAAGTTGTGCGACGATAAGTTGATTTTCAATTCAAAATTTACAAATTCAAAAGAAATATTTTTGCTTTTTGACAAGTCTGCTGTCAGAATCAGCTGTTTTGTGCTCGAAACTTACTAGAAGCTGTTTCCGTACTTTTGCCACTATTCTTAAATTTAATTTTACTCTCGCAGCCCGAACTTTACACAGAACTTACACAGTGTAGAGTACGGAAACACACCTATTGACTTTAAAAATTCATAAAAAATCTAAAAAAATTTTGGAAAAAAGTTCATGTCATACGATAGCGAATCAAGTTTAATAAATACAAAAAAAAAAAGTTGACAAAAATGAACCCGCTAGTGACGCAACCAGTACGAAAAACATTTCGAGAGAAACGCGTTCAAAGATTGTGAACGAAGAAAAAAAGGTGCGAAAATGTAACTTTTGAACCCGTAGGAATTTTTCCATGACATAGAATAATTACTAAAATACAAAATCATAATAAAAGTCGATTTAAAAAAAAACTCAATGCCATGTCACCCCTTAAACTCACACAAAAATTATTTTAGGGGTATTATCGCTGTCTTGCAAAACCCTTGCATGGTGTAAGAATTGCAAAAGTTGCAAAATCTTGCAACCCGTGCAACGACACAACAACAAAACTAAAGCGATAAAAGTTTCGTGCACTTTGTGCAACTCTGGCACCCATGTTCTGGGTGGACGTGCAACCGTGCACTCTGATTGAGGCAAATTTGTTTATTTTGGTTCGTGTGCACTAGTGTTAGTATTTAGCGGCATTTCTTTTAATATTCACAATATTTGAACTTTTGTGCGCTCCCGCAGTGTTGCATTTTCAGTATTGTAAGATTGCATTTCCACAAATTTTGCATCGTTGCTATACTGCGAGAATACTCCTATTGAATTTGCCAACCATAGTCCATGGACAGGGCATAGTATACGCCGATTTGATATTGAAACAAGAAGAACTGTTTCCAGATTTCTTCACGTTAGATGGTGGACACGTGAATAAGCCTCGGCTTCGTCAATCCATCGGAGGCATGGTCTTCCTCTTCATCGTCGATCTTTGCCTTTCACCTCAAACACCTTTTTCGCTGGTGCTTCTTCATTCATACGAAACACATGGCACAGCCAACGTAGTCGCTGAGTTGTTATACGCTGGACTAAGTCATAACGTCGTAGATCTAGTTCATTCGAATACGATAGTCGTCACCAACTCGAACAGGACCAAAGATTTGCGAAGAACTTTCCTCTCGAACATCCCAAGAGCGGCTGCATCTAATTGCGATACCACTCATGCCTCAGCACCGTAGAGAAGCACAGATATGATGAGCGTCTTTTAGAGTGTTAGTTTTGTCGATCTAGAGAGGGCTCTGGAACCTAATTGCGTACTTAGCCCATAGAAGCACCTATTAGCAATTGTTATTCTTCGCTTTATATCCAGGCTGACATTGTTGTTGCTGTTTACGGCGGTGCCAAGGTATATAAACTCCTTGCCTACTTCAAAGTTTTATTTGCCTGCTGTAACATGGGAGCCTAGACGCCGCGCTATCCTATTTTCAGACAGCATATACTTTGTTTTGATCTTGTTCACCGTCAAACCCACTTTGGCTGATTCCTTTTCGATAGCGGTAAAAGCAGCAGTTATATCTCTATTGGTTTGGCCGATAATATGGATATCATCAACATACGCAAGGAGCTGGACACCTTTGTAGAAAATGGTACTATTTCGGTGTTCACCTGCCTTTCGTAAGATCCCCTCCAAGATGAAATTGAAGAGATCGCATGATAGCGGGTCGCCTTGTCTGAAACCTCGTTCGGTATTAAAGGTTTCGGAGAGGTAATTTCCTACCTTGACGGAGCAACATGTATTGCTCAACGTCATCTTGCAGAGCCTAATCAAAATTCCATGTTTACCGAACTCAGACATTGTTTCGTACAGGCAATCCAGAACGAAAGCCAGCGTCATCGAGGCAAGAGTAAGGTTGGTTGAGCTTAACCGCGAGTTGAGAGTAGTAGGCTTCGGCAGTCCGTTGTGAAAGCAGCTTACCGACATCAAGCTTTCGTTGCACGCCTGTGCGTACATTCTTCGCATTGCACAATCGCATGCGGATCTTGGTTGCAACAAGATAATAGTCGGAGTCAATATTGACCCCCCGAAATGTACGCACATAAAGTACACTTGAAGCGTGCCTTCCGTCGATCACAACATGATCAATTTGGTTTCGCGTTTTTTGATCCGGGGACAGCCAGGTTGCCTTTTGTTTGTCGAGGTATTCAAATCTGGTGCTACATACTAACATGTTTCATGCCGTGGTAAAGTCGATCAGTCTTAGACCATTGTTCGAATTGGTCTCGTGGAGACTGAACTGACCGACAGTGGAGCCAAAGATGCCTTCTTTCCGACCTTCGCGTTAAAATCGTCGATAGCTTTTTTCACGCCATGGGCATGGCAGCGATCATACACATTCTCTAGGCTCGCGTAGAGAGTGTCCTTGACAGCATTGTCCTTTTCCTCCGTCGGGGCATTTGCGCAAATTAGGCTTATGTGGAATAATTTCGCCTTAATGTGGATTGTCGCCAGCCTTCTGTTCACAGGTGTGAACCGGGAAACAAGGTGGCGTAGCTTTCGGGTGACGACGAATCCACATCTACACTCGCGCTTCTCCGTATGGCAGCTGTAGTAGATATCGCAGGCTGCTCTCTAAGAGCAGCCTTGTCCTTTACATCGCATCTCCTGCTTGGCGGTGATGTCAGCTTTTATTTTGTCGTGGGCTTCCGCCAGTTGGACAGTGGCACCTTCTCTATAAAGAGTCCAGGCATTCCAGGTGCATGTTTGTTAATCATTGTCCGTTTTCATTTGCGGTGGTCGTCAATGTAGTAGGGGTTCATATCCGGCTCTTTTAGTTCTCATTAGGAAATTAGTAATATGGTTGGGAAACCCTACGTACATTCCATTTTTAAAGTCTTGTAGAGACACCTCACGTTTATAGTCTAGAGGAAACATCGCAGCTCAAATTAGCCGACAACTAAACGGCTGTTAGTTTGCCGTTTCCAGGAGACACCATTTGGAGGTTTTGAGTCGACTTGAGAAGATTTCAAAATGGATAATGCTGGCCTCGCCAAGTTGAGGCAATCAGACACATTGCCATGTGAAGATCACCCCCTTGTCTCCCAAGTTGTGTACTTATACCATCAAAAATTACCTTAACATGTTTGAGTTATGTAAAAACTCCCGTGGGGGATATTGGAATGATGTTGCTTTTTCACGTGTAATGGCAAGGTTCAAAAATGATATAACAAAATAAATATATTATCACAATTAGAATTTTTAGTGTAATTTAATGAACTCAACAGTCTGACCTATTGGATGGTATATAGTCAGGAAGCATATAACTCGCCTGTAGTACTACGGATCTTCTCTGGTACCTGGCCGCCTCAGAGATTAACTGTGGTCTTACCGCGGCATTGGGGTTAGGATGTGGTGGAAATATTTCTTTTCTCTTGTATTGGCAGCCATACTGCCAGACTCAGAACCAAGGCTCAAGCTGGATTGAGGCTCTTCGCGAAGATACTACATAGTCTTCGAACGCAATTTGAATTCTGTTTGAGGATAGGTCTCAGAGCCTGTCAGTTTTACTTTCTTCGTCCAACGAGGTGTGGTGGCCACACGAACCAGAATGAGTGCACAAAATAAAAACAGAAACAAAGCACAAGACGGACAGTCTTAAAATACCAAAGAGCTGCCAGCTCTCAGTGGTATCTGATCCGCAGTTTTTAAACCGAGCGTTTAAAGTTCCTTAGCGATGCGAGTAAGGGACCTCATTTTACACGTGGCAAAGCTAAAGTCGTCTTTGAATTGGGTAGTTACCCACATAAGTAGATATCGTGAGGAGGTCCTTCAGCCGGTGTCTAAAAAAGTTTTTGGTAGCACAGCCATTCCTAAGCTATTAAGCGACATCATAAGTTTGGCATAACTGCACATCATAATGGCGGTAATTAACAAAAGCGAACGGCAGTATTTTGCCTGAAAGATGAAGAAAATATTACCAGTGAAAATGCATTAAAAGAGGAATGCATTAAAGGCAGTTATCAAAATTCTCACTCTCTTCATTCCAATAATAAAAGTACATCTAGAAGAGTCTTATCTCAACAGTGGATGGAATAAGGGCCACGTGAAATTGATTGCCTGCTTCAACCAGGGATTAGTTGATCTCTATAACATAACGATCTGCAGGATAGAAGAAGTATGACCATGCTTTAAATTCAAAATTTTTGATTAGGGAATACGATCCTTAATCAGCCAGAACCGCGTTCCCAGATCTCTACCGAACCTTCTGAGCCTCAATCAATTCTAGAGTTGATTCGGTTGGGAAACCATGATCTACCATCATGTAAGGTGACAAGGGTTGAGGTAATAAGGGTTGAAGTGGCAAAGGGGAGTTTAAGATCATCACTTTCTGTCATAAATCTGGCAATCTTTTCATCCAAAAATAATGTGGTAAATTAAGATCCCTTTCATAGAACTGAGTAAGGGTTTTCAAAAAAGATGAGGCGTTATTAGAGGAAGATCAGACTTGCGATACAATAACCAACAGCCCATATCCTTAAACCTGCACCCCTGCTCCAGACAATACGAAACTGTCGCAGTGACTACCGTCTGTACTATCAGACGTGTTCTACTGGTTGTCATAAAGTGACTTTGTAGTTTGAAATACATACCAGTAATTTTTTTGTCAAATCACCTACAAACTCTGTGATGATTTAGGCATGTTTTTATGCCATGCTATAAATATTGCGTTGTTTTCCAGATGCTTTTTTAATTCATTTTATTTAACGAGCTTCATGCAACTTTAAAAGCAATTGAAGTGAAAATATTACCAACCATGAGCTTTATGCGTAACAATTACAAGCATTTATTTAATGTTGAATAAAATCTAAAACATACAGAATATTCAATCATTCGTAAATATTTCTGTCTGTTGAATTTGTTTTGTCATTAATATTATGTGTGTACAAAAAGTATACTATATGTGTTTGTGTGCTTGTTTGTCTAAATGTATTTAAGCCAAATTTTTTTTTTGTTTTCATTTCGACATAATTCAAAGAGCATTAGCATAACGCATTTTTGAACTTGTTGTTAGCTCAGCTAGGTCTTTAGTGGATATTTTGTGTGGTCAGAATATATCAGGAGACACGCAAAAATATCATTAATCATGTTTTGAACGTTAGGTATTTTAAAATCCATTCACTGCTGATTAAGCCATTAGAAACTCAATGTCAAAGTCTAGGACGACAAAAAAAAAAAAATAAACACAGAAAAATTATGCTAAAACCATAAATAAGTATTTAAATATTCTAGGCTAAAGTGTTGTGTATTTTTTTACTACGCTGCGCCAAAACCAGTGTCAAATTCTGTCGGTCATAATTATAGAGGTCAAAGAATTTTTGTTAATGTTCGTAGCCGGTGGAGGAAATAACTTAATAAGTAAGCAAAATTGATTTAAGAGGAATGCATTAAAATAACAACTAATTTTGTGTTAAAGCTGGTTACTTCAATGCTTAAGATATTAAATATTTCTTACAGTTCAAGTTCTATCAAGAAACTGGAACTTGAAATATTATTTCAGAACTCAAATAGACAAAATAAACCCTTCTTAAAACAGTTCACATGCAACCCACTAAATCAAACTTCATGTACTATTCGCAACACTACATTTTGCAATTCACGTTCATCAGTTTCCATCCGAAACCACCAGCTGAATTCCTCACATTTAGTCAAGGCCAAATACGTAGCTAACACACATTCCGCAATTTTGGCATCTATGAGACAAACCTTCGCTCTAGTGCCGTTACTGTCTATGCTTTACTGTGGTCAAAATCAGTCTGGCGTAGAACAATGCCACTCATTCTCTTTAGTAGCTGTCAAATAACGCTCAACTTGTCACTGTGTTCAATCATCATGAAGTGGTGGCAACTCGCATAGCAGGTAATGACTTAATCAGCGAGTTTAACACCCTGAATAGATGTGCGGTTTTTGCTCAAGACAGTTGGTGAAGTGTTATCAAGTACCTGACACACTCATTTCAAAATTTAGTAATAAACAAGATAAATTAGCTGTTATTTTCTATCGAAATTATATTTAATGAAGTCTAAGCTGCGTCAAGCTCATGGGGTTTGATGTAATATTTTAATAATTTTTTACCTATTTCTTTAATATATCTCTTGAAACAATTATTGCTTAATGTAGCTAACCAAAAATCTGATGAGAATCTCGATAAAAAAAAAACGATTACACATAACAATATGGGTTGAGTGTCAAATTAAAGGCGCTAGATACGAGCAATGTGTTGATATTATTCACCACTATCCTTAAACTCATGTCGAGTAAATATCCTCGTCAAGAACTCACTTTCACTAGCAGTTCGTCGTCGAACAGAATCGCTCCTGGAATATTTAGCGATAACGCTTAAATTGTGTTTTTTTTTCGTTACTGTGCTTATAACTAAGTCTTCACAAACTGGTCACAAACTATACCACGACCAACTTGTCCAATCATTGGTGATGGCTTGGTGATGGTATTGGGTGGTAGATGTGCTTATACATGCACAATGTCCTCGACAATATCGATCGACCTTAACATTTTAGTCGCCAACTGCATGTTGCAAATTTATTGGCTACTTTTGGCCAGCTATGACCATCGCCTATGCCCTTGAAAGATCTGCTCTCGTTGAGGCTTCATGATCAATGAGTCTGTGCTCGTTTCAATGTTTTACTAAAATACGTTGTAGTTTTAGAGAGCAAAGCTTAGTTCATCAACAAAAAGTCCTTTTAAAGAATTAGGTATCGCTTTAGATGGGTATCGTTATTTTTTAGTCCGTAACATGATCATACAAACTTCATCACAGAATGTCTTTAAATTTAGAATTATACATTGAATTGGTGCATCCTAATATTTCCTGACAACTACTGAATTAACATTCTTTGAGTTCTCGGCGAGGTTGTTCCAAAAGAGTTTGTTTTGTAACTAGCTCTTTATTATAATATCGTATAATATTTTTCAATTATTTGGACCATCGAATGTCATCTACATAAGCCGATGATCATTTAAAATGGTATTTGACCTATGACCTAAGATAATTGAAGCGAAAATTATCGCACAGATCTACTTGCTCAATTATAGTGAAATAAATCCGCTCTCAAATTTTTGTCGACAAAAAATTTTTATATAAAAAAACAAAACGACGTGACGTTTGTTCAATAATTGAGTGAGATTCATTATCGATAAAATGTTCATTCGACGTCGAAATTTAAATTTTCAAAAATTGAAAATATTTGCTTCGACGCTGTTTTGAGAGCGAGCGCGGGTTCAATGATAAGGGTGATTAATTAACAAAAGAACTTTGTATTTAATCTTAACTATGGCAGTCATATTTTTATCGAAATTATAGGTACTTTATATCAACTCGTCAAAAAATTAGGCAATTTGCAAATATTCATACTAATTGTTAGATAAAGCTGGGGATGTATGCATGTCAATGACAGTTCATAACTCACCAGCTGTGAATTGCCAGTATCTCTTAATCAACAAACTACTAAAAAACTTCTTATGAGCGTATGAGTGATATTAATTATTTTAATGACTGAATGTGAATTTTTGCCGAAGCTAAAGCCGAAGCCGAATAACAAACAAATAGTTTTAAGTAAAAAGAAATTTAAAAATTTATTCTTTGCTCTTCTTATATCGATGGTTAAGTGAACTAAAGACCTTTAGTTCTAAGGTCTAAGTGACCTTTTGACGAAAATAGGCTTACTGCACTTTTCAAACCATCAATATAATATCTACCTTGTGTAAATTTATTGAAAATGCATAACAAGTGAATGCGTGTCAGTACCCAGTTAAAAAAAGTGTTTTGTATTGAGATTTATTGAAATTTAAAAACAAAATCAACGTTCCTGAACATTTGAAATTTTTCACTTATCGCTTTAGTGAGCTTAACCATCGATATATTAATTTCAGTACAAAAAAAAAAGTACTGAAATCATAAAATTCGAGTAAAACTCAAGAGTTTTTCTGCTCAATTCGGATATTTCTGTACTTGATTTATTGACGTCAGGATAATGTAGAAAAAAATTAATTGATTTTCGAACCAGTCGAGAAAATCTACAGAAGTGTACTACACAGACAAAAAAATAGGGCCACATAAAATTTATAATGTAGACTACCCTATAACCACTTGCACTATCACACTAATTATACGCACATTACTTTATGTTGTTAATACTCAAAGTAATATAACACTTTTGTAAAAGTAAATATAAAAGTAATATAAAACTCTATTTATTTATTTTAAGTTATTATATATTTATTAATTTTAACTCAATTTGACTATCATCAAAATCCTGTTATTTTACTTTTTAAGGAGGTGCAAACCTCGAAATAAACTAATCACAAACTCGCATTATCTTAATATATAAAAGACAAGCGTTCTGCTCCGTGCTCTATATCATGCTTTATACCTGGACCAGAACCTGTTGTAAAATTATCCATTTGAAATGTTTGTACTTACTAAACCTTTTAAAACCTGTTCAGCCTGAACCAGAACCTGTTATTAAATTATGTATTGGAAATCTTTGTACTTTAAGACTATCGTCATATTCTTCAACTACTATACATCAAACATCATGTCTTGCTATTACGGTGCTTCTTAAGTAACAGAACCAGAACCTATTCGGTCTGCATAAACGTCTGCATAAACGGAATTGCTAGAATTAAACTACAATGTTCGGTCTTCTGATCCAAGTTTTAGCGATTAGCTACTCAAGGAAATGGAGATAAAGATATCATAGAAATTCATTTTTATGATCATTTTGTTTGTAAAGTTTCGCTTATTAACCCTTACAATGGCTTGCCTAGAATAATCGTGGACAATTTTTTGAGCTTATATTCCCATCAGTTAAGCAATAAAAAGATTAAAAAACATCCCTCTGATTTTTATTTATGTTATTTATGCAAATGTTATTAAAAAAAAAAAAAATATACTTTGCACACCAATCACAATAATCACTTCTTTTTTGCAAAATTTATTAACACGCGATATAAAAAAAATTGAAGGCTACTGTTGTGCATAAAATCGAAAATCTAACTAAGTTAAACGTTATACATCTCCCTAAAATTATTTTTGTCATGTTGGCACAACTTCATTTCATAGTACCAACCTATTTGATTTTAGAAAAGACGTTGGAAAATAAAAAAAATTTTTTCCGAAGTGTCCAATATAATGGACAAATCCATTGAAAGGGTTAAATAGATTTTTGGCTATACTTTGAGTCCGAATAACATCAACCGTTATTCCAAAATTACTATCCTGTGCCCAAAAAATTCCGATGTGAAAGAAGTCAACGAGCAAGTTCTAAATATTTTAGTTGGTGACACAGTGAGAGATCTGAGCACGGATTAAATTGAAGACAGTGATGATAACAATAAACAAAATTACCCTGCCGGGTTTTTGAATGAATTTTATCCTTCAGGAATGCCACTGCATAAGTTGAACCTCGAAATTGGAAGTATTATAATACTTCTTCGAAATTTCAATACCAAAAGAGATATCTGTAATGGAAGGTGGTTAGTTTTGAAAAACCTAAAAACTTAGTTAATCATCGCACAAATATTGAGAGGCGTACTGGCGAACATGAAATAGTTTTCATACCTACAATTGATTTGGCCCCCACCAAACACAGATTTGCCTTTCACTCTCTGGAGGCGACAATTTCCAGTTAAGCTGACATTTTCAATGACCATAAATAAATTGCAAGGTTAAATATTGCAAAAAGTAGGAGTTTTTCTAAAAGAACTGATGTTTAGTCATGGGCAGTTTTAGCGGGCTGATGATGTAAAACTAAGCATTATAGATGGCAAGGGACAAGGTTAATTGGTAAAAATGTTGTATATAAGGAAGTTTTATAAGAATAATTTAATAAACATGTTTTCAAATAAAAACCTTTGTATATAAATCCAATAAATGTTTTGTCGCATTTTGAACTCTAAATGGTTCTTTCCCGTCGTAGGTCGGGCTTTTACACTAGTATTATTATAATGTCATTAAAATAATATAATTCATATTGTTAAAATAAACTTTTTATATTATAAATTATTTTGTATATTATTTTCTTTTATAATTATAAAAGAAAATAAAGAAAACAAATATTTAAACCCAATTCTGTATCTCTAAACTAATAAATTGTCTTACGAGGCTGGTGGATACTTGCTGATCTTTTCCAGCTATAGTCCAGTCTAATAAAGATGGAAGGAATCTATTGAAAAACTTTCTGTCCGATGGAACATTAAGCTTGGACTACCGTGGTTCGAAGTTTAGCTGGCTATAGACTTAATACGTACGACCACCGCAACTGCTTGTAACTTTATTTTAAATTTGAATTTTATATAAGCATAAAAATTATAAAGATTCATATTAAGGGATCCTAGACTTCTCTTACTTTTGTATTGTTCTAGATCTAATTCTTGGTTGTTTAATGGTCTCACCATTTATTTTGTCAAAGTTACTTTACTCTCAGAAAAAAGTTTCTCGGAATATGATAAAAAAGTCATCATATGTAGAGAAAACTTGTATAGACATTGCTCCAGAGAATGCTTTTCTCAAAATTTTATCCTAAAAATTCCCAAAAAATTATTAAAAGCATTCATAAAAATGGAAATATATTAAAATATATAGTTTTTAGAAAAGAATACTTTTGATTTTTGGGAAAAGATTTGTTTTTATTGAAAAAAATACTTCGCATACTGAATTTTTTTATCAAAATATATGAAACGGTTTTCATTTTCAATACATTCTTCTTTATAAATGAGAATTTTCTTGGGCGATAAAAATACTTATCATTAGAAGAGACATTGAAATATTTACCGGTGTGAAGTTAGCCCAAAGTCTTTATTCCAAATTTTAAACTCAGCCCAACTTTTGAATTCGCCGCAAAATCAGTTGAACAATTTAAATTCGCCGTAACTGAATAAAAATTGCTAAATTCAACTAAAATATATTTTTTGAAGCAAAATACAAAAAAAAAATAGTCAAAAAATAATTATTTATGAATATTCAATGGTCCTTCATGGTGAATTTGAACCAAATGCATCAATAGTAATTTTGAAGATTTTTTTCGGAAAAAACGTCAAAAAGGGAAGAAGATGAAAAGTTCTCATCCTGGATTTTTGCTCATAAATGCACTTTGACAAGGTTAATCGATTGGCACTATGCTCAAGTGCCGATCGATCGTCCTTCGTGGTGAAATTTGAGCCCAAAAGCAAAAAAAAGTGATTTTAGTATGAAAGTCAAACTTCATCACCCCCAAAAGTAGTTCCAAAACAAAAGTTCTCATCCTGGATTTTTGATATGTGATAGCTTATGGAAAAAGGATGATTTTGTCTTTTTGACGAATGATAGCAATTTTGGGAAGAGACGACAAAATCATAATTTTTCCATAAGCTGTCACATTTGACGTTTTTTCCAAAAAAAATTTTCAAAATTACTATTGATGCATTTGGTTCAAATTCACCATAGGAAGGACGAATTATACGATCAAAAGGATAATGGAAATTCTTTTCAGACACTATGAAGGTTTTATCTGGGCATTTGCAAGCAAATCCTTTTCAATTTTGACTTTTACACCTCTTTCCATTCATGACATTTTCAAAACCTGACTATTTCAATTCCAGGCCATTTTACGGTATGAAGGATGAATGTTGTGAAAATGGATATATTATGCAATTAAATTTCATTTTTTTTATCAATTTTTTATTAAAATTTTATTTTACACTTTATTTTGTTGTTTCGGCAAATTCATGTATCAGAAATTATTTGCGGCGAATTGAGCAAAAATTTGGGCTGAAGATTTTGGGCTATCTTCACAGAAGTAAATATTTCCATTTCCCCACAAGTGAAAAAATATTACTTCAAAAATTTATTATAATAGAAACAAAATTAAATTTGAAAAAGAGAAAATTGCTTTAAAAAATTGCTCGATTAAAGCAATTTTCTCTTTTTCAAATTTAATTTTATTTCTATTCAAGGCTTATTTATATAAGGTTGCATACATTTTTGACGTTTTCTCATTTCGGCACCCTTATTTTGAAATGAGAGCAAAAGAGTGTAGTCATTTGAGTAAAGAACTGACAAGGTTGCCTGAATGTAATACTATTGGTAGTTTTTTGTAGTACTATTTGGTAAATAGAATACTAAAATTTTTGTTAAGTACTTTTATTGGTCCTTTTTTTATTCGGATGTCCTGATAAAATTAAGTCATTGAGTTTGATCTACCACCATAATTTTAGTTTTGATTGAAGGATTTCAGTACTATGCCCTAAAAAAGATTTAATGAAATAAATATATATTAAGAAAATCAAGAAAGACAGACAAAATAAATATTTTCATATTCGAAACTTTCATTGCATTGGACAACGGTGATCGTAAAAACCACTTTTACTTCCAATTTTGACAAAAATCAAAATTTTAACACATCTTGACTTAGTGTGTACACAATAAAACAAAACTACACAAAACTTTGAAAAATACTTTTTTTTCTCGAGCAGCACAAAACCCTACTCTGCAAACGTCAAAATATTTTTGTTTACATAAAATAAGGATGCGTCAAAAAATGTACGCAAACTTAAATAAATCAACCTTGGTTTCTATTATAATAAATTTTTGAAGTAATATTTTTTCACTTGTGGGGAAATGGAAATATTTACTTCTGTGAAGATAGCCCAAAATTTCTCGAAATAAGAGAAATTTTTTATCGCAGAAAGATATGTATTTTTTCTGATTGTAGCTTGCTTGTACGACTTCTAGGCAAAACTAATCTACAACATCAAACCGAACGATCATGTATGTTTGTGTAATACCAAAGATACTTCTTTATCGGAACACTGTGTTCTCGGATAACGAAAATCAAGCGAATGTTAAAATAAAACAAAACAAGTAAAGAAACTCTAAAGTCGGTGTAGCCCCACTCTGAAATACCCTAAACCTACTTATTCAAAATATAATAATATAATTGAAAATGGGCGTTTCCGTGGGTGGAGGAAGCGCATATTTTATTTGCATTTCAATTTTGATGTAAAATTTGCAAATACCAAGTTTTATTCCTGTAGCTCACATGTTAATGCCTTAATATTGTTTTTGCTATTATGGGTTATATGGGAAGAAGGCGTGTTTGTAGACGGATGACATTAATATTTCGAAGATATCTTTGTTTTGATAAAAAAACGTACATTCCCAATTTTATTGTTGTAGATTAACTATGAGCTTATTTATGAAGTTTTAAATTTTTGCGTTGTATGGGAAGTAGTGTTCGTGCGCGGATTCCAAAAATATTCAATAGTGCAGATTTTTGTATGAATGTGTACCGACTTTCATCTTATTATCTCAACTCCTTCTTCTTATCCTGTGTTTTTGGACAACACACAGACTGACGGACTTACGGACGGACATGGATAGCTTAACTCACGTGGTGAGTCTGATCAAGAATATATATATATATACTTTTCTATACCGGCCTCACTTCGTTTTATGCGTTATAAACGTTTGCACCTAACTTTTCAGGTTTAGGGTATAAAAACTATCAAGGATAATTATAAAGGCGTTATTTGCACTTCTCTGTCAACGCAAAGCACGTTGAGCATGCCTTAAACTTGCTTTAAAACTTACCTACTTTTAAGTAAAATTGTATGTATTGGGAATGCTTTTTGTCAACCCTTTTTATGGTCATTATGGTTGGAAAAAAATTCCCTTAAAGAACACAAATATATGGATGACAAGGAATTTACAATTTTCTAGAATACAAAGTTACCTTATGTGCTGAAAACAAAATTGCTTGATATTGAGACATGTAACTTTTCATATTTCATAGCAAACGCTATCACATTTGTGTTTTTAAAATTAGCTTATCATATTGAGAATAAGTTCGTTAGTTTTTACAACCCAATTCGGAATGTAAATGTAACTAAAAACTTTCAAATTTATTACACTCTTCCTACCAAACAGAGTAGCATTGTGTAAATGTTACACTTCTTTTTATGAAAGTAAACTTAGATATTGCATAACACAGCTTGATAACGACCTGTTTTTTAACAATATTTCGCCTTAGTTTTCATAACATCTTAATATATGTATAAAATACAAGCGCCCTGTTCGTGCTCTTTATCGCTCAAACGATATGGTTGTTCTTGCTACGCTTCTAAAAACATGTTCAGCCTGTACCTGAACCTGTTTCGCTATTACAGTGCTTTTTTATATGAAAAACTTGTTAGCCTAAAAGTATGCACACAAAATTTTTTTGATATTTATCAGCAACGACACATTGACGACGACTGGAACAAAACAACATTTGAGGTGAATGAAAAATGTCATGTCGGCTGTTACTTAATTATTTTGATTACGACCCGTCATATCAAGAGCTGCTATACTAGTTCATTATAATGAGCGGAGTAATTTTTGAACTTGAATAAGATCACCTACACCAAATAGAATAAAAAAGTTCCAGCAGTTGAAATTTTTCAACACTGCGAATTCACACCGTTTAAGATTAAAATTGCACAACAATTTTTTAAAAGTTTTGTCACATTGTTTTTACTTCCTCATTCTATACAGCACTTTTTATTGTGTATTGAAAGAAATGTTTTTCTTATTCCTTTGTTATTGTGATTTCATGAGTTTGAATCACGTAGCGATAAATAAAAATTAAACGAAATTTTTAATTTATGCATATCAAACCCTTGTCAGAAGTCATTGCAACCAGGAAGTTTAATATGTTTAATGAAAAAAATATTTCAAATTTAAGCCCAAATTTTCTTTATTTTTCTTTTTGTTTACAAGAAAACAAGCGACAAAAGTATCAGCGACCGAAATGCCAGCCTTGAAATATATTATTCAACTTAATATTTATTAGCAGGAAGCAAGTCTTTTTCATTGAGTGGTTTTATAGAATGTTAGTATTGAAGGTACATTTCTATATAAAAACTTTGTGGTCATGCTGGAGTAGAGACACGTGTAGGCACTGAACAGGAATCAGAATATTGTATATCTTTAAGGCTGAAAGCTACTCACTCTCTTAACGGTAGTCAATGGCAAACTCAGGTTCGTAAAATCTATCTTAAATAAGTAAATTCAGTAATTTGCTTGCAGACATTTGCCACACAAACAACACGCATGTTTGCAAGATGCTTATGCTTGGTCATAGCACTTTATGGGCTGTAATGTCCTGTGTATAATGTTTTGTTGTAAGGCTTGTAATGCCTTGTTATATTAATTTGATACACTTACACCTGAATGAACTCTTAAGATGTAGCTAGCTACAGTAGCGTAGCAAGGGGGGGGCGGGGGGGGCGGTCCGCCCCGGGTACACGCTAAAATGGGGTGCAAAATTTGATAAAAGAACTTTTCACCACACAATTTTTGATTTTTTTTAATAATAAGAATACTTTAATGACTGCGGTTTTATGTTTTGAATATAAAGAGGGTGCAAAAGTAAATGCAAATATTTTTTTTCTTCGTTTTTATTAAAACTTCAACTTAATATGAAATTTGCATCAATATAAACAAACGCTCATACTAAAACCTAAGTCAATTCGGAATTTAATTTGTCGTTGGTTAGGGGTGCAATTGCCAAACAAATGCAATTCAAATTTTAATGACAGTAAGATAGAGTACACAAAGAAAAATGTTATATTATAATGTTACATTCTTTTTATATTCCATAAAATTTTTTAAAAAATCGTTTTTTTTTTTGCTTCTTCAGGTTAAGAAGTGTTCAAATTTACTCGTATAGTTTACATTTCTATTACGAATATTTTACGCAAATCTGCATGATTTTCAGATGAATGGAGGCGTCAGCTATTTTGTAAGCAACACATTTCTCCAGAACTTTTCAGAAAAACGTGCCCATGACATAAATGTCAAGAATAAAAATATGCTTTATGATTTTGTGATTGCTAAGTTCTGAGATAATACATCATAAAACAATCCTTATTTACAGCTCTTAATCTGCTAGAATATTATTTTTAATAGTAATATGTTTTTGGGAATCCTGTTACATGAAACAATTTAAAAATCAATACTCAACTAATTTCTAAAAAAATAAAATTATGATTTAAATGCATTAAATTTTTTATTTAAATTAAATACATGGCGTTTTATAACAATTTTAAGACGTTCTGACGTTTTTTTTTATTTTATGTAGAAGATGTCTATTAAAAGCTCTAAGATGGTTTTCTGACTCCTTAACTTTACTAAAGTAATCATTATTATGATTAAATCAACCAACAAAAACTGTCAAAAATACAGTTTTTAACAGACGATGCACAGTTCCTTAAGAATTATTCTAATTATTTAAATTGAATTTTGTTCTCAGTCCCCGATGCACAGTTCCTTAAGAATTATTCTAATTATTTAAATTGAATTTTGTTCTCAGTCCCCGAATGTGAAGCATGGACAGATTTCTTGTAATTGTCAGCTCTTTTTTGGCCATTCATGACTCTTGACCTTGTACAGCCAGGGCAAGTTTGCTTTGGGAATTATGTACATAATGAGTATGAAACAAATTTCTGATAATTATTTGGTATCACTGTAATGTAGTGATACTGTGATATTAATAGTCAAGTATAGGGCAGTCAAATCTTACAGACCTCAGTTTTGTCTATCAAAGTCGAAGCTGAGATGAATATAGAATACTATAAAGAAGTTGATAAAATTTAGGAAAAAGATTAAAAATGAATTTCAATGCTTTATTTTAATTTTCACTTAAGTTTTATATAGAAGATATGGATTGATTTCGAAAAAATATTCAACTTTATAGTTATTCAGGGTTAATGAGGGAAAATTTGCCAACGGTTTGCTTCCAGGTCCTGTTTTTTCTTCAATTATGCACAATTTTTCGTAAAATTTTCACAATTTTCTATAAAAAACTAGCTTAAGTTTTTATAACTTCTTAAAGTCCAATTATTTAAAACTTCACCCAGTTCTCCAATTATTTAAAACTGATATTGTGTGGTTTACTGACAGTAAATTGTCCTCCCATAACTTATAAGCCCTTATAAGCTTTTTTCCAAATCTTTTCTAAAATATGTAATTTTTGTAGAGGTTGATTCAAAAATATGTAGTCAGATTCATCGACAATTATTATAAAATTAAAACGGAAATAGTGAAAAATTTTAATCAAAATTTTGCGTAAACAAAATATTTTTCAAAAATTCCTTGATTGCGGAAAATCCTGCTTTAAAAAAATTAAGATATACTTCATATTTGAAATTAAATGAAATTTTTTAAGTTTTGTGTTCCTTACCCAATTACATATCTTTGAAATGATCAAATATATTAATATCGATGAGATTATTTTTAAATTTTGTCTATTGTAACCGAATTTTAAAAACTATATAAATAATTAAAATATTTATAAATTTATTTGCACTTTAACAAACTAATCAAACCTGTAAACTATTATTTAAAAAAATTATATTAATTTCGTGGTATTTTTTAAACATTACTCTTTTGAGGTTTACTATAACCTTCTTAAGGGGTGCACAATTTAGTTTCCGCCCCGGGTGCCACCAACCCTAGCTACGCCACTGGCTAGCTATGTTGTAGCACTGCTATCGACACAAAATAGAAGCACAAAACTAGAACTAAGTAAAGAAATCATTCATTGAATACTAACATATGAGGAAGAGAATGGCAAATTGCTCCAAGATATACACAAGAAAAATAGAAATTATGCACGCCCTAAATGAAAATGTGTTTTTGGAAAAAATCTGTTCTTAAAGAGTTTTTGCTTTATATAAAATTTAAGCAAATTTATTTTATTTTAAAACAAATAAACCCTTCAACACAACAAGACTCGATATGTCATTGATTTTTACCATTTATGACTATTGGAACATAGAGGTCCCGTCCGTGAAGTGAACTATCTATCTTCTTTTTATATATTTGTGGAAAGGGGATGGTTGCTCACAACTTCTCCAATAATATTTAAACTGTAGCTCCTTTTACTTTCAAAATATTGCAGGATGAAGTGGAGAAATTTTAAAGATTTTTTGACTTTGGCATGGTCTGACTTTCAAGGGGACGAGTATATCCTTAAAAATTAGGTTCTTTCGGAAAGCCACATTTATTGGCTTCTATTAAATTATTGCTTGTAGAGGAAATTTTATTGCGTAGTTTTTCGAGGAAAAATTCGAAGGTGAAAGGGTCCCCAGTGCCCCAGAGTGATCGTCGAAGTGTGAAAACATGATAGAGCACACCTTTATGTGGCCTCTTTTTACTTTTCGATAA
The DNA here is from genome assembly GCA_958299015.1 of Tetanocera ferruginea. Lineage (NCBI taxonomy): Eukaryota > Metazoa > Arthropoda > Insecta > Diptera > Sciomyzidae > Tetanocera > Tetanocera ferruginea. The sequence continues at coordinate 37,583,659 of OY282641.1, forward strand.
TTTTGTTTAAGTATTAATTTTATTAATATAGCTTTATATACAACTAGTAAGGTATATCTTCGACTTGGCCGAAGTTAAAATACCCCCACGGTCGATTCGTAAGCGCATAAAATCTTTAATTGTAGCTCTTTTTGCATGATATTTAAAAAACTTTTATTATTTTGAAGACGTCTAAAATACATAAAATCATATTGTTTTCCTTCAGCGTAAAGACAAGCCTTTTTATACTGTTTTTAAATTTTGGGTTGTATGGGAGGTGGACGTGTTCGTGGGTGGATGATGCCCAATTTTCTAACTCACCTTAATTTTGATATAAAATGAATAAATATCTAATTTTACTTGTGTAGTTTCGACAGCAGCCTCTTTAGTTAGTTTTCAATTTTGGGGTTGTATGGGAGGTGGGCGTGTTCGTGCGTAGATGATGCCCATTTTTCTAACTCACCTTGATTTTGATATAAATTTAATAAATATCTAATTTTACTTTTGTAGCTTAAACAAAAGCCTGTTTATATAGTTTTCAATTTCGGTGTTGTATGGGATGGGCGCGTTCGTGGGTGGATGATGCCCATTTTTCAAACAAGCTTAAATTTTGATATAAAATGAAAAAATATTAAATATTGTCTTGTAGCTCAAACAGATGCCTTTTTATATTGTTTTTATTTTGGGGTTGAATCGGAAGTGGGCGTGTTAGTAGGACGGATGACGCCCATTTTTCGAACAAACCTCAGTTTTTACCACAACTACCAAATTTAAGATTTGTAGCTTACATATTAGCCTCTTTATAGAGTTTTCATTATTGGGTATGTTGGGAGGTAGATGTGGTTTTCATCCGATTAAGCCCATACTCGAACTTGATCTCTTAAAAAAACTCATATATTAAATTTTAGTACGGTACACACCCAGAAAAAAAATCGTGTAAAAATAACACTTTTTTAACACTAAATCATGTTATTGAAATTCAACACGATCAGTCATGTTAATAATTAACACTTTACATAATAATTCAAGTCTGTTAAATGAACGTTTTTGCAGAGCGCAAAATCACATAAAATGGCTTCTGCTGAACAGAACATTCAGAAAAGGGGAATTTTGTCACTTAATTCGCTCAACAGCAACATTATTCGCACTATCTTTTCTTTTGATGCAATGAGCAAATCAACACTTTACTCATGTTATTTTTTAACACTGCATAATACAGTGTTAATCTTTAAAAATTGTTGTTGTTTTGCGAGTAAAAATTATCATGTTAGATTGACAGGAGCCGTGTTGAAAAATTTAGCCTCATTTTTCCCTGGGTGCACTGTTGTGATGATGAAATGATGATTCTAGCGTGAATTAAATAAAAAAATCAGCGCAGTGTTTTGCTTAAAAATGAGTTTTTTCAATAGATAATATATGAGAACTTAAATAGCAATAAAAAGTTCCTTAAATTTTGTTTTACAAAGTGGCAACTCCGTTAGTTTGCGAGCTACAGTCAGTTTTACTACTACTTTCAAATTAAAATTAAGACCTCGATTTTTAAAAAATCATATGGTAACTATATTTTACCCTGAGCAGATGTTCTTTCCATTAGTGTCACTTTCGTCTATATCCGATATTTAATTTGCGAGCTACACTTTCGTCTCTGTTCGATGTATATATAGTTTGCGAACTACTAAATCCAACCGGATCACAGACCCATTTCGTTAAAGTTGACAGCTTGAGTTCATTGACTGAGTTTAAAAGAGGTTCATGACCTCTGGTGTCAAAATAGAGCACTTAGTAAACTAAAACAGTAATGCATACATAAACCCAAAATGTATGCAAACAAAACCAAAGAAAGCAGCAGGTACATTATAAGCAGCTGATGATTGATTTTCTTATATAAAAGCATGCATTTTTCTTCTTATATTTTACTTTTTTGTGACTTTAATATAATAGTGACAAAATCCAAAATTAAATATTAATTCAGAGCAGGATATATGTGATATTTAAGTATATATATTATCTTTGAACGATGAGTATTAAAGGCTGTAGGTATACCCGAAAGTATTAGCCAAAAAAGTTGCATGACCTTTAAAAAATCTGTTACAACGATTCCATACAAACCGCGCTAAAAGACGTAATTTTACGTCAAAAATTAATGCCCCTACCCGCCACTTTGACTTTTATCTTATATTATAGGAGCGGACCTCGTATGGAGCTCTACAATAAATGGCTGCTTGTGAAAAATTTAAAATTTTATAATTTTTTCTTCTTAATACTTTGAATTCTTTTGTTTTCTTTTTACTTAATATTTAACATAACATATCATTAAAATAATTCTTCTAACTTTTCATTTTATGGTTGAAACTTCATGTATCAGCAGATTTTGGTATCTTATTATTATGAAAATATGTATGTTTATTTTAGTAAAAATTTTGTTTAGCTTTTCTTTAAATAATATTACATCTGGGCTTAGCATACGAAATATTAAACAAAAATATTACAAACTCAAATTTTTTTATTACTGGTGAATTAATTCGTGCAGAATCTCATTTTAGACCACAGTGCGGTAGCTTGAAAATAACGGCTGCAATCGTGTCCACAGACAGAAGGACAGACGGACATTGCTGAGTGATGCTGATCAAGAATATATACACTTTTCTATACCTACCACGCCTCCTTATTTTAAAATTTGTTTATTGAATAAAACTTTGTTGCGAGTGGGAATCGATCTCGGGCCATGCATATAAATATTTTAAATAGGAACCGTGTAATATAGGAGACTCAATGTAGGAATCTTTTGTTCAATCAAACCAAATGTTGTTGTCTTTTTTAAAGATAACTTGTTAGACGCTTTTCTTTTATTTTGTTATAAAAGCATCAATCATTTCCAATATAAGACACAAAATTTATTTGAGATATAAATTAAATGCCATTCAAGCATCTTATCTATGAATATTTCTCTTAATTCTTCTTTACCATTCTCTTTTTAATTTAATTTTAATTTTCTTAGTTCTTACACTTAATTGTATGTGGCAATAATTTTTACAATAACAAACTAACAAAATTTCATTCTGCCTAATATATAATAATACAAATAAAATTTGTTTTAAATAAAAAACTAAAAATCCTGTACTTATTTGTACTAAGAAATCAACTGTGCGGTGCCAAGAACTTATATTCCAGCTTGTATTCATGAAAACGAAGTTATACATGAATAGACTTCTTTAGTATTTATTTTATTTATAAATAACTAAATAAACATTTATATATAAATGTTTATATATAAAAGATATGCCCAAAGTTTTCTTACAGCATGAGAGTAAAATTTTAAGTGGAAAGAATATTATTCCATTGAACCCTAATTTGCAATGAAGTCTTTTTTTATGTCTCATTTTACTATCAATCAATGTAACGAGGGTTCCAATGCATATCGTATTTTATGGTTGTAAGATATGGCTTTTATTTTTCATAAGAAAACTTTAAGCGATGTGTATTGCTTTTTTAGATATCATTATCTATTACATAATTTTCGTGACAGTGCAAATTATTGGCAACTGGTCAGTATATTAGAGGATTATCAGACAAATTGATAGTCTTTTGGTTTAAGCGTAACATGCAATGTAATAAAGTTCTTATTTTGTTAATAAAATTATATGCTGTTGAAATAAATTGTTATAGCTAAGTTTTAAAAAATAAATTCATAAAAAGTTGTTTGCAGTATTATAATAAAAGAAATTATTTCAACAAGCATAAAATATACAAATAAATCTGAACCAATTTGTTAAGAATGAAGAAAATATAAAAATCATGTTAGTAAAACTTACAGTTGAACTAAGGCTTTTAGAGAGCATCTTATGGAAAATAACGTATAAGAGACATAATTTTAACAGCAAATGTTATACTCTACTGTCTGTTATATGAACAGAATGTGACTTACTCAAATTTTAAGCAGAGCAATGTTGTGACTAAGAGCGACGAAAACCATATTTGCTATAACCAAAAAGTTAAGTAACATAAAAAGAGCATTTTAAAATCAAATACAGGGTTCTTTACTAAAAAGTAAAAAGTTTATAAATTGATTATTTATATAATAAATTTTAAATAAATGAAACCTGTCGAAAATCCTTAGCTTTTTATGATATTGAAACTTGTTGACAGAATTTTTTTGCAAAGCAATTAATAATCCAATAATCTTATTAAATAAAATAGCAAAAATAGCGATAATGTTCGCAATGACAGGCCTAGAGTACATTTACTGTGGACATAAGTGATGATTAAACTGAGAGACCGAATGTATTTTTTCATATAGCACTTATTGTTTTTTTTAGTAGTCCTTAAACTTCGTTACCAATTTTGGGGGAGGGACGGGTGTGAAAATGCACTACGTTCAGTAACGGTAGGGATTTCAAATATTGTTACGTAATCAAAAATGAAGAAAAACTCGAAAAATTATAAGTAATACCTCCTTGCTATTTGGAAATACTTATCACCTTACCACCTTCATAAAAATGTTTACCATTTAATGTTTGGCCGTATCCATGTCAGCATAGCATCTAAAAAATTTTGGATCATTATTATTACGACAGGCTTTGACATTAAATTCTGGCTAATTTCGATCAATTTCATCAGTATTGCGCTCCCCTTAGAAAGAGGAAATCAATTAAAGATCGTAGAACACTGCATCTTGAATTTCACTTGAAAAACATGTATGAATTCTCATTAGTTAGAACGATGATTTACATTAAATTGGAAAAAAAAACACGGAGAAAATTACTTGCGTGTGATTCATGCATAGTCGACTCATAAATGTATATGCTCCTCCTATTTTCAATTCATCTTAACACTTATGTGGCTTTCACATCTGGAACTCGTGTGGCAAACAATATGGCGGCTTGTATGTGTTCGAGAAAGCGAGCGTTTAAATTACGGAATTTGTTTGGCACACACAGGGTTACATTTGAAATGTACTCTTAAAAAGGTAATTATTGCTTCGAAATAAAATTATTTTTGTGTGGCAAAGAGCTAAGCAAAAATGCTCTCCGAGTCTCCACACCTGCTTACTTTTTTCGAAACAAATTTCTTACTGAATCCAAACAGAGATATCACGTATACTGCATGCAATTTACATAGAGTACTACCAAATAGAAAACAAAAAGTACCAAACATTTCTCATATCGTACTTAAATCATAAAAATGTACTCCACATAGTACTACACTTATGTTTCAATACAACCGAGAAAATCAAAAATTTTTGTCAACAAGCCAACTAGTGTGCCAAACTAGCGAACTAGCTTCTTAACAATCAAACCTGTGTGGAAATGGCCGCCGTGTGGCAAACAAGAACTCAGATTTGAAGCCTGCATTAGATTGTTGCTTTATCTCACGTGTGCTGGCATCTTTATGCATCATTCTTGCAAAGCCTGGCACATAAAGTTATGCATGGCACATGGTTTCTGTTCGTATACACTAGACCGGATCATTCTTATATGGATACAAAAAATGTCAACCGGTCGGGGTCTCAAAAGTTAGAGGAATTCATTAAGATGATTTCTGCATACTTTTTTTTAAAATCGGAGAAAAACCGCCGAAGCAATTTTGATTCACCTGAAGCTCCTTTTTGGTAAAAAAAACATGTTTTTATACCCTAAACCTGAAAGGTCAGGGTATATTAACTTTGAGCAAACGTTTGTAACGCATAGAACGAAGCGAGTCCGGTATAGAAAAGTATATATATTCTTGATCAGCGTCACCACGTGAGTCGAGCTAACCATGTCCGTCCGTCCGTCCGTCTGTGTGTTGTCCGTATACACAGGATAAGAAGAAGGAGTTGAGATAATTGGATGAAACTTGGTACACATGGTCACATGGACCCAAGGATCTGCACTATTGAATATTTTTGGAATCCGCCCACGGACACGCCTACCTCCCATGCAACGCAAAAATTGAAAACTGCATAACTCAGCTCATAATAAGTCTACAAAAATAAAATTTGGTATGTATGTGCTTTGTATCAACACAAAGACGTTTTTGAAAAATGGGTGTCATCCACTCACGGACACGCCCACCTCCCATACAACCCAAAAATTGAAAACGCAATAAATAAGCCTCTGTTTAACCTAAAGAGCTAAAATTTGGCACATATATTTTTTATAACAAAACAAAGACGATTTTGAAAAATGAACATCATCCGCCCACGAACACGCCTACCTCCAATACAATGCGAAAATTGAAAACTGCATAACTCAGCTCATAATTAGCCTACAACAATAAAATTTGGTATGCATGTGTTTTGTATCAACACAGAGATGTTTTTGAAAAATGGGTGTCATCCACTCACGGACACGCCCGCCTCCCATACAACCCAAAAATTGAAAACGCAATAAATAAGAGTCTCTTTAACCTACAGAGCTAAAATTTGGCACGTATGTTTTTTATGACAAGACAAAGATGGCTTTGAAAAATGGACGCCATTCGCCATCGAACACGCCTACCTCCCATACAACGCAAAAATTGAAAACTGCAGAACTCAGCTCATAATTAACCTACAACAATAAAATTTGGTATGTAGGCGTTTTGTATCAACACAAAGATGTTTTTGAAAAATGGGTGTCATCCACTCACGGACACGCCCACCTCCCATACAACCCAAAAATTGAAAACGCAATAAATAAGCGTCTGTTTAACCTACAAAGCTAAAATTTAGCACGTATGTTTTTTATGACAAGACAAAGATGGTTTTGAAAAATGGACGTCATTCGCCATCGAACACGCCTACCTCCCATACAACACAAAAAGTTTAAAACTCAATAAATAAGGTTATGTTTGTCATAGAGAGATTAAATTAGGTATGTATGGATTTTATACCAAAACTAAGGTGTGTTCAAAAATTGGGAGTAATCCGTCCATGAACACGCCCACCTCCCATAGCGAAAGCACAATAAAGGCATTAACTGTGAGCTACAGGAATAAAACTTGGTATGTGTAAATTGTTCATCACCATTTAAATGCAATTAAAATATAGGCTTCATCCGTCCACGGAGACGCCCATTTACAATAAAATTTTTTATTTTGAAAAGTGGGTTTAGGGTATTTCATAGTCGGCCTAGACCGACTTTAGACTTTTTTTACTTGTTTGCTTATAACTTTTTATTTTGCAGAGAACGCATACCCAAATCTTCTTAAATGTTAAATTTCTTACTCATACTAACATTTTGACATAAAAAAATTGTTAAAATTTTGTTTCATTATAACTCTTATTGACCATCAAAAATGGAATTTTTTGCTATTTTTAAAAAGGCATTTTTTTAAAACCCCTGTAAAAGACACATTTTTTATTAGATTTACGTGGAATTGTTATTGTTGGAAAGGTATTAAGTTCGTCTTTCGTTTTGTGTAGCGTTTTAATAATTTTTCATGGTTCATAGCTAGTGTGACCAACTACTTTTGGTGAAATTTCGGAATGGATTCCAGAATCTAGTTCGAAATTTCGGAATGATATGCAATATCAAATTGACAACTTTTGTGCTTTTAATACAGTTTAAAAGATACACATATCGGGGCATGAAAGACAGTTAAAAAAATAGTGCAAGAACATTATTATCAAACATTAAAATTTACAATTTCCTTCGTTTGACAAATCCATATTTGAAGTAAAAGTGCAAGTACTAGGATTGGCATCGGTTTCATTTTTCATTTTAATGGCGTAGTTTTCTTTGTTAGCAATTTCTTCAAGTAATTTGGGGCTTGATTTCAATAATTAAAAAAATTCCAAGCATGAAACTTGCAAATCGACTTGACGAATCTAAATTATTTTTATTGTGGAATTGAATTTTATTTACTTTTGCGATAAATGTACAACAAATCAGCTTACAATATATTTTTCTCCGTATTGATTTGCAGTTGTCTTCTCGATGGTCCATATTTTTTAATGATAGCAAACACTCGCTCAACGGTCACGGAAGTGCCTGGCAAACACAAGACAAAGCTGACTATGCATAGCAAATGATTAAAAGGAATGTTTTTTTTGCAAAATAATTGAAAATTTCCACCCAACGTTGATCGACTGCAGTGCAATTCTTTTCCCAACATTGAATCTTTGCGTCCATGACATATTTTTTTAAGCAAGCAAATTGGTCGAATAAATAGCTACCGCTTGAAAGAAATTAGAATCTGTTTTTTCCGCTATATATTTCTCTAAGGCTCCCATTCTGAGCTAATGTCAAGCGCAGTCCAGGCAAACAAAATGATGTGATCGAATTGCGCTGTCCATTTGGATATGTAATTCATGGCTTTTTCGGAAGATAAAAAGTAAACTTAAATACGGAAAAACAAGAGGAATCATCAAATCGAATCTTTTGTAACAGAATCATCGCCGCTTGCAACCGCTTGAATTTCTCTAAGTACAGCTGCAGATAAAAAATTCATTTTTTTTCTCTTTAAGAACTTCAATGAATATGGTGAGGGAGTGGACAACTTCCATCGCCGAAACATTGTCGCCTTCTATTAATTTTATTGCTCGTGAAAAAACCGATGACTAGAGAAGAAAATACAGAGATACAGGATCGCGGAAGAAAATTTTATAATTGGAAAAATACTAATGGGCTGTTGGCGGTGTTTAGGAAAATATTCCTTAAAAACCTTCAAAGATTCGAAAATGAATTCAATATCTGGCAACAAACCCTAAAAACCGAGTTTTACTGTAGCCAAGCAATTTTTCATATTACTCTTCGACAGAATCGCAAAAACTAGCTCAACATCAAGTATACCGAAAGTTGTATTTTCACTGTCGCCACTCAGCTTCCAACCAGGGGCCTTACTCTGTAACGTGAATCGAAAAGTTATGCGATTCGAAAATTAAATGCGATTCGAAAGTTAAATCGCACTGTGTTACTCTTTTGCATTCGTGACATTGATTTAACTTATCGTTTCATCAAATATTCAGTTAAAGTTCGTATTACTGACTTTTAAACTCCAAAAATGCGAAAATAAGTGTAAAGAAACAGAAGATACGTCAAAATATTGAATTCGAAAATCGATTTGCAGAGTATCATAATTCCGAATTCGAACAATTTAACTTTCGAATCGCGTTACAGAGTAAGGCCCCAGCTTCTCCTCAATGTTATAAGCGATCAATGTTTTTTTTTTTTTTTTTTAGCTCGAATATAATTTCTGACGAAGAGCCTTCTTCCGACGATAATTCAATGATTCGAACTTTTACGCCTTCAGTTTGGTGGAAGTAGCGGCCGAGAATGGGAAACATGTTAATATTTCCATGATTTGAAGCATCGGTTAGTACTGTAACGAAGAGAATTTCTTTTTTCCAGCTGATTGATCGAATACGGCACATTCACATTGGTCACGATGGACTCGAATTGTGTGCATGCGCTATGAAATTTCGACAGCTCAAAACAACTACGTATAATTTTGCTTACGCAGTCTGATGAACGGAAACTATGATTTTCCCTGACAATGTGATAGGACCAAACAACTTCACAAGCTGCAATTTTTAAATTGGATGCACTTAAGGTTGCACTTTTAAAAAACGATGACACATCTTTGCTTTGCGAAGCGGCTTGATTTTAAATGCGATTCGATGTCGGCCTTTCTGCTGTGAGCAAGACTGACCTTCCATTACAAGTATCGCAGCGGACATCACTTTCGCTCATGTTTTTTTTAGAAATTTATATTTTTCTTGCAAAAAAAATTTCTCAATTGAATGTAAATATTCAAAATAAGAAGACAGACTAAAAAATATAAATATAAATAAAAAATATAAATATTCAAAATAAAGACAGTTTTAAAAATTAAAACGATTAAACCAAAGAATACAAAGCATTTGCACGAAAAATTTATTTTCAGCCCAATTTGTGTGTAGCTTATTGAAACTAACGTATTGTGGACAGTGCTGTCAGTCTAAAATATTAAAAGTGGTGATCAGAGCTTTTAAGTATTGTTGGATCACATGAAACCGGGGAAGTTTTTGTCTTCAATTAGACATAGGCAGGACATAAGGCTATCCCTTTTCAAACGAAGTTTCCTATATTTTGTGTAAATATGCGCTAGAGAAGAAAAATATATAACAATCTGCGTTCACCAATCAATTGACTCATCCAAAAAGTATGCGTTTGCCACCTTACAGGATTGTGCGATTTATCGCCTGTTGGACGGCATTTCCTTTGTTCGACTTAATTAGAATATTTTTTTTTTTTATCTGAGGGAAATTTTGGTATATTTCGGAATAGACCAAACCAATTTCGGTATTCCAAAGCTAAGCTATTAGCTAATAAGCAAACTATTAGGTTTCCATTTGATTTTGAATCTCATGAAGCAACACAGTTTTACATGATTTGCTTTTCTTCTCAATATGGCATAAATAAATAAGAAAAAACGAATAAACAATACACGATGTCTAGGACTTGAAAAAAAGTCTTGAAAATATTGGAGACTTTTTAAATAAATTTAAGAAGATTTTCTGGTGAAAAACAAGAAGATTTCTTCTTAAAAAATACTTTTCCTCTTTCGTCTTTCATGCCCCTTGTTCTAAATATGTTTTAAAATGAAATCTTATAGATTTTATGTGGCACTATTTTTCTCTGTGTAGGACAAAAACTTAGTCAAAGACTAGACAAATTAGTAGGAAAAACATTAAGAAAGGGATACATTAAGGATTTCCACTAGATTTACGACAAGAACTCGGACAAGATTAGGGCAAATGTTAGGACAGAGATCAAGGATTAATATGAGCTTGACCAAAATTTTCAACAAAAATATATATTCAAAAGATTCTTTTGAACGATGTAAGGAGATCAACACTTTTTCACGTTTAACTATCTCTGATTTAGATGCAATTTTTGAAATATCTCATTTCAACACTGTAGAATGTAGCTTTTTATAGTCTTACTTAAGCGTTTATTGCTTGTGTTAACAGCTTGCATGTCGGAGAATTTTATTAACAAAATAAAATAGCGGAACCTACAGAAAACTTATTTCACAAGGTTGAATAACGCAGAACTTCATTTGAACCCTCTAACCTTTCTCCACTCTTATGGAATATAAAATATGCATTTTCACATCAATACCACGTGATGATAAAACTAACGAATTATTTTGGACTTTCTCCTGAGAATTGTACTATAACATATAAGAGAAATGATAAACATTTTCGAGATATATGATTTCTACATTAGAGTGCATTCAGCTGATGCTTGCTCAAAGCTCTTTCAAGCTGCTGTCAATGTTATGAACACGTGGCATGGTTCAATGAGCAAGAAATGCTTTGCATTAAATGAAAACTTTACTTTACTCCGCAAGCTAAACTCTACAAAGCTTTGTTATTGCATTTTCATATTGACAATTCTCTCCAATGGTTCTCTGGAGCTCTCTATAAAATAAACCAAAGTGCGCAATTTTCTACGCTATACTCCGGTCTTAGCCAGAGCACTTGGCTCGTGTTAACGACGGGATAAAGAGTAACTTTGTTGCTGTTTTTTTTTTTTTATTTGTAAGGACACGCTTTTGTTTTTTTTATTTTTTTTATTTTGGTTAATCGCATGAAGGCTTGCTGAAAATTCAGTCTATCGTAGAATATTCTTACGCAAGGTTGTAACAGGATTTGTACGTTGAGTGCGGTGTGAAAATTGTTGAGAATTAGAAAAATTACGTAAATCTGAATAAAATTTGTATGAGATAAAATAAAAATTTGAGCAATACAAACGGGTGATGGTAGCATATATCCTATAAACATAAAAAAATTTAGTTTTTTTGCCATTTTTGAAAAGAATTCCAAAACAAACACAATAAAAATAAACTTGCGTTGGTTGACCTGTTGATAGCTGACAGGTTCTTGTTAAAGACATACAAATTTGCTTAAGTGCTGTTTAATTATAAAAGTTAATTTCAAGACTTTTTACCTTATTATAAAGATATATTTTTTAAATTATACAAACATTGAAAATTGAAAATTCGCAACGGACACAGCAAATTAAAATAAATAATCACCCAAAAGATGTTCATGCAAAACGGACTATTATTGTTGTTTCGCTGCTGTTTCTAAATTTACACCCAACCCACAACAATAACAACAACAGCAACAACAACAACAACAACAACAACAACAACAACAACAACAACAGCAACAGCAACAACAACAACAACAACAACAACAATTTTATCCGAGGTAATCTGCTAAGAAACTGTGAAATGTTTGTTCAAGGACACTTTACAGGCCGAAGGACAAACAGCAACAACAAGGAAAACATAACCCAAAAGGATTATTTGTCTACGCCTCAAGTGGAAGGATCAAGTAAACAAGCTTACAGTATACGACAACAAAAAAGGATAACAACTGGGTTTGTTTTGGTATTTATTTACTTTCTCTGCATTTGGGTTGATTATAAAATCATAAAATAGCACATAAAACACAGTCGGAAAACCTAAAAAAAAAAAACAAGCAACAAATACAACACACAATCATCATTGTTCTCAATTGAAAAACAAAAGAATTGTTTCCTTCATTTATATACATACATACACATGTTGTCAACGTCCAAATCTTAAAGTTATACTTCATTAGATGTTTCGAGTTATGCAAAGTTTTGTTGCTGATTTTCAAACTCTTCATCTATAAATATAGAAAAATTAAATACTACATTTAGACAAATAAGGGTCGTTTATATTAAAACCTTAATTGAAGGGTCAAATTTGTTTTCCGTATGCACTAAAGACGCAAGCAAGTGAAAGCGATGCTTAAACGTGAATGTTGAGTGCCATCATCTTCGCACAACGTCCTGTTTAAGTGGAACGTTACGAAAAAAAAAATATTTAATTATAATGCTTCGAAATGGTTATGAAAAATGTATTAATGTCATTTTTTAGAATTTTCAAAATAGCTTCGTTATGAAATTTCGTTTCAGATTTACAAGATAATTTCAACCCACATAATGCGTATAAAAGAAAAAGCAATTAAAAACAAATGATGTGTACAAACTACAGAGATAAAATTGAATCAAGAAGCCATCGTAAACAAAGAAATAAAAAAAAAACAAAGAGGAATTATTATCCATCTAGTCGAAGTTTAAAACCCACACCCCTTTTGAATTATATTTCCAATTATTTCGGTTTCATTATTTTAAGTCGAAGTTTAAAACCCAGCTCTTTTGAATAAAATTTCCAATTATTTCAGTTTCATTATTTTAATGACGTAACTTAGTATAAAGATAGGCCTGACTTTTATCCAATACTGCCAAATTTCAAACTCAAAAACGTTTTTAATATCAAAATAAGTTTGTGAAATATCAAGTTCATAAATCGATTTTTGTAGAGTTTATGAAAGTCTTGATATTTTACTGACGTCACTTTGTAGGAAAGCTAGAAAAATGAATGTTGATTTATTTAGATTTTTAACATATATCCTTTTTGATGACGTCACTTTGTATGAGACAAATGCAGACGGCATAAAGCTCCCATATAGCGAGTAAAAAAAAAACAAATTGGCCATTTCAGCCCTTGAAAGGACTTTGACCGAGCTTCTAATGATCAATTGTGTTGTGTGTGTTATTAAATGTTTGCACACAATTGACCGAGAACTGGACCTACATGTTTTATGCCGACTCCGAACGGCTAAAGTTCATGTTCTCAAGAAGCTTTACATGGCATTATTTACTCTCTGAGGTTTGCCATTGTCTGCAGAGAGGTGGTGACCGATCAGAAAAATTTTTTATTGAAAAAACTTTTCGCCGCGGCTGGGGATCGAACCCGGGCTCCGAGCATGCTAAGCCACACACTTAACCTGCATGCCACGGTCACCACCGTGTAAGCAAAACGAGTAAGCAAAACTGAAAATAGTTGCCGTAGAATCATGAAATTTTGTGAAATTAAGCCTTAGAATAAGACAAAATTTTACATTTCATTGAAATCAGATGAATTACACGCCCAACTGCCATATAACTCAAAAATAACCCAAAAAGAAACTATTCCAGAATATTTGGTACATATCTCTCCGTGGCTTAGTTTATGTTAAACGTAGAGAAGGCGAAAATGCGGAATGCGTAGAAAACATTGAAAAACTGCAAGAATTCATTGCATATCAATTCAACGAACAACACAACACCAACAACAACAACTCAGACGATGGTCAACTTTTCCGTTAGAGCTCCAATTGATTCTGTTTTGTTTACTTTCTGTGTGCCGCTACCTGCAACAACAACAACAACAACAACATCGACGATGGTCAGCTATTTAGCTAGAGCTCCAAGATTCACTGCTTTGTTTACTTTTTGTATGTCGATGACTGCAATTGTATGACCCACGATGACCCACGCACACTAGACATGGGTAACGCAGCGTTGCGTTGCGTTATTGAGTTGAAGCATTAAATTGCGTTACTGCGTTGATACTCTTATTTTCGAAAAAGTTACGCATAGCGCATTAATACATATGCAACACTCAAAGCAAAGCAAAAACCAAGAAAAACTATAAGAAAATGTACAAGTTGTACCGTTCATCGAACACAGTGGGAAAGACAGAAAGTCGAATCAAACAAAATAAAATATGCTTATATTATATAGAAAAGAGGTTGCGGGGAAGATGCTGTTAAGCATGAATTCTTGGAGCATGTCTGATTGGATGATGCTTGAGCACACATGTGTGAGCTTATTTCAAATTGAACATGTTCGATTTAAAAAGTAAAAGCTAACTTAAATCCAACTTCAAACTTGTTTTGCCCACCAGAAATGTGTATTTATCTGTTTGCAAGCTCGATTTAATGATCAAACAATACAACCATCTGCTTACTTGCTTGAATTTTGTATTTTTTAATTTTTTGGCGGATGCTGAATTCTGCACTTTATTTAATTTAATTTTATACTACCTACTATTTATTATATTCTTATAAATGAATGTTGCCATAACATTAAACATTGTAAAAGGATTTTGATGTTTTTTTACTTTATATGTATGAGCTGTTTACCACATGACTCAACGCACTATGCAATGTTTTATTGTGAGACTTTTTGTGCTGATACGCGTCATGATGATACAGATACCATAACATTTTGAACAGCGGCATGACGCAATTGCGTTAACGCATTTCGCTGATACAGTTAACTGCGCTTGAGTATGTGTGTCAGCGTTGCAATTTTTACTGCGTTACCCATGTTTAACGCACACTGCGTAAGGGGCACTAGCGCAACCAAAGGGGGGATTTCAGGGCTTAAACCCCCCCCCCCCCCCCCCAAATAATTGTAGTACCAAGCAAAATAGGATGCTATCAAAGTGATTTACAAAAAAGTAATCACACGTCTTATCAAATGAGTAAAAACCCCAAATGTATATTTCAATTCAATTCTCGCTGATTTATAATTTCTGGGTTTTGTTAAATTTTTGTTAATTTCTGATTCTGCCCACTAAGGGGTTATTAACAATACTTCGATTTGAGTTGTCTTTTTATCTTTTAGCATAGAACTCACTAAAGCGGCTGAAATATTTGGGAAAAACTTAAGTTTTGTAAAACAAAATAATAAAGCCTGGATTTGAGGCCAATCGGTTGAGCCACCAAAATAATTAAAGAAATCCCCTCTATAAGTGTCATTTTTCGTCCTGTTTCTGTCTTAATTTTTTTTAAACGCAAACCCAAACTCGGCAGGAATTAAGTTAATATTTTAGTCCTGTGATTCAGTAAAAAAATTATTCCGATTGACTTCCGAAACTAGAGAAAAAAATTCACAATTCATAATTTTGTAACATACTTACCCGAATCTGGTTCATTAAAAATTTCTCTAAATTTCCAAATATTATCTGATTTTATGATATAAAGGCTTAAGAGAAAAAAATGTGTTGGTTTGATTTTTCTTCTTGATTAAAGTTATACCAATAAGCAGGAATACTGACTGCTGAAATGCTGAATTCTATCGAAATAATGTCTTCACAGGTTTTGAAAATGGAAAATTATGAATTATAAAATATTTTTCACCAGCTGCGGAAGGTAATAGGAATTACTTTTGACCTGTATCATGTGTCTTCACTGGATACTTGATTCCCACAAAGCATTTGGGTAAGTAGTAAGCGTTAAAAAAATTACGACATAAAATAACGAGTTTGAAGGAAATTTCTTCGGTTACGTAGGTGGTCAGGGACTCAACTCAAAATGTAAGAAACAAGTCGTAAAACGGCAGTACAACGGAAGCTTGCAACACAGAAGCTGAACAGCATAAAAACGATCATTTTTTTCTAGTTCGGCCATTGCACGAACGTGATGGCATGAATTTAAAAAATTTATTTTTTTTCGGGGAGAGATCAAATTTTGACAACGGACAAGATTGCGTTATTCCATATTGACATAAATATTTCAGTTGATATAAAGGGCGATTTTTGAAGCGTTAAATTTTTCAAAATAAAGGAATATTTGAAATACATAGTTAGTAAAATATTTATTTGAAAATGTTCTTATTGAACCACATATCAAATTAGTCCAACTTTTCCAATTTGGGGGGGTAAAAAAAAGTCGGTTATCATCGTACAGTTCCTTGCTTTTTGTAACAGTACAATTTTCATTATTTTGAAAAAGAACGATTCAATGATGTCGCCGACTCACAAACCGCACAAAACAGTGCATATTTCTTGATGCATTGGCAGATCTATATCTGCTTCTGGCTGTCCTTCAGACCAAATTTGGCAATTCAGTTTGTTGACGTATCCACCAACATTTATCCAAAAATAAGCTTCGTCAGTGAAGACAATTTTTGAATAATAAACTGGATCTTCATCCAATTTTTCTGAGGTCCCATTCACCAAACAAACGACGTGTTGGTAAGCCACCCGGTTTAAGTTCTTGCACCAGCTGTACGCACTTTTGTATGGTTTCATACCGAGATCCTTTCGTAAAATGTTCCATGTGGTCGAATAACACAAGCCAAATTGTTGAGAACGGCGGCGAATTGCAAATCGTAATCTTCATTGACACTGACCGATTCAGCAGCAATATTCTCCTGATACCCGACAATCTCCGCCTATGGGTTGGTGGATTTACGTCTAATAAAGTGAAGCTGGTGCGAAATTTGGTCACGATACCTTGAATGACCTGTTCGGTGGGTCGATTATGACAACCATTAAATTGCCGTAATGATTGAATTCCTCTCAGAGAACGACTTAATAATAAAATGAATGATTTGCAGGAGCTGTTAGTCTTTTCATAGTGAAATGGCAAACTTTGCTGAGCATTTTTGGCTTTGCCACCAATGACCAATGAATTGCTGTGATATGAAGCTTTTAAAAAAAATAAATATGTGTCTTGCACTGCCAGAAGATTGAACAAGGAAACATTAGTGCAAATATAGAACACATTAACCGCTACATCACATCCGCCATAATAACGTGAAATTGTTTTCATATATTGCGCTGAAATTTGATATTTAAGCTTTTTCTAAAAAACTAAGATCAAGTTCGAGAATGGGCTAAATCGGCTGAAAAACACGCCTACCTCCCATACAACCCAAATAATGAAAACTCTATAAAGAGGCTTACATTAAAGAAACAAAACTGAAACTCAGTATTTGTGTGTTCTATGTCAAAACTAAGATGTGTTATAAAAATGGTTGTCAACCATTTACAAACACGCCCACCTCCCATACAACCCCAAAATTGAAAACTCTATAAAGAGACTAATATTAAAGTTACAAAACTGAAACTCGGTATTTGTGTATTCTATGTCAAAAACTAAGGTGTGTTAGAAAAATGGGCGTCACCCACCCACTAACACGCCCACCTCCCATATAACCACAAAATTGGAAATTTTATAAAAAGGCTTATATTTATGCTTCAGGAAAACAATTTGATATGTTTTTATTTTAGCCACATAAAAATAATAAAATCTTCTAAAATCTCATACAAAAAGCTCTCCAATTTAAGATTCTTTAAACCTCAAGAATCGGTCGTGGGGGTATTTTAACTTCGGCCAAGTGGAAGATATACCTTACTAGTTTTATTATAATTTGTATCATATATTTTATGATTAAATTTTTGATTTGTTTACGTATACTTGTGGATCAAGTTTACTGCAACGTCTATCTAAGAGTAATGCACGCGTTATCAAACATACAAACATTAAAAACAATGAATTTTACGGGTAATCATAGCAGTTCCAAAGACAATCTTCTTAATATATAAAAGACAAGCGTCCTGCTCCGTGCCCAATATCGTAAAAAATGTTTAGCCTGGACCAGAACCTATATCGTAAAACCTGTTCAGCCTTTACCAGAACCTGTTAGAAAATTATCCATATGAAATGTTTGTACTTACTAAACCTTTTGCTCTATATCGTAAAACATGTTTAGCCTGGACCAGAACCTGTTGTAAAATTATCCATTTGAAATGTTTGTACTTACTAAACCTTTTAAGACCTGTTCACAATGGACCAGAACCTGTTATTAAATTATGTATTGGAAATCTTTGTACTTTAAGACTATCGTCATTTTCCTCAACTACTATACATCGAACATCATATCTTGCTATTACAGTGCTTCTTAATTAACAGAACCGCAACCTATTCGGTCTGCATAAACTGAACAGCAATTATTACATTCAGTGACGTTGGTGTCAATTGGAATTGCTAGAATTAAATCACAATGTTTGGTCTTCTGATCCAAGTTTTAGCGATTGGCTACTCAAGTTAGGAAATGGAGATGAAGATATCATAGAAATTCCAGATTATTTTGTTTGTAAAGGTTCGCTTATTAACCCTTTCAATGGCTTGCCTAGAATAATCGTGGACAATTTTTTTGAGCTTATATTCCCATCATTTAAGCAATAAAAAGATTAAAAAACTTCCCTCTGATTTTTACATGAGCTGCTTTGCTTTTGGCAGGCTGTCTAATATAATGGAAAAAACCACGATAACGTTGTATTATAATATTTTAGTTCAACTAAAACAACCGGAGACAAATGCAAATGCGTTATTTATGCAAATGTTATTATAAAAAAAAAAAATTATGGTGATCGTGGCGTGCAGGTTAAGTGTGTGGCTTAGTACGCTCGGAGCCCGAGTTCGATCCCCAGTCGCGGCGAAAAGTTTTTTCAATAAAAAATTTTTCAGATCGGTCACCACCTCTCTGCAGACAATGGCAAACCTCAGAGAATAAATAATGGCATGTAAAGCTTCTTGAGAACATGAACTTTAGCCGTTTGGATTCGGCATAAAACGTGTAGGTCCAGTTCTCGGTTAATTGTGTGCAAACATTTAATAACACACATAACACAATTGATGATAAGAAGCTCGGTCAAAGCCCTTTCAAGGACTGCAATGGCCAATTTGTTTTTTTTTTTTTATTATAAAAAAAAATTATACTTTGCACACCAATCACAATACTCACTTTATTTGCAAAATTTATTAACACGCGATATAAAAAAATTGAAGGCTACTGTTGGGCATAAAATCGAAAATCTAACTAAGTTAAACGTTATATATCTCCCTAAAATTATTTTTGTCATGTTGGTACAACAACTTCACTTCATAGCACCAACCTATTTGATTTTAGAAAAAAACTTTGGAAAATAAAAAATAAAAAATTTTCCGAAGTGTCCAATATAATGGACAAGTCGATTGAAAGGGTTAAATAGATTTTTGGCGATACTTTGAGTCCGAATAACATCAACCGTTATTCCAACATTGCTATCCTGTGCCCAAAAAATTCCGATGTGAACGAAGTCAACGAGCAAGTTCTAAATATTTTAGTTGGTGACACAGTGAGAGATTTGAGCACGGATTAAATTGAAGACAGTGATGATAGCGATAAACAAAATTGCCCTGCCGAGTTTTTGAATAAATTTTATCCTTCAGTAATGCCACTGCATAAGTTAAACCTCAAAATTGGAAGTATTATAATACTTCTTCGAAATTTCCATACCAAAAGAGATATCTGTAATGGAAGGTGGTTAGTTTTGAAAAACCTAAAAACTTAATTTATCACCGCACAAGTATTGACAGGTGCACTGGCGAACATTAAATAGTTTTCATACCTAGAATTGATTTGGCCCCGACAAACACAGATTTGCCTTTCACTCTCCGAAGCCGTCAATTTCCAGTTAAACTGACATTTTCAATGACCATAAATAAATTGCAAGGTTAAATATTGCAAAAAGTAGGATTTGTTCTAAAAGAACTGGTATTTAGTCATGGGCAGTTTTAGCGGGCTGATGATGTAAAACTAAGCATTATAGATGGCAAGGTACAAGGTTAATTGGTTAAAATTCTAAAGCATGGTTTTCACTATGTCAATTTCAATGGTCAGTTGTTGTCAGTCACATGAAAAATGCCAACACGTTGTCATTTTTTTCTGTTTGACAATGGCGAAAAATAGGAAAAACTGATCCCTTCACATGTTTATAGCAAAAATTGCAAAAAAAAAATGTTATTTATGTGATTTTTTTCAAAAATCAAACAAAAATGTCAAACAAAAATGACTAAGGGCCAGTTTTTCAGTGCGGGTTTAAACTCGAGTCAAATTAAACTGAGATTAATTCACCAAAAAGAGATGTGAAACTCTGTTTAACTAGATATTGTAGCATTCGTTTAAGTTGAATTGACTTAAATTATCATATGATGTGTTGTTTTTTGCTTAAACCGAGCTTAAACGTCCAATTTTGGTGAGTTAACCTTGGTTTAATTTGACTAGAGTTTACACCCGCACTGAAAAACTGGCCCTAAGTGAAAACCAAGCATAAGAATTTTTTTACTAGAAATGTTGTATATACGGAAGTTTTATAAAAATAATTTAATAAACATGTTTTCAAATAAAAACCTTTGTATATAAATCCAATAAATTTTTTGTCGCATTTTGTACTCTAAATGGTTCCTTCCCGCCGTAGGACGGGCTTTTACACTAGTATATATATAATATGGTACGTATATTATGCAAGCAAAAGAAGTGCTTTAAAGGTTTGCCATATTAATGCACAAAGCCTAGTAAATGATAAAATGAATGATTTGAGGTATGTTTTTGAGGGTGCTGATGTGGATATAATTTTTATTTCTGAGACATGGTTCAATGCCGAAATGCCAAACTCTTTGTTTTTGCTGAATAGTTTTAAAATTTTTTAATTAGATAGACAGACTCATGCTGGAGGTGTGGCTATTTATGTGAGGAACAATATCCCCTATAGGCTTATTTATAAATCTGCTTCAGACAGCGCATTTTTATATTTGTTGATCTTGGTTTCAAACTTCTTCTTTCATAAGCATTGTCGAAAACTTAGCATTATCTTTTTCGCACATTGTTATTGCAGATGGCTTTAATAGCAACATAATTACAGAAAGACATTTAACTAATGAAATGCGCGACTTAGGACTTTTCTCGATTAATACTTCTACTCCTACTCATTTCAATACTACAACAAATACTCTCCTGGACCTCTTTTTTGTGAATGATCTAAATAAAATACTTCTCTACGACCAAATTTCAGTACCAAATTTCACCAAACATGACCTTTTATTCCTGGCTTTTGATTTTCATATGGAAAACAAGCCGTACGTACGTCTTCAGATTTCGAGATTTCAAGCATATTGATTATTACCATCTGGATCAAGAAACTCGAAAGATAAGTTGGCAATCCATTTATGATATGCCAGTGGTTGAAGACAAGGTTAGGTATTTGCAAAGTTAAGTTAATAATTTATTTATTAAATTTGTACCCATCAAAACCAAAACGTACCAAGGCAGCACAAACCATGGTTTAACAGTTCCATTATAAAGCTGATAGAAAAGCGAAACAAGTCTTACAATCGCTGGAAGCAATTTAAAATACCAGAGTTGTGTAATGAATTTAAAGAACTGAGAAAAAAGGTGAATAATAAAATCAATAATAAATTCAAAAACGCAGTTTATTCAAAAAAGATTTGGAAAGAAATTCGAAATATTGGAGTTGGTAAAAACCTGTCTGCTGTATGTGATGCCGACGTGAATGATCTCAACAGGAATTTTGTTAACTTACCAACGGCTTCAGTTGATGAAATTGCTTATGCAAATAGATATGATTCCCTGCATTTCACCTTAAGTACAGATATTACTTTTTCCTTCCGTTGCGTGAACCAAAGTGAGGTACTCTCCAGGCTCATGTCAATAAAATCACTCGCCGTAGGTTTTTCGAAATCCATCCGCTATTTCTCAAAATTTTATTACCTGTACTATTACCGTACATAACTTACATCTTTAACACAATTCTAAATGCAACTATTTTTCCAAAACGTTGGAAGGAAGCTAAAATAATACCAATACCTAAATCAGGCAGTGAATATCGTCCTGTTGCTATCTTACCGTACTTAGCTAAAGCCTTCGAAGTCATTCTTCAACGTCAATCTAGCAAATTGATGTGTGACAATAAGTTGCTAGCAGACAGGCAATCTGGATTCAGGGCAAAGCGGAATTGCGTTACTGCACTTATAGATGTAGCTAAAGAGATTAGAAAAGGGTTGGATGACAACAAAGTGAGCTTCTTAGTTCTTCTTGATCACTCAAAGGCCTTTGATACAGTGGACCATGGTATTCTCCACTCCAAATTGCTTAACATCTTTAATTTTTCTCATACGGCGGCGAATCTCTTGCGGTCATATCTCTTTAATAGATCTCAAGCAGTTTTTGCCAACAACATAACTTCAGAGTTTTTGACGGTTAACAGAGGCGTGCCTCAGGGTTCTGTCCTTGAACCTCTCCTATTTTCAATCTATGTTGACGATTTACCCAAGGTTCTGCAATGTTCACATGTACGCTGATGATGTCCAACTCTATGTAAGCTGTAAACGTGACAATTTTGCTCACTGTGTATCCTCCATCAACAATGACCTATCGCGTATAACCACATGGGCAGGCAAAAATGGTTTATGTCTTAATCCGAAAAAGTCGAAATGCTTAGTCATTTCCAAAAAAATAGTCGATATCTTAGCTTTTCCAAAAATTTTCTTGAACAACTCTTCAATTGATATTGTTGACTCAGCTAAAAATCGTGTATTCTTTAACAGGACTCTGACTTAACGTGAGGATCTCACAGCATTTTCAAAAACTCTTATTGCAAAGGCTTACATTCTCTTTACCCTTCGTTACGGTTGCGAAATCTTCGCCAATTGTGATTCTGTAAGCAAGCAAAAACTCAATGTAGCATTTAACAATATTGCTCGATATATTTTTGGCTTAAAACGCTCATATCATGTTTCCCACAATGCAATTAAAATATAAAGTATGACCTTCGAGAACATTCTTCAATTTCGAACTTTACTCTTGCTACATTAGTTACTGCATACTGGAGAACCCTCCTACTTGTACGATTGTATCTCTGTTTCAGGTTCAAACAGATCTAATACGTTAATATTTTCTGCTTAACATCTGAAAGGTAGTTTTACATATTTGCAATTCGTCTTTGGAACTCGCTCCCCCCTTTGTTAAGGTCCATTCATAACGCCGTGCAATTAAAAAAAAATCTATTCAGTCATCTCTCTTTGTTGCAATAACTCTTTCTTAAATAATAACTTAATAAATTAATTTCTCATTTTAATCGAAGATATAATTTTCTTTTAGTTTTTAAAATATTGTTTCTTCCCCATTAATTAAATTAATTTTTTTGTTTTTTTTTATTATGCATATACTATATTAATTTTTCCTAAATAATTTTTATTAAACTTTATTATTATTATATTTTATGTTATTTATGTTATTCTTTTTTGAATTAAATTCTACTACTTGTAAAACTTAAATCGAACGATCCCAGTGCAGTAATTATAAGGTTATTACCTTATTGTGCTGGTATATAAAATCATTAATAAATACAAATACAAATACAAATACAAATACAAATATCGCACACTAAAAACAAAACAGTCACAACCAGTGATGATATGAGATCATTTTCGAGAGTACTTTTTTATAAAAACAAATAGTACTTTTTTATTGTTTGAGGCACTTTTTGCTTAGTAATGATATTGTATGTATAAATACATAATAAAGAAATATAGAAGGGACGCATATCATAATTTATCCAATGTGTTTTTTCGCATCTCATAATTTATCCAATTTATCCAAATTAGTGTTTTTTGCATTATATGTTAGAATGACCAAAAAAACTGATATATGGTTTTAAATACTGAATTTTTTGACGATTTTCATTACAATCTACATGAACACATTTTGAACCGGTACCCGATTCCATGGACCAATTTTGATGAAATTTGTAACGATTACCATTGAGCATCCACTGATCACGACTGTGGTGTCAAAAAACTTCTACATGTCTTGGGCAACCTGTAATACACTGTGTCGAAAACGACACGTTGGCCAGTTAGGTGTATATCAGAATGTTTAAGAAACATAATAGAACTATGGTGTTGTTTTTAAAGAATGCATAGAAAAAGTTCATAAAGTGAATACATTATGATTGTACAAAAAGCAGTTACACAAAAATCAGTTCATTAAATTGTTATGAAATTAATTATAAAAATTCATGATGAAATTCATCGAAAAATTTTAGATAAAGTGCAATATTGCACTTTTTGCACTGATATACTGTTGCCAAATGCCATCTACTACATCTACTTTGATGGTTTGGTGGTCTCTAAATCACATGTTCCCGAACAGCTAGACGTGGCTATGTTCTGGGTCTTCCTGCTTCTTCAATATGAAACTCCGACTCCATTTCTTCAATGCGACGATCTTCATATAATAACAAACCACGGGCAATTTCACTTTTAAATTTCATTTTCAACTTCAAGGCGTTAACAGTAGTAGAATAGATGCACTTATTCAACAGCGGCCACCACCACTTTTTCCACGAATAGCAATACGATAGTTGGCAACACCATTGTCATGTAAGTCAACGCCTCCCATGTGTTTGTTGTATTCAATTACAATGTATGGCTGTCGAACTGACACCTTCTTTTTCTCTTCTTTTGAATACCCTGATGTTAGTACCTCCGGTTCAGCAGCGACAAAGTTCAAGTTCATTCAGCAAGCAAAATAGGTAATAAGAGGAGAAGAAATTGTCAAAGTAGACCGCGTCGTGTTCTGGATTTAAAACGGATTCAAGTAACTTCAGTACCACAGATGCTCCTAAGCCGACTTGTTTATCGTATGGTATTGAAATACCAGCATACGGCATAGCTTCATACACATAGCCTGTATCGGAACACAAACACCAGTTGCAGTTATATCTGCCAAAGTATGGTATCATCTGCTCATCGATAGACAGGTAAGTAGTAAAAATCCCGAACTGCTTATATTTTATATTCAATAGATCAATCAGAGGACGAACTTTGGCAAAGCGATCAGTGGTGTCAATATCATTGTTTTCTGTATTCCGTATTGATCCATTCTGCATTTAAAAGCTCTTGTTCTGAGAAAATTTTTAAAGACATTGCCAAAATGCTGGTTTTTTCACTATATAAAACGTGACTGGGCAAGAATTATTGTGAATTATTTTGTCAAGAAGTTTATGAGTTCATTTTCAAAACAGATTTTTTTTCAACTTTTGATAAAATTTCAAGCAAAATTCTTTAATATTAGTTTTAAACTCAGCAACTTATCAGCTGGTTCCTTCTCCGTTATATAGTAAGCCCTTAGAATATTCTTAAAGTAAGAAAATCTATTGTCATTGTCAAAATAAAATAAGATATTGGCCCAGTTAACCCATTGGCCTGCTTAACCCACTACGCAACAGAAGACATTGAGCCTAATGAATAACAACCAAGTAATCCCTTACAAGCAGTTCCTTATTAGCTTAAGGTATTGATTAATTAGCAAAAGCTTAGCCAAGAAATAACCGGTTTATTCTCGTATGAATAAAAGTTAAAGCTATTGTTGCTTTTGCTTAAGGAAATGGTACCTTTGTCTTTAAAAAAATGTATGTATATTAGAGTGTATCGAAAATCTGACCCCAAATTCCGGCACCAAAATTCAATAGTACATGAAAAATCCTGACGATTGGTATAGTTTTTTTTTATTTGAACTAATTTTGGCGTCCCCCTAAATGCATTTTTGTGCATTTTTTATCAACTTTTGTACTGGAGACCCATTAAAGATTGATTTAAAAAGAAAATCAAGCTTATCAATTAATTCCTTTCATATAAAAACACAGAACTGCAAATTTTCATCCCTGCTGACAAATGCTCTGACGAGATATAACAGTTTTTTTTGACGTGAATCTACTTGTTATTCAATATTTGATATGTTTTTATTTGTTGTATGAAAGTATTATTTTTAACTTTTAGCAAGTTATATCATATTAATTTCATCACAGAGACGACAGTGGTTGCTGCTTCTGCAGAACGAAGAAAAGGAATAATGTTTTCTATGTTGGAGGGCCGTTCAAAAAGGCCGAAATTCGAAACAAAAAGGATCTAAAAAAAAAGTTGTTATTATTTGGTTGACTGTTATAGTTGAAAAAAATACGTTATTTTTCCATTAAGCAATCAAAAAAAAAAAAAAGTTTAAAAAACTTTTATACAATAAATAAAAACATATCAAATATTAAATAACAAGTAGATTCACTTTGAAAAGAACTGTTATATTTTGTCAGAGCATTTGTCAACAGGGATGAAAATTTGCATTTATGTGTCTTTATATGAAAGGAATTGATTGATAAGCTTGATTTTCTTTTTAAATCAACCATTAATGGGTCTCCAGTACAAAATTTGATAAAAAATGCATAAAAATGCATTTCGGGGGACGCCAAAATTGGTTCAAATAAAAAAAAAGTACACCAATGGATAGGATTTTTCATGTACTATTTAATTTTGGTACCGGAATTGGGGGTAAGATTTTTCCCATACAAGTCGATACACTCTAATGTATATTCAGATACACACAAAAACAGTTGTGTGTTGCTTGCACGTTTTGTTTAATTTTGTTCCTGTGAATCAAATGTATGTTCTTTGTAAACGATAAAGCTTCAGAAAATCGTTATTTCTGCATTCTTTTTGCATAAATTATAAAATGTTTACTTACAAATATTAAGAAACTGTGTCATTTTCACTTTTAAATGCAGTGAATTACAAATTAAAACTAACTTTAGCAAATTCAAGGTACAGGTAGAGCAGCTTGAAAAATCCTAAGTATTTCCTTAGCTGGCAAAAGTAATTCCTTAGATTATTCATACGCTTTTAAGCATTGTCTTAAAAAAATTAGGAAAATATCATTAAATTTCCCTTTGCTAAGGAAATTAGGAATGGCTTAAGGAACAATAAATTGCTTAAGTTTTTATTGATACCACACTTTAGTAATTCTTTAGAAATTCCAAGGAAAAGCATTTGCTTACATTTTATTCATTACGCTCATTGTCATATCCCAGTAAAGAATTTGGTGCTGATGCAATAGTTTACTTCTTGTTTTGTGTGCTCTGTGCAAGATCGTGAAAGCTATACGTGATATAGGGAGTTAAATATGAAATTAATAGTAAAAGTATAATATTTATAAAAGTACCAGGGTACTTTTTTCGGCAAGAAGGTACTCGGGTACTTTTGTAGAGTCAATAGTTTCACTCAAAATATCATTCCTGGTCACAACTCAAAAAACATGACTTTTCAGGAGACGCGAAAAGTAGAACCTTTTGGTTGAAACTGCAAAAGAAAAGCAATTTTCATTTCAACACACAAACTTCAACAAACAAACAAATGGTACGACTGATTTTGATCTCTTCATAGTTATTGTAAATAAAAATCAACATTTGAAACAAATTTCAGTAAAAAATAACAATTTGGCCGACTCTCAAAAAGTTACGGGAGAAGCTTACCCCTCTTTTTCCCCGCTAGTTTCGCCCTGCCTATACTGGATTTTTGCTTCTAAATACATTTTATATATATACATACAGCTCAAGTTCCGATCCATCGTCGTGTTGAAATTTAAGCCAGAAATCAAAACAATGGGATTTATGTATGAAAGCCAACTTCTACACACAAAAAGTGGTCCCAAACCAAAAGTTTCATCCTGGACGATGTATTCCCAATGCCTCATGGTATCCAAAACTCTCTTTGCTTATCTGTTTTTTTGTTATACCCTAAACCTGGTATAAAAGGTTAGGATAAATTAGCTTTGTGCAAACGTTTGTAACGCATTGAACGAAGCGAGTCCGGTGTAGAAAACTATATATAATATATAATATATATATTATATATTCTTAATTAGGGTCACATCGTGAGTCGAGCTATCCATGTCCGTCCGTCCGTCCGAATGAAACTCGGTACACATAGGCATATGGGCCCAAGGATAAGCACTATTGAATATTTTTGGAATCCGCCCACGGACACGCCTACCTGCCCTACAACGCAAAAATTGAGAACTGCATAAATGAGCTCATAATGAACCTACAACAATCACATTTGGTGTGTATGTGTTTTGTATCAACACAAAGATGTTTTCGAAAAATGGGTGTCATCCTCTCACGGACACGCCTAGCTCCCATACACCCCATACAACCCCTACCTCCCATACAACCCTCCCATACAACACAATAAATAAGCTTCTGTTTAACCTACAGAGATAAAATTTGGTAAGTATGTTTTTTACAACAAAATAAAGATATGTTGGAAATCTGGACGTCAACCGCCTACGGACACGCCTACCTCCCATACAGCCCAAAAACTTTAAAACTCAATAAATAAGATAATGTTTGTCTTAGAGAGTGCAAATTTGGTATGTATGTATTTTATACCGAAATTAAGGTGTGTTAAAAAATGTTGCGTAATTCGTCCACGAACACGCCCACCTCCCATACAACCCACAATAGCAAAAGCACAATAAAGGCATTAACTGTGAGCTACAGGAATAAAACTCGGTATGTGTACATTTTTCATCAACATTTAAATGCATATAAAATATGGGCTTCATCCGCTCACGGACACGCTCATCTAAACATATAAAATCAAATGTTTGTCTGTCTGTATGTTCCGTATAGGCTCGCGCACCGTTTATCCGCTTGAGCTGAAATTTGGACACCGAGTACCTTTCATAGTGAGAAAGAACATAGGGGGTGTAAAAAACTGGGCGGAAGTATGTGGGCGTGGCACTCTATAATAACTTCTAAACGCTTAGACCGATTTCAATGAAATTTGGTATGAAGCTTCAACTGCTCCCAAAATAAAACATAAGCTATTAAAAATTTCAAAGACTTACGCAAGAGGGCGCTTTAAGTAGTGCATTTTTAAGACTCAATAACTCCTAAACGCCTGGACCTATTTCAATGAAATTTGGTATGAAGGTTCAACTAACCCAAGATAAAGCATAGGTAAAAAGTGGGCGGAAGTGTGTGGGCGTGGCACTCTGTAATAACTTCTAAACGCCTGAACCGATTTCCATGAAATTTGGTATGAAGGTTCAACTGCTCCCAAAATAAAACACATTCAATAAAAAATTCCAAAGACTTCAGCAAGAGGGCGCTTTAAGTAGTGCATTTTTAAGACTTAATAACTCCTAAAGTCCTGTACCGATTTCAATGAAATTTAGTATGAAGGTTCAACTAACCCAAGATAAAGCAAAGGTAAAAAATTGGGTGGAATCATGTGGCCGTGGCACTCTATAATAACTCCTAAACACCTGGACCGATTTCAATTAAATTTGGAATGAAGGTTCGAGAGCGCCAAAGATAACATAGGCTTTAAAAATTCCAAAGACTTCCGTTAGGGGGCGCTTTAAGTAGTGCGTTTTAAAGACTCAATAACTCCTAAACGCCTTACGATTTAAATGAAATTTGGTATGACCGTTCAACTGCACCCAAGATAAAACATAAAATATAAAAAATTCCAAAGACTTCCGAAAAAGGGCGCTTTAAGTAGTACATTGTTAAAACTCAATAACTCCTAAATGACTTGATCGATTTTACTAAAATTTGGTACGTGATATAACTTGACTCTGCAACAGAATGAGGCTATTTAAATTTCAGGAAACTTCCGTGAGAGTGCGCTTTATTCAATCAACTATGTTCGGCTCATTCACGTCAAAACGGATAAACCGATTTTGATGAAACTTTACAAGCATTTGAATCTGTTACTGAAATAGATCCTTTGCTTTTCTAAAGTTCTTTCGACAAAAATCAAGGAATGAGCCGAAGGCAAACGAAGTCAAGAACCAAAGACGAACGAAAAACAAGAAGTTTAACGAATACCAGCAGAAGCTATATAAAGATGAAAAAAATTTACTGAACAGTATCGACCAAAACCGAAGTTGAACGAAGACAATCCAAAAATCGAATCGATGCTTATAGAATTTTTTAAAATTGGAATTTATTTGAGATAAAATTGGATATTAATTGCATGCTAAGAAAAACTTTAAACGCATTTTTCTCGAAATGACTTTTCAAACTGCACTCAGAAAAAAGTTTTTCGGAATATGATAAATACGGCATCATATTTACTGAAAAATGGTATTGACCTTGCTCCAGAGAATGCTTTTCTCTAAATGCTATCCTAAAAATTCTCTTAAAATGATAAAAACCTTCTATGAAAACGAGAAATATATAAAAATAATTCGATTTTAGAGAAAAAGACTCTGTATTTTTGAGAAAACATATGTTTTTATTGAAGAAAATACTCCTCATAGTGAACTTTGTATTAAAATATAGGAAAAAATATTCCTTTTCAAAAAATTTTTCTGCATAAATGAGAATTTTTTTGTGCGAGAAAAATATTTGTCATTATAAGAGACATTGAAATATTTCCATTTCCTAGAAGTGAAGAAATATTTCGAAAATGTGAAAATTTATTCTACTTTAAGAAAATTTTATTTAAAAAGAGAAAATTGCTATTATCGAAAATAGAGAAATTTTTCACCGGAGGAAGATAGGTGTTTTTTTTTTCTGTTTTCTGAGTGTGGGTATCCATTTTCCTTAGAAACCAGACGTCACATCGAGACGTTAAAGATGTAATTTTTTGTTTTAATCATGTCTGGCAGGTACAGTTTTTCGGAAATTTTACTAAACACTTTCGACGAAAGGAGGGGGCAAAACCCCAAAAAACAATTATTTTAAAAATTTTAAAATTGAATTGATAATTTTAAAAACGTAAAAATGAGAGCAGTTTTGAAAATCGTCCTCTTTCTGTGCTCGAGGCACAACCCCGAGTAACACTGGGTTACATCCGCTAGCTTTAAATACTATTATTGCATTTTTGAGAGGTAGGTTTGGGGTATTTCATAGTCGTGCTATCGGCTTTCGACTTTCTTAACTTGTTTTTCGTTAGTAAATACGATAGCGATAAGAGGTTAGAGTAGTAAGATTCCCAAATCTGAATTTATTTTACTTTTGAGTGCTATTTATCAGTTTTTAAATGGTTCGGAAGAGGTCTTGTACACTTTTCTTGAACTGAAAGACGATTTTTACATTAAAATATTGCTACGTATTTGCTTTTGCTGGCTCTCGTTTTGGCTCAGTTCAGGGAACATTTTATGGTGTTTCATTAGTTTATATGATTTCAGGTTTGATCCAAAATTAACGTTGTTCTTGCAGAATTCTTGTAGCCAACGTACTTTTCGATGAGAATACTGCTGATGTTAAACCAGCTTAATTCCGCTTGATTATCTGCAACAGAGGCACTTGAGTTTGCTAGTGTACTTTTGGTTTTTAGATTTGGGTTGTCGGGTTTCCTCAGTTTGTTCACATTAAAACGTTAGTGTCTCCTCTTGGGACTGATATCTATTGCCGACACCTTGAGATTGACAGTAGCAATAAGTAAGGGAAGCAAAAGGGACCTTCATCATGTTCTAAAGTTCTAAATGTGCAAAATAGAGCTACTTCTATGGGTAAATTATTTTTGGAACACAGTTTCGAGAATAGTTGTCTTTTAACTGTAAGTTTTCTTATTCCATTCCAATCCATTGTTGCTACCATTCCACTATTAATTCTATCAAATTGTACATAACGGTCGCCCATTAAAGTTATGATACTACTGTAGAATTTTTATTTTATTTTTTCGGAATGAGCTCTTTAAAGGAGCGCTGTATGCTTTTTTTTTTGAAAAAGTGAATAACGCCATTCTCTTTCTTCTGGTTTGTTGGTTTTTCAAAAAACTGCTTCAACCCTTTTGGCGCTGATATTTCACCTGAAACCGGCCACCTGACTTCCGCGAGGCTACGCATATACTTAGCATCTAGACTAGAACGAACATTTATGCTGCGCTGATAATTGGGTTATACCGCCCATACTTGATCGACAGAGCATCGTTGGTAGACACAGGCGACACTAAGTTTAATGAACAGCGGGTGAGGCTGTCAGCTAAAATGAGAAAGGACTCTTGTGTCTGCTACTTGAATTATCAGGTTTTGATGAAACTCAAGCTACAGCCTCATTATCTCTCATTAAAGGTAGATTTCGCGCTGTTAGCAATTCTGAACAAAAAAAATTTCAGAAAATTCATATCAAGGAAAGGAAAATTGTTCATATCAAATAAATTTATTCCTTCTTAATGAATACCATGCTTAATAAAGTCTATGCCAGCTTTCGCAAGATAACGGTCTACATAAGCATGAATTTTGATTTTTTTGCCTTTGACCAGAATAATCTAAACTTTTTATATGCCAGTTCAAACATTTCAAATCATCTACCAAGAAGCTTCTTGGGCACTAAAACTCTTTTATTTTTTTTTTTTTAAATTCCAACCACAACAAAAATAACAAATAACAATAACACTTTCCAAGTTCCAACTTAGAACGGATACATAAAATGTGCCCAAAATGCATTTCCATTTTCTAGTC
Organism: Tetanocera ferruginea; assembly: GCA_958299015.1. Lineage (NCBI taxonomy): Eukaryota > Metazoa > Arthropoda > Insecta > Diptera > Sciomyzidae > Tetanocera > Tetanocera ferruginea. Next base: position 37,616,331 of record OY282641.1, read on the forward strand.
TCACACACTTGATGCCTTTCACTCGTTGGTTGTTACTGAATACATTTTCTCTTTTTACCAACTACATTTAAGGCTACATTTAATCAATATTATCAAAATAGCTCCATTTATTGGGTCAGTAAGCGTTTAAGTGCCAAACTTTGCGCTACTTTCTATGAGAATGGTGTTGGTACGCTTCTGGCCAAAGAAAAAAATTCTATACATAGGCTTATTTATAGCCAAGCTTAGCCATGAAGGCAAACAGTTTCTAAGGATAAACACTGAAGAGAATATTTTTTTATGGCTTAAAATGGAACAGCCACAACTCGATATGTTAATAAGATTAGTTAATAAAACCATTGAATATGTTTTTGTGTATTATTTAAATACAATACAACTTATATGCATTAAAAATTATTTTTTATTGCATAAACATATGCTACAGATAAATTTGACAATATTTTTAAATTGTCTGTTTGTAGCTCTGCTGCTGAAGGACAATGCTGAAGGACAAGCACAATATTTTAATTCAATAATAAAATAAAATATTTTCGAATTAAATGCTGTAGTTATTTCAAAGATTTTCTCTATCTCTCTAAGAGTCTGTCAGACTGTAAAGACCAAAGCATATTTTGCTAAAATTGTATTTATAAGAGGCTCAAGCCTTGGGACGTACAATATGTTTCTTTGCGCCCATGTAAAATAATATTTTTATGAGCAAACAACAAATCATCTTTATTGCTTGAGAATTTTTCAAATAAAGCAATAGAAGAATGATAAAACTTCTTTCTATGGCATAAAATTATTAATGCATAAAGAAAAAAATAACTGAAAAATATAAAAATCTACTTTATATCTCAACAAAACCAAACACAATAGTAGAGCATAGAATTTTATGGATTTAAAGGATATTAAAGAAAATATAGAAAGATATTTTGTTCTTTGAAATCAAATGCTTGTCTACATTTGCTTTAAGTGCAAACGATTAAGATTTAAGATATTAAAATCAGAATAAAATATAAAAGATGCCATAGAGTGTTATCAATAGGAGAGAAAGGATTTTATTGCTATTAAGACTTTAATAGAATGTTTTTTTGTTGGAGTTTTTAAGCTTTTTATCTATGTATGGAATTATCGAGTTGAAGAAAAACTTATAAAAATTTTGTAAATAACATCATTGCTTGTCATTTATTTCTACCTGTGTTATTTCATATTCTGTTAATAGAGAAAATAAGCTTATTAGTTATCCATTTGGATAAGTCATAAAGCTAACCAAATAATGTCACTTTTTAACTTTCTGTAAGCAGAGCAGATAAATACCTCTCCACTCCAAAACAATATAAAAATTGTATAAATAAAAGTTGCTTTGAAATCACAGCGTATTTTCAATTATGCACTTCATTGGAATCAACAATTTTTTGTGTAAATTTTACCCATTTTAAATTGAGCTGGAGCTGAGATTTGGATAAATCCAGTCAGGTAATAGCAATTTTGAAGATTTTTTTTTCTTTTCTTTTACTTATAATTCATTTGCTGGCCTACAACTCTTAGAACTCAACAACTTTTATGCCAATTATTATGGTATTTTCTTTTTTTAGCTTTGGTTTTCAACGTAGATTAAATGTAGAAAAAAAAAACGTACTGAATCTGTTTTATTTTTGGGTTAAGCTTTTAATAGCGAACAACGAAGCATGTTTTCAAATTTACCACCATTTTTTTCTATTAACCGCTCGCGGTTGTATGCGTTTTGGTTGAAGGTTATTCATGATAGTGGACAAGAAATTTTTTTTTTTTTCAGTTTTAGCAAATTAAAGCAATGGTTAATGGGGGGAAAAAGGTAACAAGCAGTTAAAAAGATTTTCATGTTTAACGCCCTTCTTTTTTTATGATTTCGTTTTTAAATGCATTTTGTAGGGAAAGGTACAATTTGTTTTTAGTTTTGAGTGAGGGAAATCATTTTGCTTTAGGCGAAAATAGAAAAAAATAGAACATGTGCAAGTATAAAAGTGAAAAATCATATTGGCGTCTAGACAAAAACATTGTCAGTATTGAAAAATCTTTAGCTCTATATGTTCAAAAAAATAATTTCCTTATGACAATAAGGGTTCAATTTTAATTTGACAAAGTTTACTGGTTTAACTAAAATGAAGTTAGTAACTTTTTCCCAGCATTCGGTGAATATTAGACACAGAGAGGTTCTGGTTCTGGTAATTAAGAAGCACTGTAATAGCAATGATGTTTGATGTAGAGTAGTTAAGGAAAATGACGATAGTCTTCAAGTAAAGATTTCCAAGGCATAATTTCAGAACAGGTTCTAGTCCAGAATGAACAGGTTTTAAAAAGCATAGTAAGTACAAAGATTTCAAATTCATTATTTTTGAACAGGTTCTGGTCCAGGTACAAGGATTTCCAATGCGTTATTTTTGAACAGGTTCTGGTTCAGGTCGAACATGTTAAAAAGCATAGCAATAACAACTACAGTTTGAGCGATATAGGAGCAGGACGAAGCAGGACGCTTGCCTTTTATATATTAAGATTTATTCATTCCTCATAAGACTTTCCTCATGTCCATAATGCATCCACAGGTATATTGTACGCTGATGATTCTCTTGCATATGGTCATGGCTTTACTCCTAATGAGGCTCTTGCTTCGGTTCGATCCCATTTGCAAAAACTCATAGCTTTTATAAAGATCAAGGAATTAATATTAATACAAACAAATCGGAAACTATTTGTATCAGAAATTCTTCAGGCAAATGCCACAGAAACACTGTCCCCCAGAGCAAAAATTCAAAATTATCTCTTAGTGCTTCGGACATTCCTTTCGGCCAAAATGTTATAAAATAAAAGAGTTTCTTTCAACAATCTCCTAAGATTTAATAATCATGCTAACTTGATTTTAAACAAAGCTAGAAAAACTTTGAGCATGTTCTCTAATTTACTAAGAAATAAATATTTTCCTATAAAATTAAATTACTTATTTATAAAATAAATAAACGTTGCGTTTTAATGTATGGTTTTCCGATTTAGTTCACTTGAAAAATTTAAACATAAAGTATAGAAATTTTGTATAGATCGGAATTTTGAATTCTTAACCAAACTTTTTTCTTATTTTTATACCCTAAACCTAAAAGGTCAGGGTATATTAACTTTGTGCAAACGTTTGTAATGCATAGAAATGAGCGAGTTCGGTATAGAAAATAATATATATATTCTTGATCAGAGTCACCACGTGAATCGATTAAGCTCTGTCCTTCCGTCCGTCCGTCAGTGTGTTGTCCTTTAACACATGATAAGAAGGAGTTGAGATAATTGCATAAAACTGAACACATATGCACAAGAACGCAAGGATTTGCTCTATTAAATATTTTTGGAATCCGCCAACGGACCTACTATATAAAGCAAAATTTAAAAACTGCATAAATAAGCTAATAGTTATCCTAAAACAATAAAATTTGGTACGTATGTAGTTTATATCAAAACCAAAATATCTTCGAAAAATGTATGTCATCTGCCCAAGGACACGCTCATCTCCCATGCAACCCATACATTGAAATCACAATAAATAAGCTTACGTTCAACCTATAGAAATAAAATTTGGTAGGTATTTTTTTTATAATAAACCGAAAAGGTTTTTGTCAAAATGGACGTCATCCGCTCACAGACACGCCTAGTTCCCAAATTGAACTACGCACAAATTGAAAGCTGCATAAGTAAGCTTATGTTTATCTTACAAAGATAAAATTTGGTACGTATGTATTTTTTAACAAAACAAAGATGATTTAGAAAAATGGGCGTCATCCATTTACGGACAAAAAATTGAAAACTTTATAAATAAGCCTATGTTTAACGTACAGAGATAAAATTTTGTATGTATACATTAGAGTGTACCCTCCCTGCAAACATTTGGAAGACGATTGGAAGATTAGATCATTTGGCGACGCGCTAGCGAATCGTCTAAGGGTTCTTTGGAAGATTGATCGCTTTTCGATCGCCGAAGCGATGAATACGCGATTCTCAAAAAATTTAAAAATCTTCCTTCGCTCATTCCGGCGATCGTTGGAAGATGGATCGCTTTTCGATCGCCCAAGCGATGAATGCGCGATTGACAAAAAATGTTCAAAATCTTCCTTCGCTCATTTCGGCGATCGTTGGAAGATGGATCGCTTTTCGATCGCCCAAGCGATGAATGCGCGATTCAAAAAAATTTTAAAATCTTCCTTCGCTCATTCCGGCGATCGTTGGAAGATTGCTTTTTAAAAAGCTTTTCAAAATCTATCATTGTTGTATGAATCAGGCTCTGAAAAATCGTTTAATTTAATCAAAAAATTTAACTTTTAAAAAATTTCATGAAACTGGGATAAAACAACGTCTGAATAGCCCGCTAGTTCAAACATGCGACAAACAAAAACCCCTTCTGCCATTCGTTGGCGAATCGCTTAAGACTCCTTTCAGCGAATCGTTCGCGACTCTTCCTGGCGAATCGCCTAAGACTCTTCTCGGCTATTCGTTGGCGAATCTTTCCGGCGAATCGCTTATATTTCCTCTCGGCGAATCGTTTGCGACTCTTTCTAGCGAATCGCCTAAGCCTCATCTCGGCGATTCGTCGGCGAATCTTGTGGAGGAATCGCTTAAGACTCCTCTTGGCGATTCGTCGGCGAATCTTCCTGTCGAATCGCTTTTATGGCCTCAGCTGCTTATATTCGGCGATTCCCGGAAGACTCTCAGAAGCAGTTCCATGAAGTTGCTTACAAGTTAAATTTTTTGATTTTTTTAAACGATTTTTCAGAGCCTGCTCCATATTACATTGATAGATTTAGAAAGTTTTTTTAAAAGCCATCTTCCAACGATCGCCAGAATGAGCGAAGGAAGATTTTGAACATTTCTTGATCGAAAAGCGATCCATCTTCCAACGATCACCGGAATGAGCGAAGGAAGATTTTGAACATTTTTTTACAATCGCGCATTCATCGTTTAGGCGATCAAAAACCGATCCATCTTCCAGCGATCGCCGGAATGAGCGAAGGAAGATTTTGAAAATTTTCGAGAATCGCGCATTCATCGCTTCGGCGATCGAAAAGCGATCCATCTTCCAAAGATCCCTTAGGCGAATCGCTAGCGCGTCTCCAAATGACCTAATCTTCTAATTGTCTTCCAAATGTTTGCAGGGTATCGACTTGTAAAAATACTTTCATACAAAAAATAAAAACATCAAATATTAAATAACAAGTAGGTTCACGTTGAAAAAAACTGTTTTATCTCGTCAGAGCATAAGTCAACAGGGATGAAAATTTGCAGTTCTGTGTTTTTATATGAAAGGAATTGATTGATAAGCTTGATTTTCTTTTTAAATCAACCATTAATGGGTCTCCAGTACAAAATTTGATAAAAATGCACAAAAATACATTTCGGGGGACGCCAAAATTGGTTCAAATAAAAAAAAAGGACACCAATCGAAAGGATTTTACATGTACTATTTAATTTTGGTACCGGAATTGGGGTCAGATTTTTGATACACTCTAGTATATATTTTATACCAAATAAACTTGGTATGTATATTTTTAATCAAAATTGAAATGCATATAAAATATGGGCTTCATCCACCTTCGGATACGCCCTTTCAATAATATTATATTATTATTTTTAAAAAGCAGGCTTAGGGTATTTTTTAGTCGGACTAAACCGACTTTAAACTTTCTTTAATTGTTTCGTTTAAAATAATGCTAACGTCATTCCTTTATGTAAATATTTACTTTTTCACTTGGAAAAATATATCAAAAAATTACCTTTTTTAGAAAATGATGACATTAATTTTCTTGTTGATTCGCAAAAAGATTAAAATTGGTCAAATATAAGTTTTTGCTTAAATTTCGAGTTATGTCATTTTCTTTACCTTTGCATGCTTCATTGTATTTGTAATAGAATTATTTTTGCTGTTGTATGTTTTCTTTCTTTGTCACTTCTACTTACAATAACTAACTATAACTTAATAACAACTTTTTATAAAATTTCATAACTTTTTAAAATTTCTACGAAATGAAAAATGTAAGAATGCAGATAGAAAAACAGTAAAATTCTTTAAAATTTAATAAAATAAATCTTGATTTACTCTTACCGTTCCAAAGCTAAAGGCTAGACTAGATTACTCTCAGTTTGTATCACTAACAGTGCTCAAACAATTCCCTTATTTTCAGTATACATATATTATATTCTTTATCATTTGAAAATTTATTGAAATAATTTATATATTTATTGCTTTTATTGTAAAATTTAGCTCTTTACAGTTCACTTGCGATTTAAAAGCATTTAAAAATATTTAAGTGTCCAACACCGCACTGCTTGTAAGAGACACTTTTGCTTAATAGCGCCCATAAATAACATTTGGGTATATTTTGCCTTTTTTTCAAACTCTACGCTTTTTCTCATAATATCATTGTAACGTCTTTGCCATACAATCTTAACATTATTTTTTTTTTTTTCTAGAGTTTTATGGAAATCCTCTAAACCTTTTTTCTAATTTATCTATAGCACCAAACAAAATTAAGTACTATCTTGACTGTGTGTATGCAAATGATGAAGATGATATTAAATGCTTCTTTAAAAGTTTTCTCCAAGCAAAGATATTAAGTGGGCGCTTGTCAGAAGATGAGCTCGCGCCTTTTGTATAGAGATAATAAACTAAAATAACTCTTTTCTCTTACAGAGTATCTGCAAACACTTGAGCTGTTGTGCTCGATTAATTTATTTAAAGTATCTTGGACAAAGAAATTTATGTTGGGATAACATTGAGATAAAGAAAACGGAGAAAAAAAACAACAAAAAACCAAACCAAACTAACTGTTTAAAAGCCTTGAGGCTAGTTAAAGAACAAAGAATCTTGAAAGTGAGAAGTGGTTGTGCTGATGGCTAAATTCTCAGTGTGGGTTTGGATTGAAACTTATTTAATAAGATCTTAAAAATAACCACTGGCCATTAATTTTGCAAAAACTTTTGCAAAAATAGAACAAAAAAACAAGCGCTTGATCCTGTGGTAAATCACAAAATGTCTAAAATATGCAAAGCCAACCAAAAAAAATCTTCCTTAAGAGCATTACAAATATTTATTTAACATTAGCCAGCCATAAGAAAGCGTCCCTTGGACACCAAAAAGATTGTCAGGGCCAACAAATGAAAAATAGTCATAAATACCTAGTAAATCAAAATTAACATCTCCGACTCTGGCATTAAAGATAAAAGAAAATTTATATCTTGAAAAAAGTAGCCACTTTAAATTCACTTAATATAAACACTGCCGTTATTTAAAACAATACAAATTAATCTATTGAACTTTACATTTTAATATATCTAATTTTTTTTGTTTAGTATTATATGTCCTTCGCCCATTACCTCGCAGACAATTCATATAAAATTACTTGTACGCTACAAAGGAAATTGAAAATTTATTCCAAGAAATCATCAAGTATGAAGATAGCAATAATAAAAAACAGAAAAACAAAACAACAGCTTAATAAAGCAAAGAATAGCTATAAAACAAAACTTCCTTTCACTTAAACACCTGAAGAAAATAACTTTGGAAAATAACGGAAAAGGAAAACTACGGAAATCAATAAGTTGTTGCTGTCAACAAAAAACAAAAAAAAACAAAAATTAACAACACAAAGCTACTACATTCAATGTTCGCCAAACCGGTTTTTTTACAAAAAAACAACCTCAGAGCTGGAGAGAAAACGCTCAACAACATCCTGTTTTTTTTTGTGTTGTTGCAAATAAAGTAAACAAAAATAACAACGGTATATAAACTGCTAGAATTTTGAAAACCTACATCCTTTTCCGTGAAAGGATGCTTGCAGAGCAACTGTACTTCTTGCTTTAAGACATAAGAGCTAGAGAATTATACAACATTCTTATTTCTAGCTACAGTTAAAGAATAAGAAAAATAGTACATCACAACTCATTTGTTTATTTGACAAATTTGGTGTTGGCAAATAATGTTGAAAATTTAAATGAAAAGAAGTTTATTCTCTACAGTTAAAAAAAAAGTCTGACAACCAAGTCATACCATAAGAAATCGATCAAATTTCATTTAAAGTACATAAATAATTTTTGATTGTTATGAAAATTCAATGATAATTTTAAAAGGATTTAACACGAAAAACCGTTGAGATTTATTTTTTAAAAGATAAACTTTCGTTTGACACCGATCTGTACAAGTTTCTACTACATATAGTAAGACGAGAATGATTATTGACTTATAGAGAATGAGTTTTGTTCGTGGAGAGAGTTCGTGGCTTTGCTTCTCAACTACTTACTTACTGAGACAAAAGTAACACATGTTGACAAGAGTCATCGTTTGGCTCAAGTATTCGATATTTCGTTATTTTCGAAAAGACATTTTTTTAAACACCGCAATTCCATTTTAAACAAACCGGTTTACGGAACTATCAACTCCTATTTGGATAAAATTTTGCATGAAACATCACTGACGGATAAGTAGAAAAAAAATTTCGAGTGATTTTAGGCGGAGTTACAGGGAAGGGATGTCAGTGGAAAGAATACATCGATGTTTTTCTATGATTCTATGCATCTAAATGTACATCGATATCTTTCGATGCATTGGAGGGCATACATCGACGCATCGATTTGCAGACGATTTGCAAATTTTTAAGATTTTATTAAACAAAAAATTTAACATAATATCAAATTAATTACTATACCTGAGTTATATATGCTCCTAATGGACTATCGAATTAGGTCAAAAACGTTTTCGTTAAACCACAAAAATCATTATAATTTAAATTTGTAAGTCCTGTAAAACTCTCCCTAAATTTGGGTTTTTGTAAATCTATCTATAAATCTATATTTTAAGAATCTATCCTCAATTTGTCTTACAGTGAGTGTTATAATAAGAAAACCTGTGAATACTCCCTTTATTTTTTTGCACAGTTAAAAAACATAAATGGCGGTTCGCTGTGCTAGAGATGTCAGTTTTCGATACTTAAAACACGTCGATGCATCGGCTATTCAAACAACGAGTGCAAATTTTTCGATGCATCAAAGCAAAACATCGATATTTTCGATGCATCGATGTTTTTCCGACACGCCTAATACTGGGTTCACAAGATCGACAAAAATCGGTAAAATCGTCGAAAGAGGTTTTTTCAAAAATTCATAACTCAAACAGTTATTGACCGAATTTTAAGTTTAGACTACCATTTTAAAGGTAATTAAACGGAATTTTATTTAAAATTTGATTTGAAAAGTTTTTGGAGATAAGGAGTTCAAACCCTGGGGTAAGATAATTGATTTCAAATAAGAATTTGAAAACGCCACCTACAAACCCAAAAATAATTTTTTCTCAATGGTGGTAAAATTACCACTTCAACAATACCATTTCACCCAATAAAATTTGGGTGGGCACTCAAAAGGTTCATGAACTTTGATTATTTTAACAAAGTATAAGAAAAAAATTATTGACGTAGAATTACGTCTTACAGCGCGGTTTGTATGGGGTCGTTTTAACAAGTTTTGCTAATACTTTGGGGTATACCTACAGCCTTTAATACTCTTCGTTTAAAAATAATATATATATAAATGTTATATATATCCAGCGCTAAATTAATATTTAATATTGGATTTTGACACTATTATATTAAAGTCACAAAATAGTAAAATATAAGAAGAAAAATGCATGTTTTTATATAAGAAAATCAATCATCAGCTGCTAATGATGTGCCTGCTGCTTTCATTGTTTTTGTTTCGTTGTTTTTGGTTGTATATTTTTTGTTTTATACGAACTGATTCGCAGGCTTCTTCATTGGGTTCTTGTATGTTCTACTTATTTATTAGGTTCTTGTACGTACTACTTAGAAATAAGTGCTCTATTTTCACACAAGATGTCAATTACAACCTTTATTCAAATCAGTCAATGAACTCAAACTGTCAAACTTAACGACATGAGTCTGTGATCCGGTTAGATTTAGCTTTTATGAAAAAAACGAGGGGATCATATTTCGTTGTGCCCAATAGATTACGTACAATTTTAATATTTGTTTATAATGCAAATTAATTTGGATCCCACATCCCACTAGCACTAGCGAGTGTAGCTTGCAAACTAAATATCGAACAGAGACGAGATTGTAAATGTGGACTAATGGAAAGGACATGTGCTCAGCGTGAAATATAGTTACCATACGATTTTTTTAAAAATTGGGGTGTTAATGTTATTTTGAAATTAGTAGTTAAACTGACTGTAACTCGCAAACTATATATCGGGCAGAGACGAAAGTGGCACCGATGGAAAGTGCATTTGTTCGCCTTCTTTTCAACTAAGTAAGCCTTCTTTTCTTAACGAAATGATCGAAAAAATTTGATATTTGCTTGTTTCTTTTTGCTTGCTCATTTAATCATGCTTACTTTTAACTTTTTCTTTAATTTGGTCTCGAAGAAGTCCATCACTTGAGTATTATTAATTTATTTGTTAATTTTCGAAACATCAATAAAAAATACGTACAAAATGGACAAAACAATCTGACCAAAGATACAAAGTAGAAAAGGTTAAACTTAAAAGGAATTCTACATCTACACTTACGATACTATCGAAACTGTTTCTTTTTTTTTATTTATTCAAATTAAATGTTTTAATTGTTTGTTTATAATATAACGATATATAATCGTTTTTGTTATAAAAAATCGTTACTAATGGCTTATTAATAACAAAGTATAGTGGACAAATTGAGTAGTTAATATAAAAACATAGAAAATTTTAATTAATTGTATACTCAGTTTTATCCTCCTGCGTAAGAAAAAAAAACAAAGCAAATAAAGTTAGCCATACAAATTAAATACTTCAGACTGCTTTGAAAATAAGTATCGGCACTACCTGTCGCTTTTGTTGTCAACAAAAATGAAGCTATGGAATTATCGTATTGATATTTGTCGACGTTATATTTACGGCGCGAGCGTGTTCTGATTCTTTTTTTTCAACCTGAAAATCAAAATGGTACGTACATGTCTTAATCCGTGTGGCAAGAAGATCCATATAAGAAATTCAAATATTTTGCGAAAAGTGAATGAAACAATAATTGCTTCAACAAAAAAAATGACAATTCGATTGTTCAATAGTGACCAAATTTATGACACGTGCAGAAAAAAACTCCCTACCAGAATTCAGGGATTTCAGAAGAAAACCGCCGAGAAGGATGTTGTAAGGATGGATGTTGATTCGAGCGACAGTGAATGCACAGGGAGATGAGCAGTATATATTAGATTTATCAACGGAATTTGTCAACCAACCAACATTGGTTCGTGAATGAATTCAATATAATTCTCCCATATATCGGAGTCGAAATAATTGATTCCGACAAGCTAACTAAATCTCGTTCATACTCAAAGCATAAATTTGAATCGATTTACAATTTAACAAGTTTATTGTTAAAAATTTTCGATATTCCTAAAAATGATGTTAATTTAGCAAAGACGTGGGAAAGAGAGATGTTATCTCAAATAAGAGATTAACTCTCACAAACGACTGATAAAAAATCTAAAGTGCTCTTTCTTTCAATGGCTCACAAGTCATGGTCAGCGAATAAAATGGACTGTGAGTTTGATGTATCAATACCTTTAGTACGACTTACTAAAAGGGTAGTAGAGGAAAGCGGCATATTATGTGGCACGAAGAAACGCGTAGCAACGAACTTCCCTGATAGTGATCAGGGTTGCCACATCCACAAATTTTCTTTTACCAAAATACTCAGACAAATTTCACATTTAAGAAAAAAATTTCACATCAAAAGCAAAAATTCTAATATTTTTAGTTATTTAGTTAGCATTCTTTTTCTGAAAAGCTTTTTATTTTTGTTGTAATTATATTGATGAAAACAGCAAGCTTTACAACTCATTATGAAATCTACGTAGTTTTTGAAAGCACGCTTATTGACTTCTATAACTGCAAAAAGACGAACTTGTTATTATTTTATAGAAGCTTCTTGGTCTTTTATTAAACTTCGCAAACAAATTCCGCAGGATTAGTGCATGCTTGCTTATACAAGCTTCATAACTGCATAAAACTGTTCAACATTTAATGATATTAATAAGCTTTATCGAAACTCCAAAATTTGCTATCGCATAATGCTTGTGGTCTTACCCAAACATTGTGCATTTTTTCAATATTTTTCTGTACTTTTAACTTTTTAATTTATTTGAATTTCGATGACGTTGTTTTCTTGGTCCGAGATGTTTTAACTTCTTTTCATATAATTTCGTAGGCTTTAAAGATCATTCAAAATTTAAAGTAATTTCGATAATGCTTATTTTAAAGATTTCTATAAATCTTTTTCAAACTAGGAGGCAGCAATTTTGTTTGTTCTCTTTACCGAAGCTCTTTCGAAATTAAAACTTCCCAAGCTTACGTAAACAAACATTTTTTAACTTATTAGAAACTTTGAATTAGGCCTTTATAAAACTTCTTAAATACTTCACAACAGCTATTATATCAACTTTATCTTCGTTATCAAGTAAGCTTATAGTTGCAAGCTCAATACAAGCTCAAACCAAGTTTCAACTGTCGAACATTCAAATTTCCTAGCTTTATCGAAGTCCATGTGTTAGTTGGGATATACCAAAGATATGACTTTTGGCAGTTTTCGGTACTACCACGTTTTTATATTTTAAATACTCTTTTTCTGAATCTTGTTTTCCTGCAGGACTTGTAACCGTGACCTTTTAACCGTAGAGCTTATTTATAGATTATGAATTTTATTAAATTATTAAGTATTACAATGGTACAAATTTCAACCAATTTCCTTTCCCTTACATGAAATTGTTGTAACTTGCTTAGGAATTTGAAAAACAAATATAAAGTTGAATTTTCGATAACATTTTATGGGCTAATGATTATGCCGCATTATGATGAAAGCTAAATTATGATTAAACAACGTTGACAGTTTCAATTAGAATCGAAACGTATAACTTTTCTCGATAACATACAAAATTTAAATACGATATGTTGGTAAAATAAAAAAAATTTCTAACTAAATAATTTAATTCGGCATTGCTTAGTAATGATGTGGTTTTGGTTTTTTATTGCAGCCTTATTTTTCTTAGCCAAAGTTTGTTTAGTAGTAAACAAGTTGATAACATTCAAAAAGGCCAATAATTTTAAAACACTTTTGAAAGTAAAACCAAACAATTCCTCCTTTTAGTTTCTGGAAAATTTCATAAAAAAATTTTAAGTTTTCACTGCAAAAGTTTACCAAAATGAAACTTAATTTCACGTTTTCACATCGAAAATAAAATTTACCAGTTTTGGTAAATTTTTCACATTCTGGCAACGCTGATAGTGATACAAAAGTCACCGTTCAAGCATTTTACCGACGTGATGACAGCAGTCAGCTATGCGGTAATAAGAGAGTCTGTATGCACAGATAAAACTGAAGAAAAAATTGCAAAACAGCGCCGCCTTGTGCTTATGAATTTATCGGAGGCATACGCTTTATTCAAGAAGGAAAACATCTCTCGCAAGATCGGGTTTTCGTCATTCGCTTCATTACGACAAACAGAGTGCATATTGGCTTTCGACAAAATGGAAACTCACTCAGTGTGTGTCTGCTGGTACCATCAAAACGTTACACTAATTTACCAGCCCTAAAAGAGAATGTTCGCGATCTATTTTTGAAGATGATGTGCGCCTTGCCGAACGACAATTGCTATCTAAATTTGTGCGGAAAGTATCCCGGTGAAGCACTTATAGAGACATTTCTAGCTGAAATATATGAAGCTAACGAATTGGAGAACATTTCTTTCAAACAATGCATGAATATCGTTATCTACGGTATGTATAAATAATGTTATAAATAACTTGACTGAATATATTATGACATTTTTAAATGTAGTATCATTATTCTATTGAAATAGGTCGATACTCCTTAGAGAACGTCGAGAGAACCACTGAAGATTTTATATCGTAATTTTCTACACAACTCTTCGACTAGATCCAGCACGATTATATTGCCAGGCAACAGTCAGCATTTCTCACTTACGCATTAGGGCAGCTCCAAAGAAATTAATTTGTTGTCATTGCTGACTTCGCCAAAAACTTTTCGATCATTGTGCAGGACGCCACGCAAGGCTGGCACTGGGCAAATGCTGAATATACGATATATCCATTCGCGATATCTTTCAGAAGAGAAAATGGTGAAATATAGATGCCAAATTTGCTCAAAATCGCAGAAAGCTTGAAGCGCAATATTGTGTCTGTTCACAATTCCAACTAATTCTTATCAAATATTTGAAGGAACGGTTTTGAATAATTAAAGAAATTAATTTTCTTCTGATGGCGTAGCATCCGAATGGCCCATGTGATGGCATAGGCGGCGCATTCAAGCGTAATGCTGCCAGAACGAGTCTGCATCGCCCTTACGTCAATCAAATTAAAGGCGCGTAGAAACTGTATGAATGGGCAATAATCAAAGAATCCGAAATTGTGCTCCGATATTGCACAGATGGCGAATATAGAAAAATGGAATCGCAATTGAAGAACACGTTTAACAATATACAACCTATCAACGAAACACAGAAATTCTATAGCTTCATTCCTGTTGACGACAAACGCGTTAGGCCGAGCCGATACTCATTTTCGAAGCAATCTAAAGTATTTAATTTTTAAGGCTAACTTTATTTACATTGGACATTTTTTTTTCTTATATGGGAGGATATAACTGAGCATTTAATTAATTAAACTTTTCCGTTTTCAAATTAACTACTTAATTCATTAAAATGTACTTTCTTATAAATATATCTTTATGATTTATTATAGAACGTGAATATAAAGTTTTTTTATAACGTGATTATAAAGAAACAATTAAAACCGAAATTAAAACATGTTTTTTTTTATTTGTTAAAATAACCATAGTTAATAAACCCAAATTTTAGTATTGTTGAAGAAGTGATTCTGCCTCTTTTTAGTATTTTTTTCTTTAAGAAATAAATTTTGATTTTTAGGTGGCGTCTTTCAAACCCTTTATTCGAAATCAATTATCTTAATTCAATTTCGTTTAACATTTTAACTGCCACCATACAAAAAAATATCGGGTCCTCCGGGAGATTTTTTTTACAGATCTAGTGTATTTTGGTATCAGAAAATCCGAACAAGATATTTTTCCTGAATGCAAGAATCAATAATTAATATATATTACTAGTTACTTTCATACAATCTTTTTATTTAATTTATACTCATGGGTTTAAGATGTTATTCGTTTATGTTATTTTTCTGTATTTGGCGTATTTATAGATAAATTTCTGCAGGACTTTTTAAATCCTTGAAAAACTTCTGAACAATTTCAATAACGTCTAAGCTGCTCGCTATCTGTGCAAAAGTTGAAAATGATAAATGACTACCATATTGCTTGAGCGCACATGCACATGCACACACACAGAAACACACACACATATTCGCTCATATACATATAAAACACGCACACATGCAACCAACAAAACTGTTATTTTGCACAGAATGAATGATAAAGCTTTCACATTGGTGCTTGGTACGCAGTTTATGTGTTTTTTATTTTTTGTCTTTCTTCTAACAACTTCCGGCTGACTGCCACATACATTAAAAAGTGCTGTTAACACTTCCTGTTCTTTTCCCTGTTATTTTGTTCAGTTTTATTGTACATTTTGAAGAATTATTATTTTATAGATTTTAGAACATATTTTGGCATTTTAAAAAATTCAATTGACACACAATTCATGCTCTATTAAGTTCTTTTCTTCCTGCCAAGCGCTTCGAACGTTAACAAAATTTAAAGTTTTCACTTATTTCGATTAAGGTACAGATTTTATTTTAAAAGTTCTGCGCATTTATTTATCATAGAGCAGGAAGTTCAAAAGCAACAAAATTATTTTGCTCTGTCGTGTAAAAAGAAATGACTTTTTGTCACACATTTTCGTAAGTGAACTGGACTTTAGCCAAATATACAACACCATAATCAATGCTATTGTAGCAATAGTATTGATAATATTCGAAAAATAGAGAAAACGTAAAATTAGGCACCTTTAAAGATACTAATAGTAAAATTGCCAGGTTTTAAATGCTTGGAAATTATAATAATTCAACTCGACTCTTAATATTTTCCAAAAACATGTATGACACAAGAACCAAAATGTATGCATTTTTAAAGCAAATGTCATAAGTTAAGTTAATAATATATTTTTATTAAAGGAATGTTTAATTTTAAATCAAAAAATTATTCAAATGGTAACATTGTTTTCCTCTACTTCTAGGTTACAACGTGTTTCTATCAACAAAACTGGTATCTACCGGCTATTTTTTGGAACTCAGAATCCAATGGAAATTTGCAAACACGCAAACAGTTTTTAAAAGTTAAAAACTACAACACCATAGAATAAATACTTTTGATAAAATAACACCTGTAAGACTGGAAAAGACTGTGTTAACCAAAAAACCAGTATCGATGAGGTATTGATCCTTTTGGGGAATTATATGATCTCGTAGAAAAACATCAGTCTAATTTATGTTAAATGGTGCTTCTAATCAGGAAGAAGAATAAGGAAGAATAAAACTTTATAACAATATCATATAGAAATCAGACGGATGTTGACATTGAAAAACCTAATTTAAACTAAATAATTTTCAACCTAAATTATCTTCTCAAAAAACTCATCAGAGTAGAAGGAGACGCCTTTACAAACTTATTCAGTGCACACAAAAACTAAATATATGACAACAAAGCAGCTAAAGTTTGTAAAAATAACGCGACGACTTAAAACGAACAAAAAAAAAATAGTTCATAAAATATATATTTGCATTAAATGAATATAACTTAATTCTTGAAATAAGAAATATGAAAAATAATAAGAAATAAATAAAAATAACAACAAATAAATACAAATCTAATTCAGACTTTATATTTTGTCATGTGGTTTTCAAAATTTATTTAAAAAAAAAGTAAGTATTAAATACAGGTAATTATTTACGTGTAGGTCAACCAACTGTCATTTCACTGTGGGACATTTGAAATCACTGCAAAAATTCCAATGGTTTCTAATAGCCATTGGCTCATGGAACATATGCACATATCTTCCACAGCATATTTCTAGGTTAGCTCAAATAACCGATTTTTTTAAGGTTACATTTTATGCTATGAGACCGAAGTTTATTTCCTTTAAATCTTAAACAAAGAAACATTTTTATTTAGGCCCATAAGTTAAGTTCTTACCTTTAGTAAAATAAAATTTTAGAAACAATATTATCCCCTTCATTATCACACAAGAGAGATCAAAAACCCTCATAAATTAAACAAAGTTGTCTGTATCGGAAACTCTGGGCGATATCATTTAAATAATATTTATAATTTAAATAATAATTCAAAAAAAAATTATCATAATCTTTCTATAACTTCACAAAACACTGAAATCCAAAAAACCTGCCCTTTGATCAAAACTCGACAAGATATGATAAGATAATATAAGATAAGATAAGATAAGATAAGATAAGATAAGATAAGAAAAGATAAGATAAGATAAGATAAGAAGAGATAAGATAAGATAAGATAAGATAAGATAAGATAAGATAAGATAAGATAAGATAAGATAAGATAAGATAAGATAAGATAAGATAAGATAAGATAAGATAAGATAAGATAAGATAAGATAAGATAAGATAAGATAAGATAAGATAAGAAAGATAAGATTAGATAAGATAAGATAAGATAAGATAAGATAAGATAAGATAAGATAAGATAAGATAAGATAAGATAAGATAAGATAAGATAAGATTAGATTAGATTAGATTAGATTAGATTAGATTAGATTATATTAGATTATATTAGATTATATAAGATAAGATAAGATAAAATAAGATAAGGTAATATAAGATAAGATAAGATAAGATAAGATAAGATAAGATAAGATAAGATAAGATAAGATAAGATAAGATAAGATAAGATAAGATAAGATAAGATTAGATAAGATAAGATAAGATAAGATTAGATTAGGTTAGATTATATTAGATTAGATAAGATAAGATAAGATGAGATGATATGAGATAAGATAAGATAAGATAAGATAAGATAAGATAAGATAAAATGAGATGAGATACGCGTAGGGGAGTAAATAACTCAGTGATTAACACGTGACGTAACATACCGTGTTCATCGATTTACCGTCTAAACGAGAAACTTATTTTAATGACTGAAATAGTGAATGCAGATATCTCCAAAATAAGATTAAATAATCTCTTAAAGTTGCAATAGAATAGTTGTATTGAAGTGTTATTTTGCATAAAAATATTGGTTCTTATTTTGAGATAAGTAAAAATCTCTATTGAAAACCATACTATTCCTATCGAATAAGTGATACAACGTTATTTTTCCTTCTCTTTTTACAACTTTTTAAGCTATTTACATAATTAAGGATATGGATGCCGAACAAAAGTTGGCGAGCTCTGGCTATATTCAGTTTATATGCGGAGAATTAGAAAAAGTCTTGTAAGAACACTTATCATGGTACTGATTAATTAATTCCAATGGAAACAAGTTCTTTTGAGAGTTTAACGTAGTGGCCAGATCTGACCCGCCATTTAGTATGTGCTTCCACTTAACAAACCTTTGTTGATTCTTATAAGGAAAACTTCCTTTAGGGTTCATTAGCATTTAAGTTAAGTTAAGCATTTAGGATGGAGCATTGCATTAATTTCATTATTGACAATTGTTATATCGAAGTAGTGGGAGCGGGAGGTTATAGGAGTGGTAGAATATGAATATGTTTCCTGGTGAAGAACCTTTTAGGAAATGTTGTATTTTTCAATCTCTATCGCATTAAAACCGGTGAAAATATGGAAAAAATAGAAAAGGTCGGTAAGAGTTTTAATTTTATAAATAGAATTTTATTGCCTTACTTAAAGCTCAAGGTTTATTTATAAGAGATCTTAAATCTAAGTAGCTAACTACGAAGTAGCTTTAATATTAAAAGAATAAAGAAAAAATCAGGAAATAAGATGACATTTTAGTTGGCGTGAAGAGCCATCTTAAACAAAAAACAAATTGTCCATTTCAGCGCCCTTGAAAAGATCTTTATTGAGCTTCTTACGATCAGTTGTATTGTGTGTGTTTTTAAATATTTTCACATAATTGACCGAGAACTGGAAGTGTTTTATACCGACTGCAGCCGAGAGAATATAACCGAATACGGTGTTGTGTACCCCAGGGAGACCACCAATGCTCGGTATTAACCCTGGCAGGAGAATATTGGAATATAAATCCCAGTCATGATGTGACAACCAAATTTGCTGCATATGTATTTTAGGTAATAAAATATTTATGAAAGAACTACCCGTTTTCTACCTAGAGCAAAAAAATAAAAATTTAAAAATATCTACTTGAAGAAGGCATCTGACGCCAACGATATCAAAGAACACGATGAAGAATTCTTAGAATGTAGCTATAACTAAAAGACCTGGCTGTTTTTTAGGACACCCAAAATTTTATAGTGCTGAAACAATTTCGATGTAAGCTTTCATTCTAGGGGGTGTCTTTTCATATTAATTTTTTTCCCCCATATAAAACTCTAGAGAAATAGTTTTTAGAATATAACTAGGCCATGACCTATAGAGGTTCACAAAAGGTCCTCAAAGGCTGACACTGTTGTTTTTATAAATTTTTCTTATATTCTTTTAGAACCATTTCATAATTAGTTCATGGATTTGTAGAACACGCGAATTTTACCTTATTTTTGGAGTTCCTTAAATTCAGTTTTCAACAGGCTTTGTATTGCTATCCCTTTGGTGCTTAAAGCGGTGTCAAGAGAATAATTCATTGACACAGTGAGACTATCATCTAAGTTGTCCGAAGATTTTTGCACGTGAACGTTTAAAACTGTAACGGCGGTGCAAAATTTACTAACGAAATCTGCTAGTTCAGCACAACGAATACCTGCCAAAAACAACAAAACATCACCTCAAATTAGACACCCACAGCTAACGCATTAAAAAAATAGCCTGCATAGTATACAACAACAAAAACAACACAGCAAGTTAAACACACACAGCCAACACATAACAAAACAGCCAGCATAGTGTGCAACAACAATAACATCACAACCAGTTAGACACACAACCAACGCATGACAAAGCAGCCATCACGTATAAATAAATTTTTGTATAGCATGCACATAATTCGCATTACGTTCTGTGTATAGATCAGAGGTGCACATAAGAGCTTCGGGGAGCCCTCGGCTTTCACAGACAAGTCGTGTGAGCGAAGCTGCCGAACTTCTTCGACGATAGCATTGAATCAGTTTGCGTTTTATCTTCACGGAGTAAGCATCTTATGCGCAAATTATTATGTTGAATTTTTGTCTTGTACACACATACTTAGATAAAAATGTTGCGTTTGTGTGGAAGCTCTGCCAACGCTGTGCACCACTGGTATAGATTATTAAAGACTAGCCAATTGTGTCGGTAGTGACCACGGCTCGAAGGCGTAGTGTCTTGTCCGTCTTTTGCTTGGCAACGAGTAAACTAACTTTTTTAAGCAAAACACCGAGAGGCGGGTTGCTTGATACATACATTGTAGTTAGATTTCATATTTTGTTTGGCTTGGACTTCACCGCTGCCTTGGTCAGTCGGATATCCTCCCGAATACTTTGTAGTTGTGATTGTCGCACTCGGTCGGACTTCACCGTCGGCTATGGTCGATCGGATATTCCTCCAAATACTAAGCTTGTCATATTTGCATCGGCTTCGGTCGGTTATCTTACCGAACACTTAGTTGGTCGTATTCACTACCCATTAGGGATTATGTAAATTAAGCCTATGATATATTTATAATTTTGATTGTAAAGAAATGTAAATTAAAACCATTTAAACATAAGTTATATATATAATTCAATTTGTATATTTTTAGGAGGAACATTAAATTCGCGGCAGAGAAAACAGACCTTTTTTCAAAATTCATAACTCAGTCAAAAACAAACATATTTCCAAATTTTTTATTGTATTTTTATTACTGCAGAGGATTGAACAAATTACAAGAACTGGTGGCAGAGAAAAGAAAAACGGGGTCTCGTATTTGCAGCGCTGGGACCTGCAAATTTTCCGATCTGGAAAAAAATTACTTTTGGCTCATTCCACAGAAAGTATTTGACGTAATTTTTGGTTTTTGAATTGAAGTGGAGTCTTAAGTTAGTCCTGCTGCAAAAATATTTTTAAATTTAATGCTTTTTTATATTATTTTGACAATTTAACTAAACAAACTTCGAGTTGAAAAAAATTTTTATATATTTTGATTTAATTTAAACCTTAAAATCAGTCATCTTTTGATACAACTTTTAAAAAAAATAAGGTTAGTAATATTAAAAAAGATATTAATGCTATGTTAGAATAGTTTGTCATACTGATTGGTTACTGCGTTTTCAAAGTACAAAATATTTAAACTGACAAGGAAAGGTCCCCAGGTGACAGTCTCCGATTTGAATGATTTTCGGATGTGTGATAGAAGACAAAAATCTAAGGTCGACGTATTTTTTTATATGTGCTCAATCGATGGTTCAGGGTGTCAAATACGCGTTCCAAAATCAGCAAAAATTTCGTTTTTTTGCTTTACTTTCACTATTTTCCATGGAAACATTTACAAATTTGGTACCAAACGAAAGCTCTTACAAAACCACACACGATGGCATCAATTTTACATAAGAAAATTTTGTTGTAATTTTGTTGATGTAATTTTTAGTAATGTTTAGTCGATATCATAGAAGTATGTTGACACAATTATTTCATATTAATTTATGTTGGATTTAAGGCAATTTTTAAACTTACCTTTTTTTTGTTTTTTAAATTTTTTTACTGTGTATATTAAAATTTTTGTTTTATTGAAATGCATTTATTAACTTAAGAGAAAAATTTTATTACACTAAAATTACCCAATATGGGTATCAAAAATTTTATTTTCTTATGGCCTATTCTTATGTTTAAATATTTTATCAAAAAAGTTGACATTTCATAGGGCTTCCATACAAAATGTGTGTTTTTTCTTGTAAGTGTCATCGCACCAGTAAACAATAGTTTTAATCATCCAAAGTACCAAATATGGACATTTTTACGATATTCAAAAGAAATGGAATGCATTTTTTCATATTTCTTTAAAAAAAAATTTTTTGATTTTTAACAGTAAAAATCATAAAAATCTTCTTCTAATTTCAAAACATCAACTTTGTGAATGAATAACTCATCAGATATGAAAATAATTTTTTTTATTTAAATTTTGTAATAAAAAACATTAAATTTAAAATAAGTTCACGTCCTTCAAAGTGCATTTCGGCTTAAATTCGATTTGATATGGTTTTTTTAAAAAAACATTCTATTTTTGATAGATCTTTAAAAAAGTACCACTCAATGCAAGTTTTTGTTAATTATTTTTTAATTCAAAATTTTGAGTATCACCCTTTATTAATGTGCTTTAATTAATATTGTGTTAAATATCAGATGTTAAGCACAAAAGTAAAAATGACTTAAATATTCACTTTTCACAAGGGTTGTTAATTTTTCAAATTTTAATTGTTAATTTTTCAAATTTTAATTGTTAATTTTTAAAATTTTAAAACAAAAAATATTTTACATAATTCTTATCTCTTTATACATTTCTACAGTAAACCATATTAATGAGAGATAATAATACAAATTTTGTATTAAAAAATATTTACTAAAAAATTGCAGTGAGTGGTACTTTTTTAAAGATCTATCAAATATATAATGTTATTTAAAAAAAAACCATATCAAATCGAATTTAAGCCGAAATGCACTTTGAAGGACGTGAACTTATTTTAAAATTAATGTTTTTTATTACAAAATTTAAATAAAAAAAAATATTTTCATATCTGATGAGTTATTCATTCACAAAGTTGATGTTTTGAAATTAGAAGAAGATTTTTATGATTTTTACTGTTAAAAATAAAAAATTTTTTTTTTAAAGAAATATGAAAAAATGCATTCCATTTCTTTTGAATATCGTAAAAATGTCCATATTTGGTACTTTGGATGATTAAAACTATTGTTTACTGGTGCGATGACACTTACAAGAAAAAACACACATTTTGTATGGAAGCCCTATGAAATGTCAACTTTTTTGATAAAATATTTAAACATAAGAATAGGCCATAAGAAAATAAAATTTTTGATACCCATATTGGGTAATTTTAGTGTAATAAAATTTTTCTCTTAAGTTAATAAATGCATTTCAATAAAACAAAAATTTTAATATACACAGTAAAAAAATTTAAAAAACAAAAAAAAGGTAAGTTTAAAAATTGCCTTAAATCCAACATAAATTAATATGAAATAATTGTGTCAACATACTTCTATGATATCGACTAAACATTAGGGGAGACTCGTCCCCGTTGTCTCAAGTACTAGTTGTCACAACGCCGATATCTTTTGATTCAACACGTTATCGAGTTAAATATCAATGTCATCTATACTCTATTGCTATTTCTAGCATCCCAAGAAAGTTTAAGAGCCGTTAGTTTTGTTTTGCAAAAATTAAAAGAGATTTAAGAAACTAAGTTGGATTTGTGTATTTTTATATTTTTTAAAAATTTGTGTTTAGACAAATAGAAGTGTGCAATAATCAACTTTAAATAAATTTCCAATACAATCAATATTATATTTTGCAAATACTTATAAATTTTTAGATAAAACCTTATATTTAAATTTACAGAACATTGTTTACATTTTTTTCCAAATGGTACAGGTTGTCACAGCGCTTGTGGGGCTTGTTGTCACATATAATTTCATATAACCATTTTGAAATTATTCTATGTTTTATTTGAATTTAAGGAAATATGCCAAGAAATCGCAAACGACTTACAAACCGAGGTCGGACATCCTCAGATATCATGATGCAAGCCGGTTACAGCTAGTATCAATAAAGATAACGTGGATTCGCTACGTGTAGTTTGTTGTCAAGCGTCAAATCCAATAACAATTGTCGTCAATATATGTATAAACTGCAAACGTTGTCTACATAATGCATTGAAAGTGATTGTTTGATACATTGCTGCTTTAATTGTTCTTCGAAGTGCGGCAGCGACGACGATTAAGAGGTGTGACAACGGGGACTACGCGTTGAGACAACTTACCCCACGGGTGGGGTTACTTGTCCCAGACGAGTTGAATTTTTTAACTAGAAAATTTTTTGATTTATTTTAAAATAATATTCGTTATTCATATCAGGATTGAAGTATAAAATATTGAATTTATCTTGAAAAGTTTTGCAGTGCCATTATTGATTAATTTGTGGGAGTTACAGCAGTTCATTCAAATTTTGTGACAACTAGTACCACTCTCCCCTACTAAAAATTACAACAAAATTTTCTTATGCAAAATTGATGCCATCGTGTGTGGTTTTGTAAGAGCTTTCGTTTGGTACCAAATTTGTAAATGTTTCCATGGAAAATAGCGAAATTAAAGCAAAAAAACGAAATTTTCGCTGATTTTGGAACGCGAGTTTGACACCCTAAACCATCGATTGAGCACATATAAAAAAATACGTCGACCTTAGATTTTTGCCTTCTATCACATATCCGAAAATCATTCAAATCGGAGACTGTCACCTGGGGACCTTTCCTTGTGAGTGTTTTTTCTGTGTCACACCCGTCCAAAAAAAGGCTATAGTTTTCCTAAGAAGCAACATGGGCTTATGATACGAATGAAACTTTCCTAAAGTAAGGATGTTGATGTTTTACATAAATTTGTTAACTTTTTTCATTCAATAAATTATTTTTATTCTTCATTTCCGTTACAAGAATTTGGTCACACCCGGAACGGTTTTCAAAATTTTTTTCTAATAATGAAATTTTTGCAAGTATATGAATAAATTCTTTGATTAAAACAAGTTTTGTAAATTCATGTATAGCGAAATCATTTGTATAGGTATTAATTTGATCAAAAATTCATGCAAAAAATTTTTTGCAAAACTCATCATTCACACTCGTCACACCCGAGACAATCTTATGTCACACCCGTCCCATTTAAAAGTTTAAAAAATAATGTTTATCGCCATTTTTTCAAAATATTTTTCACTGGTATTCAACAGAAAATATATTAAATTTGAAGATCTGCATGTCAAAAATGGTCTCATTGTGGCAGATGGACTGAATTTCAATGTTAAACTCAGAATTTTTAGTTTTTAAACTTGTGCTCGTCACACCCGTCCCAGGTGTTTAAGCGAATGTAACTATTAAACTAGTATAAATAACTGCATTATGTTAACATTTTGAAACCTTGAGGCATCTTCTAAAATACCCTATAGTAAATTGCTAAAATTTTAACCGGTTAATACCATTTTCAGCACGATAAAGTAGTCCAAACGTCACACTCGTCTGTATGGAATGAGCCTTTTTTAAGATTTTTAAATTCACAAAAAACAATTTAACAAAAGCTCGTGTCATACGATAGCGAATCAAGTTTTAAAAAAATTAAAAAAAAATTTCGTCAAAAAATTAACCCGCTAGTGCCGCAACCAATACGAAAAACATGGTTTCGAGATAAATGCGTTCAAAGTTTTTGAACAAAGAAAAAAAAGCGCGAAAATTAAAAATGCGTACTCACTCATCCGGCTGTAACTTTTGAACCCGTAAGAGTTTTTCCATGAAATTTTTATCTTAGAATCTTATCACGTTGACTGCCGACTCCGAGATAACTCGTAGATTGCGTTCCCATCTAGGGTGCGAACTACGAGTTATTTCGTACTCACTAAACTTCTCATTTTTCGTTGTCACTCTTTCTTGGCTTCTGTGTAGCGTTTTCTGTTACAGAAGCCAACTACGAGATAATTTGTAGGTCTTTTTTCTCCTAAAAACAAATTTTATTTTTGCTTTTTGATGATACCTGTGATCTAGAAAAAGTTTTTAGTTACATAATGTGAAAAAATCAAATGGATATTTTTCCCAGTATTCTGAATATTGCCGCGGCAGTTAACGTGTTAAGTTAACTAAATACAAAATTATAAAAAAATGTCATGTCCCCCCTTAATGGTACATAAGAAGTATATACTTATGTAATTATTTAACAATCGGGGTATATTTCCAAGTCCAACGCACTCTGTCGAACTCTATTAAAAGCCAAGTGGCATAAACTCGTCACGAACGCAATCATCGAAGAACCGTATGCCGAGCATCACCGCACCTGAACCAGTTATTACCGAGGCAGAGTCAGAGAGATTGTTGGAAAATTATAACTTGATACCCACGAATAATTGTTGTTGTGGATTTGAAAAGACTTATGTACAAAATATATATACAATAGGGTGGACCTTGTGTCGATATTTTGGTAGATGAGGGCTCTATTCCGTGCCTTTTTGAAAAAAAATGACAATGCCGAAAAAAAAAATTAAAAAAACAAAAAATTAGGGGTTGCGCACGAGCCGAGAAAAAGGTCCACTTTGCCAAAATTAGGGGGGAAATTGCCATAGGTCATCAGGGGTCACCCGTAGAGGGGAAGAATGTATGGCCGACCCCCATTAACTTTTTACCGCCAACATTTTCCCCCAAGACACCCACCCCTATCTCCTCCCCTTAGGGGGGTCACCATACAAAAATGGAGGTTGCTCAGTATTTTCGAAAAACACCATAGGTCACCAGGGGTCACCCCTAGGGGGGAAAAATATGTGACCGACCCCCATTAACTTTTCATCCCCAACATCTTTTCCGAACAAACTTACCCTCTATCTCCACTCCTTGAGGGACTCCCCATACAAAAATAAAAGAAGCTGTAATTGAGTAGTACTACTAAGCACTTTTAATATAATATAGTCAAATTAACATATTTTTGTTCGCTGATGGGTATTTCTTGCGGTAAGAATCGATAAAATGTAGTAAATACTGTTTCTCTTCTTCGCCTTGACACAGTATTCTATTATAATCTTGTATCATTTTTACTCCTCTTTCGGCAGTGTCGTTCACAACGCGCAAGTTATTTACAATTCTACGACCTTCTTGATAGTCTGCGCAAGATTTCCAGGTTGCTGGATTTACAAGAATTAAATCTTGCGATATTCCAAATCGTACAAATAAATTTTTGGTATTATGAGAGACGAAGTTGCTCAAGTCTTTAGCCAAGAATTCCTCATTCACATCTTTGAATTTCACCTCGATTTTTTAACGCTGGTGCTTTTGATTACGACGCGAGGAGCTGGGGGAACCGGGTCGTCTTCTTCATCTTCTTCACCTTCTTCGTCTTCTTCATCTTCTTCACCTTTGTCATTCTCATTTTCTAGCAATGCTTGGGCCATTTTGGCCTTCAACTCATTTGAAACCTTGTCATCGAAAAAGGCAAGGGCTATGTGCTCATCGGCGAGATACCATAGGTGACCGATAAATTTCTTTATCATTACCCAAGATAAATCCTGGTCAACGGACTTGTACTCGACGATGTCCTTCAAAAACTTCCAATCTTGATTCGGCGCCTCAGCTGCTCGAGAAGAACCAAACCATGCCTTGACGTAAAGTCGCACCACAAAAATACAAACGTGTCGAATACCATTCAATTCACATACAGATAAGTGAAAAGTTCTCCGAAACAAAAACATCTTGAGGCTGTAAATGGCTTTTGCCATCCATCGAGCATGGGAAACGGGTCCTGGAGGTCGGAAATGGTAATTCTCAAGTTTTTCACCCAGAAACAAAAGAATTCATTGTAGCATTTCTTTGTAGTCATCGCGAGGGTGTTTCTCCTTCAATTGATCTAAGCAAAACTCCTTTATGCCGACTTGCATTGCCACAGGAATTTTTCTGACGACTTGATCGTCTATCAAGCCAGAATGGAATGGTTTAACCTTTACAGCGTCCCATTCCTGTTTGAAACGGTCAAAGCAAGGAACGCCTGGTGCACTGGTCTTTCCCATTTTTGTCTCTAAAACTTCCCTTAGCACCAGTTCGTATACGTGGTGTCTGCAAGGTAAATATAAGATTTCTCTCTCCAACAGCCGCTCAAGAGCAACTGCGGCTCCGGAGAATGGGCCACTGTTCGTTGATGTCGTGTCGAAAGAAAGTCCTTGTATTCGATGTGTCATATGCCAAGATGCCAACAGTTGATAAACGGCATGTGCTATTCTCCGGCCTTTTCCTTTCCCATCTTCTACTTTGGGAACTCCAAGAAGTTGTTCTTTTTCTCCGTACGAGACAATTACCGGTAGACGGTCCACCTTCTTTGTACCCACAAAATCCAAAAGCATTTTGCCATCCCAATGGACTACGAAGGATTTAGCTGCGACAAGCTGGAGATAAATGAAACGCGTTGAAGAATAAGAATTCTGAATGAGAGCAAATAAATCTATGCAATCTTACTTCTGGATTGTCTTTCACATAACTCAGCATGTTCTCTCGATTTGAACGCCGACATCTCCGAAGCGACGTACGGTTTATTGTGTATTGTTGAGGATCGCGTCCAAATGCTTCTGCCGCCGCTATCATAATGCCGACCGCGTCTCGGTCAGTCACTTTGCACTTGTCCAAAGCTGATAGGACTCGTTCAGTAAAACATTGTTTGTAACCTCTTCTGTCACCAACATTTGATGGGCCAGCTTCTGCCGGGAAGTTTTCGTCCTGTCTCCCATTATCATCGCTTGAATCACTGCTTGAAAATTTAACCACTGCAATTGAAAGAATTTCATTTGAATATAAACATTGGACGAACACACAAAGCGCGAAATAGCTTACCGCCTTTAGCGAACTGATCTCTACTAGATTCTAATGCACGTTTGCGTCGCAACTCTTCTTGTTCTTCGCGCTCAGCTTTTCTTTTCCTCGTTCGAGTATCAGTAGCGTCCACACCTCCCATAGTTCCTGGCCGGCCATCTTCTCTTTGCTTTAGCAGAAACTCAATGTCTTCGGTATTTGTCATTTTCTCAAGGGCGTTGGCGTATGCGATGTCGAAAAGATGATCCAAGCTATCAGAAAACTTATTCTCTTTTTCTCTAGTGGACTCAGTCTTTCTGTGAGATGACTTTCTTAAAGCATCCCACTCATCGTGCAGCGCAGCTATTTTTCTTGTAACATCTCCTCTGGCTTTCGTCGGAATAGCTGCTTGGCGCCAAAAAATCATCACTGCGTCCGCGACTATAACCGCACTATTTTTCTTCGACATGTTTCGTTTGCGAATGTTGAAGAAATGCATTCTTAGCACTTGCTTCTTCGACGGTAATTTGTTCCCCGTAATATTCATGCTTGGATAACCAATCAAAAAAATATCGTCGCGCGATCTAAGTTGTGTTGTCATCTTAACTTTTAAAAAACGGGAGAAAAATCAATTTACTTTTCGCGGTCGTCGGCACTTGTTGAATGACAACAATCGATGAATGAACTGCTATTTATAACTACTACTTATTTTGCAATATTTTACTGCCAGGTACTGATGAATGGGGGCATCTGCTACGTGTGCGTTTCAAATTTTTCAAGACTTTCCAAACAATGACCACTCTTGAATATTGGTGGAATTTCTGTAAAAAAATCAAAAAAATCTCGATATTGTGCAACTGTAAATACATAGATTTTCAGTATTAGAAAAGTTAATGGGGGTCGGTCATATATTTTGCCCCCCTAGGGGTGACCCCTGATGACCTATATGGTGTTTTTCGAAAATACTGAGCAACCTCCATTTTTGTATGGTGACCCCCCTAAGGGGAGGAGATAGGGGGTGGGTGTCTTGGGGGAAAATGTTGGCGGTAAAAAGTTAATGGGGGTCGGCCATACATTCGTCCCCTCTACGGGTGACCCCTAATGACCTATGGCAATTTCCCCCCTAATTTTGGCAAAGTGGACCTTTTTCTCGGCTCGTGCGCAACCCCTAATTTTTTGTTTTTTTAATTTTTTTTTTCGGCATTGTCATTTTTTTTCAAAAAGGCACGGAATAGAGCCCTCATCTCCCAAAATATCGCAAAAATTTCATTTCAAGGTCCACCTTAATATACAATGTATTAATTTTTTCATTTACTTATGTTCTGACTAAATAAATTTCAAAAGGGAAAAAATAGATATTATTATAAATAAATAATAAATATTATTATAAATAAATAAATCAAAATAAAAAAAAAAAACATAGCCATTTCGCTGATTGTCTCATGTAAAGGCCAAAAATGGTGATTTTTTGAAATGTTTGTATGGGGAACCCCACAGGGGGGTTCCAGGGGGTGTGCCACTGGCATGGGTGGGTCGGGCCTCCAAAGTTAGTGGGGGTCGGTCATACATTTGGACTCGATTGGAGCACTCTAAATGGTTCAAAGTGGGATTTTTCAAAATTTGCCTACCCAAAAGTTCGACCTAAATTGGGGGACATCAGAATTCGTTTTAGGGGTATGGTTCCTTCGGCAAAGTTTCTTACTTTGATCCCTAGAATACGATTTTCACAGAGCATTGAGCGATTTTTAAATCGACCCGCCCTCATATACAAATATACTCGTAATTTATCATATAGATTATTCAATAAAAACAAGTCTTTTATTTTACGGAGGTTCGAAGGTCCTTGGTTTGATCCTGGAGTGG
This sequence comes from Tetanocera ferruginea, assembly GCA_958299015.1. Lineage (NCBI taxonomy): Eukaryota > Metazoa > Arthropoda > Insecta > Diptera > Sciomyzidae > Tetanocera > Tetanocera ferruginea. The sequence goes on from OY282641.1 coordinate 37,646,856, forward strand.
CTGAGTCATACCTCAGATTTTGAGAAAATCCCCTTACAAAACATTTTGAGTATATTTATGTAAAGACCCCTGTGGAATTGTTTGAGATTTCAAAAACTACGCAACTATCTCCAAACAAAGTTATAGTTATATTTAAAACTCAACAGATCTTTTATTATATATCTTCAGATGCAAGGATAATTTCAAAGATTTCCTTCCTGTAGTTGATAATGAAGGTAAGCTCACTTCCATTACTCATTACTGCTACGTTATAATTAGGTACGGTAGTAACTATAATTAAATTAGCTACTAACTAATACAAATAGTAGTAAGGATGCAATCAAAAAGAGACTCACTCCGTAAGCTGGTTTCTGAGAACTATCTTGTCTCAACCAATCCATTTTTTCTAAAATTTATCAGAAAAAAATTTTAAGTCGAGAAATTCATTTTTCCTTTTAATTTATTCATGCCACAATCGGTGCTCTTTATCTTTTCAAAATTTCAATATCTATAATTTCTTACATAACAATTATTTCAAATAATTCAAAACTTGTTTTCATTCCTCGTCTATTAGTTGAAGTACCAAAATAAGTCTGGCGATGATAACATTGACCCTTGTTCGTCTATCGTCTGTCTATTTGTTCGGTAATCTATGTAAATTGTTAGTAGAATAAAATGTCTCAACAATTATGAAGCCACCAACTACAATAACCGATAAACAAAACAAAACAAAAACAAAATCTAAAAAAAAAACCGAATATAATCAAGAGCTCCAAGCTGATTTAATCTGTTAGATAAGAACACTCAATTTGCATAAAAATCAAGCCTCCAGAAATGTGCTGCTCCATCACTTCATGAGTTGTTAAGCTGCAAGTAAATGATGACTTCTGTCATCCTGGCTAGCATTAAGTAGGATCTGGCAGTCTCTCTTGTTCATTGCTACTGCTTGCTTTCATTCCAGTGACGTTTTTTCATTCTTGCTATTTTGCTCTTATTCTCTATTCTGCTATTTTGTCATGTCATGACCTAGAGCAATATTTCTGTCTATAAACATTGCCTTGCTGCCTTATTTATGGTGGAATTGTATGTCTTGGAAGATGTGGCAAAAGGTGTGTTCGTCTCTGACAACCTGATAAGTCTGAAAAATAAAGACAAAGTATTTCATTTGTCATGATTTTGTGTTGACGAACACCGGTTCTTCATCCTTTGAACTTTTTTATGCTAGGAGTTGAAGTCTGTTTGGAAATTTTTAGTTTACATATTTACTCAGTTGAAAGATATTATTTTTCACATGATTTGCTGATGTCAGAAGCTGAGAAGTGTTAAAAATTATATTTATTGGATATTGATATCATAAATCTCTTAAAAGAAAATTAAAAATTTAATAAGCAAAAAAAAAGTTGCTTGAAAATCGTGGTTTGAGAACATATAAAAACAGAAATATCTTATGAGTCTTAAATTCTAACTGTAACAACATGAAAGATGATATAACCTTAATAATAATTTCCGGCTTATGTCATATGTTGGCTTAAGTGTAAATTGCGCTCCACAAAACATCATAATGTTCATAATATTGCTACACCATAATCCTTTTTTAGCATTACATTACTTTAAGAATTCGCCGCACAAAAGTAGAAAATATTTTATTACTTTAACTAACCAAGGAATTTGCTGTCACTTCTCATTAATGCTGTCATATCTCAAATCTTGTTGCCTCCATAACTGTTGTTGTCACCACGAAACTTATCACAATGTCTCGTTGCGGCGTGCACTGATGGTATTTCAGTTGAAAAATTGAGACTAGATAAAGGGAATTTATTCAAGTAAACTTTTGTCAAGCCATCAACACCCGCACTGTTGTTAACGTTTTGGCACCACTTAGGGTAAATAATCAGCGCCAGTTCGTCGAACGATACACTCTTTACTGTTAGTTCCATGCGCTTCTTGACTAAATCGCAATTAAATCTGCGGTTTCAACGATGTACTCACAAGGACATCCGCCCGAGTGGCAACAGAAACAATAGCAAAACACAAAAAAAAAACTACTCAGTTCAGTGTGTCTCATCCTGGTAAAGCTTTGTTTGTTTTAGGCAAATGCTAAGAAGGTGCTTCAAGTTGTTGATGAAGTAAGTAGTTATGTTGCCAAGTCATGCTTTCTTTAAGTAGAAGAAATGAAATAGAAAAAATACTTAATCGGTGATATAAAGATGTTGTTAGCATTGGACTGACTTGTAGTACTTGACATTTTAAGGAAATAAAAATAAATATACGACGTTCCGTATTTTCAAAAGTATTGACTCTCTTCACCATTTGGCTCACCCATTTAACGCTATTATTTCTATTTATATTTTCGTTTTTCAAATTTTAAGTGGTTGAAATGTAAAAAACGTATTAGTATTGATTTCCACGTGGTTTTACATTAATTTAAATGTTTCTTATCAATGGGGATAGTTTTTTGTGCCTTACCTTTTGCACCAAAAATTCTTTTTTTCTTTTTTAAATGCTACCCAAACCCAAAACGAATCGAGTTCTATTCGCAATTTAGTTCACAGAAGTATTTAAAAGTATGTATATTTTTTAACTAAAAAACTGTCAAAAACGAATATTTTTTGTATTGAAGCATGTAACTTCTGGAGATAAGAATCTTTAACAATTTTCTCTTTTTGTCGAAACAGAGTAAAAAGGAAATTTTTCAAAAATAAAACGCTTTAAATATTACTTTTTTAACCATTTATCATCCTTGTGAAAAATATTTTTTTTTTTAAGTGAAACTTCTTTGGCGGCGAGTGAAATTTCAAGGTCTCTTATTCGTGACGCTAGGCTAACGTTTTGAATTCATATGAAAATTTAAAAAAAATTATCGTCGCCAGCAGGAATAGAACCCAGGCTCTCTTTTAAGCATCTCATAAGAGTCAGAAGCCCTATCACTACGCCACATGGGCGTATGACAAACTAGCAAACAAAATGCAATTAATATTCAACGAGTTTTAGTCCGTGTCTTGCATTCCACAGACACACACCATGTCTGAAGAACGTACTGTACCATTTGATCCGTACTGTACCATTTGATTTTCATCCTACAAGTATGCACGGAAATTTTATTTCTTTATGCTTGGAATGCTGTACATTACGTAAAAAATATAACAATTGTGCATATTTTTTTGTTGAATATCCAATCCTAGCTTACTAGCATAAACACAATTGGAGACGCTGTCTACAAGCTTCATGACTGCAACTTGTCGTCGGCAGCCCGACTTCAAATTCTTGATTTTTTTAAAGTGACAACAACGAGCAGCTTGTCTCATTTTCATTCATTTTAAGGGGGACATGACATTGGCCGTTTTTTAAAATCGTTTTTTTTTATAATTTTGTATTTTAGTAAAAATTCTTAAGATTCTAAGAAAAAACAAATTTTAACTTTTATTTTTGACTGAAAAAATAAAAGTCAAATTTTAACTTTTATTCTTGACTGAAAAAATATAAGTCAAATTTTAACTTATATTTCTGACCAAAAAAATCGGTCAAAAAATAACTATTATTTTTGACTTTTTTCATAAAAGTCAAACAAATAAAAAGCTTTTAAGATTACTATTCCTTAGCTAAGATGCATCGCACTTCTGTATTCAAATATCGAACAAACAAATTCTTTCTGTCTGACTTTTTGAATTGAAATTTCGATAATAACAGTTATTTTCGTTCCCTGGTTAAAACGATATAAAATTAAAAAACAGAAGTTAGAAAGTGAAATAGTTAAGACTGCCGAATCGTTTTTGTCTTGCCAAAAAAAGTCCCGAAGCTAAGAAAAGTACGAATTGGACTTAGAAGGTGGTGGTAATACATATATTCCACCTAAAAAATAATGTTAATTTGGAGTTTCTGTTCATTTTTAATAATGCCAAAAAAAATATTTACAAATGTAAATAGTGCCAGATTATGTAGTAAAAGATTGGTGTCAAAGTGAGGGTTAAGAATGCAACTGCAGCTAGTCCACAACTCAGCTCACGAAAGTGCTTTTACATTTCCGACTGATTCTTTAGAAATTAAAAGCTGTTATTTTTTGCCTTGTATTTTTTTTTCGGGGAAAAATAAAGGTTACTTTTTACTTATATTTTATCAGTCAAAAGTAACAATTATTTTGTGACTTTTAGTTTTTCGGTCAAAAAAATTATGCAATTTGTGTTTTTTAAAAGGCGCTTGACAGATGTTGACACCATCAGTAAAATGTCTCACCGATAAGATGAAAATAATATATCAATACTTTTTTAGTCGGTAAAATTACCTTTGAAAAAATACAAATTGCCTGATATTTTTGACCGAAAAAATAAACGGCAGAAAAAACTGTTATTTTTGACCGATAACACTAATTCAAAAGTAACTGTTATTTTTGCCCAAAAAAATATAAGGCACAAAATAACTTTTATTTATGTCGGAAAAAAAAATTAAAAAATAACTTTAGTGACTTTTTCGATAAAATCCATAAACGGTACGGTCTCTGGATATAAATATTGAATAAACAGAATATTATTCCATTTTGTGTTGACTGATTTTCTTTTCAGATACTTTCTCTCTATTTCACACTAAAATCTATCATATTTTTTACTGTTTAAGAAGTTTCACTTCTGCCACATGTACGTTGCTACACGCGTGCATAGTATAATTAACGAAGTAATATCAGGGAGGAGAGCAGCTTACCGTGATTGTCAAAACTAAGTTGAGAGCTCATACAAAATCTACGAACGAGTAGAACGCTAAGAATAGGCAAAATGTAAACAATGATCTGCTACCAACTCTCGCGTGTTTATGTTAAATAATTGTAGAAAATTGTGATTTTTCGCTTTGTATATTATTTTTATTGTTATTGTTAAAGTAATATACAAGTAATAAATAAAATTAAAAGTGCAAATTGAATAAACTGCAATTCATTGAATGCTGTTTGCAGTCACTGTTGTTGCTGCTTAAACTCAGACCTCTCGCTCAGACAATTCGCTGCAAACACCTTGAAGTCACTGTTATTCCTCAGTTATTGTATTATATTTATTTTATCTTGTTTATTGTTACAATAAAACAATATCACAACGAAAATATTAAATGTTATTTGCACTTAACACAACACGATGTTCAATTGAATTTAGATTTGTTTGTTTGCTTTTGCTTGTTTGCTTTGTCTGCATTCGCCAAGATGGCCGATTTTGACATTTAGGGTACTGACAGAGAGAGTACGTTCACTCCTGATATTACTTCGTTAATTATACTATGCACGCGAGTTTTTTTTTCTAACGGCTATATCTCGTAAGCTATTTGGAAGTTTGTTTTCCTGTCGCAAAGTTGTAGCTATTGGCAAGGAAAACAAAAGCTCAGAGCAAACTAACACGATAAAACTTCACCGAAGCCTCAAAATCGCAAAAATGGAAAAAATTTACTTGTTAGTTTTACCATTGTTGGTCCATTGGACCGTTGGACCGTTTTGAATTTTGGCAAACAATATACAACGAAAAATTGTAGGCAAGCAAAAACTAAACAACTATTTTCAACATGTCAACTGCATCCGAGTACTCCGTCATACCGTTTTAGCCCAGAAAATTTGACATATCTACATATATATTAATACGCAAACAAAAAGTTTTGGGTACACTTCTAACTGTGTTAATGTTAATATATTTACATAATACTTATATCGATGAAAAGGTATTTTTGAGTAGAAGTGCAAAATATTATTTTTATTCGAATAGGATGTCATTAAGATAGGTAAATCGTTGGAAACATAAAAACACCTTTTTCCCAATGGGTTTTACAGAAAAAACATTAAAATAAATACCGACATAGCACTGTTAAACATCGCTGTTGTAGCATACAGAAAGAAAAGTAAATGCGAGCGTCACAGTGAGATGGACAGAGATTAACAGAGCTGTGTCGTATTGTTGTTGATAATGCCCAGCAGTTATTTTGGAGACAATTGGAAAAACCAACTAGTTTATTTCTAGTGAAATTGGAGTTAGTTGCGAACTAGTACAAAAGACGCTCAGCATAGTACAGTTTGAATTTCTTTTTATATTCATAGTTTTTCTTCCCAGCAGTTATTTTGGAGACAATTGGAAAAACCAACTAGTTTATTTCTAGTGAAATTGGAGTTAGTTGCGAACTAGTACAAAAGACGCTCAGCATAGAACAGTTTGAATTTATTTTTATATTCTTTGTTTTTCTTGTCAACAGGCACAAACAAAATAAAAAACATACACGTTCAAAACGTGTTGTGGCTCGTTTTTTCATTTAGACGAAAATTCATCCCCACTTTTTTTAACTTTTGCAAATATTTTGGATGAAAATGATTATGTGGTAAATGGTAAATATACAGGTAAAACTATTTACAATTACTTAATTAGTGCTAAGGCTAATAATAGGGCTTACAACTGACCGCTTTTAGACTGTATCAAAACGGACCAGTTTAGAACTATTCATAATGGAACTAGCACAGATATAGGGAAAAAGCGATGTTTATGGGGACAATTGTCTTTTCCTATGACATCAACCCGTAAAAAGCGTCAGTTTGTTCAATGTAAAAGGGTATTGAAGTGGGACCAGTACTATCCCTTTTGGAACTAGTTTAGAACTATTCTAAATCTGGTCCATTTATCTGCAGGGTTGTCAGTAGACAACAAAAAATGAGAAAACAGATACGCTCAAAACGTGTTGTGGCTCGTTTTTTTTTTATTAGATTCGGAATTTCTTTTAATTTTTGCGAACATTTTCGATGAAAATGGTAAAGTGGTAAATGGTAAAAATACAGGTCGGACAATATACAAAAATTTAATTAGTTATATTGTACGTACCCATGTTCCCAATAAGGCGAATGATAGGGCTTACAAATGACCACTTTTGGACTGTCTCAAAACGGACCAGTTTAGAACTATTCATAATGGAACTAGTTCAGATATAGGGAAAAACGAATGTTTATGGGGACAATTGTCGTTTCCTATGACATCAACCCGTAAAAAGCGTCAGTTCGTTCAATGCAAAAGGGTATTGAAGTGGGACCAGTACTAGCCCTTTTTGGAACTAGTACAGAACTATTCTAAATCTGGTCCATTTTTCTGCAGGGTGCTTTTTCTCATTTTTACTCTCCTTGAACAGAATGAAATTTTGCCACGTCAGAGTAAAAAAAAAACTGCTGAAAAAGCGCGCTCTGATTTTTACCGTTTCTTCTTTCTCTCATGGCGAACTGGAGTTCATAATTTCGAAGATCGAAATTTGGCTGTTTATTTTTGCATACATGTGATAAGTTTTTGCTGCCCACTAGGCAATTGCAGCACTGCTAGCATGCATTCGTATGAAGTTTTTGCGACATACACAATTATACTTTCCCCTGTAATAAACTAAAATTTTCATTTTTGAGTTTTTTTCAAGGTGAATGTATTTTGTATTGATACTAAATTAATAAACTGTCAGTGAGATGAAAAAAATCAAGGCTTCCCTTATAATTGTTTTGATAAAATTTAATTTCCATTAAATCTTTTCTATTTCTTAAGAAAGAAAAAAATTTGAAAATAATTTCTTTGGAGGAATAGATTTATTATCTCCAATAAATTAAAAGTCATAGTCTCGAACTTATTTTAACTATCTCGGACATCTTTTATTCAAAGGTGAACATTAATTCTGTTTTGGTATTAATTAGAACTCAAAACGAATTAAACTAATGTCATTTGAAAGGTACTTTTACACAGATGTGCAGAAAGTACAAAATTATATATCTGAATAAATAAATTATTTATCTGATGGACGAGGCCCCCAACCTTCTAAGAGAGAAATAAAATGTCTGACAAAAACCCCCTCTTTGATCAATATGATCAATTTGGTTAAGAGAGAGCTCTTGAGATGGTGGAATTTGAGTTTTTCTCAAAAATAAAAATTCCCTCAACTAATTTAGTGTTTTGCATTCATCAACCGTCAATTTTGTAAAAAAGGTGTTTTGTATTAAAAAATTTCGAATTTTATCGGTTTTACGATTTTTTTAATTATTTCTAAAAATTTGTGTAATTTTCTATCAAATGTGATAACAATCAGTGTGAAGCTCTAATCAAAAGTATTTTAAATGAATTTACAAAATATGGTCGTAAGTTATTTGGCATGTATTTCAGCCAAATGCCAAGAGAGAGAAAAAAACTGTCTCAAATTTAATATTCTAAATTGGGAAGCCAATATCTCCGCCATCTTTAAATATATTTCATGTATTCCTTTTTTTATATTTAAGTCTTATCAGTTAACTTCAAAAAAATTATAAAAATACTACAGTTAATTTTTTGGTTATATTTTAATTCAACAACAACAAAATTGGCCATTTCAGCCCTTGAAAGGACTTTGACCGAGCTTCTTATGATCAATTGTGTTGTGTGTGTTATTAAATGTTTGCACACAATTGACCGAGAACTGGACCTACATGTTTTATGCCGACTCCGAACGGCTAAAGTTTATGTTCTCAAGAAGCTTTACATGGCATTGTTTACTCTCTGAGGTTTGCCATTGTCTGCAGAGAGGTGGTGACCGATCAGAAAAATTTTTTATTGAAAAAAACTTTTCGCCGCGGCTGGGGATCGAACCCGGGCTCCAAGCATGCCAGGCCACACACTTAACCTGCATGCCACGGTCACCACATATTTTATATTTTATATTTTAATTATTCCTTTTAAAAAGAAACCACAAAATTTTATCTTTTCGCAAAATATAGGGTAAAAATGATTTCTATTGTAAAAAAATAAAAACTCAAATTTAATTTTCTTTCAAAATCTAAAGCGCATTTAAGGTGAATTTATTTTGTCTTGACACTTAATTATTAAACTATCCGTGCCATCAAAAAATCAAGGCTACCCCCTTTGAAATTTTAGGGAAACGTAAAAACACCTTTTTCCCAATGGGTTTTTTCAGCAAAAACATCAAAATAAATGCCAACATAGTTCTGTTAAACATTGCTGTTGTAGTCAACATAGATTGCTGTTGTTGTAGAGATTAACAGAGCTTTGTCGTATTGTTCTGCTTATAATCAGGGAAGATAAAGGGTGATTTTTTAAGAGCTTGATAACTTTTTTTTTAAAAAAAACGCATAAAATTTGCAAAATCTCATCGGTTCTTTATTTGAAACGTTAGATTGGTTCATGACATTTACTTTTTGAAGATAATTTCATTTAAATGTTGACCGCGGCTGCGTCTTAGGTGGTCCATTCGGAAAGTCCAATTTTGGGCAACTTTTTCGAGCATTTCGGCCGGAATAGCCCGAATTTCTTCGGAAATGTTGTCTTCCAAAGCTGGAATAGTTGCTGGCTTATTTCTGTAGACTTTAGACTTGACGTAGCCCCACAAAAAATAGTCTAAAGGCGTCAAATCGCATGATCTTGGTGGCCAACTTACCGGTCCATTTCTTGAGATTAATTGTTCTCCGAAGTTTTCCCTCAAAATGGCCATAGAATCGCGAGCTGTGTGGCATGTAGCGCCATCTTGTTGAAACCACATGTCAACCAAGTTCAGTTCTTCCATTTTTGGCAACAAAAAGTTTGTTAGCATCGAACGATAGCGATCGCCATTCACCGTAACGTTGCGTCCAACAGCATCTTTGAAAAAATACGGTCCAATGATTCCACCAGCGTACAAACCACACCAAACAGTGCATTTTTCGGGATGCATGGCCAGTTCTTGAACGGCTTCTGGTTGTTCTTCACTCCAAATGCGGCAATTTTGCTTATTTACGTAGCCATTCAACCAGAAATGAGCCTCATCGCTGAACAAAATTTGTCGGTGAAAAAGTTGCCCAAAATTGGACTTTCCTAATTTGAATTTAATTCAAATTTTCGGTTTGGTACTTTTCGGATTTCAAAAAATACTAAAAGTACTGAATTAAGAACTAAAATCTAAATTTACAGTTTTATGTGTATTAATTAGTCTTACATAAAAAAAGGTAAAAACCAAAATAAAGTTTTAAGTGACTGAATTAAAGTTAAGAACTTATTACTAATATTTATGTATAGAATAAATGTTAATATACATTAATTCACTTTTTAACTATAAATATATTGCATTTCGTGGAAGGATGTTTGAATTAGTACCATAAATGGTTGATAAAAAACAAAATTTAATTAGAAAAGTAATAAATAAAATTATAGTAAAAATTGTAAAAAAAAGTAAAAGTAAAAATCTTGGAAGAGTGCGTACTTGAAGCCCATTTCGACATTTTGTGTTGATTAAATTTTGAAAAGAAAAAAATACGTTCAACGTTAGCCGACGAATGATGTGCGGAAAGCTCGACCAACAAGTTAATGGATTTGTATGCTTCTATATCAATATAGAATAATAAACAAAATATTTGTAAGAATTTGAAACATGAGTCATGCAATAGTTGCTTAGGAAATGTGAACTTATTCCCAAAAAATATGGCTTACGAAATAGTTCTTCAAATTCAAGAGCAAGAAGACTTAACATGTGAATTTGTACATACAGTACAGTAACCATGTGTCATGCATAATTTATGTGCCAGACTATTCACTAATGGTGCATAAGAATGCCATCATACGTGAATTAAAGCCAGAACTTAAGTATTTCCTCGTATTAATTGAAAAACAGGAGTTCCATCTATATTTATGAGTCGACTATGGATGAATCACACGCAAGTTATTTTTTCAAGTGAAGTGAAGATTTTCTTAACAATTTTTGTAAAAAGTACTGAAACTATCGCGGGGGTACTGCGGTACTTTTGGAAAGTGAAAAGTACTGAATTCAGTACTTTAGTACTGAATTTATCATCCCTGCTTATAATTATAAATAGGCAAACAAAAAATTGGTCGAATCTCAACCACAGGCGATTCTATAATGATAAAAAGGCAAACAAAAAATTGGTCGAATTCCGACCACAGGCGATACTAGTTTTCATAAATAACCATATTGCCATCCATGTTTGAAATTTGAAATTAAGCATCCACGAACTCATTACGTTTGTGCGTTATAAATTTTATTTTGAAGAAATTTATAGTTTTTCTTCTATTTGCGTTCATTATGCATTGATTTTTTTTTAAAAAGTTCAAGAAAAAAGAAAATTGAAGAAAAATATTAACCATCTACACTCTTCTATTCTCTAACCATTTGTTTGTACTTTTGTACATAAGCTTACTGCATTTAGCAAAAAAAAATAAAAAAGTTTCGATTTCTAAAAAACTTTCAAATATCTACATATTTCGGTGCATATTTGTTCAATATTATAAATGCATTTATGTGCACAATACAATGTTTGAATTTTTATTGAATATTTTTCTTTGATATTCATTGATATGCAAATAAAATCCAGTTCACATTTGAATTTCGAGGGAATTTTTGAAAATACAAATGAAAATGAAAACAAAATCGAATGAAAATGCAAAAATAAAAAAAAAAATTACAATACAATAACAGTTTGTATTAAAGTGTAGACATTTTTTTCCAATTAATTTTTTATGCTTTTTAATTTTGTAGATATTTTTTAAGCTGGATACAAATATTTGTGAATTAAACTTAAGCGTTTTGTAATGCTTTAAATAATTCATTCAACATTTTTAGTGCAAAAAATTCAAAATTTTTTAGCTATGTCGAAATCAGTTAATTGAAGCCTAATCTTTAAATGATTGCTTCCAAATTAGCTATAAACCGATAAACTGCTCAAATTATAATTTTAATTTAACTAATTAGTTGTTATGCAGTAAGTTTCAAAATATTATTACTACATATAGTATATTGCTATAAATATGTTTCCTAATACTCTATCGTAATAATCTTACTCCTTGCCATAACTTGGCTTCAGTTCTGTTTAAAAATAATAATACTTGAGTCAAATGACGCTAGAAAAAGAAAAATTTACAAATGTCTTAAATTTCTTCTTAAACTATGTATTGAGTTTCAATGCAAGCGGAAATTGTTTAAGAAGAGCGAAAGGAAAAGAAGAAAAAAAAAACACTATAAAACGAAACAAGGAAATCGCAGGCGTGGCTGTCGTTTCCACATGAAGACACAGCATTTGCGACTGCTGCAAGATGCATCCTTATAAAATTTGCTGTATTTTGCTGAATCAGCTTGCGGCAAGGATATCGAAGAAATTCAGAGTGTGGGAAGGCTACGTTTGTGTTGTCGTTGGAAAATGGTTATTCTTGTTGTGCCGTAGGAGGTGGCACGAGAACTCTGCGTTTTAAAAGGTTCAGTTATAAAAATGCATGCTTTTAATAAGAAGCAAAGTTCAGAGGTTTTTACCCAAAAGTTTGCTTTTTAGCAAAGCAACACAAATCAAATAAGCAGCAAAAGGTTTTATCGGATCAACTGATTTAAAATAGAGTACAATTGCTCTAAAACAGATACATAAAGATAAGGAATGTGTACGTGTAACTGGAATGTATGGATTATTTAAGAAGACCACAACTTTTTTTTACTCTTTAACTGATATACATATATATAATTTGTTTGATTTTCTGTTTGTTTGTTCTAAAATCAAAATTGCAACTAAATCCAGCAAAATATTATATATAAAATAAGCTCACTTAGTCATAAAATGCGCAGAAAAGAAGGTGCTCTCATTTTCAATCATATTTCAGATTCATACAAATCGTACCTTATATTTAGTCTCTAGCATATTTCAATTTTATGTATGTTTTATTAAATTTATCTCAAATTTTTAATGCTTAATATTATCTCAGATTTTCTTAAGCATATTAAAACTAAATCCAACATCCTTCATATTAAACTTTTTCAACACACACACGCACACACTCGCCATTATCTATTTTGAGCATCTTTTGTGACGAGTTTTTGTTAAATATTCTACAGCATAATACTTCAGACGACTATCACTTGAAATCGGCAAAATGTTATTATTTACGAGACAAAATAATCAGATTTGTGGCAACACATGTTAACACGTTCCAACAACAATTGAAATTTATGCGATATCACGCATGTAACGATAAATCACGCTTTCCAACATCCACAAACAAACAAACCAACAAACTTGAAATATGCTCAGTTTAGGTCAATATCCTTGAAACAGGCGCTGACAGCAACAGCTTTGATAAACTTTGCACAGCTGCTTGCTACGTGTAGGTTTTTGCTCACATGTGTTGGAAATTATTTTTAATAAAATTTAAAACAAAAATATTGAAAAATACAGAAATTTATTTAATATTTGCGATTAGAAAGAAAACCTTAATCTTCTTTTACAAGCTTAAATGCCAAAATTTGAAATTGTTAACAGCGCTACTGCTGAATTACAGCTTCCTTAACCGTTATCTAGCGAAAACAGTCGATTATGTTTAAATAACTGCCCTTAAAGAGCTATTTACAAACTCACACACTCTCTGCCATACTTACCGCAATTGTGCAATTCACAAATTCCTTGAATGCTGTTACTTTGTGCGCTAGAAAATCTTCAAATACTGCTAACAAACAATTACCACTCACTCAGCACAGATGAAGCAAATGAATGATGTAAGTCATCATTTTGTGGATTTCGCAAGTCTGACAAGAAACGAAAACTGAGTTACAAACATTTTCAGGTTATTATTTGTTGCGCAATTCTGTCAATTGCATCTATGTTGCAAAAGTACTTTTCATTTGTTACGTATTGAATTTAGCTGATATCGCTTACATGCAGCATTTTGAAAAATGCACCCTACCTACCAGTTTCTTAACAAACTCTCTATCAATTTGAACAGTTTTTAGATTAGGTCAATGAAGAAAAGGTTTTAAGTTTGCAGCTGAGCTTAATAATTGTAGCTGGCTGCACCTCAACGGTTATCATATAAGTAATTTTTAATCAACACTATAAATATTTTAAAAAAAATTCGTCAAAATATTTATTTATGTTATATTATATATTATACTATATTGACTTATATTTAGATATGATTATCTAAACTTAAACTTCAAGTTTTGAAATAAAATTTAAAAATGTAATGGTTTGCCGATAACTTGCAATGAATGAGTGCGCAAAGGTAAAAGAAAAACCGTTTTTTAACCGTATGTTACGATTTTGGTAAGGCTTGACAAATTTCAAATACAGATTTTTGTCTAACCCGACAAGATCTACAAGAAAAATTGTAGCACTTCCCATGTTTTTTCGACTGTAGCAAAGTATTATTTTATAAACTGTTACTTTATCAACTAACTGCAGTTGATTACGATTTAAATATATATACTAATATATACTAGTTTCAGTTTTAGTTTGTCCTTAGACAGTAGGGAAGACAAAGGATTTATTTGTATTAAGACAAAGATCGTTGTATGTAACCCATTAAGAAACAGCATCTAAATACTTACTTAATCTACAAGCTTTATCTTTAACAGTTAGAGAAATAAAGCTGAATAAGGACTGTCCCAGAAATAACTGTGCTTTTGTTTTTTTTTTAATTATAAAAAAACCAATAATGTTTTTTTAATAATTCATTCAGTTTATTATTTAGTAAGCATTACAAAATAAATAAAAATTTTATTTACACTTAAAAAAATTATGCACTTTTTTATTAAGGTCCTCCATTACGTTTTTTACCGACATTTCGTTGACCTTCAATGTTTCAATGTTTTTCGCAGTTTATTTGGTTTTCTTAAGATTTATTTTTATTAAAGCCCAGTATCTTTCGATTAGACGAAGTTCGGGGCAATTCGGAGGATTGGCTTTTCTTGGTACCAATCCATCGTTCTCTGAACGTAGTGACATTTTGATAGGTCAGGCCAAAATAGTACTGAACCTTAGTGCTGACGCATAAAAGCCAGCAAACGCCGCTTCGATTTGTCACAAATTCCTTACTTCGAAGGCCACATTTGCAAATGGCCTGTCACACCATGTATTTTTTTGGAAATTTAATAGATTTTTCGGTGGTAAATTTAGAGCATACTCTACCCCTTCCAACCGCAGTATAATGTCCGTGTCCAGGTAACTGCTTGAAATCCGCTTTGCAGTACGTTTCATCGTCCATGATCACGCAATCCAATTAGGGTAGGCATCCGCGATACAGTTTTCGAGCCCTTCTCTTGGCTTCGGCGTCCTTTTCTTCTAACCTATCAGATACTTTTTGTACTTTATAGCTCCTTAGGTTGTAAAATTTTTTAACCCGTTGAACAGTAGACTTCGATGTTCTCGCTTTTGCTGTCATATTATGAGCCTGGACTGAGTAAGCAGCCGTTTAACGTTCTGGGCCACTGCTTGGTTCTCTGGACCACTTTTTCTCTCTGAGCCTGGCGTTTTTGATAAAGGGGTAAGCTGTTTGTATCGTTTAATGGTTCTTCCGACCGTTTTTACACACACGCCAACTTCCTTACCGATCTTTTTGTGCGTGGTGTTTGGATTTTCCAGGTATTTGCAAATAATTGCTTTCCGCTTTTCTTCTTGTATTAATGAGTATTTTTATTTTTTAATCTGCAATAATTATACTTTATTAAGGTACCAAATATGTTGCTATAGAGGTAACACTTTTTTATAAATAACCTTAAAACAAAAGGACAGTTATTTCTGGGACAGTCTTTATCATCAACATAAGCATGTGTTTTTATATGCTTACAAACAGTTATAATGTAAGTTATAAAGATACTAGAGTAGAGGCCCAAGAATCGATCCTTGCGGAGCTCCCGATAAGATATTCGTATAGTTACAGAATGTACTGCCAATCTTAACTCTTTGAATTTTCCCTCCAAAATTGTTAGTTATAAGACTACAATGAATCAAAAACGACAGAATAATTATGAATTTTGACATCATCTACATCAGGCCCGTAGCCAAAGGGTATTTTTGGGGCATCAACCCCCCCAAGGTTGACGAAGAGCAGACAAAAAACCAATTCAACTCAAACCAATAAAAACTAGTAAGACATATCTTCGACTTCGAAATTAAAATACCCCCACGGCCGATTCGTTAGGTTAAAAAATGTTAAATTGTAGCGCTTTTTGTATGAGATTTTAAAAGATTTTACAATTTGATAACATCTAAAATACATTCCTAACAAATTGTTTTCAATCAGAGTAAAATGGGCTCGCTTAACACTTTTTCTGGCCAAAATTCTGAAAACCTCTAGAAGGGGATTTTCGGTGTCACTGATTTCGAATTTGATATCAAAAATGAAAAATTAAAAATGGTGGATCCAATATGACGGCCAAAAAATTTGCGCAGTTTTTATGTCAAATACTTTGAAAATGCATCATGAATATTTTCATTCCAATTTTTTCCAGCAAATAATTGATAACACAAGACATTTTTTATTTTTAATGTCGATGGTTAAGCTCACTAAAGTGATAAGTGAAAAATTTCAAATGTTCAGGAACGTTGATTTTGTTTTTAAATTTCAATACATTGGCCAGCGAAAGTGGTCTGTGAAACCATTGTGCAGAGTAAAGAAAAGCCTCGTTATAAAGTGTTCAATTTGGAGGTGGTATGGGAAATGGGCAAGTTAGTGGGTGGGTGACGCCAATTTTCTAACACGCCTGAGTTTTAATATAGAAAAAACAAATCCCAAATTTCAGTTTTGTAGCTTAAATATTAGCCTATTTATAGAGTTTTTGTATCGAATTTTGTTTCCTGTAGCTTCAATAGAAGCCTCTTTATAGAGTAGCCTCTTTGTAAAGTTTTAAATTTTGGAGTTGTATAGGAGGTGGGCGTATTAGTGGGTGGATAATACCCAATTTAAATTTTGTATTTTGCTACATTTATATTATCGTTGCCAATATCTCGGTGGAAATGTGCTAGACTGTCATTCGGGGTACGTGGGTTCAGTTTTTATTTAACAAAAAATATTTTAAATAAAAAATTCTTTGTTGGCCTTGCCGGTATTTGAACCTAGGACAGTCGAGTACTAGACGCACACGTCAGCAAACTTGGCCAAACATGAATTTTCGAAACAGTGATAAAATTTCAATAAGAACGTTTTTATGCGAGTTTCGTGTTCTATAGACCAACAGTTAACTGACTGTTGATTTGAAAGTTGAATTTGTTAGATGGTATTTAACAGTGAAATCTGTTATTTCAACCCATGATTTGTTTGATACAAAATTATTTTTTCCATGAGTATGGCTTATATTCAAACACGATCACCAGCCATACTACCCGCAATAGCCAAACTCTATAAAGCGGCTTTTATGTAAGATGCAAAGATAAACTTTGGTATGCGAGTATTTTGTATCAGAATTAAGATGTGTTCGCAAAAAAGTCGTCATGCGCCTGCGAACACGCCCACATCCCATAAAACCCACAATATTGAATATGTAATAAAAAGGTTTATATACAACCTACAGGAATAAAACATGGCATTGGAGCATTTAATATCAAAATTAAGGCGTGCACACCAAATGGGTGTCATCCAACCACAAACACGCTCACCTCCCATACAACCCTTAATAATGAAAATACCATAAAAAGGTTTATTTATGACCTACAGGATAAAACTTCGTATTGGTATGTATTTGAACAACACCAACTCCCATATACTACACAATAGTGAAACCTATTCAAAACTGTAATAACATAGATTTTGAAAACAAATAAGTTATTTGTATTTTTTTTTTTTTTTGAGTATATCAATATATATTTTCATATGATGGTTGATTTAGGGTATTCCATAGTTAGGCTGACCGACTTTAGAGTTTCTTTACTTGTTTCTCATTGAAGAAATTCTGAATTCTCAGTTATATTCTGCATAATTTTTATTTAATTTATTGTAATTTGCAGGGGCGTACCGAGACCATGTTGGTTGGAGACCAATATGGTATTTTGGCCGACTGAATACCGTTAAGTCCCAAATTTTTTAATACAACATAGATAAATTAACCAAAATTACTCATTCGTTCGATCAATTTTATATAGAAGAATATGTGAACATTGTACTTTGTCGTACGCTTTTTTAGTACTCAACCTCCTTCTCCCAACCTTCTAAGAGTGAAATTAACTTTTGAAGAAAAAACTCACTCTTTGATCAAAATGGACTTTGGTAAGGAAAGAGCTTTTAAGTTGGTTGAATTTGAGTTTTTGTTCAATAGTAAAACTTTTCTTAAAAAATTTTAGTTATATGCATTCATCAATTGTCAAATTTGTAAAAATTCTTCTCTGCGTGTCAATATCTTAGTCGAATTTTAACGATTTTCCAATTTTTTCTAATTGTTTCTAAAAGTCTATTAAGTCTATTATATATGTGAAGCTGTTACCAAATTTTTTTTAATGTATTTTCTTAATATTGTCGTAAGTTATTTAGAGCGTATTTCAAACAAATGCTAAGAAAGAGAAAAAAAACTCTCTCAAATTGAAAGTTCTAAATTGGAAAGCAAATATCTCTACCATTTTCGAATGTATTTTATTTATTTTTTGTATGTAAGGCTGATCAGTTAACTTTATGTATAAAAGTTTTACCGTTCCTTTTCTGTTTACATTTAAATGATACCTTTTTGAAAGAGACTAAAAAATTTAATTTTTTCTCAAAATATAAGGTAAAATGATTTTTGTTGTAAAAGGAGAAAAACCCAAATTTGCATTTTGGATTTTCTTTCAAAGTCTAAAGCGCATTAAAGGTGAATGTAATGAACTGTCCGTTCCATTTTTAAATGAAATTATTTTTTTTAAATTATTTGTTCTTTTGTTTTCAAAATTAATAAAATTCTAAAATAATTTATTTGAAGGAAATAACTTTATATCTCAAATCAATTAATATTAATTACTTATTTTAACCATCGCACCATCGCAAGAGCCACTAATTCTGTAACTCTTTTTTTCTTAAATAATTAAATTGATGATGATGCCAATTTCTCATTTCCTGTTATTGTAACTTTTGAGGGTTTAAGGAATTTTTTTTTATTGCTTTCTGAAACATTAGCTGCACCCGTCAGAGATTCAACGCCTTCGAATAGATGATAGAATACTTCTTAATCCGCTTTCAATTGAAGTTAGTCCACCAAAAAATTTTTTAGTAACAATCTTATTGATTCTAGAATTCACTTTTGGGTCAAGTAAGTTGAAACTAGCATTGAATTAAAGAGTTCATGCAAAGGCTTTATTGTTTCTAAGAAACGGCTTCAATTGTCTGGATTCATTCACAAATATCGAATGAAGGAATCGTCGTTTTTGATCTTTGCATTCAAAAATTATACATAGACCTAATTCTAATACGACGTAAGCCAACATTTTGAAAATAATGGTTATTAGGAATTTGGATAGATTCAACAAAACTACATACTATATGCCTTTATTTAGTTTTTAACGTTTTTATGAAAAAAATGGCTATAGAACGATTAAAATAATACATTATAGTACGAGTATGAACTTCACAACAGTTTTTTTTCGCCTTATTAGAATTAGGCCGACGATATCGCACACTAAATACAAAACAGTCACAACTCAAAAAACATGACTTTTCAGGAGAAGCGAAAAATAAAACCCGTTGGTTGAAACTGCAGCAGAAAAGCAGTTTTTCCTTTAAACACACAAACTTCATTCTTCCAGTTAATGAAGAAAATAATGAAAAAGATAGTGAGATATGTGTGTTGTGAATTGTTTTATAACAAAAAGTCAATATAAAAAAATTTTGAGTCGTGACTGTTTTGTATTTAGTGTGTGATATGTTTTTCCGAGCAAAATATTAAAATTAATTGACTGAAGTTGGTTTGAGGCACGACTATATGTCGTAAACAAACCTACCATGGAACGACTAAAAGCCGTTAAAAAAGATTTGGCCGACTGAATTGCTCTTAGAGAATTTTTCCGACTGAAAAAGAAAAGATAATGACATTTGTGGTTCGAGATTAAAAGCAGTTGGTTTTGCGTACAAATGCAAATTTGGCCGACTGAAGTTAATTTTAGGTAAGACTGAAAGTGAATTGGCTGACTGAAGATTGTTCTAGATATGTCTTGAAATGAAATAGCCGTCTAAAGTTGGTTTTTGGTTTCAAGATGGCGAACATGGAAACAAATGGTACGACTGATTTTGATCCGTTCATAGTTATTGTAAATAAAAATCAACATTTTAAACAAATTTCAGTAAAAAATAACAATTTAGCCGACTCTAAAAGCGTTAGGGGGGTAGCTTACCCCCTTATCCTTCCGCTAGTTTCGCCCCTGGTAATTTGTCTTCACCTTTTAATTGAATTGTTTCTATTTAGCTAAATCTTAATTGGTACATCTCAAAAAAGCACACATTTAGTATAAAAATATACTGATTTTTAATATTAAGAATCTATTTAAAGACAATTTTCATTTAACTTTAATTGTTCCCTGAAGAAAAATTAAGAACAATTTAAGAGAAGCTGTTTTAATGTCTGTGTGAAATAGTGTGAAATAATAACAAGTGAAATAAATAATTCACACTAAAGCACACTCAACATGACTTCACATTCATGTCAACAACAATACACGAATGATCCATCGATTTTATTAGATGTGCATTCAAATTGAAAAATGTGACATCACTTTTGGCACTATATTTATTGCCGAATTGAGCGGCAATGCCAAAATTCAAAATATATATCGAACAAATGTGTACAAAAGCATAGAAATTAGATTTCATGCCGTAACGTGTGATGAATACCAGTCATTGTTTAAGTTATATTGATGTATTGATGACGACTGTCAATGGCTAAAAGTTGTGATTCATTTAGCTAAGCTGACATTTTTGCTATTTTCTTGGTTTTTGGATGAAGTTAATATCGTCGAGGCAGCATAATTCCGAGAAAAATATATCTATTGAAATCTGTTGGTAGTGCGATATGCAATCAATGACAACCAGCATTTAAACTTTGCTTTTGTCTGTATTAAAGTAGCTGGCAAACTTTTGTAGTGTCTATTTATTCTTTCATAAAAATTTTAAATGTTGTCTACAAAAGGAGGAATGTTTTTCTGCGGCCCTGAAATTTATTCTAAAATGTTTAAATACTTTATTTATTTTTTGTTGAACTATCTTTAATAGAAAATGTTACACATGCTTGTCAATTCAAGCTTTAAGAATTGAAAGGATTAAAAAATAATTTACGAAATAAATTTTTTTTCCAATTCAATTGGAACTTTTCTAAAATCCTTCCCTACAGAAATAAATGTAGGAAACAATTTCAATATCTTTATTCAGTTAATAATCTCCACAATACATAAAATTTTTTAAACATTAAATCTCAAAAGTATTTCTCAAGAGTATTTTCAATCTCATTTGCCGGTCCATCGATTTTCACTCACCACAGATAATAGATATCTTCCGAGTAAAGGCTAAGCCTGATGTTAGTAGCCCACTGGTAATAATAAAGTTTTATACCACCTTTGATCGTAATCGTGTTCTAAAGGCCTTTGGGGAATACCGCAGGCGCTCGAAACATGCAGTTAACCTTCGAAATGCTGGACTCGACTCGAACAATAATGTTTTTCTACATGAAAGCCTTCCCGTTGAGATGCGTAAGATTCTCCAAGCTGCGATTGCCTACAAGCGGAGAAACAACATATTCAACGCTTTTTCGCTACGAGGCTCCATCTACATCAGATTGCAGAGAGAGGGTGACAAAATTAAAATCAACAGCATCAATGAACTGGATAGCTTTGCAAATGAAGACGTCGTTGCAGAAGAACCTGAACAATGAACATGCTTTGTATTTTACATGTATGGTATTCATCTGCAACTCATCTATTTTCTATCTTTTCCTTTTTCTTTTCCTTTTAAACTTTCTCTCTTTCCCATTCTACCTTTTTCTATTCTCTAGTTTTCCTTTCATAATATTGAATGTCTGTCGTGCTCCTGTTCGTTTAGTTATCTATGTTTGCATCGAATAACGCAGCCTCTAGTGCTAACGAAAACCAAAAAACCATGATTGAGATACTGTGCAAGCAATGCTCAGGTTTAAAAATCGTGCACTTTAACGCACGAAGTCTTAATGATTTTAAGTTGGACTGTGTTAAATTTGTCTTCGAAAAGTCTTCTGTCGATATAATCTGTGTATCAGAAACTTGGTTTCATAGGGATGTAAACGACTCCCTTCTGAACATCAAAAATTTTAATCTTTTTCGAAATGACAGAGTTAATAAAAAAGGCGGCGGCGTTGCTATATACTCAAAAAAATATTTAAATGTTAAAGTGCTTGGCTCATCAAGCGATTCTGATGTTGAATATTTAAATGTTGAAATCCTTAACAACAGAACTAAAGTTTTTCTGTCATGCGTCTATAACATTAACCGTAACTGCAGTCTCGAACCTCTACTAAAAGAAGTCTCGGATTATGCCATAGATTTTCAACATTTTGTCTTGTGTGGCGACTTCAACGTGAATATTCTTGCTAATGACAATAACTGCACAAACTTAATCAGTGGTCTAGCTCAAGTAGGTCTCAATATAGTAAATCAAACTTCTCCAACTCGATTTGCCAACAATGCTTGTCCAAGTTTACTCGATTTATTTATAGTTTCTGATTTATCATCAGTACTGCTTTTTGACCAATTATCATTTCTTTCAGATCATGATCTTATTTTTTGTTCATTGGACATTGATCTCTCTACTACTGTCACTGATACAACTTTTTCTTTTCGCAACTTTAAGTCTATCAATTATGCATTACTGTTTTTTGACTTGTCCCTAATTAACTGGACGGACTGTTGGTTCTTAAGCTCGGTTGATGAAAAGTTAAATTTTTTCATTAGCAAAATATCTGAACTTTTTGAAAATCACGTTCCTCTCTGTACTCGCCGAGTCAGCAATGCATCTTGTCCCTGGTTCACGAATTCTGTCAAACTTGCTTTAAAAAAGAGAAGTAGACATACAGCAGGTGGAAGCGCAATCCATCTTTATCGAGCTGGGAGGCTTTCAAACTTGCTAGGAATGAAGCTACCGCAACAGTGAGATCGTCCAAAAAAAGGTTCCATCTGTCTAAGCTAAGTCCCTCATTATCAACTAAACAGCTTTGGAATAATTTAAAAGGTATGGGAATTTCTAACAAAAAACACGAATCCTGCGAAATTGATCCCAATCTACTCAACGATTACTTCATTTCGACCTCGCTTTCAGATGAATCTTCTGAACCGATTAATATTAATTTATCTACCCCTGATTTTCACTGTCAGTTTAATTTTACCGCGGTTTGTGAATTGGATGTCGCACGTTGTGTAGCAAAAGTTAGGTCGAATGCTTCTGGTGATGATGGAATCTCCATTAAGTTTGTTAAAATCATTCTGCCATATGTTATCAGTCCGCTTGTACACATAATCAACCATAGCTTTACAACCTCGTGTTACCCTGAAAAATGGAAGGCAGCAACTATCATACCGATTGCTAAAAAATCTAATGCAAGCGAACCGTCTGATTTTAGGCCCATAAGTTTGTTGTCCTCAATATCAAAAGTTTGTGAGTCCCTAATGGCACAGCAGATCTCCAACTACATCAATTCATTCGGTCTAATGTCAAATCTACAATCTGGTTTTCGCTCAGGGCATAGCTGTTCTACTGCTATTGTCAAAATATTAGATGATATCAGAATACCCTTTGATAATGGACATGTGACGTTACTCTGCCTTCTAGACTTTTCTAAAGCGTTCGACACCGTGAATCATAATATTCTGTGTAATAAGCTCAAGATGAACTTCGGTTTTTCTGACACTTCAGTTCGGTTTTTTGAAAAGTTATTTAGGCGGTAGGAAACAGCGGGTTAAAGTTGGTAACAACTTCTCTACATACAAAAGCATAACCGATGGAGTTCCCCCAAGGTTCAGTACTTGGTCCTTTACTTTTTACAATGTTCATCAATAACATCTTTAGCAAGTGCAATAACGTCACAATGCATGCATATGCTCATGATCTTCAACTATATTTGTCAAGGCCTGTTGGGCTAATCGAAGATCTTTGTGTTAGATTAAATGAAGATTTGAGTATTATAGCAGACTGGGCTAAAGATAATAAACTAAAACTAAATCCCAAAAAATCATACGTCTTACCGATCTCCAAAAATTCCCTCTCTTATATCGATTTTCCCTCGATTTTTCTCAACGAAACCAAACTGAAATCTGTTGCTAAAGCTTCCAATCTAGGTTTTTATATCAATTCTTCGCTGTCAAGCGAAGACCATATTAACTCAAGCGTGAGTAAAATCTACTACGTGTTGAGAAATTTGAAATTGACTGCTGATTATGTACCTGTAGAAATCAGACGAAAACTAGTCCTACAATTGGTAATGCCGATTATCACGTACTCCGAAGTAGTTTATAGCAATCTGGATTCACAGTCATCTCACAAGTTACTAGTTGCCTTTAATAACGCTGCCCGGTATGTTTATGGCCTAAAAAAGTTTGATCATGTTTCAGAACTCCGCACTAAATTACTTGGTCGTTGCCTCTTCCGACATCTTGAGCCGCGTAATTGTCTTTTCTTGCATAAGGTTATATACACGCGGTCTCCACTTTACCTCTTAGCAAAACTTAAGTTCTGTAGGTCCAGCAGAAACATGAACCTCTTGATCCCGAGCTACTTTTACAAAAACTCCAGCAGGTTGTTTTTCATTAGTACAATTAGATTGTGGAATTCTTTGCCTAATCGCATTAAGGTTGTGTCCAACCAAAGAGCCTTCAGACGTTTGATTTTTAACTACTTTTCATAACTTTATTCTATTTTCATACTCTCTCTACTATCTATCTATCTATCTATCTACTAAAATATTTCTAAGTTGCAGTTATTCTTACCGTATCCTTTTTAGCTCTATCATTCTAAATTTCTTATCAAATTGTTGAACATAACCACCAAGAATTTAATTTATTAATTCTTCCTTATAAATTTTGATAGTTTTATTTGAAATGTTAATATTTTTAATTACTTGCTATTTAATTCAATTTTAATCCTAATAAACTTATTAATCTTAATCTGAATTTACAATTTTAATTTATTTAAATATTTGAGTTATGTTGTTATTAATGTTCATTTGCGGCACTCAAAAGAAAACTTTTTCTTATATGCCAACATATACGCGCAATAAAATACAAATAAATTACATGAATTTAATATTCAATACATGAACTTGATATTTCGTTTATAATATTGGAATGTTTGGAATATTACAGTTTGGACTGTTTTTATATATAAAAAATAATCAAAACAACTTAATGGGGTGTCTGTTTTTAAAGTGCATCACCGGCAACGGCTCAACTACGACTGACTCAAACTGTCGCTGAATGCGAAGGACAAACCAAGATAAAAGGGTTGCCACCTTATACAATTCCCACATAAATATGCCTTGATTAATAACAGTTCTTTTAATTACAGACGTCGCATGCAGTTCATTATTTTCATCCGTGAATTGCTCCACTATCATATTCAAAATCCTACCCCAGTTGCTGTACGATCTTGAGAACTTCATCATATTTTAGTCGATCAAAAAGTAGACATAAATAAATTTAGAGGGAAAAAACACAACACCTAACTCATCTTATAACTACAAATACTCAAAGCGAATTTAATTCGTCAAAGTGCAAACGTACTATTTTCGAATCAGTCACGTATGAGGACAAGGCAGAAAAAACATACCCACAGCTATACAAATTGTATTAACTTATACTAAAACTTGAATCTACTGCGTTTTATATAACTGTTTTTCTTTTAATATTTCTAACTTTAACTTCTCACCTTTGGATAACATCGAACTTTCTTACAGCATAAAAAGTTGCTGCATTTTTATCATTTCTTTTTATTTTCTTATAATACATTCACATCAACACGTTTTTATTATTTGTAAGTGTTGCCAAGTTTTTGCCAAGATACTCCTAAGGGAGGAAGCATGCAAAAAAACTTGCGACAATCGTTTTTGCAAAGCAAAAACTATAAGAAGAAAAAAAAAATAAAAGCAAACGGAAACGGAAGTTAAGCTTTTGTTGTTATTGTAAGCAGCACTCCACTCATGCCTGTAGGTTCTAAACAAAACAACTGTAGAAAGAACAAAACAAATATATTATTTCAGTGCGTGTTGCCACACTTCTTAATAAAAAGGTGAATTTGTAAACAACAAGGTAAGCTTGTACACTATATTTTTTTATGCTACACCTAATTAAGTTAGGTCAACACCAACAATACAAGCAAGGTCAAGCATGTTGTTGAAAAGTAATGTATTGTAATATGCTAATTCACACCAATGAACAACATTATTTATTTTACGAAAACACAACAACAAAATGTATTTTAACACGTTAAAAAACACATTAACCAACAAAAAAAAAAAACAAAAATCGGTTATCGTTTTGTGTAATATTTAAAGAGCAATAACACATGGCGCTACAATAGTTAAAGAAAGTTGAGGTTATGATTGGACTTAGTCATGGTTATCAAATATGCGTTTTATGAAGTCAAATGCATAAATATACAATATTAGTTTTGAAGTTGTATGAAACCAGTTTAGTTATGCCAACATCATTCATTAATTATGAAGAAGGTTATGAGGGTTCTTTTCACAATTGCAAAAATCAGCATAATTGGTTTTATGACATTTGAATCAGATGAAATAAATTATAACTTATTCTACGCTTTGCCACAACAAGCAATTTATATACATCTTTAAATAGGTTTTATTAAGTTATGTCATTAATATGGTAATAACAAAGGATGTGCCAAAATTATTTAACTTTTTATGACCTAATTAGTTATTTCATACTTTTATAGGCCTACTTATGCTATGCTTGTTAAAAGTAACTTATGAATATTTGATGAAAAAATCAAGTAGAGACATTGTTAATTATAATAATAACAAGCTGACCCCACAAACTTTGTTTTGCCTAAAATAAATTTTTTGATTGAATGAATGTCGAGCATTTAGGATTCCAACCGAAATTTTTTGTGTCAAAAATTAGTAACGAAATAGATGACACAATAGTATAATTTCAATTATATATTGAGTAAAACACTTTTCGAATTCATGTCATATCCTATATTTATACGGACGGCTGGCCCAATGGATTTCGTCCCGACAAATATTTAGCGAAAATAGAATAAATCAAGTAGGTAATGGTTTCTTTTAATTCTGCTTGAATTCTATTTCGTTTTATTGAATTATAACAAAAAAGAATGGTTAAATAAAACAACATATTTTGTTTTTTGCTCCGGAGCGTAAATGAATAATGAGGATGGTTTACCTACTCGGGAATACGCCACTTATAGCTGGCCGTGTGAAAAGCATGACATTTCCAGATTTATGCCACACACTTTCAACTACTGCCCTTGAGATTTATTTATGGTCATTGCAAATGCAAGTTTCACTGGGAACTGAATATAGGTTGAAGTCAAAAGAGTTCACGGAATTTGATATTTTTCTCCCTTGTACGGCCCTTTTCAAAATCCTTCATTCTTCCCAATTCCATTGTCGAGTTCTGCAAAGAGTTATTGCAAAGTTTCGGGGCATGAAGATTGCGTAGTAAAATTATGACAGATCCTACTTCAAGACGAAAATGATGAGATGTCATGCCAGGCAAATCCAAAGAGTTTAAAAATTATACTGGATAATTGATGACTTTGTATTCGTTTTCTACGTGATCGATAGAATTGTATGACCGCAATTCTACCGGAATTTGATTTTTAGTCTTCCAATTCAAGTCATTGACATCCAACCAATCGTAGTTACAATAATTTTGACCAATATTCAAATATACTTTATTGATGAGTTCATCTTTCGCTGAAGTGAATTGGAAAATGGCAGGTGGAATTGAAACTAAACCACTCACAGTATGTACTGTAATTTTTCCATTTCCGATTCTCAGTAGTTCTTTTGAAAATGTCATTCTTCTACGTATCCAATTATTGACGTGAGTTTGAAGGCTGACATGTTCAAATGATCATAAGAAGCAATTGCACTGTCTAGCGTATGATTCCAGTGATTTTCGTGTTCAAGCAACTGTACATTTTGACATGCTTCTCAAAAAGTTGCACATACCATACCATCCATTG
The DNA here is from genome assembly GCA_958299015.1 of Tetanocera ferruginea. NCBI lineage: Eukaryota > Metazoa > Arthropoda > Insecta > Diptera > Sciomyzidae > Tetanocera > Tetanocera ferruginea. Next base: position 37,674,734 of record OY282641.1, read on the forward strand.
TCCGCAATGACTTAAATGGAGTCAAACCGCGCACATTAACCAAAAGCAACCGGAGGTAGAAGCAATCATAGTTCTAAGGATGAATTGTTTGAATTTGTCCCAATGCATCAGTTGAAAACACACCAGGATATTCATCTACTGGTTGGCCGTGCTTTCTGCGTAACCATTTTTTCGACGATGCATTCCATCTGCACTATCGAGGCATTTCCGAGTAAAGCTATGTTCTCACAAACGAATCACTGGCGCGAGTTGAAAAAAACTTGTTAATGTTGTTGCTGTGGTCTTTTCACTCACTGTGCTCCGTTCTCTGAGTAGAAATACACTCTTTGACCATTCCCCAAATGAACTGCCAGATGACCAAAAGTCGGATGATGTTCATGAATGACAAATGAAAATATTGGCCGTATCGGCCTATTTGAAACATCACTTCTTTTTGCAACGTATATGCATACATACTTAATAGATCGCACTGAACTGCAATACTTAACATTGAAATGTGTTTAGAATGCATTACACAATATTGCCGAATATGTCATGATCCATGTATTTTCAATCACAACATCCGCTTCATTCAATTGACTGATGAATGTTCTACCATTGTCATCTGGTGAGCGGCTCCAATAGAGTGGATATCCATCGTTTCCAGTATGAGTTTTGCGAATAAAACCACTTGAATAGCGTTTTGTGCACTTATTGTCAAACATACAAACCGAAGTAGAATTCTGTTGTCAGCATAGTCCGTGGCGCAGATTAGTCTTCTCCACTTCGTGTAACTCTGGATCGATCTCAGCATCAGGAATTTTGGCGGAAGCTTTGTCATCAATTTGATTTAGTGTAATTTTCCACCATCCAAAGATGGAAGTGTGCGCGCATTAATCTTCTTTTCTGCCACTCAACTGAATATATTCAGCATCGAACAGTACCGTATTAAATTAGGAACAAACCTGCAACCAGTTTGGACCATTCGTTTAAAAATAGATGTGCGGTAAAAGTAACGTCCGAATTGAACAGAAAAACGAAATGTGCGTCTACAGCGCCACCTGTTGAGAATTTTTCGAATTTCTTTTTTCCTAAACCTTCGCGTGACAATCATCAACAAACATGCAAAAGAAAGTATTCAATTTGGTCCAGCTGTTTTCAAACCACGATTCATTTTTATATATATAGAAGATAAATATTTTTTAAATTTATGTTCGAAACCACTTAAATTTGTACCTTAATATAGTAATTTTTTGGTTCTTTGTTTCAATTTCTTCACATTTTTTAGCAAAACACAAATTCAAACATTCATTCGAAAAACCGGAGACTCGAAATCGATTTTAGGCTTAGTGTTTATTGGGAAAAGATGGTCAGAATTTTCCGTAGAACATTTTCCGTGCCTGCGATTTTTGAAAACAAAAACTGACTCGGCCCAATATACAAGACTAAAGACTCAAAACAAATGCAATTAACCCATTTGCCATTGGAAAACCCATTTCAACAGAAAAAAAAATATCAATGAAAATAATTCTTTTCAAACAAATCACTACAAATTTTGGGTAAGAAATATAGTAATACTTTTGATGGGGATGGTAAGGTAATAGATCAAAATTTCTTAGACTACTAGATGTATCCTTGAAGTTTTGCCATTTAACTAGAGTTACCAGACTACGAAAATCATTAATTTTCCGATGATGGAAATAGCGGCAGTTGAAAGCAGAAATTAAAGAAAATAAATCAAAGCACAACAGAATTATTTAGTTTTTTATCTTGCCTCTTCATTGGCACCTTTGACTTTGACTTGATCGCATTATTAATAAGAAAAAATAAGTAATTAACTGATTTGAGTATTATTCTAACAAATCAGCCGTTCAGCTTTTAATTTTGTCCTCCACCGCCAAAAGTAACAAACAACAACACAACAAAATTGGCCATTTCAGCCCTTGAAAGGACTTTGACCGAGCTTCTAATGATCAATTGTGTTGTATGTGTTATTTAATGTTTCTACACAATTGACCGAGAACTAGACCTACATGCTTTATGCTGACTCCGAAGGGCTAAAGTTCATGTTCTCAAGAAGCTTTACAAGGCATTCTTACTCTCTGAGGTTTGCCATTGTCTGCAGAGAGGTGGTGATCGATCAGAACAATTTTTTTATTGAAAAAAACTTTTGCCGCGACTGGGGATCGAACTCGGGCTCCGAGTGTGCTAAGTTACACACTTAACCAGCATGCCACGGTCACCAAAAATAATCGGTACAGATTTCAATTAGCAGTTTTGTCGTTAAATACGTATAGCAATTATTTTAAAAAAATTCGAAGAAAAGCTATCACGATGGCCCAATGGGTTGAAAAATACCCAATGAATATCTCAGCAACGCATTGAGGTATGGAACTGAATGTTTGTTTTTGATCATTTTGAAATTTTATCAAAATCGTGTGAGTGAACCTGGTTCCAGGCAGAAATGGCATAATAAAACTGGGCAGACTGGGCAGACTGGGTTAATAAATGATCTACCTCTGTTCAGCGTTCGTAGGGGTCAAGAAAATAATAATGAGAACATTTCCAAAATAAAAGAAAAATAGACATTGTTCTTTTAACATTATTTAAAGAATAGCAAATTTAAATAAGTAAGAAGATAAAAACATAAAACCTCCCCAAAATGTTTTCCTGGGTGCGCGACTGAGTACAATTTAGTACTTTTAGAGTCAATTCATTTGGCTTAAACACTAGATATTTTGCTATTATTGCGTATTAACGCACATGTATGTTGTATTTTCATAAAATTGTCAGTGCTGATTTAAGATAGTGAATACTGTGTACTGTGTTAAATATTCTTCTATAATTCATAACCTTAACAGTTAAGTAACACATCTTCCTTGGACTCCGACTCCGACTTCGGCTCCGATTCTGACTCCGGCTCCGATAAATCAAATTTAAAAACTCCGGTTCCGATAAACTCACCTCCGTAACATCCCTAGTATAAACTTTGCTCCAGAGAATGCTTTTCTCTAAATTTGATCCTAAAAATTCTCGAAAAATGATAAAAAGCTTTTCTGAAAAAATTAAATATGTAAAAATTTATAATTTTTAAAGAAAAATACCTTTTATTTTTGAGAAAAAATTTATTGTTTTTTAACAAATACTTCTCAGGCAATTTTGTTTCAAAATATAGAAAAAATTTTTAATTAATTTTTCTCTATAAATAGGGTTCCCAACTGTCCCAGATTTCGCGGGACGTACCGCAAATCAGCTAATTTTTTAGCGTCCCGCGACGACCCCTTGCGGGACGCCTGTTGTCCCGCATTTGAGAACTTAAGATTGTTTGTATTTAAATTTCCAATTGGACATGAAACACAGTTTACTAAATCTGTGTAATTTTATTATCAAATTTTATTTATCATTTATTTTTCATACATTTTATTTATCAAAACGTTTTGGATTTATTTTTTGGTTTTTTCATGAATTCGGCACGGGTTGGAAAAAGATGTTAACAATATCAAGTTACAAATGCGATGGTGTAAAGGCATCGTTGATACCCTTTATTCCTCAAAGAATAAAAGGAAATATTAAATAAAATAAGAAATTGCATCTAATGTTGTCCCGTTTTTTTGAGCCAAATCCCGCATTTTTGATGGCTCCTTCCCGATTTTGTTCTTTCCAGAGTTGGCAACCCTATCTATAAATGAGAATTTTTTTGTGCGAGAAACTTTTTGTAGAGACATTGAAATATTTGCATTTCCCAGAAGTGAGAAATATTGCTTTGAAAATGTGAAAATTTATTCTAATTGAAGAAAATTTTATTTAAAAAAGAAAAAACTACTATTATCGGAAATAGAGAAATTTTATATAGAAGAAAGACATGTGTTTTTATTGAGTATACAAGAATAAAATTTGGTAGGTATGTATATATTTTGTATCAAAACAAAGATGTCTTCGAAAACATCCCACCTCCAATACAACGCAAACATTGAAAACTAAATAAATAAGCTTAGGTTTAACAGAGATAAAATTTGGTACTTATATATTGATAAAAAAAATATATTTTTACAAATCGACGCCATCCGTCCATGGACATGTCTACCTCCCAAACAAACAAATTAATTGAAAACTACATAAACAAACTTATATTTGCCTTATAACAATAAAGATAGAAATAAACGTGAACCAGTGGTAGGTATAATTTTCAGAATTTAAAAGATCACTTGCACACACATATAAATGGATAACATTTGAACATAACATTAATATTATTGGTGAAAAAAATTTCTGTTAATTCGCAAAACCGAAAAATTCGTGTGAACAAATTTTTGGTAAACAGTGTTATTTAAAAATCGTACAAAAAAAGACCGTTTAAAAACAAAGTTGAGTGTATTGCATTATAATATAATTATACCAGTTGCAAATATCTCTAAATTTCGCTATAAAGTGTGAACTATTTTATTTTGAGAACCCACAAAAAACTTATTTTTATAAAAAGAACGATTGCACAAGTCTTCTTATAGCGTTGCATTTTCCACAACATCCAAACTTATTTCTAAATTAAATGATTTGAAAAGAAAAATTAATTTAAACATTCACTTCACATTCAGACACAAAATTTAAAGCCATAATAAAATCTATTGATTTCTTAAGAAGATTTCAATGCTTTTCGTACATCAACCTTACTCAGCTAATATATCAATTAAATTTGAAAAGGAAAGCAATCCTCATGCGTCTATTATTTTATTGAATGTCACGCACTTGTATTATAAATATACCCTAATTAAAAGCTATGACAAAGGTTTGACTACGTTTACTAAAATAATACAAGTGTTTAACAAACAAGAAAAAGTTAAATAATTGCTTAAATACTCGGTTTGTTTTAATTAAATATAAATCAATGAATTTTTACGATATTTAGGAAAATTTCAAATAATTTTTTGTATATGTTTGTGTGAGTGAATTGATTTTTTGTTCTTGTCAACATGTCACCCCTTGACATTCGCTTGATTTGAATGACAAATGGTATGAAAACAAAAACAGGGAATAAGCCTGGGGTTCCACAAAACGACACTCACGGCCTGTCAACAAGGCGTAAAAAATGCTGCCAGCAAGTACTGACTTTTCTACGCATCACTTCTGATTTTAGTGTGAGGAGCTATGGTGATGGTTGAATATAATTTTGTGTAAAAGACATGGAAATATTATACATATTCTTTTATTTAATTCTTTATTTACTCTCAATAGAGAAAGGAACAAATATACTGAACAAATTAAATTCACAAAAACTGCAATGGATGAAGAGTTAGAAGGAAAGTTTGAGAACACCTTGGTGGAATGTTTATAGTGCCCTCTATTGTTTTTCTAAATTTCGATTTTTTGTTATAATTTCTACCACTGCAGTTGTTTGTGGCTTCTGTAAGATAGCCGGGCCGGCCTTAATTCAATTCAAAAAGTTTATGATAATCTCGACCTAAATTCCTGAGCTCATTTTAGTACCCTCTACGAAACGATTTTAAGATATGTTATCATCTAGACTTCCTAGAATCTTATGAAAAAATGCCTTTTTCACAGGCCAATACTTTTTTACAGGGTAATAGACCGAACCGAGGCACAGATTATTTCCTGGAAACCACAATTATGGATGAAAGCGTTCAAGTTGCCCGACTATAACGAAGTCTTAACAACTATAGCTCGGCTGAAAAACAACAAAGCCCCATGAGCTGGTCGCCTACCGGTAAGCTGTTTAAGATCGGAGGCGAATCTCTGTTGAAATGCATTTACAATCTGCTTTGCAGAATATGTTCGGAAAAATGCATTCAAAATGATTGGAAACTAAGTATGCTCTGCTCAAACCACAAGAAAGGTGATCCCACCATTTGCGCAACTACCATGGGATAAATCTTCCAAACTGAAACCCATCGTATATTAACTGATTGTAACTTATCAGTGAGACTTCAGACCTGGAAAATCTACCATCGACCAGATACTAACGCTACGACAAATCTTAAAGAAGAACCTAGAGAAATAAATCGCCTTACACCAGATTTTTGTCGATAAAAAAGCTGCCTTCGACTGTCCAATAAGGAGTCACCTTAACAGTACCCTGTCTTAATTACTTATTCCTGTAAAACTACTTTGTCTCTGCAGGCTGGTACTGTACAACACTAGCAACATAGTGCAAAACGGGAAGGACCTCTCCTCATCATTTGATACGAAACGATTTTCTTACAATTTTATTTCGTGTCGTGCGACTCTCAATTAAATGATGAAGGAGATCATCCGAGCTACTGACTTGAGACGCAGTGGCACAATATTCTATGAGAGTGTTATGCTGCTGGTGTATGATGGTGATATTGACTTCATTGGCTATAATTCACGCGAAGTCAGTGCAGCAATCTCCACGGTAGAAAAAGAGTCTAGTCGGTTTGGGTCTTGCAGAGAACGCAGAGAAACGAAATACTTTGTGTTAATAAACAAACAATCCCAGCGACTTAGAAAAAATGTCACTGTTGACAACATGTCTTTCGAGATTTTGAAGGATTTCGTTTACCTGGGATCCAGCGTAAATTCCTCCAACTTTATCAGCATTGAGATAAGCTTAAGGATAGCTCTTGCCGATAGGTTTTAACTTGGGCTTAGTAGGCAATTGAGAATCAGAGCCCTTTCTCGACGTACAAAACTCACACTCTATAAGTCAATAATCTTTCCCAGCCTACTATAAGGAGTACAAACTTGGACGTTAAGCAGCTCTGATGAAAGGACTTTGGAAGCGTTTTATTCATAAGCAAAATGCTGGGAATAGTTTTGTTCTATAAGACCATTTTCATCCTGGGTCAATTGTATAGTATGTCTGTCCTAAAAGGTCAGAGCATATACAGGATAAGAAGAAGGAGTTCAGATAATTAGATGAAACACGGAACACATGGTCACATAGGTCCAAGGATCTGCACTATTGAATATCTTTGGAATACGCTCACGGGCACGCCTACATACAACGCAAAAATTTAAAACTGCATAAATAAGCTGATAATTAACCAACAACAATAAAATTGAGTATTTATGTATTTTATATCAAAACAAAGATGTTTTCGAAAAATGGGTTTCATTCGCTCACTGACATGCCCACCTCCCATACAATGTAAAAATTGAAAACTTAATAAATAAGCTTATGTTTAACCTATAGAAATAAATTTCGATATGCATGTATTTTATATCAAAACAAAGATGTTTTCGAAAAATGGATGTCACCCGCCCACGAACACGCCAACCTACCATACAACCCAAAAATTTTAAACTCAATAAATAAGCTTATGTTAAACCTCGAGGGATAAAATTTGGTTCGTATTTTTTTTATAACAAAACAAAAATGTTTTTGAATAAAGGGTGTCATTCGATCACGGACACGCCCACCTCCCATACAATGCAAAAATTTTAAACTCAATAAATAAGCTTATGTTTAACCTCGAGGGATAAAATTTGGTTCGTATTTTTTTTTATAATAAAACAAAAATGTTTTTGAATAAAGGGTGTCATTTGATCACGGACACGCCCACCTCCCATACAATGCAAAAATTGAAAACTCAATAAATAAGCTTATGTTTGTCTTACAGAGATACAATTTGGTACGTATTTATTTTACAAAAAACGGAGATATTTTTAAAAATAAGCGCGGACACGCCCACCACCGGTACAACCCAAAAATTGAAAACTTAATAAATAACTTGTGTTTTTATTACACAGATAAAATAAGTATTTTATACCAAAACTAAGATGTGTTCAAAAATTGGGCGTAATCCGTTCATGAACACGCCTACCTCCCATACAACCCATAATAGCGAACACACTATAAAGCAAACATGGCCACGTAGAAGCCTGATTGGCCCGCGAGGCCCTTCATACAAATTTTGTATACCCTAAACCTGAAAGGTCAGGGTATATGAACTTTGTGCAAACGTTTGTAACGGATAGAAAGAAGCGAGTCCGGTAAAGAAAAGTATATATATTCTTGTTCAGAGTCACCTCGTGAGTCAAGCTATTCATGTCCGTCCGTCCGTCCGTCCGTCCGTCTGTCCGTCTGTGTGTTGTCCGTATACACTGGATAAGAAATGAGCTCATGTTTCGCGTACAACAATAAAATTAGGTATATATATATTTTGTATAAAAACAAAACTGTCTTCGGAAAATGGTTGTCATCTACTTAGAGACACGCCCTCCTCCCATACAACCCAAATTAAAAACTCAATAAATCAGCTCATGTTTAACGTACAGAGATAAAATTTGGTACGTATATATTTTATATCAAAATAAAGACGTCTCCAAAAAATGAATGTCATCCGCCAACGGCCACGCCCACCTTCTCTACAACTAAAAATTTGAAACTCAATTAATAAGCTTGTCTTTAACCTACCAAGATAAAATCTGGTAAGTTTGTGTTTTATACCAAAACTAAGTTGTATTCAAAAAGCAGTCCGTACACGAATACGCCCACCTTCCATACAACCCACAATAGCGCAACTACTATAAACGCATTCTCTTGAGCTACAGGAATATAACTTGCAATTTTTATAAATTTTTGTTTATTTTTCATCAAAATTGAAATGCCTATAAAATATAAGTGTCATCCGCTCACGGACATCAATACTTCAATATATGTGTCAATTTTCAATACTTTTATTTTATTTTGAAAAAGTAGGTTTATGATATTTAATAGTCGGGCTAGACCGACTTTAGACAATTTAAATAAATGTCTTAGAAATATGCTTTACAAGAAGTTATACTTATAGACTAAATTCTTAGCACTCAACATGTCCTTTTTGAAAGGTTCGTCCACTCAGAGAGTAGAAGCTAGAGTAATTTAGAAATCTGTGTCGACAAGGAATAACCGCTAAAATCGAGTAAGGACAAAATAAGGTTATGGCTTTCATTGCGTTTTTTCGCAACGAAATACACTAGTACGCAAATTTGTATGGTTGTACTTTGAAAATTAAATGTTTGAGGCCATCACATCTAAACAACAAAACTCAGGATACCCTGATATTAGGAAACAATTTTCATCTGAAAAATGCTCTTCTGAAATTTTGCAAATGAGTTTAGCTGTTATTCCTTGTCGACATGTTGAGAATATTTAATTTACTTGCAACTTGCAAGTTGTTAAGACAATCAGAAAACGTGATTCTTGACACTCGCAGTGGTCGAAAATCCTTTCACAAACAATGTTACTGCTTTGGTTCTCACAGCATTTGTAGAATTCGATTTTAATATTTCTGAAATGGTTCATAAGGCAACAAAATGTTCTGCTATCAATGGTGTAGCAACAAAAGGTGAGGTAGGTACGTATTCCGAAATATTTTGGTTAATTGTTTAAGAATACAGAGAACGCATCAAAGATAAAGTCACGGAAGCTTTCATGATTATATTGAAAACAGAAGATCTGAATTAATAAATAAACAAATGAAAGCAACCTTTTTAATTTTTATTTTTATAAACTATTTGTTTTTAGTGGAAAGATTATATCAATCATAAATTTTCGCCAATGGTTTTTCCATTATTAATCAATTAACTAATCAATAAAGCGTTCGTTTACTGTTAGAACCATTTCGTGCACACTCCGGCAAATCTTATTTTATTCCAAGCAATATTCTCAAGCAATAAATTAGTCCTAAACATCATCCATCATGGATTATGTGAAGCTTTTGGCGGTATATCTTTAATATCGAGTAAATTACAAAATAAGTTCAAATTGTTATATTATTCAGGTCGGTATTTATTCTTGTCTTATGCCTCTGCATAAGTCTTGAAAATTTTGCATATAACAAAACACAAAGAAAAAAAATATTTAAAAGAACAATTTAACGGTAGCTTAAATGGCTTAGAGAACAAGCTTAAAAAGTTTTTGGTGTTGACGGCTCTCAGCGAGCACGTTACGAAATTCACAACGACTTAAGGATGAAAAAAGCTGGCTGCTCGCTTTATTGTTCAATTATCTAATACTTCGATTATCCTTTAAGATTATTTAAGAGAATTTTTCAATTTTTATAGAAGAAAAGATTTTTCTTCACAACATTAATATAAAGAAATTGAAAAAGTATTAAAGAAAATCTCTTCAACAGATGTACAAGTTATATTTCTTTTTAGAAAAAAAAAACTGCTGCTTACGGTTAAGACATAAATAAAGGAACCCTTTATTGATGAATGCAGTGCAGAATTTTACGGCAGGTGTATTTCAGATGTTACCAAAATTATTTATATTGTCACCTCAAATGGTTAACAAATCATTTTTAACGCTTTTTAATATTGTTTATTATACAAGAAAAAAAAATGAAGAACAAATACAACGATAAACGCCATAAAAAACAATCAGCTACATCATAACACTTATTTTGCTTTATTGAGCTACTTGTTCTAACATAAATCAAACCCACACAATCCGCAATTCACATTCAAAATACAAGAGCATTCAAGTCCGAAACAGTGTGAGACGGAATGTAAATTCGAAAGGATTCTGCGGAAAAACATAAATAAAAACTCTGTGGCTGGCGCAAGATTTTCTCACTGTTTACTGCTCTCCATATGGCAAAAACTGAACTGCAGTTATGTAAATGAAAAAGTAGTTGCCTTTTTGTTGTGCTGTAGTTGTTGTTGTTTTTGTAAAACCTTAAATCGTTTGTAAGTTTGTAATTGTTATGTTTGTTTGTTTTTCGATTTCTTTGTGGTAAAAACAAACAAATACATTCAAAACCAATGAAAAATATAGTATCGACTATTGCAAAATAGTCATTGAATAATTTTACATAATATCTAAGCCAAAGTACAGTGAAAGGATGCAGAAAATTAAGGTACAAGTTAAGAATCAATGAAGCTTGATTTCTTCCAACTTTCATTCTTCCAACTTCATAGCATACGCTATGTTAAAAGTATATTTTATCTATAAAAACGAAGAAAGTGAAAATAATTACTGTTCAGTTTCAGGCAAAATTTCTAATTTCTTAAACGCTGAAGGTTACATCTCCAAAAACTCTACACTCTACACATTCAAAGTGTTTTTCGTTTAATTGATTAAGACTCTCCCCCTTTTGTGGCCAAAGAATTCAATTAACATTAACACTTGAGCTGGTCTTTCAGATAGTCAACCGTAAAATTTGCATTTTATTGTTTTCTGTTAGACCGAAAAATGTGAATTCAATGAAATAACGTATACTAAAATCCCAGCAGGAAAAGAAACACTAATTTGTTGATAATAAACAAAAAGTCTACTTCATTTTTCTCTTTTCATTTTTTTGGTGTCCTAAGATATGCAATACGAATTGGGCATAATTCGTCACCAAAATGACATGATTTGAAGAACATATCAGCACAAAAAGACAAGAAGAAAGAAGGATAAATGTGGAAAGACGTATTTGGATAGGGAATACAGTGATCACCGATAGTACATAAGAATCTTAATTCTTATTAACCTGATCTTAATTACAGGAAACAAACGAAGACAAAGAACTGAAGATATTCGGATGGGAATGGGAATGGAGACTTCAATATATTTTTTCAAAGTGAATTTACACAGAAAAAACTTTGAAAACGTTTCGTAGAACGTAAAGCAGACAACGTGCTACTTTTGATTGCGTTTAACCCAGATTTTGCTCCTCCAACGTTTATTTTCATTTTTAAAACGGACATTTTAAAATGAGCTTTAAAACGTTTGTTTGATTTTCTAAAATAAACATTTTAAAATGAGCTTTTAATACGTTCGTTTGATATTTTAAAATGAACATTTTAAAAGAATTAGAAGAGTCACAAGCAATTATTATAATTGTAGAAAATTTAGAAGCTATGTTAATTTTAAAATATCAAACGAACGTTTTAAAAGCTTATGTTAAAACGTTTATTATAGAAAATTGATAAAGCAGTCTGTGGGTCGCATCAACGTACATGGCACACGATCACGATGTCCCTGCCGAACCCAGCTTAACAGAACTGGCCTCCACAGCAACAGCAAAAACCTAAGACCTCATAATCGGGTGCAATGCTAACGCTCATCATGTGATCTGGGGAAGTTCAGACACCAACAAACGGGGTGAGTCTCTTTCGATTACATCTTCTCTACTAACCTTATTATATGTAATATAGGCAATGAACCTATATTTATCAGCAGTAACAGGCAAGAAGTCTTAGATATTACTCTTGCCTTTGACCATATATCAAATAGGATCAGGAACTGGAGGATTTCAAAAGAACACTTCTTTTCAGATCATAGGTATATTATTTTTGATATAGATGACTAAAAGTCATTGAGTCAAATAGGGTCAAATAGGGTCAAATAGAGTCAAATTGGGTCTCTACTTAGATACATTAAAAAGAGATCTCAGTAATGGACTACCATGTCTTCCCATCTGCAAAAAATCCTTAGACAATCTAGTAGATAATCTTTCCGCATCAATGAATAAAGCTCTTGACGCCGCGTGTACACTGAGAACACCAAAAAAAGAGAAAAAGCCCCCATGGTGGGACACTAAGTTATAAAGGCTCCGAAACAAGAGCCGAAAGCTCTTCAACAAAGCAACAGCCATTGGATCCATCGATGCGTGGTTAACCTATAAAATGGCCCTAAAAGAATACAAGAAAGAATTAAGACACAACGACAATCTTCACAAACCTCTGAGGAGTCGAGACTTAGGAAAATTCTCGCAACCATTTCGAAAATTCTCGCTTCATGAGAAAAGAAGACAGAACATGGGGTACTGCCAGTGAAGAATCTCTATATATATTAGTGGAAACTTTGTTCCAACACTAATTAGACATTATTACAGAATCGAAGCTAAAATGGGCATAAGAAAGCTTTAAATCGTTCAAATTCCCAGGACCAGACGGCATAGCCCCAATTGAAATTAAAAAAACCTACGACATTATAAACCAATGACTTTTGATGATCTTCCAAAGCTGTCTTGACCTGAAACACAACCGAAAACGCTGGAGATACGTGAAGGATAGTTTTCATATCTAAGGCAGGAAGAAGCTCACATGTTGACCCAAAAGACCTTAGACCAATTAGTCTCTCCTCTTTCCTACTTAAAACTCTCTCGAGATTAATAGATATCTACTTAAGACTTAAAATAGAAGTCCACTTTCGACAGCGCAACATGCTTACGCTAAAGGTAAATCCGTGGAAACAGCTCTCCACTCCATAGTCTCTTCCATTAAAAAAAGCCATGGCCAAAAGGAGTATACAGTGATAGCATTCATCGATATAGAAGGTGGCTTTAACAACATTAGGGCAGGGGCTATCACTTGTGCACTGACAGAGCTTGGATTGGATGCTGCGCTGATAGCAGTTATAAAGCAAATGCTAATAGGCAGAGTTATAAGTTCGAATCTCGGAATAGCAATCACGCTTAGATCTGTACCAAGAGGAACACCTCAAGCAGGAGTTCTCTTGCCTCCATTCTGGAACTTAGCGGTGAATGAACTACTGGTTAAACTAGAGAGAGAGGAATATATATATCTACTCTCAGGGATGTCCTGCAAATTTGCTTAAACACCCTCGTAACCTCCAGCTGTGGACTCTGCGTAAACCCAGACAAAACTGAGTTAGTGATCATCACAAGAAAACACAACTTACCCACAATTAGTCCTTCAAAACTGGGAAATACAAAATTTAATTTCTCGGATCAAGGAAAATACTTGAGTTTCATCTTAGATAGGAAACTAGTTAAATTGGAAACCCAACCTGCTTGAAAGAGCTAAAAAAGCCAATATAGTCCTATATTCACGTAAAAAGGTAGTGGGTCACAAAAGGGGACTACAACCAAGGCAATATTGCTATATGGTGCCTTAATCTGGTGGCCTGCACTGAACAAACAAACACACCTCTACATACTTTGCAAAATTCAAAGATCAGCAGAGCTGTGCATTAGCGCAGCATTGAGAACCACTCCTACAAACGCACTCGACACAATGCTTCATCTTAAACCACTTGATATCCTAACAAAACAGATGGCTGGTAGCACAGCGAAACGTCTGGAAATCACCTCTAAATGTGGGGGAGGTTCAATACGACACTAGGGAGCATTAGGGAGTGTCTCTTTCCTCAAATACCCAAAACCGTAGACTGCATCACGCAAAAACATTTCTTCCACAAAAAGTTTGATGTATACATTCCCTCCAGAAATGAATGGGATACTGGGGATACCCTCCACCTAGCAATGCAACTGAAATCTACACCGATGGATCAAAATTGGATTGCAAAATGGGGGAGGAGTCTATTCCGAAACACTTAACATCAATATAGACTTAAGGCTCCCTGACCACTGCAGTGTCTTCCAAGCGGAAGTCACTGCTATACAGAAGCTGTTACTTGGCCTCAGATGAATGAAATATCAGCTAAGGATATTTGCATAGTCAAGCCGCTATGCAAGCCCTGGAATCTGTTCAAATATCATCAAAAACAGTCCTAAGCTGCCGCAGACCTCTAAATGAAATCTTCCTTTGCTGGATCCCCGGGCATAGAGACTTTCCAGGAAACTGCAAAGCAGATGAACTAACTCGAAATCGCACAACCAAAATCTTAGCAAGAGAAAAAAAAGCATTAGTATACCTCTTACAACATGTAAACTACTCACAAATCTAGCTCTCCCTTCAAAGAATCAACATAAGGTGATCTACGGAAAACAAATGCAACACGGCACGTCAGGTTTGGCCAACTCTGAACTTGAAACGCTCGAAAGAACTAATCTCCCTCAGAAGGGATCAAATAAATACTGTTATGAGCGTCCCAACAGGGCACTACTTAATTGGTAACTACGCCCGAAGACTAAACATCCTCCATAACGATTTCTGTAGAAGCTGCAGAGATGAGGAAGAGAAAGAATCCACAAAACATATTCTCTGCACATGCCCAGCCCTAGCTAAAAACCGTCACCTCTTTCTGGGGAACTGGTTTTATAGTGAGCTAGACAGTCTCTCAAAATCTTCGGTCTACAGACTACTAGTCTTTATTAATAGCTCCAACTGGTTCAAATAGAGTAGGCAAATAATTAAACCCCTGGTATAACAACGCCTTATTGGCCTTATTGGCCTAGTGTGTCTCATAAGAGACAGCCGTGTCAACCCAACCTAACCTAGAGTGTATATCGTAAAAATTCAAAAATGCTTCATACGATTGACAAATCAATTCAAGATATCATAAAAGGCCAAGGTATCATGCACTGAAACTGTTGACACGCCTTTAGTATCGGTGAAAAAACGGCGAAAATCTGTGACTTTTCTAATGAAAAAAACTAAATTTTCATACAAAAAAGCTTCTCGGGTTATCGCAAATTTCCCAATTTTCTAACAAAATTTTCCAAATTTTTTTCTACAAACCATCCAAATAGAACGACAAACAAAATACAAAAAACTCGCGTGTAGCAACGTACACGTGGCAGAAGTGAAACTTCTTTAACAGTAAGAAAAAAGAGAGATTTTGGTGTGAAATAGAGAGAGACAGTATGTGAAAAGAAATTCAATCAATACGATATGGAATAATAATCTTTTGATTCAATATTTGCATCCAGGGGCCGTATCGGCTATGGTTTTTATCGAAAGTGTCATATATTAACTTTTATCTCTTTGTTTTTTTTTTCCGACAAAAATAAAAGTTATTTTGTGCCTTATAGTTTTTTTGGACAAAAATAACAGTAACTTTTGACTTTTATTTTATCGGTCGAAAATAACAGCTGTTTTCTGCTGTTTATTTTTTCGGTCAAAAATATCAGGTAGTTTATATTTGTTCAAGTCATTTAAAAAATGTTGATACCATTATTTTCATCTCATCGGTGAGACATTTTACACATGGTGTCAACCGTTCAATCTGTCAAGCGGCCTTTAAAACAAACACAGATTGCTTGATAATTTTGACCGAAAAAACTTACGATAAAATAGAAGTCAAAAGAACCTTTATTTTTCCTCGAAAAATACAAGGCAAAAAATAACAGTTAAATTTTAACTTTTAAAGAATCAGTCTTAAATTTAAAAGGAACTTAATATTCATGAGGCTGAGGACATTTGTAACATAATGGTATATTTGAAAAAGTCTTTCAACAATTTTTTTCATTTGAAAATTGTAAAATAACAGTTATTTTCGTGCCTTGTTTTAGTTCAGTTGGTGTTTTAGTTGCTTTCGAATGTCTTCTCAACATTGTCACTTTTTGAATGCTAGATTGCATTTGCATAGTACTCGTTGAAGGAGCCTCCGAAAGCAGAGACAAATCTTGTTGATTATTGTGTTTTGCTTCCTGATCATAATAATTGCTATGTTGAGTGAGGGTCTCGTAAAGCAACGAACGTTGATTGTTGAGTGTATCAACTTGGTTCTCTATTAAATTTTGTTGAGATGCTGGCTGAGTTCCAAAATACATTTTAAAAAAGCATCAGTGTGTTTTTCTGGGGATTGGTTCTTTGTAGATTCACCAAAATACACTGATGTTTCGTAAAAATGCATTTTGGAACTCAGCCGATGTTGCAATAACCTTACCTTCATCATTAGTTGCAGACCGAGCTGCGGCTGCATTCTTAAGAGCTCTAATTCACTCTCTATATTCACGAACGCGTTCTGCTCCTGTTTTAGCTATTTTTCTATTTTTTTTCCGTGCATACTTGTAGGATGAAAATTAATGTTACGGTTATGTTATTAATGTTATGTTAATGGTAATGCAATGTTATTGTTAATTATGTTATTTTCAGTATGTTACGCGTTCAGTTTTAATTACATTTTGTTTGATCATATCAATGTGCCTACATGGCGTAATGGTATAGATTCCGACTCTTGGGCAAAGATGTTCTGGGTTCAATTCTAGGCAGCGGCAATAGTTTTTTTAAATTTTCATATGAATTGAAAACGTTAGCCTAGCGTCACGAATAAGAGACCTTGAAATTTCACTCGCCGCCAAAGAAGTTTCAATTCAAAAAAAAAAAAAATAAAATAAAATAAAACAGTTGAGACACTTCATATATATTATGAAAACAAAAAAAAAAATTGGCCATTTCAGCCCTTGAAAGGTTTTTGACCGAACTTCTTATGATCAATTGTGTTGTGTGTGTGTTTAAATGTTGGCACACAATTGACTGAAAACTATGCCGACTCCAAACGGCTAAAGTTTATGTTCTCAAGAAGCTGTACATGGCATTATTTACTCTCCGAGGTTTGCCATTGTCTGCAGAGAGGTGGTGACCGTTCAGAAAAATTTTTTTATTGAAAAAACTTTTCTCCGTGACTGGAGATCGAACTCGGGCTCTGAGCGTGCTAAGCCACACACTAAACCTGCATACCAAGGTCACCACAAGTGTTTATTACATAGAGATATAATTCTTGAAGTTTTTCCAAAAAAAATTTAAAAAATTTATTGAAAAAGGGAAAGATTTATTCATTTGGACTAAAGAAATGGATTAAGATCAGGCGCAAACATTACCTTGCTTTGTGATATTTCTTTCTGAAACTCTGAAATCAGATATTTATAAAGCATTTCCTGCAGGGTTATTTTTTATATTCTCTCCTAGATGTATACAAATAAAATAACACATGCAATGCTAAGTATATAAATACTAGACAAGTGAGTTTTAAGCTCTGAAACATGTAAAAGAAGATGAGTTCTTGTTTTGTTCCTTATGGTTATGTACCGAAATTTACACACTTAGATTATTTTATTTGCAAGGGTTTTTTAGTTGTTGTTGTGTGTTCAAGGACCAGAAGGTAACTAAATAACTTGAATTATTTTATTATTATTGTGAGAACTATCTTTGCCATTTTTTTTTTCCAGCCACTGAGAATATTGAGCGATATATTGTTTTCTTTGTCATACTTAAGTTAGCAATTCAACTTTTAGAAAAGAAACTCATATGTTTTTTTATAAATTTTATGGAGTTAAATTAAGCTTTTAATTGTATAAAACGTTTTTTTTAGATTTCAACTCAGGATTTCAGGTGCTGCACCTGTTCAGTCAAGTCTGACTTGGTTCGAGAATGAGATGTTCGATAAGTAGGAGTGAAAGGAAAATCAAGTGAAACAATTGTAGAATGTTCTAAATGTGACGAAAAGCTTCACCAACATACGAATTTAATCTGAGGTTAGTCTAATGCCTTTATTTTATTGTAAGTCAATTCAACTTCAACTTCCAAAGTCGTATATATTGATGAATTTTTAATTTCAGTTGATTAAAAGTGTGGAAAGAATAAGAGAAATGTTAAAGGGTAGGACCATGAACTGCCCGGGACCTTTAGGTTTGCAGTCAAGCACGCTTGCAGCTATACTACTAATTGTGAGTTTTTTTTTTTTTCTTCATTTAATTATTATATGAGCTTTAATGCAAAATATTTTTCATTTATTTTATGTTATTGTTGTTTACTTAAACTATTATGCAATGAACACAACACTCTTTTTGTTAATTTCAGGATTCATTCAGGCATGCATGGCTAAGACCAAAATAGACTTAATACCAAATTCTTACATGAAGCATATTAAGTCCGGTTGAGAGAATGTTTTCTTATCATTATTTTTGGAAGTAGCTAATATAAATATAAATTAGCCTTAATAAGTTTTTGTACTCTGCCGTACATCTTTACTTGCTTACGAACGAAACTGTTGCAGCTGCACAAGTTAATTTAATTTGCCTAACGTCCGCTTATAAACATAGCCAAGCTACCTGTTGCTAAAAACAACAACATACATTTTGGCTTTACAACATGGCAAATACTGGTCACAAATCAGGCCTCAGTTTGTAAGAAGCCGAAATTGACTGCCAGCATCTGGACTAAATTGAAAACATCGACTTCTAGCAGGCAGAGAGAGCAACATGCAGTGGCTGGCCAAAACAACGTAGTAGCTTAATTGATTTGTGGCTTGTGAGAGATACAACACCAACTACAACAACAACCACAATATCAACTACAACAACAACAACAATAACACTATTAAGTCAATGTTAAATTTAGCTAAAGGATGTGATTGCAGCTGTGTTTATATCTTTAAAAGGCCACAGGCGAAGGTTGCGTTTTATGTAATTTATAGACAAGTGAATTTTGGACATTTATGTATATATGTTGTTAGCTTAAGTTTCTTAATTTAAGAATAAGCTTTAAATTTATTTTTAGCTTAATGCACATTGTATGCATTTTAATACATAGTTTACTTTGCTTAATTAATTCATTATTTTGCTCTTTACACCTAACCTAGTTAGAATTCCAGTAAGTAGTTTTCTAAAAACAGTAGTTTCAATTGCTTTTCCGTTTTTTTTTATTTTCTGAAATTGATGAAAAACTATGTTTCTGTTTCTAGTTTAACACATCAAGTTTTCTTCTCTTCTGTAACCTAATTTTTATATCATTACTGATTGTGCAGTTTCCTAATTAGCAGATTTGGAAGTGTTGGCTTTAATTTGATTTTAACTCAATATTAGCTTCATTCACTATGTTGAGTTGTTGGTTTTTTTATTCTCTGTTTTCCTTTGGAAACAATTTTACTACCATTACTATTTTGCTTAGAGTTGGGAGGTGGGCTTGAAAAATGTATGCATGTAGCTAAGAGAAGCAGCAAAGTTGCAAAGATTAAATCATGATTAATTCATTTTCAATTGTCTGCTTTCGCTACTCATGTTGGCCGAATTTAAGTCTTTAATAAAAAAAAGAACTGTTTGGTATTTTAACTGTACTTGCAGTACTCTAATTTATTTTATAAAATAAAAACTTTGCAGAGAAAATAGAAAATTTTCAAAAAAACAATCATTTTTTATACCCTAAACCTGAAAGGTCAGGGTATATTAACTTTGTGCAAACGTTTGTAACGCATAGAACGAAGCGAGTCCGGTATAGAAAAGTATATATATTCTTGATCAGCGTCACCACGTGAGTCGAGCTATCCATGTCCGTCCGTCCGTCCGCCCGTCCGTCCGTCTGTGTGTTGTCCGTATACACAGGATAAGAAGAAGGAGTTGAGATAATTGGATGAAACTTAGTACACATGATCACATGAGCCCAAGAATCTGCACTATTGAATATTTTTGGAATCCGCCCACGGACACGCCTACCTCCCGTACAACGCAAAAATTTAAAACTGCATAACTCAGCTCATAATTAGCCTACAACAATAAAATTTGGTACGTATGTGTTTAATATCAACACAAAAGTTTCTTTGAAAAATGGACATCATCCGCCCACGGCCACGCCTACCTCCCATACAACGCGAAAATTGAAAACAGCATAACTCAGCTCATAATTATCCAACTACAATAAAATTTGATTTGTATTTGTTTTATACAAACACAAAGATGTTTTCGAAAAATGGACGTCATCCGCTCACGGACACGCCCACCTCCCATACAACCCAAAAATTGAAAACGCAATAAATAAGCCTCTGTTTAACCTACAGAACTAAAATTTAGCACGTATGTTTTTTATGACAAGACAAAGAAGTTTTTGAAAAATGGACGTAATCCGCTTACGGACACGCCTACCTCCCATACAACCCAAAAAGTTTTAAACTCAATAAATAAGGTTATGTTTGTCATAGAGAAATTGAATTTGGTATGCATGTATTTTATACCAAAACTAAGGTGTGTTCAAAAATTGGAAGTAATCCGTCCATGAATCCATTAACTGTGAGCTGTGAGCTGTGAGCTGTGAGCTACAGGAATAAAACTTGGTATGTGTAAATTTTTCATCAACATTAAAATGCATATTTAATATAGGCTTCATCCGCCCTTGGAGACGCCCATTTACAATAAAAATGTTTTGTTTTTGAAAAGTGGGTTTAGGGTATTTCATAGTCGGCCAAGACCGACTTTAGACTTTCTTTACTTGTTTTGTATTAATTTTTAGATGTTGTTTCGCATTAAATCAATTAGAAATGTTAATTTCTAAAGGGGCATATCTTAGTGATTATTTGTATGACTTAAAACAAACTCTGAGAAAACTTGATCTTTAAATTATAAATGAAAGGTTTTCAAATATTCAACAATATGTAAAACGTCAGGTTATGGAATATGTAAAACTTAAAACTCGCAAACCAATTTTCAGTTAAATCATACGTGAAATGGAAAGAAATGTCGGTATATCTGAAAAAAATACATGTGTATTAGACCGGATCGAAATTTAGATTTCGCCTGACGGGATCTCAAATGTTAGATGAACTCATTAAAATGATTGCTGCATACTTTTTTTCAAATCGGAGAAAAACCGCCGAAGCAATTTTGATTCTCCTGAAGGTTCTTTTTGGTAAAAAAAACATGTTTTTTTCTTGTAACTTTTCATTTTTCACAGAACGCATACCCCTGCTAAAATATTAAATTTCTTAAAAAAAAAAAAAAACAAATTGGCCGTTTCAGCCTTTGAAAGGACTTTGACCGAGCTTCTTATGATCAATTGTGTTGTGTGTAGGGTTGCCAACTCTGAAAAGTACAAAATCGGGACGGAGCCATCAAAAATGCGGGACTTGGATGAAAAATGCGGGACAACATTAGAATTTTTTATTTTATTAAATATTTCCTTTTATTCTTTAAAAAATAAAGGGTATCAACGATGCCTTTACACCATCGCTTGGTTCCTTGATATTGTTTAGATCTCTTTCCAACTCTTGCCCAATTCATGAAAAAACCAAAAAATAAATCCAAATCGTTTTGATAAATAAAATGAATGAAAAATAAATGATATAGCCTGTTTCAAAAGAGAAGAACATTTTCGCGCATGTTTGGAGAATAAGAAAATAATTTGGAGAGTGTTCTTCATTCTGATTGGTCGACATTAAAAATAAAATTGAATATTCTCTGAGCAGAAAAATAAATGAAAAAATTAATGTATATTCCTGAATTTTGGTGATCATCGCAACTGCGCTGCGGAAGTAGTGAATTTTATTTTTCAAAATCAACCAATCAAAATTAAAAAAAAATGTGCGTAAAAAAATATTTTGTCATCTGTAATTTCACTTCACAATTTTTTCTTGAGAAAATAATTTATTTTTTATTTAATTTTTATTTTATTTCTCTCTCAAGATGCAGGTTGCTGCAGGCCGTCGGTGCAACACCGTACTTGTGCGATCATTTGTTCTAAATGTTTGCGCATTTAAATATTAAGAAAAACAGTAAAAAACATTCAAAAACAGCATTAAGTTCAGCGAACAGTATAAAAAGAGCAAGAATCTACGCTCTAAAAAATTTTCTGCATCAAAAAATGAAACTAAAAAGTGTTCTTCTCTTTAGAAACGAGCTATAAATTTATTTTGATAATAAAATTAAACTGTTTAGGAAACTGTGTTTCATATCGAATTGGAAATTTTAATACAAACAATCTTAAGTTCTCAAATGCGGGACAAACGGTGTCCCGCAAGGGGTCGTCGCGGGACGCTAAGAAATTAGCTGAAATGCGGGACGTCCCGCGAAATTCGGGACAGTTGGGAACCCTACTTGTGTGTGTTATTAAATGTTTGCACACAATTAACCGAGAACTGGATCTACATGTTTTATACCGACTCCGAACGGCTAAATTTCATGTTCTCAAGAAGTTTTACATGGCATTACTTACTCTCTGAGGTTTGCCATTGTCTGCAGAGAGGTGGTGACCGATTAGAAAAATTTTTTATTGAAAGAAACTTTTCGCCGCGGTTGGGGATCGAACCGGGCTCCGAGCATGCTAAGCCACACACTTAACCTGCATGACACGGTAACCACTTTACATTACATTAAATTTCGTACTTATACCAATATTCTGATATTCAAAAAATTTAAAAATGATGTTCCATGATAACTCTTATTGACCACCAAAAATTTAATTTTTTGGTATTTTTAAAGAGACATTTTTTTAAAACCGCTTTAAAAGACACATTTTTTTCTAGATTTACGTGAAAGTTGGAAAGGTATTAAGTTCTTCTTTCTTCTGTGTATCGCTTCAATCAAAGCTGTGTGCGAAAACTGACAGAATGTGAGAAATCGACTTTAGAAATCTGATAAAATGAATCTGATAATATGAATGATAAAATATTTTTTATTCATACAAACAATTAATTTCATTTGTTCACTGCTTTATCATCCAGTTTTCGATAAATTTTTTCTTTTAATCACATAGCTTTGATTAAAGCGATACACAGAACGAAAGAAAAACTTAATACGTTTCCAAGGTGTCTTTTACAGCGGTTTCAAAAAAATGCCTTTTTAAAAATAGCAAAAAATTAAATTTTTGGTGGTCATTAAGGTTTATAATGAAACAAAATTTTAACAATTTTTATATGTCAAAATTGAAGAATATATGTTATATGTTATATGTTATATGTTATATGTTATATGTTATATGTTATATGTTATATGTTATATGTTATATGTTATATGTTATATGTTATATGTTATATGTTATATGTTATATGTTATATGTTATATGTTATATGTTATATGTTATATGTTATATGTTATATGTTATATGTTATATGTTATATGTTATATGTTATATGTTATATGTTATATGTTATATGTTATATGTTATATGTTATATGTTATATGTTATATGTTATATGTTATATGTTATATGTTATATGTTATATGTTATATGTTATATGTTATATGTTATATGTTATATGTTATATGTTATATGTTATATGTTAAGAAGAAGTGGGTATGCGTTCTGTGTAAAATAAAAAGTTACAAGCAAAAAACATGTTTTTTTACCAAAACGGACCTTCAAAAGAATCAAAATTGCTTCGGCGGTTTTTTTCCGATTTGAAAAAAAATTATACAGAAATAATTTTAATGAGTTCCTCTAACTTTTGAGACCCTGACCGGTTGAAATTTTTTTTATCCATATAAGTATGATCCGGTCTAATGTGTATATTTACAAAAACAGGGATATCATTTGTAATGGATTTCACAATGCATGGTAAGACTCTGGAATTACTGGATATGTTTTAAAATATTATGTTAAAACTCTAAGATAAAAGTTCTAAGAATTAATGTTAAGTGAGGTCATCAAGTGAAAATATTTTTGTTAAAAGCAATTTAATTTGTAATTCATGTCAAACCAAGGTTTGGTGAGTAATTTGAAAAATATATTTGAAAATTCATATAGAAATTCCTGAATAATATACTGGCTCTAACTCTTGGTCATATAGCTTTTCTATTGGTTCATTTCAAATTAGAATCAAAACCTTCTAGATAAAAAGTGTCTGTGTCTCACGAAAAAATCACAATTTTTATTCTATACCAATAACGATTTATTGGATTATCATGAAAACTCAACACCAAAGCCAACTTTTGCATTAAAAATGTTTGCTGTAATCAGTTTTTTGCTTAGACGCACAAAACTACTTTTAGATCCGTGACGCATGCCCATTGGGCATTAACAAAAATGCAATATTCAGATTTTTCAGATTTTAGTTACGTATTCGCCATGGTGTCAAAATCAACATTCATTGATATTTTTTTATTTAACACACAACTTTTTTGCTTTTCAAGAAAATATCTATTAAGTTAAGTAATTAAAGTATTTACCTTACTTTTATAACCTAAATGAACGAAATTAGCTTCGATTGAGCCTAAGAACAAAATAAGGCAAAAAGGTCCGGCGTCTCCTATGGAACAACACATAAGATCCCTTTGTTTCGGCGATAGCCTTTCTGTCTTAAAGAGAATTTAATTTCGCAAGTCAATTTGTCAGTCAGATGTCAGATTGATTTAAAAAAAAATCAATGCATAATGGACGCAAAACGAAGAAAAACTATAAATTTCTTCAAAATAAAATTTATAACGCAATAACGAAATGAGTTCGTGGATGTTTAATCGTGAAATTTCAAACATAGTTGGCTTATGGTTATTGATGAAAATATATCACATTTTCAGGTCCAAAACGGTATTAAGGAGTACTCGGATGCATTTGACATGTTGTAAATAGTTGTTTAGTTTTTGTTAGCCCACAATTTCGTTGTATATTGTTTGCCAAAATTCAAAACGGTTTAAGAGATATGGACCAAAAATGGTAAAAATAGCAAGTAAATTTTTTCCATTTTGGTGACTTTGAGGCTTCGGTGAAGTTTTATCTTGTTTGTTTGCTCTGAGCTTTTATTTTCTTTGTCAATAGCTACAACTTTGCTGAAGACAGGAAAACACAATTCCAAATAGTTCACGAGATATAGCCGTGAGAAAAAGAGCATTTGTTTTGAAAAATCATGTTTCAACCGATATCTTTCAGGTATTATAAAATCCGATCGGTAGCCAAACTAGCCAATTCCCGATAAGATTTTTCTATTTACGTGCCCAACTTTCAGGAACAACAGTCAAAAAGTTGTTTGAGTTTTATGTGTTGCACCGTGTTATTATAGCAATTCTTTATAGCCTTAGAAACCGTTTTCTTTTCTCTAACCCAGGTGTGTTACAGAGGTGAGTTTTCCGTAAGCACAGGCGGGAATATGAAATGCTTATTGTAAAAACATGATTTGCCATATAAAAAATTTTTCGAAGTAATCGACCTTGATATTTGAAAAAAATGTATATTGGTACGAAGTCATGGTTATGCTAACAATTGCCTTTAAGTATAGAGCCTGAATTCATCTGGTAACGGTCGCAATATTTTTAGTTGATGTTGATAATGCATCAAGAGATGCAACGTTTAAATGCAACCAACTGCTTTATTCACTTATCGAATTCGTAACAGATTTGCGAAATGAATGTTCAGGGTTTGAGAATAGTTCTAAGAACCTGAATTGATTTGTTTGCCAAGACTATTAGAGAAAAATAACTAGAAAAAAACAGCAACAAAGAACCCGAAACAATCAATTTGACTGAATCTGATAGATTCAAAACGAAACTTTTGCTTTATTTGATAAGCTACACTCAGAAAAAAGTTTCTCGGAATATGATAAAAAGGGCATCATATTTAGAGAAAAATGGTATAGACTTTGCTTCAGAGAATGCTTTCTCTAAATGTGATCCTTAAAATTCAGAAATATATAAAAATATAGCGTTTTTAGAGAACAAGACCTTTTTATTTTTGAGAAATAATTTGTTTTTATTGAAAAAAATAGGACACATTTTTAAATTTCAATAAATTTTTCTCTACAAATGAGAATTTTTTTGTGCGAGAAAAATAATTTTCACTATTAGAGACATAAAATATTTCCATTTCCTACAAGTGAAGAAATATTTCTTCGAAAATGTGACAATTTATTCTAATTGAAGAAAATTTTATTTAAAAAATAAAAATTACTATTATCGAAAATAGAGAAATTTTTATCGGATAAACGTAGTTGTTTTTTTCTGACTGTAGCAATAGAATTGAAGCATATGAACAGCTAAAACTATTTGGCTTCTTGTGCAAATTAATAGATATTGAAAACGAAAAATTAGAAGTGAGTAAAACTCCTTGTTGAAGTATATCCAAATGATATTCAAATGGAACTACTCTGTGAATTAAATCACTTAATTCCGCTTATGTAACTTTACCTGAAGGATCTCTCTAAGAGATGTTTTGTTTTTTTTTATGGATATCAAAACATTAAAAAAAAAACAAATTGGCCATTTCAGCTTCTTATGATCAATTGTGTTGTGTGTGTTATTAAATCTTTGCTCACAATTGACCGAGAACTGGACCTACATGTTTTATGCCGACTCCGAACGGCTAAAGTTGATGTTCTCAAGAAGCTTTACATGGCATTATTTACTCTCTGAGGTTTGTCATTGTCTGCAGAGAGGTGGTGACCGATCAGAAAATTTTTTTATTAGAAAAACTTTTCGCCGCGACTGGGGATCGAACTCGGGCTCCAAGAATGCTAAGCCACACACTTAACCTGCATGCCACAGTCTATTGTTTCTATGTTTCTAAACTATTACAAACAGAAATAATATGGTCTCAGGCATGATCGACATTTTTCCAAATGCTTATATAGCCTTTCGATTGCTTGTAATAGTACCGATGGCAAATTGTGAAACTGAAAGCTAATTTTAAGTATTTAAAAGAATAAAAAATATTCAGCGATCTTCTATGTCACATGAACGTTTGTCATCAATAACGCAACTTTGTATTGAAAAGCTCTAAGCTAAAGAATCCAAGCTAAATGCTCTGACCTTGAGTAGGCCCCGTGTCGATTTTAGCCACAGGCCCCGCCATGTTGTAATCCGGCGCTGCGTAAGCAGAGTTGGAAATGGATTACTTAGGATTAAAACAAATGTTTTAAAGAATAAAAAAAAATTTGTATTGAAGGTTAATTCATGAAGAACACGCCACGCTTGTTGATTTGTTCTGATGGGCTTTTTAAAGCAGATCTTTTTTGGTGTTTTGACGAAAATATAAGCAACTTGTCCTATAAACTTCTCTTCTTCATATTTACTAAAACATGATCTCCTTTCAAAACAGATAATTCATTGATTAAACCATTAACAATTACTTCTTTGACATGTGTGGTTTTTTTATCGGTTTTTGATAATATCGGGATTAAGACTAGACTGAATGCGTTGCTCAAGCAAGGAGAGAACTTCTTTTCGTTTTAAACGCTCTGCAATATTATTGATTAGTAGATCTTGCAAAGATATTTTCTAAGAAACTTTAAGGGAGTGGAAGACGGCAATAGTTAGTGATTAAATAAAATGCGTAGTTGTGAAAATATATTAAAAATTTAATGATTTTTGTTGACAGGAAATCCTATTCTTGTCAAGTTATACTTAGATCCGTTCAACAGTTAATGCATCCTCGGTTTATAAAACCACGGTAGTGGTCAATTACTTATGGTCAATGAGATAAAAAGATTTAGTTAAATATTCAGACAGCAAAAAGATGTTAGCATTGTTGACAATAACGCCTTAACTCAAGCTATCTTAAAAAACTGACATGATTTTCGAAAACAGCATTTAATATTCGTCTGAAATAAATTTTAATTTCTTCTCAATTATCATATTTATTCTCCTGATTAATTCTTTTTAAAAAAAGGCGTTTTCGTTAAGAAATTCAACGTAATTAGAAACCTTATGCTCCTAATGCCATGATATATAACGGAATTAGGTAAAATTGAAGAAATTTTTAACTTTTTTCCGTAAACGATTTTTCGGAAAAAAAACAAAAAAATTTAACAAAAAATTTTTTGTTTTTTTAAAAACAAAAAATTTAAAATTTAATATAAGAAATTAAATGTTTTGTGCAATAAAAACTTGCGAACTATCTTGATTTTGTTATCACGTTTTCAAAAACACAACAAATAAGTATACTCGGCAAATCCAGAAAAAGTAAACCAAAACCTTAAAAAATAAAAATGCTTAAAGTTCAATAAAAATACATGGAACGTTAAGGATATTCTTTGTGTTTTCCTGCGGTAAAAGCATTTTAACTGATTTTATTGAATGTATTTTTAATATCTATTTTTAAATATCAAAGTACCGTTTTAGAATATTCACAATTGAAGCATTTTATATTGAAAAGTGAATATTAAAATTTGTAAAAAAACTTATTTTCTATCGAAAAATAAAATTTAAAAAAGTGATTCAAGACTGAAACGTGAGTGACAGTTTTTATTGATAAGTTGGATTATCTTGGAAAATAATTGGCTGACATAATTTATGTCTCGGATTTACTTTTAATATAAGATAAGTTCATTTTGTATTTTTTTAAATCAAGCAGACGCAATTATTTTTCATTAAAAAGCGTTTGGAGAAGTGAAACGTGAGTGACATTTAATTTTTATTTTTTTGTTTATTTTTGTATTAGAAATGAAAGAAGATGACGAAAACATCAAGAAAAAATTAAAGAACGTATGAAAAAAAAAATAAAGAAAAATTAAAGTTAAATCCGGATTCATATAAGAAACAAAATTTAGCAAAGATTAAAAAGATGTAATTAAATCATTACTTTTAGTCGTTGGCCTCGACGGAATTGCTAATAGGCCAGTCATATAATAAAATTTGGCGCGGTTTTTGGCTTTTAATGAGCGTAAGGATGAACGAATTAGGCGAATTAAAATCGGAATAAATTTTGGTAAAATAATATATTTCTGAAATATTTTTTGGGTTGTTTTTATATTATGAATTATTTTTTTAACTATGTTATGCTTTATATAAATCTTTCCATACAATTTTTTTTTCTTTTATGTATAAAAATGTCCTTATTATTAGGAAAAAAAAATTTTTTATAAAATCTTAATATATAAAAGGCAAGCGTCCTGCTCCGTGCTCTATATCGTAAAACATGTTCAGCCTGGACCATGACCAGTTATAAATAATTCATTTGAAATGTTTGTACTTACTAAACCTTTTTCTCTATATCGTAAAACCTGTTCAGCCTGGACCAGAACCTATTGTAAAATTATCTATTTGAAATCTTTGTACGTACTGTACTTTTTGAAACCTGTTCATCCTGGACCAGAACCTCTTCTAAATTATCCATTTGAAATCTTTGTACGTACTGTACTTTTTAAAACCTGTTCATCCTGGACCAGAACCTGTTGTAAAATTATCTATTTGAAATCTTTGTACGTACTGTACTTTTTAAAACCTGTTCGACCTGGACCAGAACCTGTTGTAAAATTATCTATTTGAAATCTTTGTACGAACTATACTTTTAGAACCTGTTCAGTCTGGACCAGCACCTATTCTTAAATTATGTATTGGAAATCTTTGTACTTGAAGACTATCGTCATTTTCCTCAACTACTATACATCAAACATCATGTCTTGCTATTACAGTACTTCTTAATTAACAGAACCAGAACCTATTCGGTCTGCATAAACTGAACAGCAATTATTACATTCAGTGACGTTGGTGTTTATTGGAATTGCTAGAACTAAATCACAATGTTCTGTCTTCTGATCCAAGTTTAAGCGATTGGCTACTCAAGTTAGGAAATGGAGATGCTATTCCAAATTCCAAAATTGCTATCCTATGCACAAAAAATTCCGATGTGAACGAAGTCAACGAGCAAGTTCTAAATATTTTAGTTGGTGACACAGTGAGAGATCTGAGCACGGATTAAATTGAAGACAGTGATGATAACGATAAACAAAATTACCCTGCCGAGTTTTTGAATTAATTTTATCCTTCAGGAATGCCACTGCATAAGTTAAACCTCAAAATTGGAAGTATTATAATACTTCTTCCAAATTTCCATACCAAAAGAGATATCTGTAATGGAAGGTGGTTAGTTTTGAAAAACCTTAAAACTTAATTAATCATCGCACAAGTATTGACAGGTGCACTGGCAAACCTTAAATAGTTTTCATACCTACAATTGATTTGGCCCCGAAAAACACAGATTTGCCTTTCACTCTCCGGAGGCGACAATTTCCAGTTAAACTGACATTTTCAATGACCATAAATAAATTTCAAGGTTAAATATTGCAAAAAGTAGGAGTTTTTCTAAAAGAACTGGTATTAAGTCATGCGCAGTTTTAGCGGGCTGATGATGTAAAACTAAGCATTATAGATGGCAACGGCAAGGTTAAAAATTCTAAGAATTTTTTACTAGAAATGTTGTATATAAAGAAGTTTTATCAAAATAATTTAATAAATATGTTTTCAAATAAAAACCTTTGTATATAAATCCAATAAATTTTTTGTCGCATTTTGTACTCTAAATGGTTCCTTCCCGTCGAAGGACGGGCTTTTACACTAGTATGCTTAATAAAGTTCACCAGATTAACCACGATGCAAAAATAATGACAATTAAAATTGAATTGAAACGTGAGTGACATCGACGTGAAACGTGAGTGACAAAATCAGTATGTGAAAAAATCTTAAAATTCTGAGAGAAAACTAAATTTTTTCCTGCAGTTTCAATTTCTACTCAATTTCGTTACGGAAAAGTACTTTATTCCTTATTTTAAGGGGGTCCTCTGGTAATCTATGCCAAATTTTAGCCTTTTTTCAAAATATTGTGGAAAGAGAACGAGTAAAGATATTTTAGTTCCGTTTTTTGATTTGGGTAGCTTAATTTATTGAAAAAAATACAAAATTTTGAAAAAGTGAATTTATGGACCGTTCAGAAAGTTCTCGGCCTGGTAACGAGGTTCTCCGGAAAAAAGGTGGGTCCAAATTGCGCACGATTCCAAGAGTAAACATCGTCTGAAAAAAAAAAAAAAATATTCAGTTACTTAGAATGAATGTCCCTATAGCCCCTACCTCGGAAACAAAAATCGAAATTTTTTTAGGGGGGGAGCCGCCACTTTGAAAATGAAAAATCGAATTTCGACCTTTTTTTTTGTAGTCTAGTGTAGAAAAAAAATAGTAAACATTATTTTTTCGGCAAGTTTGAGGTAGGGGCTATAGCGGCGTAAATTCTGCGTCGTTTTATGCCTCATATATCAAAATCGGTCAAAAACTGTTTGAGTTATCGTGCGCAAAGTTTTGAAAAACATGGTTTCGAGAAAAACGCGTTTAAAGTTTTGACTTCAATTTTGAGGCACACAAATGACTTTTTTTTTAATACAATACTTACGAATATTAATCGGCAATTCCAGCCCCATAAAGTGTGCCTTCCTCCATCTCATAAAACGAGTTTTCCATGGCTTTTTGGGCTCTGCGGGCTGTGCGACCCTCTTTCGATGATGCGTACGCAGGCAAATAAACAACTTTGCTGATGCGTTATTTTGACGAAAACATACCTACACAAAAATGCCTGTATCTCCTAAACTATTTCGAATTTTGAAAAATCCTTTTATGAAAATGTTTTTCAGTATCTGAGCAATAGAAATATGAAAAAAAAAATCGAAAAAATTTTTTCGGATTACCAGAGGACCCCCTTAACTCAAAAAATTCGCAGTTTTTAAGCAATTTGTTTGAAGAACTCGAAAAATGAAAATCGTGCGATTTTCAATAGCTACTTTATTAAATCAACAAACACTTTTAAAACACTTTAAAAATACTGCTTACTTTCCATTCAAAATAAATGTTATAAAATTTCTTTAAATTTTCAAATTATAAGCTTAAGAAAACATAATCTAAGGCTTAAACGTTTTAATAAGAGAAACAGAACAAAGTATGCGGTGATGTGTGTCTTATAACTTGAAAACTATTAATTATCTATCGATATCTCGAAAATGTATGTGATGCAAATTTGTAAAGGACACGTTTCTCAAGACAGTAGTTTAAAAAAATTGTTTAAATTTAACAATGGCATCTTATTTTCCGGCATTAAAAAATACAAAAAAAAAATTTACGGGATAAAGTATACGCAGTAGTACGTAAATTTAAATGGTTGTACCTTGAAAATTAAATGTTTGATGTCATCAAATCCAAACAGCAAAAGTCAGGGTTCCTTTATATTAAGTAGCAATTTTTATTTTAAAAATGTTCTTGTCAAATTTTGAAAATGAGTTTAGTTGTTATTCCTTGACGACACAGAAATATAAATTTTAACAATGAAGCGCAGTGCTGCCAGTCAGCTTATAATAAATCAAAGTTATTTGACGGAGAGCTGCGCTGTATGATAGATACATCAAATCATAAAATTCGCTGCATTTCGATCTTCCTAATAGCTCCAATTCAAAATTATCGGAGCTTAAGTAGGAGTCAGTTTCGTAAAATCAGTCAGAAGTTTCGACCTTTCGAAACCAAACTCGGAGCTCCGTTACATCCTTTATCTAAACCATAGTTTTGAATATTATATAATAAACAATATCTTATCAAATATGACTTCGTCGCCAAAAATGTACTCAAACTCGCTATTAAAATATTATTGTCAATGTAAATAGAAAATCAATATAAAGATTGAAGAGGCGAAGATATTCGTCGTTGGACCCACAACTGCCAAATTGAATTCGATGCTCGCGGAAAACCGAGATAAAATAAATCGATAAATTCAAAAATCTGTTTATCATAGTTTCAGCTAGAACCCAAAAATGGGCTGAAAAGTATGTCTTTTTAATACGACGCCATTTTCTTATTTGAATAAATTTGCAGTGATATTTGGGGATGCATCTTTAGGCTTTAAGACAGTTGTTTTTAATGCTTGAATGATGTTACTAAGAAACTACAGCTTGTTCGAGATATAATTTTTAAAGATATAATTTTTCTAAAATGATAACACGCCAGTAATTGAACAAGAAATTTCAATCATTTAAATTTCAATCATTTCAAATTATTGAAAAAGGTTTCTCAATCCTTACAAACTGCAATACATACCTAACTTACGCAAGATCTTAACACAAATTGCCAGCCTACTTAATAATTTGCTCATCTGGGAACTTTAAGAAAATAAGCAACTTATTTACTCAGTTGTGGCAAATAAGAAAACAACTAACGACATTTAACCAAGTGTTGCACTACTTTTTTCTAAGCACTGATATAGTTTTGTTTTACCACAACAAAGCAAAAGCGTGCAAAATCCCAGAGAAATTATTTTCATTCCAAAATTCGCCTAAGGATTGTCTCAGAGTATAAATGTAACTACAGGACACAGCTAATCTCTAAGGTAATTAGTTGCTCTGCGTGTGGAGCGTGTGGCAAAGGCTACTTCCAACTTTTGGCGCTATACTCAAGCTTAACGCGAATGCCGTGTCCAGCATAAGAACTGTGATTCAAGTGTTGCTAATGCCTTGGGGACGATTAAACGTCAGCAGGAGTTTTTGTTTTTTCTTCGCCACGTAACATTAACAATGAATTATTTAAAGAAGTTGTTACTTTTTATGCGAAGAAGCTGACTGACTGAAATTAGGTTGAGGTGCAGGTGAATAATGATTATGGCTCACGCTTAAGTGGAAAAAAAAAATGTTTTAATCTACTTTTAACGAAATTAACTTTTGTTACTTGTTATTGACTAAATTTATGATAAAGGGAAAGTTTTGTAATATAGCACTAAATACTTATATTGTTATGGATAAATTGTTAAGGATGACAAAGTGTTATGGATAATAAGGTTCTAATTTTATAAACAAAAGAGTTTAAAAGTGTTGAAAGTACAACATGAAAGTTGAGCTTAACGTGTCCATCATGAACTCATGACTTGAATTAAAAAAAATAAAAACAATATTGAGTGCTTTTTAGATAATTTGTTGCCTTCTTACGGAGTATAATATCACTATTGCTCCACTTCATATTCTTTATTTGATAGTTATTTTCCAATTTATCTCATTTACATGAATTTGAATCAAACTACACAGTTCAAAATGATTCTGTGTGAATGTCCTTGTTGTGGCTGAAGTGGGGGGTAGGCATAATCATTATAATGTTGACCCGCAAGAAAAACATTTTGACAATCGCGAGTCACTGCGCGCAGTAGTGTTTTCAAGGTCAATACAGTTCATGGACTTCTAAACACAGTACAAACAATTTTAACATTAGGGTGTTGAAGGACATCGTCTGTTAGGAGACACTTTTTTAAAGACGGCTTGAAGTTGTCTCGATAATAATGTAACAGAACAATTGATTTTTTTTATGGCATTGAAGGCCAAACATCTTGAGCAGAGACTTGAAAAAATACAGAAAGTAAAATACAATTTTTTGTTTTGCTTAAACTTTGCTAAACGACCTTTGAACTTTAGAGCTTGACAGTTTTTAATTTTTGAGATATATCTTCTTTCAAGCAACCAAAATGTATACTTTAAGCAACGCGTCCCGCCCCAACTTTGAACGGGTGTTTTAAATTATTACATCAGCGTTCTGCACTGAACCAAAAAATTTCACAATAATTATGAAGTTTTCATAATTTTCATGATTCGCTTTCATGAATTTTGGTACAGTAACCAGTTACATAAGTCTCATGAACTATTCATGATATCAATGTACTGAAAAATCTGATATATTTGAATATTGCATTTTATTACTAATACGCCATGGTAGCCACTTGCATATGTAACGCAAAATGGATGACATCGTAAATCTCTTATTTTAACGTAAGTAAGCAAATAAAAAATTCGTTTTTTAGAACTAACAATAATTTTTTAATTTATTTCTAGCTGAACGGGAATATTTTATGCATAATAAAATTAAATTTTTATTAAAATTTTGTACACATTTCAGTCATAATTTATTGTGGCCCACTTTATAAGTTCTCACTTACACTTTATGTGGCTTTAGTCTCTCCCATTGCCTATGTTAATCAATTTTCATCACATTTATTTTTTAGTATTTGGCCTTGGAATTTAAAATTGATACAGCAGACATAAAAACGAACAAAAAAACACAGGCGCAATAACAAGCTAAAAATTTAATCCTTAAGATAAAAGCGCTCAATTTACATAAAAATGAAGCCTCCAGCAGTGAGTTACTCCATCTCTTCATGAGTTGTGTGTTAAGCGGATAGATAATGATGACTTCTGCCATCCTGACTGGTATGGAGTACAAAATGAAAAATCATCTTCCTAGTGATTGCTAGCTTCCTGCAACTGTCGCTCGCTGTTGCTGTTCACGTCTGTTTGTTGTCATGACCTACAGCAATATTTTTGCTTCTGAACTCTTCTCAAGTTAGCTTGTTTTTCGTTGCTCGTTTGCTTCTCTACTGTGCTGCTGCTTTCTGTGATATTTACTCTAGTGCCAACCTCTGCATTGTTAAAAAAAAAAAAAAATAGAAAAAAAACAATGTATGCAGTATTTTCCCTGGCATTTGGAGGCATCCTCTATACAAAGCTTTTAGCCTTGAACATCATTACTTAATTTAAATTATTGCCATTTTTATTTACACAAGTAATAAAAATTTGTCTCCTGGCCTGTTTCTGCCAGTAATTTAGTTGCTATTTTAGTAAAATATTTCAAATGTCAGAAGCAAATATTTAAATTTAGACTTACAAGATATTTTACTGAAATATCCAAAAAAAAAAAATTGAATATATAGGTATATTATACTATTATATACATTGTGTATAATTAAGAGAAATTTAATTTCTTAAAATATATTTAAAAATTTTAATTTCTTAAAATAATAATAATTATGTTATTTTAAGATTATGCAAATTTTGTTAGCTTAATGAAATTTAAGAAAGATAAGCTATATGAGTTATTCGAAATTGTAGATTAGAGTACCTAAAGAAACCATTATGCTGGCCACATATCTCTTCATGCATAGAGAATACTTATAAATAATAACGTTTTTTTGCGTTTTTCTTGAGTCCCGCATGTTTCTATCTTAAATTTTTGCAGCATTAGGAGTTAAGCAATGAAGGCATTTTCGAGTTCAAATCACGGCTGGGTCAAGAGCCTTCGCTATTTGAAAACAAAAGAACGAGATATTTTTAATCTCATCAAATGTTCTTTGAAGTTTATTTAAAAACATTAAACATTTAATAATCTTCTATTAATGTAATGCTCTTTGATATATTATTTAAGTAGGTATTTTCTTGTAGAAGTCGTGGAGGCCGAACTGAAATTTTAATGTAAATGTTATCAGTAGTTAACCTTAAAACGCTTTTAATCTTCTTCTAAACGTTTTTGACGCTGTTTGCAAAATTAACCAATTCACTAAAGATTTCGCCTGTTTAAAAATAATGCACAGATATACAGGTTTTGAACTTCAAATTTAACCTTTTTCATTTCAAATCAAACTTTTTTCAAATCAAATTAAACTTTTCCATTTATAAAAAAACAACTTTTTCCATTTCAAATAAAACTATTTCCATTTCAAATTAAATTTTGTTCCATTTCAAAAAAGACCTTTTTCCATTTGTATTTGTATTTATTTAATTCTTTCGAATAACCAGTACAACAAAGTTAGATAACCTTTTATGACAGTACTGGCAGCATAGAAATATAAAGTATTTATAACATTTTTAGCTTAAAATTACATAAAAAAACATTAAAATTACCTAATAAACAACAAAGAGGCTTTTATACATCAGGAGAATTTTAAAATCTTAGAGAAGAATCGTTTGAACAAAATTTACTTTCAATATAACATAAAAACGACATTAAACCCCTTAGCTATTTATCACTACTCTTATAACAACGAAGATAAATGTAATGCTAATTTATTTTTAAATTGCACAGCGTTATTGTTAAATCTTATATAATTAGGAAGAGCGTTCCAAAGACGAACAGAATAAACAAAGAACTGCCTTTCAGAAGTTAAACAAGAATGACGTGAAAAGTTTAATCTGGTGAACAAATATTTCGGTTCTGTAGTATTATCTTATATAACAACAAGAGCGTACGGAAATCAAGCAATTTGTCGCAGGTCATACCATAGATTTTTTTTTAGCATATTGAGAGACATGGTCTCTTCTCGCTAACCCATATACGTATCGAGCAATATTATTGAAAAGGACGTTTCATTTACGTTTACTTGAACTATCACAGTTAGCAAACACTTTGCACCCATAAAAAATTGTTGGCATAATATAGGTTTTGGCAAGCAGCAATCTGATATGTAGAGGTGTTAAATACTGAGTTGTCCATAATACACGTAGCATGCTGTAAACTTTCCCGACAGTAATATTGACATGGTTGTGCCAGGTCAACGTTCTATTAAAAGTTACTCCTAGGTTTTTTTGCAGTGTTGACGAAATCAATGTTGTAGCTGTTAAACACAAGGCGAGGAACATTTGAGATGTCAATGACTTTTTTGAGATTACTAGACATTTGGACTTTTGAGGGTTAAGGCTTAAACCGTTTTTTTGCGCCCAGACAAAAATATTTTTTAGGAACAGTATTTAGGTAAGCGATGCAGTCTAGCAAATTTTCACGTTTACAACTCACATATACTTGGACATCATCCACGTACATATGAACCTAACAATCTTTAAGAACACTAGGAAGGTCATTAATGTACTTTGAGAAAAAAAAGGTCCATTTTAACACAGATCCTTGAGGAAAGCTGACGAAACATTGTTAACAGAGACAGCTTGCGACCTATTCGTGAGATATGAAGCAATGAGGTTTACAGCAGTTGATGAAAAAATGAAGAATTTAGAAAGCTTTGTCAGTAGAATGTCATGGTCGACAGTGTCGAAGGCCTTAGAATGATCTTGTAGAACTAAGAAACCCACGTCATTATCAACCAAACCCACACGCAGGTCTTCAGTCACATACAGGAGAGCAGTTACACAACTATGTTTAGCCCTAAATCCTGATTGTCTGTCTGTTAAGAGATCATATTTGAGAAAGATGCCTGTTAATTTGCTGACTTAATAACTGTTGAAATGAAAAGTAAATTTAAAGTATTATTTTTTGTATTATTTTTATTTGATGGCAACTCTGTTTCTTTTGTGTATTTGGTTAAATGTAAAAATGAATTCAAAGCAAGAAATAAGAATTCGTATTTCACTTGTCTACTTGATATAAACTTAAAAGCACGTGTTTTTCCTGATTATCGAAGATTCTCAGGCTCTAAAATCTTACAATAACGACTCCAATACTTTGGATATGAACGAAAGGATTGCGATTGGATGGTACTCATTTTGTGATTTTAGCACGGGGATAATTTTTGTTTTCTTCCATTCTTCCGGGTAGATTGATTTGGGGAGCACAGTATTAAAAATATAAGTTAGAAAATGGAGTATTTTCCGAAGCAATAATTTAAAGAAAACTGGATTTATTTCATCATATCCCACTGCATTTGATCTTATTGATAGTAAACTTTTTAAAAAATCATCTTAACTGACACAAGAAAAACAGAAACTATGACTTTGGTCAAATATGCTAATGATGCTTTGATAAACATTGTGATTAACTACAGCCTAAGGAATATTGAAAAATTTTTTATTAACTTCCTTTTTTTTTATTACCTTCCTTCTGCTTACTACCCACCGCAGATTCAAATTTACGACCGTAGTGATTGATTTTTGCAGCTTTTACCTCCTTTGTAACTTTCGATCGCAGGATTTTGAATTCATTATATAAGGCTGAGGTTTTGAACAGTTTCCACCGATTGTATGCACTATTGCGCTTCAATATAAGATTTTCAATTGTCTTGCAGAACCAAGGCTGTTGATTTTGTTTAGTTTTTTGTACTTAAGAAGTACAAATTAACTTAAGAGCTTGTTAACATTACTTTTAAGAAATTCTACTTGGTCATGGACTAAGTCCAAATCATAAATCAGTTCCCGGTTCACATTGTGCACAACATTTTCAAGGCGAGCATAATCTTTTTTTTAAAGTCTCGCGGTATCTGAAGCAATGGTCCACATTATTGAATTGAAAATCGTAGAAAAGGAAATTCAGATCATGCTTTGAAAAGTTAGGAACAGAGATTTGATTATATAAAAATATTTTTGTTTCACTATTCACAAAGAATAGAATAGAATAATACTTTTATTATTTTATTTATTATTATTATATTATACTTTTATTTTATTTATTGTATTATTTTATTATATTATCATGAATAGAAGAGGTAGCACTGAAACAACTGCTTCAAGTATAATCCCAGTGGCTTTAATAAATTCACGCCATCGGAACTACGGAGTCGTCAAGATCCATAAGCCCTCCTTTGCAAAATCGAAGATGTGTATAGTATACACATATACATATACACACCTATACACTGTATACAATCAGTGTGTCCAGATTGGGCGATAAAGCTCCAATTGGGCGATATTTTTTATAGTTTTGCGCTTATTTTTATTTAAAAAGCGCTTCGCGCTTTTTTGGGCTACTTTTGTCAGAAGATTCGTGAAAAAATTACATATATTCAGTCATTCCATTCATTTCAGAAATGTTTAAACCACTTTAGAAAACCGTTTTCTGAACTTCTTCTTCATTATTTAAGTCAGTTGGAGAGACGTGCAGCAAAGCTAGAATACGATTCGCTATTGGTTATTCCATGGAAAGATATTTTTGAAAAAAACATTCTGTCAGATACCGAAGAATTTTGGTTGAAAGCGAACGATTAAAGAAACGCTCGTGGAGGCAAAATGCTGGAAACTATTTCTAAGATAGCACTTATTTTACTATCGCTGCCTCACTCAAACACTTTTGTTGAAAGAGTATTTTCTGTGATGAATG
Organism: Tetanocera ferruginea; assembly: GCA_958299015.1. Classification (NCBI taxonomy): domain Eukaryota; kingdom Metazoa; phylum Arthropoda; class Insecta; order Diptera; family Sciomyzidae; genus Tetanocera; species Tetanocera ferruginea. The sequence continues at coordinate 37,714,537 of OY282641.1, forward strand.
CTACTAAAACGAACATGAGAAATCGTATGATGTTGGAATCCCTTTCGTCTATTATACGAATAAAATGTCACATGAAATTCTGAAACGTTTGCTGTAAGACTCTTCCGACAACAGAAAATATGATTTAAATAAGTGCAATAGCTCTATATATGAAAAAAAAAGAAATAGATGAAGAGGAAGTTGATGAAAGCGAAGAAGATATTGAATATCTTCTTCAGGAAACTTTTGATATGTTTTAATTATTTGTGTTTAAAAGAAAAATTTATTTATTTTATGTAAATTTCTTTGAATTGTTTTTTTTTAAAGAAATGTTTAATTTATGTTATATCTTCTTAACACATTGCAAATTTTCAATACATACAAATAAAAACAATTTGTTTTAAAAATGAGCTTAAGAGAACATTTTTGGGACTTTATATTGTAATTGTCCCCCAATTTGCGCTTTTTTGGGCTACAAAATATTAAAAACTGAAAAATTGGGCGATTTTTGGGCGATAAACATTTTGTAGTTCGCGCTTTTTCTAAAAACTATCTGGTCACACTGTATACAATTGCATTAGACCAGACAAAAAAAAACTATATTAATAAAATGCTTTAATGATGGGAAGACCAGTAGTAACTCAACTAAAATCGCTGGGATCAACAAAAATAGTGCTAAAAGCATTTTACACAAATATAAAACCAATGGTGGTCAACTTTTGAAAAATACGAGGTGAAAGAAGAAATACAAAAAATTGAAAGAATTATTGAAGTGAATCCTGGGAATTCTTTCAAGGAAAATAAGTTCCAAGATAGTTGAATCCGACAATATACATCTGACTCCAACGACCATAAATAATGGTTCAAACAAACTACGGATTACTTAAAAAAACGCCACTTTCGAAGTAGACCGACGAAATTCAGAGAGAACAATTTCAGCTCGAAAAATGTATGCATTAGACCGTATCACCTTGTATGGCAGAAAAGTAAACCTATTTTTGACCCCACCTCAATCGTTAGATATTTGAAAGACATTTTCGAAAAAAATGGTCCCTATGGTGCTATTTTGGTTTTTTCGTTATATCTTCGGCGTTTCTTGTTCGATTCGGAAGATTTTATATCTGTGTGTTTGTTGGTGTTATTCAACTATTTTCTGATTTTTTTTAACTCAAGTGTTTTTTTTCGACTGATTACACAATCGATCTTCGTTCCTACCATATTATCTCGCTCCAAAAAGTCCATGGGAAAAAGTGAAATCGAAAAAATCGATTTTAGGAGCACTTCCGACCAGGGACCGTACCGGTTATGGTTTTTATCGAAAAAGTCACATATTAACTGTTATTTTTTAACTTTTATTTTTTCCGACAAAAATAAAAGTTATTTTGTGCCTTATATTTTTTTGGGCAAACATAACAGTTACTTTTGACTTTTATTTTATTGGTCAGAAATAACAGTTATTTTCTGCCTTTTATTTTTTCGGTCAATAATATCAGGCAATTTGTGTTTTTTCAAAGGCTGTTTTACGGACTAAAAAACTATTGATACCATTATTTTCGTCTCATCGGTGCGCACAATTTACATATCGCACACTAAATACAAAACAGTCACAACTCAAAAAACATGACTTTTCAGGAGAAGCGAAAAATAAAACCCTTTGGTTGATACTACAGAAAAAAGCAATTTTCATTTAAACACACAAACTTCATTCTTCCATTTAATGAAGAAAATAATGAAAAAGATTGTGAGATATGTGTGTTGTGAATTGATTTATAACAAAAAGTCGGTATAAAAAAATTTTGAGTTGTGACTGTTTTGTATTTAGTGTGCGATATGGTATCAAAAGTTTTTTTAAAAATATACAAAGTGCCTGATATTTTTGACCGTAAAAATAAAAGTCACAAAATAACTGTTATTTTTGACCGATCAAATAAAAGTCAAAAGTAACCGTAATTTTTTTCCGAAAAAATAAAAGGCAAAAAATAACAGTTAATTTTTAACTTTTATAGTATCAGTCGAAAATTTAAAAGGCACTTAATATTCGTGAAGCTGAGGCCATTTATATCATAATGGTATATTTGAAAAAGTCCTGCGACAATTTTTTCATTGTGTCTTTTTCATTTAGAAATTGTAAAATAACAGTTATTTTCGGTCCCTGCTTCCGACCGATTTTATGCAAGGAATAACACTTTATCATTTCACATAATCAAATTATATTTTCAAATTTCAAAATCTTTTCGAGATTCAAGGTGGCTGTAGCGGTCACTTCATATCACAGCCACAAGCCATTCATGGCAGCCGCAACGTGACTTGCCGGACTACGTACAGGTAGCTCTCAAACCTATCATCGACAACAACGCGTAAAATTTTCATCATGAAAATATATTATTATCCATGATTACTGATCCGGATGCAACTGTTCGTGCAGATGGATACAGCAAAATTTTGAAAGTGCGGTCAAACGTGACAAGTCAAATCCGGCAATTTCGTGGTCCCAACCATCAACCCCACATCAACTATAGCAGAACAACTTACACTGATTGAGCCGCCATGTCTCCAGTATTACAAGCAAGACCAACTGTCTGATCTACAGTATTCAGACGAAATCATTAAAATTCCAGGTGAGCACCACAGTTTTCTGTGTACTGTAGATCAGACAGTTGGTCTTGCTTGTAAAACTGGAGACATGGCGGCTCAATCAGTGTAAGTTGTTCTGCTATAGTTGATGTGGGGTTGATGGTTGGGACCACGAAATTGCCGAATTTGACTTGTCACGTTTGACCGCGCTTCCAAAATTTTGCTGTATCCATCTGCACGAACAGTTGCATCCGGATCAGTAATCATGGATAATAATATATTTTCATGATGAAAATTTTACGCATTAGTTAAATAATTGAATGTAATGTTTACGTCATAATTTAATCCGTTTGTATCATGTTTTATTTTCGACAGATTATCTTTACCACTCGCAAAACACGGAGCGTTTCGTTCAAATAGTACATAAGTCGGCCACAGCAGTCACTGACAAAAATCGTTTGGGGCACATATTTCGTGTAACTTGACAGTTGCGAACGCAACAGTCAACTTGAATCCCAAAAAGATTTCGAAAATAAAAAAAACTAGTAAGGTATATCTTCGACTTAGCCGAAGTTAAAATACCCCCCACTGGCGATTTGCAATGGTACAAAATCTTAAATTGCAGCTCTTTTCATATGAGATTTAAAAAAATTTACTATTTTGATGACGTCTAATTCATCTAATCTAATCATAATCTAATTCATATCAAATTGTTTTCCAGCAAGGTAAAGACAAGTCTTTTTATAAAGTTTTTAATTAGGGGCTGTATGGGATGTGGGCGTGTTCTTGAGTGGTTGATGCCAATTTTTCTAACACGCCTCAATTTTGATATAATATACACAAGTACCCAATTTCAGTCTATTTATAGAGTTTTCAATATTATAGGTTGTATGAAAGGTAGGCGTGTTCATCAATGCACCCATTTTTCTACACTTAATTTAATTATTAAATGAATAAATATCTAATTTTACTTTTGTAGCTTCGACAGAAGCCTATTTATATAGTTTTAAATTTTGGGGTTGTGTGAGAGGTGGGCGTGTTAGTGGGTGGATGACGCTAATTTTTCTAACACACCTGAGTTTTGTCATAGACTATACAAATACCGAGTTTTAGAACGTAAATATTCGCTTCTTTATGGAGTTTTCATCATTGGGGTCGTATGGGAGTTAGGCGTGGTTTTCAACCGATTTAGCCCATTCTCGAACTTGACCTTAGTTTTTTGAAAAAAATCTTAAATATCGAATTTCAGCACGATAGCTTCAAAATTACGGCTGTAATCGTGTCCACAGACAGACATACAGACGGACGGACATGGCTAAATCAACTCAGGTGGTGATGCTGAGCAAGAATATATATACTTTTGTATACCTACCACGCCTCCTTATGGGCGTTACACACGTCGTGACAAAATTAATACACCCCTTACGCAGTACGCGTGAGGGTATAAAAAAGGATGCGTTTGTGCAAATTTTACGACCGATTATGTTCGAAACAGCTAAAGACCTATTCCATACGTCCAACAGGCCATTTTCCGAGCCGTGATGAGTTCGAGATGGGTGCGAGAAACTTACACGTTTTTTGCGATTTGACGACACACGAACCCGAATAGACCGTTTATGTGAAAAAAAGCTGGCCCCGATCGACCATGTTTAGACCCAATTTTTGAAAAATTTAACAATGGATTATGTGCCATCTTTAGAACTATGAGAATCTTTGAGAAATTACAAAGACCCTGATATAGTCTATGAAAGTGGTGAAGAAAACGAAGACGATGATGATAAAATGGAACCAGGTTCATCAACATCGAACTTATCAAAACGCCAGAAACGTTTTATGTCCGCTCTAAATCTTTAAATTTTATTTTTACAAAACTTTTTTCATTAAAGCATATCTAACTAACTCAAAAATAATAAAAAAAAAAAAATATATACAATACAAATAAAATCACACAAATCAAATAGTTATTTTACGAAATACAATATGTCTGTTCATTGAATTTGATGAAAAATAAGAGATTTACATTTAAATTGCATAAGGGTCGATCTGACCCCGAATCACGAAAATATGTTGAAATCATCATGCACGAGTGTAAGGTTAATGTAATGATCTCCTATATATTATTTAAATATGTATTTTATTGTGAAAGACCTGGATTCCGATTTAATTAACATAAGCATATTATTGAGGCGACACATAAAAGGCACTCCGCTTAAATGTGCCATCCAGAGAAAAAATTGAATAATTTTTCGTGAAATTTTAATGTAAATGGTATCGGTAGTTAATAAGGTTCCCGTTCCCCTTTTTTCAAGTTTTTTCTATCCTAGGAAAAAGTTAATTCATTCGCCAACCATGTTATTACACGTATATAAGTTTATACGAACATAAGTATACATTAAAATAATAACAACACATATGAATTTATGTCATGACAAATCCAAAATCGAAAATTTGCTTAAAAAAGCAAAATGTTCGTTAAATAGAATACTTACAGTTTCAAATGTTCGTTAAAAAGAGTTGCCAATGCATTCGAAAAAGGGGTTCGTTGTATTGGATGTTCGTTAAATCGGTATTCGTAATACTGGAGTACCACTGTAAGTAATTCGAAATTCCTTTAATTTTTCGTTTTATTTCATTGTTGCGAGCTGATTTTACTAATAAGCTTAAAAAAACCGAAGGCTGGGCGAAAAACATGAGTAAGTTTTTGTTAAATTTTTTAAGTGTTTCGAAAAATTTGAAATGGTAAAAGTTTTATTTGAAATGTAAAAAGTTTTTTTTGAAATGGAAAAGTTTAATTTGAAATGGAAAAGGTTGAATTTGAAGTTAAAAAACTTTGTAGAATAATAAATGAAATTTTAAGATGAGTTTTTTTTAATTTTTTGTTTTATTTTTTTAAAATTTTTACAAGAAATATCAACAAAACACAAAATTAAAGATAAGTACAAAATTTTAAGTAAATAAATAAATTATTAAGGTAAATTTTAACAAGGGTACCCCCTGCAGCAGCTGAAGGTAGTTGCATGTACATGTGCTTGTAATAATTATAACATTCTGTGAAGTATAACAGTCGTTATAGATTCCTTGATAATGATCCTTAAATCAGCGCGTGCATCAGGATCGGCTAGCATTTTTCTCGCAATTAACTTGACTTTTGAAAAAACTTTTTCCATGAGATTCATCTAGTTGAAACTAGTGATATTAGTTTTAAAATATTTTATTCAAACAGCTATGTAAACAAGAAATATGTTATACTTTTCGCACACATTAACAATCCGCATATTGATCCTATATTGATATATATTGATATACTTGAACAAATATAAACACCTTTTTTTCAAAATCCATGTATTTCTTTACAGTTCGTAAAAGGTTTCACGAATGAGGTTTGTATTGGAGCAAGAAGTGTTCGTGGACGGGTGACGCCTTTTTTGTGTACACACCTTAGTTTTGATATAAAATACTCCCTTTTATCCCTGTAGGTCATATAAAAACTTTTTTGATATTATTTTTTATATTCTGACTTGTATGGAAAGCGGACGTATTCGTGGGTAACGCCCATTTAATGTGCACACCTTAGTTTTGATACATAATCCTCTCGTTCCAATTTTAATCCCTGTAGGTCATATAAAAAGCTTTATATGGTATTTTCAATATTGTGGGTTGTATGGAAAAGTGGGCGTGCTTGTGAGCGGATCACGCCCAATTTTTTTGTACATGCCTTAGTTTCTTGCTCGAAACACATACACATTACACATGCAGTGCAGATCCTTAGGTCTATGTGACCAAGTTTCATGCAATTATCTCAAGTCCTTCTACTTATCCTGTGTTTCAGGATAACACACAGACGAACGGACAGATAGACGGACGGACGGACATGGATATGGATAGCTGGACTCACGAGGTGGCTCTGGTCAGGGTTATATATACCTTTCTATACCGGACTCGCTTATTTCTAGGTGTTACAAACGTTTGCACAAAGTAAATATACCCTGACCTTTCAGGTTTAGAGTATAACTAGTTAGGTATATTTTCGACTTAGCCGAAGTTAAATTACCCCCATGGCTGATTCGTAAGCGTACAAAATCTTAGATTGAAGCTCTTTTTTTATGACATTTAAAAAATTGTACCATTTTGATGACCTCTAAAATACATTCATATCAAACTGTTTTCCTACAGAGTAAAGACAAGCCTTTTTATACAGTTTTCCATTTTGAGGTTGTATGCGAGGTGGGCGTGTGATCTTGGGTTGTTGATGCCAATTTTTCTTACACGCCTCAGTTTTGATACAAAATTATAATACACAAATACCCAATTTCAGTTCTGTAGCTAAAATATTAGCCTTTTAAAAGAGTTTTCAATTTTGGAGTTGTACGGGAGGTGGGCGTGTTCGTGGATGGATGACGCACATTTTTCTTACACGCCTTAATTTTTATATGAAATGAATAAATATCTAATTTTATTTTTGTAGCTTAAACAGAAGCCTATTTATATAGTTTTCAAATTTGGGGTTATATTCGAATATAACCTCCAGGTGGGCGTCGTTTTCATCCGATTTAGCCCATTCTCAAGCTTGATCTTTGTTTTTAGAAAAAGCTCAAATATTGAATTTCAGTTAGATAGCTTCAAAATTACGGCTACAATTGTGTCCAGAGACGAACAGAGAGACGGACATGGCTGAATTAACTCAGGTGGTGATTCTGATACAGAATATATATACTTATCTATACCTACCACGCCTCCTTTTGGGCGTTACTCACGTCGTGAAAAAATTAATATACCCCTTAAGCAGTACGCGTGGGGGTATAAATATACCAAATGATAAACTTTATTGATGGATTCCACAAACAATAAATTTTATGGAAACAAATTTGTACCTTAAGAACTCGAGTTTTTAGTTTTAACTAAACTTTGACTGTATAATATAACTAAACCTTATAATTTTTTGTTTTCACATTACCAGTTCAAAGATATCTTGATTACCCAAGGACAACTTTTTTTTGGAGAATCCCCGTTGCTTCAAATTTCTATAAAAAAATTTCTTTACAGGTTACGGAACATCATTCGAATGAGGTACTGGAAGCAATACTGATCTTCTATGGTCATAATACTATTATTTTTGCTTAGACATAAGAACATGAACGGTAAAGAAATATGTAACCTTTAATTCAAACTCCAGCTGACACTGCAGTCTATTGAATGTGTTTATTGGAAGCTAAAACCTCGCTTTTAGCACGTCATTATTGTTGTAACCTTCCATTCAATATCCATCTGAAGACTCTCGTATGTACAGAATAGAAGCTTTAACTGCACACTTTGTGGGTAAACGAATCTTTAACCTTCCATTAAAGCACCAAAGAAAATTAAAGTCTTTCATATATACTGAATGCTGAATACGTGAGAAGAATTTTTTAAATGAATTATTGATTGGTCAATTTAATATAGAAATGTGTCCATACTTTGAGATTCCAGCTGTATTCTTCTTTCATCTAGAGTTGAAGCTCTAGAATTTTATCTAGAATTTTTACACCAGTCGATAGATTTTATAATTTATCTTTTATCACACGTCGATATGACGACATTGCTAACAATTCCTCATAATTCTCATCTATGACATCATACACAGCTGCCGCACTTTTATCCAAAAAATCGTCAATTCCGAACAATGCACTGCCATCACAGTTATAGATCTATAAATATCGTCTTCATTTATGAAATTAAGTATTTCCTCTTTATTGATTTTCTAAGGCATATTTAACGTTTAACATTGTTAAATTCTTGAATAAAAATCATATTAATTGAAACCATGAAAACTCATTTTACTTCCATAATTATGACAGAAGTTTTAGTGCACTCAAAAATTTTAGGTAGTCTCTACTCCTTGTTAAGGCAACCTGTGAATACCACTATTTTGTGCTTATAAAACATTATAAAAACTGCAAGACTCTGACGTTACAGACTCTCGCATAAAATTCCCTAAAGATCTTAAAGAGCACTTCACATTTATTTTTATGTATTTTTGTAACAACATAGTTGTAACTCTGCTGTAACTCAATAAACATCTTGTAATGCTCAACACAGCAATGCTTAAAACCTTATTGACAATGTCAACGTGAAGCACTAAGAAAAGGAACAACCAACCTAATTTGTCAGCATAACTTTACGAAGGGGCTTAAAGTAAAGATGCTGCGTTATTGACACAAAATACCGCAGAAAATTCCAACAAATTATATTAAAATGTTGCACATTTACCCAATGTTGAGGTAGTCGCCACTATCGAAGCGGTAATAACCGTCTGTGACATCAACTCCATTACCAATAGCGATGACATTTTAAGCAGGTGGATTGAAGACGCTTAAGTCTGCATAGCAGCCACACGAAGAGCATCCATAGTATCTAGCCATAATGGTTGTTTGTTATTGTTTGTTTTTGTTATTTTGTGTTTTTCTTATGTATATTTTTTGCATAAATATTGTATATATAAATATTTTTCCAAGGGTAGGATTAATAATGGCTGTCATCGGTGCTTAGTCGCTTTAAGTTTTGCGTCGTATACGTAATGTTGTTTCGATGTCTATGTTTTGCTGGTGCTGCTTAAAGTGGTTAAAGCAGTCAATATATATGTAGCAATAGATATCATCTGCTTGTATTTCAACGACATCATTTTAATATTTATGTTTTATATATTGCTCTGCGTCTTAAGCAACTTCCTGTTGATAATATTTAAAGGAGTCTGTTTTGACTACAAAATAAATAGAACCAATACGGAAAACACAACCGCAGTATATATTAAGAAAATGTTATTTAAGTACATGTAGATGTGTTAAATGACGGAAGCAGTCTAAGTATTATACTATGGCGTCTTCGTATGTCATTGGCAGCTTTTCCGTGCATCAAAAAGATATTGTAGTAAAATAGTAGACATCAGTACTTTTTTTTTCTTTGGTCGTGCAAGCATGAATTAGTATACAAAATATTAATATACACTTAAAAAAGAAAAAGGGACAATGTTTTAAAAAATATAACACCTCGACATCACATGCGACAATTTTACAAAAGTTTGACTTAGTTAGTTTCATAGAGGAACTCTATGTATTACGAAATAATTTTTTTTTTTTATTTTCAATTTACAATTTTTTTTCTTAACCATTTTTAATAATAACAATTAAAGAAAGTCTAAAGTCGGTCTAGGCCGACTATGAAATACTCTAAACCCACTTTTCAAAAACAAAAAATTTTTATTGTTAATGGGCGTCTCCAAGGGCGGATGAAGCCTATATTTAATATGCATTTAAATGTTGATAAAAAATTTACACATAAAAAGTTTTCCTGTTCCATTACCAAGTTCCTGTAGCTCACAGTTAATGCTTTTATTGTGCTTTTGCTATGGGAAGTGGGCGTGTTCATGGACGGATTACTTCCAATTTTTGAACACACCTTAGTTTTGGTATAAAATACATGCATACCAAATACAATTTCTCTATGACAAACATAACCTTATTTATTGAGTTAAAAACTTTTTGGGTTGTATGGGAGGTAAGCGTGTCCGTAAGCGTATGACGTTCATTTTTCATAAAAAACATTTTTCATAAAAAACATATGTGCCAAATTTTAGCTCTGTAGGTTAAACAGAGGCTTATTTATTGCGTTTTAAATTTTTGGGTTGTAAGGGAGGTGGGCGTGTCCGTGAGCAGATGACGTCAATTTTTCAAAACCATCTTTGTCTTGTCATAAAAAACATACGTGCAAAATTTTAGCTCTGTAGGCTAAACAGACGCTTATTTATTGCGTTTTCAATTTTTGGGTTGTATGGGAGGTGGGCGTGTCCGTGAGCGGATGACGTCCATTTTTCGAAGATATCTTTGTGTTAGTATAAAACACATACATATGAAATTTTATTGTTGTAGGCTTATTATGAGCTGAGTTCTGCAGTTTTCAATTTTCACGTTGTATGGGAGGTAGGCGTGTCCGTAGGCGGATGATGTCCAATTTTCAAAACTATCTTTGTTTTGTTACAAAAAACATATGTGCCAAATTTTAGCTCTGTAGGTTAAACAGAGGCTTATTTATTGCGTTTTGAGTTTTTGGGTTGTATGGGAGGTGGACGTGTCTGTAAGCAGATGACGTCCATTTTTCAAAGACATCTTTGTGTTGAAATTAAACACATACATACCAAATTTTATTGTTGTAGGCTAATTATGAGCTGAGTTATGCAGTTTTACATTTTCGCGTTGTATGGGAGGTAGGCGTGTCCGTAGGCGGATGATGTCCACTTTTCAAAACCATCTTTGTTTTGTTACAAAAAACATATGTGCCAAATTTTAGCTCTGTAGGTTAAACAGAGGCTTATTTATTGCGTTTTGAATTTTTGGGTTGTATGGGAGGTGGACGTGTCTGTAAGCGGATGACGTCCATTTTTCAAAGACATCTTTGTGTTGATAGAAAACACATACATAACAAATTTTATTGTTGTAGGCTAATTATGAGCTGAGTTATGCAGTTTTACATTTTTGGATTGTATGGGAGGTAGGCGTGTCCGTGGGCGGATTCCAAAAATATTCAATAGTGCAGATCCTTGGGTGCATGTGACCATGTGTATCAAGTTTCATCCAATTACCTCAACTATTTCTTCTTATCCTGTGTATACGGACAACACACAGACGGACAGACGGACGGACGGACGGACGGCGGGAGGAAATGGATAGCTCGACTCACGTGGTGACGCTGATCAAGAATATATATACTTTTCTATACCGGACTCGCTTCGTTCTATGCGTAACAAACGTTTGCACAAAGTTCATATACCCTGACCTTTCAGGTTTAGGGTATAAAAAGCACTGATATTTGTTTTAAAATATATCAAAATATATAGAAAGAGATTACATTTGATATAATGCTCGTACCATTCAATTAATATTTTCTATTTTTTTAACTTATGGGTGTAATCCACCCTAGCGAATGTAACGGAGTGTTAAAGTTTCAATTTCAGTAACGCTTACGTAATGGATTCTCCTCTTTCAACGCTCATATCTCAATCAATTTTGTTCGGATCAACTTGAAATTTTAGGGACGTATTCTCATATAGTTAAACTTCGACAGTAATAAAAAAAAAAAAAAAAATTACAAATAGGGTTAACCCTTTAAAGAAAGATGAAAGCCAAGGACCATGGCCTGGGCAGGAATCGAACTCGGGATCTCTGGTACGTTTTCCACTAGACTACCGAGGTTTTAAAATCGCCACCCGTATATTTGTGATCAGTGATGAGAAATGAGCCCAATCAAACAAAATTGAATGGCATAAAAACGGAGGGTTGTTTGATGGTAGATACGAAATGATGACTATAGTATTATGATATTGGTATGAATTGTATCTTTTAATGAGTATAAATTGATGGTATAATTGCTATGTAATTATATGATGTATATGGCGTAATATGTTCGATATTATATTTATAGTATAACATGATTGCAACTATGGAATTAGGATTTAGCAAGACAGATTTGTTGTGATGTGTATTGATGGTAAAATTATGTATTTGGTATTAGAACTAGAGGGACTTTAATATCTGAATTAACGATTTAAGTTTCGGAATGAGGGAATCAAAAAACATAATAACACCACGGTACGACCATTGGGTTGGGCTTATTTTTTTGTGTACCATTATTATTAAACCACCTAAGAATATCTATTTTTTATGTATAAAAATGTGTCTTTCTTGCACATTCCACATATTCTGTGATTATTCCAAGTTTAGGTACGTTTTCAAAAGTAAATTTTTGTTTATGAACTTCCCAGTAAGTATACTTTGTTGCTTTGTTAATTCCGATTATATTTGCGATTTCTTTTCCATAAAAGTTGTTTAAAATGATGCTAAAAATAAGTTTTCAAGCAATTTTGTTCAGTGTGAATATTTGAAAAGTACTTAACTGGCGGTTGACTGATAAAAGACGATATAAAAATACATATTTTCATATTTATACATATGTAGATATGAAATAATTTTGTGCAAAGATATGAAAAATAAGACGAAATATTGGCAAACCAATATCAAATAACGAAGGCTTTACGAAATAACGAAATGCTTCACCAGGCATGAGCTGAGAAAGCTGAAAACAAAGCTTTATGGTGTGATGATGAGTGTGAAGTCGTACGTGTGCACTTCGAAAGATTTCTTGAGTGAAAGAAAAGAAGAAAAAAAGAAAATAAACAGCAATTTGGCACTTTTTTCAGTTTTTCACAAAATTATGCTGTGGTAGATATGAGCACGATTAAAGAAACACAAATTGATGTTGAAATATCTTAAAAATAGCATAACTAAAAAACATATGAAAGCGTTCTGTATTTTTTTTCATTTCTACGAATTTAAGAAAACAAGAATAAATATCTTGTTAAAAAAATACACTGTGTTATGTACAAAATAATAGAAACTTTTAAATCACTAATAATAAATGTTGATGTAGATCTTAAAATAGCACAGTTTTCATAAACCATATATTATTTCTGAGCAATAAATTAATTTTCAGCGAGAGCACACTTTCGCAACTCGACATCTTAAACATACAAATAAACAATGCAACCAAGCACTTTGGCGTTACGAGAAACGAGAAAGACCATCACGCACCTGTGTTATGCCAACAGAATTTCACACTTTCACACTTTATTCAGCAGACACCTGAACCATTGCTGCAAGGCTACGCTTAGCCGATGTTTGCTGCTATAAGAATGCAGAAATTGTTGCAAGGACATAAATATCCTTGCTCTACTACCTAACAACTTCAATAACAGCTAAGCTGCTATCTGTGCAGAATTGCTAGATGATAAATGACTACCATATTGGTTTTGTACACACGCACACCCACATACAATTTACAGTTATGCTGGCGAACAACGCAGACAAACACTTGCACTGGCTTTAACGCATTTGCGTCCGATAAGGATAGTAAAGCTTTTCAAATTTGCTTTTTATCACTGTTTGTCTTCCCACTACACACACACAAACACGCAAACACATATATGTATACAACAACGGAGACTTTCATTTCCACTTGGTTGCTTCTTTTCGAAAATATGTAGTTAACTCAACGCCATTTCCACCTACAGCTGTTTTATTTCGTAGCACATTTTTAAGAAATTATTTCTTTACATTTTTGACCCAGTTTTACGCACAAAAAAAAAAATACAATCATACTTATTTGATTTTTGACGTACTACATTGTTTTTTTTATTTATTTTCATTAAATAAATTCTACATTGAGAAACTTTCTAAATTTGCCAAACTTTGAATATGGTCTGATTTCGCTTTCGTAAAGTTTATTCTCCACCTTCTTTCGCAATATGGGCCGAATTTTTGACACTAAGATCCATGTTTGAGCTATGATTTATTTTCTGGTCACTTTTATTATGCAGTTAAGTTCCAAATTGAAAATGTATTTTTATGTTTAGTAAAATTCTTAACTGGCAGATATCCAAAAAATAAAAATTTAAAATAATCATTAACCATCATCTAGTAGACATGTAGCGGTCATGGTCGTGCGATATTATTTCAAAACACTGTTAGATTGAATGATTTACTCAATGTTTTAATCAATATTTTGTAAATGTGTTTTGCTATATTTATATTATCGTTGCCAATAGCTCAGTGGAAGAGTGGTAAACTATCATGCGGGGGACGTGGGTTCGCACCCTAGCTGTGTAAGTATCAAAAATAATGATTCTATCTAATAAATTGCTTAGTATGAGATTCTGAGAGATTTTATTATTTTTATGTGTCTAAAATACATACATATCAAATTGTTTTCCTGCAGCTTAAATATAAGCTTTTTTATAAAGTTTTAAATTTTGGGGTTGTATGGGAGGTGAGCGTGTTAGATTGTGTATGACGCCCATTTTTCTAACATACCTCAGTTTCGACATAGAATACACAAATACCGAGTTTCTGTCTTGTAACTTTAATATTAGCCTCTTTATAGATTTTTCAATTTTGGGGTTGTATGGGAAGTGGGCGTGTTAATGTGTGGATGACGCCCATTTTTATAACACACCTCAGTTTTGACATTAAATACACATATACCGTGTTTCCATCTTGTAACTTTAATATTAGCCTCTTTATAGGTTTTTCAATTTTGGGGTTGGATGGGAGGTGAGCGTATTAATGGGTGGATAACGCCCATTTTTAAAACACACCTCAGTTTTGATATTAAATACACAAAAACCGAGTTTCAGTTTTGTAACTTCAATATTAGCTTCTTTATAGATTTTTCAATTTTGGGGTTGTATGGGAGGTGGGCGTGTTAGTAAGTGGATGACGCCCATTTTTCTAAGACTTCTCAGTTTTGATATAGAATACACATATACCAAATTTCAGTATTGTAGCTTTAATATTAGCTTCTTTGTAGGGTTTTCAATTTTGGGGTTGTATGGGAGGTAGGCGTGGTTTTCATCCGATTTAGCCCATTCTCGAACTTGACCTTAGTTTTTTAAAAAAAAGCTTAAATATCGAATTTCATTACGATAGCTTCAAAATTACGGCAGTAATCGTGTCGACAGACAGACAGACGGACAGACGGACAGACAGACGGACATGGCTAAATCCACTCAGGTGGTGATGCTGAGCAAGAATGTATATACTTTTCCATAGCCCACGCCTCCTTGTGGGTGTTACACACGACTTGACAAAATTAATATACCCCTTACGCAGTACGCGTGGGGGTAAAAAAATCTTTGTTGACCTTGCCGGTATTTGAATCAAGGACAGTCGAGTACTACATAGACGCACACATCAGTACACTCGGTCAAGCATGAACTTTCCAATCAGTGATAAAATTATGTGTCGACAAGGAATAACAGCTTAACTCGTTTTCAAAATTTCATGAGAACAATTTTTAAAATTAAAATTCCTACCTAATATCAGGGTACCCCAACTTTTTCTGTTTAGGTTTGATGTCCTCAAACATTTAATTTTCAAGGTAAGGCCATAAAAATTTGCGTACAAGTTTATTTCGTTGCAAAAAAACGCAATGAAAGTAATAGCCTCACTCTGTCCTAACTCGACTTTACCGGTTATTCCTTGTCGACACAGAATTTCAATAAGTACGTTTTTATATGGGTTTCGTGTTCTATAGACCAATAGTCAACCAACTGTTGATTTCAAAGTTTCATTTGTTGGATTGTATTTAACAGTGAAATCCGTTATTTCAACCCATGATTTGTTTGATCTAAAAGAATTTTTTCCCTAAGTGTAAGTTTCGACGAAGGCCATATTTTTCGTACATATGGGTATCAACAGAAAGCCAGGGACCTTAGCTATCTACTAATGAGAGTTTACTTATTTTGAAAGCCTTCATTGCCATTTTCCATCGTCAGGAGCACAATGTTCGCATGTGAAGTAAGTGACTGCATGCACTTAGAAAAACACACCTATCTTTCTGTGAAACATACTTTCTCTATTTTCGATTAAAGCAATTAGCTATCTCTATATCAAACAAAATTTTCTTCAATAAGAATAAATTTTCACATATTCGAAGAAATGTGCGTTTCTTCACTTGTGGGAAACGCAATTATTTCATGTCTCTAAACACACGCTGTGATGACTACAATATCACAAGCAAGCCTTTTAAAAATTCTTAAAGAGTTGCGTAACATGTTGCGAGTCCATCGCACTTTGTCAGACCTTTCAATGTCGTCACAATTGTTTGTTATGCATTTTGAATATTCAAGTGTTCAAATTTTATTGTGCCGACTTCCATTAAATTTTTACAGCCAAATGCCATGTCGAAAATAAAACTATATATCGCACACTAAATACAAAACAGTCACAACTCAAAAAACATGACTTTTCAGGAGAAGCGAAAAATAAAACCCTTGGTTGAAACTACTGAAGAAAAGCAATTTTCATTTAAACACACAAACTTCATTCTTCCAGTTAATGAAGAAAATAATGAAAAAGATAGTGAGATATGTGTTTTGTGAATTGATTTATAACAAAAAGTCGGTATAAAAAAATTTTGAGTTGTGACTGTTTTGTATTTAGTGTGCGATATGTATATAAAAATATCATGGTGACCGTGACATGCAGGTTAAGTCTGTGGCTATGCATGCCTGGAGGCCGAGATCCATTTCCGACTAGCGGAATGTGTAGGAGACCTTCTGCAGACTAAACTGAATGAGACGAACGCAGTATTAAAAGTGGGATAATGACACTCAGAAAACTGGCGACGTTATCAAACACTCGCTTTTCCCAGCCGTTAAATTACGGCTGCCAAAACAACCTAAATATGAGTCTATTATAACTTCTTTTACGGCTATAAAAGCTCTTATAGGCATGTTCCGACAACAGTACTGTATGATTTTGGTAACTTTCATTGAAGTTACGAGAACTTCATAATTGGCTTTCAAAGCCGACTAGCGATGCAATGAGAACCACGATTTTATAAATACTTCAATAAAAATAAATGGCTTATAAATATTAGTTTTTGCATTTATTTACCTAACTATACAAAATTTGAACATTAATATTTTAACAAACTGACATGTAGCAATGTGTTATATTATAAAACATTTTTTATTTTGACAAAAGAATAAATTTCATAATATATTTAAACATACAGTGAATCAAAAAAGTTTAGGCACAAAGCAGTTATGAGTTTAAATTTGTTTGTACAACTTTTTCCAGTACACTTGCAGAAAAGAAAAGTATAAGCATTTAAAAAAAAAAAAACATTTTATTTTGTATTTACATGAAAATAAAAATTTAATTTTAATTTTAATTCATATTAAATGTTAAAAAACTAAAAAAACATGATTTTGACATCAAAAAAGTTTAGACACAAGTAATTATGTTTATATCAGAGTAAGTAAATTTCAAGTCCTCTAATATTTGGTTAGACCTCCTCTCCATTTGGTTAGAAGAATTATCGCCTCTTAATGTCTACGCATTCTTACAAAATTTGATGTCTTCTCTAGTGATATTATTAACCATTCGGTGCGTATGGCGTCCTTGAGCGCATTTTTAGAAGCATGTAATATGAGATTTCGTATTTTTTTCTAGTAAGTACTAAATATGCTGAAACGGGTTCATATCGGCTGACTGCGAAGGTGTTTTTAGCCGATTTCAGAGCTAGATAAGCCATTCCTGCAAAAGATAAGACCAATTTTTTGGATTGTTATTCTGTTGAAATTAATATTGTATCCCAGTAGCCCAAATATTTCAGCACTGAGTGTCAAATGATCATTTAAAATATTTAAGCACAGGTGTTTATTCATTTTCTCATCAATAAAAACGAGATTCCCAACTCCAGACGCCACCACACAGCCCTTAATCATAAGATTTCCAACACTGTATTTCTCTGTTTTTATTACGTTGTTTTCCTACAGCTCTTTGTTCAGTTTTCTTAAATGGTTTTGAGCGCCATATGAAGCAAACAAATTGTATTTGATCCATTACTTAATATAATACAATCCCAAAATGAATCCGGCTCATTTACGTAGGGTTTTGGGAACTCCAACCTCTTTTTTTTATTTGAAGCTTAAATTTGTAGTTTGCGTCGAGAAACTCGTACCGTACATCCAGTTTTATTAAGTGTATCGCGACGTGGTCGAGCACAAAAGTTTTTTCAAACCATTGCCGTATTACGTGGCACAATTTAACAGCTAATTCTAAGGGTTTTGAGGAACTGCAGGCACTACAATTCACTCCTGGTGTAGCGTTAATATTTTGTCACGACCAAACCTGCTCTTACGATTTACTTAACCGGTATTTATATAATGATTTATGATGTTACTTGCACTTGAATATGATCTCTTTACTATTTTACCGGTTTCGCAATACGGTTTTTTCTACGTAAACATTAAGTATTATTTTACGAACGTCAACCGAAATTTCTGTTTCACTGCTTATTTTGCTCAATCTTAATCGAAACCAAGATCAACACTCAGTAAAAACTTTAAACAAATAACTTAAGCGCAGAACTAAAGACAAAAAACCAAGAGATATTGTTAAATAAGAAACAACATGAGACACACACAAAGTGTACCAAAACTTTATTGTTTAGGATTTTTCCTTCTTCCGCTTAAATTTTAATTTGTGTTTGAGGTAACGGGACTTTTTTGGATTTTTAGAAAAAACTGTTTCTAATGCTACTTACTTCATTAAAAAGTTGGTCAAATTCGTTCTTTTTAGCAACATTTTGTTTCAGAAACATTGCTTGTGCCTAAACTTTTCTTTACTGCAAAATCATAAATTTCTTTACTGCTTATGATCGATCGTCAAAATTAGTTATTTTTTTAATTTTTGGATTCCTTTAAAACGACAGGTTACAAATAAAGGCATTGTGGAATTTTGATATCTAAAAATAAAAAAAGTTAGTCAATCTTAAAGTTGAGGTAGGATAAATATGATTCAATAGTCGTATTGGAGTAAGAGTACCAAAGTGGCAACACACTAAAAAATTCCAAAATAAATTCAAACGTTGAGGATGTTAATTAACACCGCTTACCCGGCATGAACTGACAAATTTATTGACTCCGATCGGTGAGAAAAATATGCCTTTTCGGATATAAAATTCTAGCACTCTGACACGGGGTTTTTTAACACCGAAACGGTGCAGGAACATCTGGAACATCAATTGATGTAATACAAATTTGTTAGTGTGTATGTATGGAATGAAATAATATTTACTACCTCATACGGCTTCAAATATCTGTCCGTAAGTGTTAGAATTCCTTCAGCTAAGTTTTTGAGAACGATTGTGATGATATTGTTGTTCATGATATTTTGCATACATACAGCACTTTAGTGCATGGGCTAAATACATAAAATGTTCTTCATATCTCGAATTTTATTGAAGTCAACAAATAATACAATTTGAAGGATTTATTTTCTCTCTTTCAACAAACATTTTCTGTTCTTGGACACATTTTTGGAAACTTCACAGAATCAGTATATTTTCTAAAATAAAACACCTTCGACTTGAATAACGTGTTCAATTACATCACAGTCACCATTCAATCACATTTCACATGTATTTAATCCATGAATTTAAGTGCCGCATGTATGAATTAATTTTTCTTGAAAAATTTTGCTTCACCTTACTTTTCACTGCTGCTACATAAAACAAAACATGCACAGTGTTGCTCGCGTCAAGAGTAAAAGTACGTAAGGTATAAAATTACTAAACAAAATTTTGTACCAATAATTAGTAGTATACGATCAAATGGTATTTTTTAGATTCTTAAATTATCAATTATGATATAAAATCCTGAACCAATTTTTTTCGAAATAAAAACAAAAAAAAAAAAAGTAAAGAAAGTCTAAAGTCCCTAAGCCCACTTTTCAAAAACAAAAAAATTTTTATTGTAAATGGGCGTCTCCAAGGGCGGATGAAGCATATATTTTATATGCATTTAAATGTTGATGAAAAATTTACACATACCAAGTTTTATTCCTGTAGCTCACAGTTAATGCCTTTATTCTGCTTTCGCTATGAGAGGTTGGCGTGTTCATGGACGTATTACTCCGAATTTTAGAACACACCTAAGTTTTGGTATAAAAAATATACATACCAAATTCAATTTCTCTATGACAAACATTACCTTATTTATTGAGTTTTTAACTTTTTGGGTTGTATGGGAGGTAGGCGTGGCCGTAGGCGTATGACGTTCATTTTTCAAAACCATCTTTGTCTTATCATAAAAAACATACGTGCCAAATTTTAGCTCTGTAGGTTAAACAGAGGCTTATTTATTGCGTTTTAAATTTTTGGGTTGTATGGGAGGTGGGCGTGCCCGTGAGCAGATGACGTCAATTTTTCAAAACCATCTTTGTCTTGTCATAAAAAAAATACGTGCCAAATTTTAGCTCTGTAGGTCAAACACAGGCTTATTTATTGCTTTTTCAATTTTTGGGTTGCATGGGAGGTGGACGTGTCCGTGAGCGGATGACGTCCATTTTTCGAAGTCATCTTTGTGTTTGTATAAAACACATATACTCCAAATTTTATTGTTGGAGGCTTATTATGAGCTGAGTTATGCAGTTTTAAATTTTCGCGTTGCATGGGAGGTAGGCGTGTCCGTAGGCAAATGATGTCCGTTTTTCAAAAACCTTTTTTGTTTTGTTATAAAAAACATATGTGCCCAATTTCAGCTCTGTAGGTTAAACAGAGGCTTATATATTGCGTTTTCAATTTTTGGGTTGTATTGGAGGTGGACGTGTCCGTCAGCGGATGACGTTCATTTTCCAAAAACATCTTTGTGTTGATATAAAACACATACATACCAAATTTTATATTTGTAGGCTTATTATAAGCTGAGTTATGCAGTTTTCAATTTTTGTGTTGTATGGGAGGTAGGCGTGTCCGTAGGCGGATTCCAAAAATATTCAATAATGCTGTGTATACGGATAACACACAGACTGACGGACGGACGGACATGAATAGCTCGACTCACGAGGTGACGCTGATCAGGAATATATATACTTTTCTATACCGGACTCGCTTCGTTCTATGCGTTACAAACGTTTGCACAAAGTTAATATACCCTCACCTTTCAGGTTTAGGGTATAAAAAGGACTGTTTCCTTAAGACAATCCACCGCCGCAAGTCAAAACAACGTCATAATTGCATAAAATTGGGCTACGAATTTCTTCCTAATCCCCATATTTCCCAGATATGGGCCAATGACTTTTTATTGTTTACGACCTCAAAAGAATGTTTGCTGGAAAAAAATCAGCACTAATGAAGTAGTTGTCACTGAAAGTGAGGAATATTTTGAGGCAAAAACAGTAATCTTACTATAAAAATGGTTTCAAAAATTTACATGAGTGCTATTTAGATCGTTGTCCTCGAAGGCAGGTTTGTTGAATAATATAATCGAATTTTGCGAGAAACAAGTTTTTCACTAAAAGTTAGCTTACGAACTTTTCAGTTCAACTGTCGTGAAGCACCTTGTCGGACCGCAATACAGGAATTGGTTGAAAAATTCGAGCTGTTGGGACAAGTTAGTGATTTGAAGAATAAAACCCGTACACGTCGCTCAAGAATAACTGAGAATATTGCTGCTGTAGCCCAAAGTGTTGAATCAACAGTTACGGTGAATGGATTGCGCTATCGAGGGATGATGAATGATTTTTTTTATTGCCGGAGTTGGATGGTATGGATCGGGACAACGTTTACTTTCAACAAAATGGCGCTACGTGCCACACAAGCAATGAAACCATTGATATTTTACGGGAAAAGTTTCCGGACCGTGTTATCTCTCGAAGAGGTGATCACAATTGGCCACCGAGATCTTGTGATTTAACACCTTGCGACTTCTTCCTTTAGGGCCACGTGAAAGATAAGGTCTACGCCACAGCCCAGCGTCGATTTAAGACCTCAAAGATGGAATTCGTGAGTCTATCGAGGACATAGGGCAGCCACTTTGCGATTTTGTTATGGAAAATTTCATGAAAAGGATATGGTCCTGTAGCCGTGGTCGTGGTGGCCATTTGGCTGATGTTGTTTTTCATCATTAACGACATACCTTCCTCTTTATTATGAAATAAATATCCGATCATTGATCTCAAAAAATGGAATTTTTCTTTGAATATCAAAATAACACCTCTTATTGGAAAATCCTGTATAATAATATCAAGATCTTTATTCGGTGCCATGTAACTCTTCTTGAAAACATGCACTTTAGCCGTTCAGAGTCGGCATAAAAAAAAATGCGCTAACACTTGATAACACACACACACAATACAACTGGTCATAAGAATTTCAATCAAAGTCCTTTTACGGACTAGATTGACCAAATTGTTTGTTTGTTTTTTTTCGGTATTTTCGTTTTGTACACTTCCAAAACTGTGCACATAAGTTAAGAATTTTTAGATTTACCACAGGTAACACTAGTCTTTTTCACGTTGAATGCACGCATTGGTTGGGGTTCATAGAACGAGCGGCTAATAATAGAAGAATTTGTCGAAGGACAATGAAACTTGGGACATAAACATTTTGTGTTTGAATCAAGAAAAAAATGTAAAAATCAAAATGATCCCCCCACTTTTACGTCCAGCTCCCATACAGAGTGAAAATTAAATTTTGACCTACGGCATTGTGTTTGGCACATAGCATTTTTAAGCACTCAGAATTATTTGTGTGAAATTTGAAAACTATCCGCTCACTTTACGTCCCATACAACTTGTATTGAAAAAGTGGCATTACTCCCTTGATTTTTAATGCATCACTCAATTTTCACAAAAAATAAATTTTATAATTGTTGAATGGGTGCCTGAAAATATATACCTGATCCGCCCACCTCCCATAGAAAAACAAAGAGAAAAACATGAATAAGTAATTTAAGCATAGTCTTTTAATAATTTTTTAACATCATTATCGTACTCTTTTTTTTTTTTTTGAAAGAAGCAGTTAGGAGCAGCTGAATTTGTTTTTAACTTTTAACTGAGACTTCAAGCTGTAATTTGACATCTTTCGTTAAACAGCGCTCCACAGCGCTACAAAGATGCAATACACTGAAGTTGATGAACATTGCAATTTTGATGTTGTTTATATTTTTTTCTAGACATTTTTTATATGGCACTTTTTCTAATTTTTCTTTATGCAAATCTCATCTATGACAATTATCATTTACGACAATATACAACAAAGTCAAATGATAAGTTTACTGTGATTGTACCAAAAGATTGAATATACAGTAAATTTGCATTCTATTTTAAACAAGCGAACATGTATGAACTTCGAGCATGTCTGTCCAAACAAATTATATATATATCAACCTAATATTACGGAATCATAATATTCAGATATCTGACAACAAAATACCAAAAAATTATCCAAGTCGGCGAACATGAAAAAATTAATTTCTGACACTCTTCAACCAATGTGCGGCATATTTTAAAGTAATTGCAAAATTTAAAGTCGCTCCATTCCATCTTTTAAATTTTTGTCAATGGCTTTATTTCGTTTAGTGTGTGATGCTTTTCTTTAGATAGATTCAACAACTTACCTTCTTGCAAACTTCCATCATTTTATCTTACTTAAATTCTTAAGATACAAACAAAAAAACACATTCTTCACAAAAGTTTGCCCAAAAATCATGTTATTTTTTTAATAAATTTACTTGATTCCCAAAAGAAAGACAATATTTAAATCAAATTTAAATCCAAGAATGCAAATCTTTTCATTATCCCTGTTCCGACTCAGTGCAAGTTTATTCGGTTAGTTTCCTTCCACCTGCCTAAATACCTAATCCTTATTTGTGATAGGCTTGCTTTATCTTTGGTTTTGTTTTTGTTTATTTTTTGGTCATTTTGGGCTGGAACAAAGCGTGTTTGTACTTTGTCTGTCTTATAAATGGCAAAAACAACTTAGATCTTAAGCTGTGTTTCAACAGAATGTAAAAGATAAGAAAAGAAATCTCAGCAGATAAAAGAGGTATTCATTTTAAACCCTTTTTGAATAAATTTATTATTATTTTGTTTACCATGCGAAGGAGGAAGAGTAACGAGCAGACACCGTTAAGCAATTATGGCTAATGCCCTGCTTAAGCTGGACTGTGTTGCTCTTTCCTTTTATTTTTTTGTTTTTATTTTTTTTTTATGGTAAGTGTTTTTTTAAACACACAAAATCACCAAATTTAGCTGATACTAAATCCTGTATAAGTATCGTCTTGATACTTTTAGGAGACTGACATGCCAAAGGACAAGAAACTCTTCCGCTATACAATTGTAGCTCTTATATTGATTGAGCGCATGCTCCACAAAAAGAATAAAAAAAAATTCTAAAAAGAAGGGAATATTTATTTATTCGCCTGAGTGAAGACTATTAGAGGTATGTGTAGGGAGTGAAAATGATAAAATTTGTTTTGCCTTTAATATTTGCTTGTTTGTATCGAAATCAAAGCTCTTTTTTTCTTAGCCTTTAAGATATATTTTATGAGAGAAAGGTTAAGGTTGTCCGGAATTGATTTTTACTTATGATGAATAAATGCAAAAGAGGCGGTTATGTTAAGCTTTTGGCAAAGTAAGCACGTGTTTGTCTTGAAATTGATTTCAGTTGCTTTTGAAAAACAATATCCGGCACGGCATTTCAACCATTTAATCCTTTGCTTATGCGGCAAAAAATCTACTGTGCGATTGATAAGGAAATTAATGGCCTCCAAATCTTATATCAATACAATTTCAAACAATTTCAAAGAATTTCAATCAATGGCATGATTTTATTTCAATAACTTATAAATTTTCCAAGAATATTGCTTGAATATTCTAATCATCAGCATTTCATGTACCTTCATAAATATTTGACTAACACTCAAAAAACATAACTGAAAGAACTCTTCTGGTGGTCACAGTTTCGTAGCACTACAACCATATTGCACTTTCTTGTGTTCGTGTCAACATGTGTTGAAATGCGTTGCAACAAAATGAAAAACGTGCTTATGTCGCATGACTCTACGGTTTTTATTATTTCCTTACGACTTTCTGCGTATTTCACTTGGTTGGCATCGTCATTGTGTTGTTTGGTTTTTTTTTTTGCTTGCTTTCGAATTTCAAGATATTTGCATATTTTTGTTGAAATTCTACATGTCGCTTCTAACTAATATTTTTCTTATTTTTGTGCTAGTTCTGCAACAAAGTTTTTCATTTCCTGCTTTTATTGTAGGGTAAACCGACCAAACTGAGTTGAATAAGAATATTTATTTTACATCAAATAGTTCTTATAAGAATTCAATTGGTTAAAAAAAAAACGATAACATTTGAATATTTGCGGTAAATAAATAAATTTTTAGATATGTTAATATAACTTGCAATCTCAAAAATTTAAATAAATTCTGAATATTATCGAAAGGATATTTTTTAAAAGTGTCTACGTAGATTAACGCAACAAAAGTGTATGAATGAACTTAATTCGACTTTTGACTGATGAAGTGTCATCAAGGACAGCAAAAATTTCTCAAATATAGATTTTTTCAATGAGTTTATATATATTGATCGATCGAATCCTTCAAAAAACAAATAAACAAATTGGCCATTTCAGCCCTTGAAAGGACTTTGACCGAGCTTCTTATGATTAATTGTGTTGTGTGTGTTATTGAAAATTTGCACACAATCACCGAGAACTGGACCTACATGTTTAATGCCGACTCCGAACGGCTACAGTTCATGTTCTCAAGTAGCTTTACATGGCATTGGTTACTCTTAGAGGTTTAACCTTGTATGTAGAGAGGTGACACCCGAACAGAAAAATTTAATTTTATTAAAAACACTTTTGCCCAAGATGAGGATCGAACCCTAGATTTGTTAGCTCACACATCACACCCATCATCAACCTCGTTATGTTTATTCCTAATTTTAATAAAATCAGTAGCATCTAGAGTATCCCTAAACACAAAAAACTGTCAAATATAGATCCAATAAATAGACCTGTTCCAGTTGGTAATTAGTCTTCTTCAGATGGGCACTCTACGTAAGAAATCAATTGGGCAGACCCGGGTGGTGTTTATAGTAGATGCCTACCTGTTCGGTTTAACTCTACTTGCCCTATGACGAGTAGTTCGACCAGTTTCCAGACACTCAGCACCCAAGATTTATACTGAGCAACCCTTCTGGTGGTGACCGTGGCATGCAGGTTAAGTGTGTGGCGTAGCATGCTTGGAGCCCGGGTTCGATCCCCAGCCGCGGCGAAAAGTTTTTTTCAATAAAAAAATTTTTCTGATCGGTCACCACCTCTCTGCAGACAATGGCAAACCTCAGAGAGTAAATAATGTCATGTAAAGCTTCTTGAGAACATGAACTTTAGCCGTTCGGAGTCGGCATAAAACATATAGGTCCAGTTCTCGGTCAATTGTGTGCAAACATTTAATAACACACACACCACAATTGATCATAAGAAGCTCGGTCAAAGTCCTTTCAAGGGCTGAAATGGCCAAGTTGTTTTTTTTATTAACCCTTCTTTTCAATCATGTCATGCAGAATTTGATCGCCCTTATCGCCATATAAAAATTAATTATTTTCCGGGCATGACCAGTGCCCTATGGAAATCAGGTTTTCAAAACTTATGCCGTACTATGATAAGGCCCCATTTATCATTTTGGGTAAAATAATTTAGTAATCCGACATCCTTAGTACCAAATTGTGCACATTTATTTGAGGTTAAATGCAATCCACCTCCATTGGTAAGGAAGAGACCTATCTAAAATTTCTTGCATATAGGATATGCCAGCCTAGTTATACTGAGACGCAACGCCACGCCGACTCGTTATCTTGCTTGCGACATTAAGCTTACCACAGCCAGCACGAAACTCCCCGAAGGATCAGTCCACGTTAGTCCCACGGCAAAAGGGTTTCCACCTTGGAATGAACGCTTAACAAAAACTGGATATGAATTTTTATGGTTTTGACACACATGACTTGATAAGCAAGCTTATTTTAGTATCCCGGTATACAATACCGATAGACACTAGTTTGGGTAATTGCTATGACTAAGAAATGCATAACAAATCCAAGAGATAAAGTGCTACAGCCAAACCTGTTGACTGTAACACTTGTTTTATTCCAAAACTGACCTCCTTATCTAAATCAGATTAGAAAACTTGGTCAGCCAGCATTCAACATTACTAGAATGAAGCATGCCCGAACACAGGTTCATATTCTGCTTCAGTGACCAATTTTTTTCCGGCATAAATATAACCTTATCGTTGGAAATATATTTATCTTCACTTATACTCTTCACCCTTAGAGTATATCAGATTTTAATTCATACCATTAAATATCTTGGCTACTCCAGGTTCGTTGACTATCCCCGTGCTAGCATGTATATTTTATATCATTTGCTACGGATACGCAGGTACAATAACCAGATTTAATGTCCCACTTCCATGATTTTGCATCCCAAAGCGAGGGCTCATGGCAACCTATCTTTTTACTTGACATACATAATTGAACCGTAGTCCAAATACGCTTAACACAACCCTCCTCCTTTTCACTGGCTTGGGACAGGCTAGTGGCTGACCATCATCACCACCAGGCGGAGTTATCAAAAAGACCATGTAAAGTGCCATTTTGACTTCGGCCCAAAAAAAGAAAAAAGCTTGCGGAATTCTAAAAAGAATCATGTAAATGCTGTCATAAAGCGTCAAAGTTCGTCAACAGCAGTCAAACGAAGAGCCAAAATATCAACGCCATCGGAAAAATAGTCAACGGAAACAGTTGCCATCGTCATCATGACAATCGGATATATATTTTTGAACTTTTTTTCTTTAACCCAATGCCAAAAATATGCTATGCACCCAATTCAATTCGATCAAATGCATGGAGTACAAGCCTAAAGTATGTATATCTCAAATGCGTCAATATGACTAAAAGTTTTTGGATTTGTACTATGTTCGACTCAGAATCGAATTAATTCACCTTTTTTTTGTCATTTCTGATCATAAAATAAAGATTTTACGCCATTTAAATTTCAATTTTATTCGATTCTGTTTTCTCTCAAATCAACCCACTTTTCTCAAATCACCCCATTTTTTGCACTATGTTTCAAACTCAAAAAATACATTTTTTATATCAGACCTATCAATCTAATGATAACATTAGTTGCGCCTAATGTCTAACTTTATGAATCTACCAATAGCAATTCGGAAATAGTTCATTCCAACATACCTATCGGCGAAAAACCATAACATGTCTCAATTAACCCCAAATTTCCCTTCATTTAATGAAAAATCACATTCAAACGGATGTTGTTCTCAATACCTTATTAAAAAAACTTTCAGCTATGGAGTTTCACTTCAATCTGCTAACTTATATTAAAACCTATCTATTAAGCCGATATCAGCGATTCCAAATTAACAACTGCACATCCGATATAATTAGAGTTACCTCAGGTATCAGGCCATTACTGTTCCTTCTATTCATCAATGACCTCCCCTATAAAGTCACCTACTCTAAATGTCTCCTATTTGCGGACGACCTAAAACTTTTCCATCAAATCAAATTAGTTAAAAATTGTCTCCTACATCAAGATGATTTAAATTCCATTTTCGATTGGCGCGAGGCAAATCACTTGCCTCCAAATGTCAATATCTAATTTTTGCCAAAATAATTTTCCCTAAGGTGGGCAACTATTTCAAATTTGAAATTATTCTAGGCCCCCAACTCAACTTTAGAGACCATAACGACTTCATTGATATTTTCACAATTATTTCTTCTGCGGCAACAGCGCCGGCTAGTGTTTTAAAAAAATGCTTATGTGTTTTTTTTTGCGCGAACCTGAACCAGAACCTGTTCTAAAACTATGCATTTGAAATACTTTGTACTTACTATACTTTTTAAAAGCTGTTCAGCCTGGACCAGAACCTGTTCTAAAATTATGCATTGGAAATCTTTGTACTTGAAGACTATCGCCATTTTCCTCAACTACTATTCATCAAACAACATGTCTTGCTATTACAGTGCTTCTTAATGACCAGAACCAGTTCGGTCTGCATAAGTCGAACAGCAATTATTACATTCAGTGACGTGTGGTGTCTGTTGGAATTAAAAAAAAAAACAAAAAAAACAAATTGGCCATTTCAGCCCTTGAAAGGACTTTGACCGAGCATCTTAGGATCGATTGTGTTGTGTGTGTTATTAAATTTTGCACACAATTGACCGAGAACTGGACCTACATGTTTTATGCCGACTCCGAACGGCTAAAGTTCATGTTCTCAAGAAGCTTTACACGGCATTATTTTACTCTCTGAGGTTTGCCATTGTCTGCAGAGAGGTGGTGACCGATCCGAAAAATTTTTTATTGAAAAAATTTTTCGCCACGGCTGGGGATCGAACCCGGGCTCCGAGCATGCTAAGCCACACACTTAACCTGCATGCCACGGTCACCACTGTTGGAATTGCTTGAATTAAATCACAATGCACGGATCCGCTACGCCTTTCTTAAACCCTATCTTGATTAAGAAATCGTTTATCTTTGTGTTCCAGCATCTTGCCGACTGCTTTAATCCATAAAGACTTTTCTTCAGCTTATAGACCCAATCTTCTTTTCTTGGTATCTTAAAACCCTCCGGCTGCTTCATATAAATAGTAGTATCCAAATTACCATTTAGAAAAGCTGTTTTAATGTCAATGTGACTTGCAACCATTTTTTCCACTGACGCGACTGCCAACAGACATCGTAAAGTTGTTTGTTTAACGACAGGTGCAAAAACTTCATCAAAGTCTTCTCCGTACTTCTGTGAATACCCCTTCGCTACGAAACGAGACTTGAATTTAACAATATTACCATCGGCATCACGTTTAACTTTGTAAACCCACTTATTGCTGACAACATTGGAATTTTGTGGAGGTCTTACTAAATTCCAGGTATCATTTTTATTTATCGAATCAATTTCACTTTTCATGGATGCAATCCACATTTCACTTTGTGGTGATGAAATCGCTTCTTTCCAAGTACTAGGTTCCACGTATGCTTGCAGTTTAGCTACGTATCTGTCAGGATTTTTCCCTTTAGTAGATCTTGCTGAAACGCGCCTCTGCTCTGCCATAGGTAGTATGTCTATACAGCGTTCGTCATCATCGCTTGCTGTATCAAAACTGTCGTCATCTTCTAAGCCTGAATGTCCATCTGCCGCCGATTGAGTTGAAGTGCTAGATTCTAAAGAGACTGCGACTTCACCACTCATGGGTGTTGCTTCTTTCTCTTTTTCATCCGAATAACGCGCTTCTTCCATGAACGTTACATCTCTACTCATAGTTATGCGACCTGTGACAACATCTAGACACCGAAAAATCTTCGTTGTGTCTGTGTAACCTACGAATACCATCTTTTTTGTTGTTTTGTCAAGTTTTTGACGTTTCTCTTTTAGTATATGAACATATACTACACAACCAAAAATTCGTATATTCGTAATTTTGTATGGAGTCTTATCGATGCTTCTTGTCGATAATCTATTTTGCAAGTAATTTGCAGTATTTGTCGCCTCCGCCCAAAATCGATTATGTAGATTTGCCTCCAACAACATGCATCTTGACATTTCCATCAGTGATCGGTTTTTCCGCTCTGCGATACCATTTTGCTGTGGGGTATATGGAGCTGTCACCTGGTGAACAATCCCTTTTTGATTTAAATAGTTTTTGAATGCATGCCCCATGTATTTGCTTCCACCATCTGTACGTAAACCTTTGGGAGTTTTACCAAAATTTATTTGCATGTATTCAAAAACTCTCTGAACTTTTCAAAAGCATCACTCTTCTTTTGTAAAAAATATACTGTGCAATATCTACTATAATCGTCCACAAATGATATAATATATCGATTATTACCTGGTGAGGGCGTTTGAATCGGTCCACAAAGATCTGAATGTACGAGATCCAAAACTGATTTTGACCTCTTCTCTAAATTTTTGTCAAACGGTTTTCTTGTCATTTTCCCCTGCAAACACACTTCACAAACTGGTGTACCATCATCACAGTCCTTAATTTTAATTTGACTTTTAAGATGCTTGTTGATTGTGTCTTTAATTGCTTCAACACTGCGCTAACCAAACCTCTTGTGCCAGGTATGAATGCAAAATGTTGCACTTTTTGCTACTGATTTATTTGCTTCTTTTGGAGTTGATATTATGAACAGCCCGTTCTTCTCTATTGCGATTGCGTGTATCTTGTTATTCTTTACTACTTTGCAGCCAACACTGTCAAAATAAATAGAAAAATTCATTTGAGTAAGCTTATTTACCGACAAAAGATTGCTATCCAGTTCTGGAATGTAAAGCACGTCCCGAATGAGAATTTTCACTCGCATGCCACGTTCATCTCAACTTTCTATAAAACCATCACCCATACCACTAGACTCAATTCTTGTTCCATTTGCTGTATATACGTATGACTTGACTTGTGTGTCCAGATTTCGAAAAAACGACTTCATGTGTGTCATGTGACATGAAGCTGCAGAATCAACTAACCATTCTGCACATCGTTTAGCTCCACTGACATTAAGACAACCTTTCGAGATTTCACCAATCGTGTTGACAATGTTTTTCTTGAATTTGCAATCTCTCTTGAAATGACCAAATCCGCCACATCCAAAACATTTTAGCTTTCTTTTATCATGTTTTGCTTTCAGTGCTTTATCGTTGTCTTTTGGAATGTCCTTTTCATGTCGTCGATTGAACTCTTGAAGCATCTTCTCTTTCACAAAAGCTAGAGATATTTCATTCTCTGTCCGCACTTCCAAAGCTGTCACCAGAGTATTATACTCCTCCGGAAGACTCCCAAAAAGAATCGCCACAACCATGTGATCCTTTAAGTCTTCACCGAGACCGCTCAGCTGATCAACCAACGTAAGAACATTGTTTAAATGCGTATCCATTTTCTGCGATCCGAGTTCAGTCCTGAAGAGTTTCTTAAAAATCTGAATCTTGTTGCTGAATGATGATTTTTCATGCTGATTCTTCAAAGCTTCCCAATACTGCTTTGCGTGTCGCAATTTTTTGATATGAATCAATTGGTTGTCTTCTACCAACAGACCGATTGTCGCCTTAGCCTTGCCATCTTTCGCCAACCATTCCGCTGTTGTACCAAAAGACTCCGCATGTACCACGTCATTCCAAAGCCCTTCCTTAACCAACAGAAGCTCCAACTTATACTTCCAAGTTTGGTAGTTGTGGTTATTTAGCTTTGCGATGGATGTTTTAATATCCTCCGTCATGACGAAACTGCTTACTTGCTTATAATTGTGCCCAAATATTAAACAATATTGATGATTTGTCTTTCTGTATCTTCTCCACGTTAAGGATAATGGCCCATAACCTGTTGTAAGTCCTCAACGCAGTTCGAATAACTCAAGAAGCAAAGTTTTATTTCAAAGTTCAATATATAAGTTTATTATAGCAAAGTTTTAGGCGAAGTGAAAAATAAAATTTTTTCAATAAACAACAAATACATTTCTAACGTGATTAACAAATTATGTCTTTAGCAAAGTATAAAACACAAAGTATATTTTGATACTTTAACACGGATAACATCAACCGTTATTCCAAAATTGCTGTCCTGTGCTCAAAAAATTCCGATGTGAACGAAGTCAACGAACAAGTTCTGAATATTTAAGTTGGTGACGCAGTGACAGATCTGAGCACGGATTAAATTGAAGACAGTGATGATAACGATAAAAAAAATACCCTGCCGAGTTTTAAAGTGAAACTTTTTTGGCGGCGAGTGAAATTTCAAGGCCTCTTATTCATGACGCTAACGTTTTCAATTCATATGAAAATTTTCAAAAAATGCGGCTAGCTAGCGAGAATTGAACCCCGACCATCGTTGCTCAAGAGTCGGAATCTATACCTTTACTCCACGTAGGCACATGATGAACAGGCAATCAAAATGTAATTAAAACTGAACGCGTAACACTCTGTCCTAAAATTTTCTTACGAAAAGTATGCACGGAAAATTTATTTCCTTAAGCTTCAAACGAAAATATTAAGGCATAGAGATACATCCAGCGGGAAAAAATTCTACTGCCTGTTCGCCGCATAATGAGCTTAAATCTTAATTTGGTTCTTTGGTTGTGATCAAAAATTTGACAGATGATTGAAAACATGCAAAACACAGTTGATTCAATATAATAATAAAAGCAAAAAGTGCAATATTTAAGACTGCCGATAATAGTTTTTGCCATACCAAAAAACGTCTCAAAACTAAGAAAAATAGCTAAAACAGGAGCAGGAAGCGTTCGTGAATATAAATAGCGAATTGGATCTCTTAAGCTGCAGACCGCAGCTGGGTCTGCAACTAATGATGAAGATAAGGTGATTGCAACATCGGCTGAGTTCCAAAATCCATTTTTACGAAGCATCAGTGTATTTTGGTGAATCTACAAAGAACCAATCCCCAGAAAAACACACTGATGTTTTGTAAAAATGTATTTTGAAACTCAGCCATAATTTAAAAATTAAAATTTAAGTGTTATTTTTTGCCTTGTTGTATTTTTTCGAGGGAAATATAAAGGTTACTTTTAACTTTTATTTTATCGGTCAAAAATAGCAGTTATTTTGTTACTTTAATTTTTTCGGTCAAAAATATCAAGCAATTTGTGTTTTTTTAAAGGCCGCTTGACAGATTGAACTTTTGACACCATGTGTAAAATGTCTCACCGATGAGATGAAAAAAAATGGTATCAACATTTTTTTAGTCAGTTAAATGACTTGAATAAATATAAATTACCTGATATTTTTGACCGAAAAAACAAACGGCATAAAATAACTGTTATTTTTGACCGATAAAATAAAAGTAAAAAGTAACTATTATTGTTGCCCAAAAAAAAGTATAAGGCACAAAATAACTTTTATTTTTGTTGGAAAAAATAAAAATTAAGAGATAAAAAAAGTTAATATGTGACACTTTCGAAAAAAACCATAGCCGGTACGGTCCCTGGATGCAAATATTGAATCAACAGATTATTATTGCATTTCGTATTGATTGAATTTCTTTTCAGATACTTTCTCTCTTTATTTTACACTAAAATATCTCTTATTTGTTACTGTTTAAGAAGTTTCACTTCTGCCACGTGTACGTTGCTACACGCGAGTTTTTTTTTTTTAATGAATGTTGTTCTTCAGGAATGCCACTGCATAAGTTAAAACTCCTAACCTACTTCATAATTGGAAGTATTATAATACTTTTTCGAAATTTAAATACCAAAAGAGATCTCTGTAATGGAACGCGGCTAGTTGTGAAAAACCTGAAAACTAAATTCATCATCGCACAGCTATTGACAGGCACTGGCGAAGATGTAGTTTAGTTTTCATACCTAGAATTGATTTGGCCCCGACAAACACAGATTTGCCTTTCACTCTCCGGCGGCGATAATTTCCCGTTAAACTGGCATTTCCAATGACCATTAATTAATCGCACGGTTAAATATTGCAAAAAGTAGGAGTTTTTTTAAAAAAGAACTGGTATTAAGTCATGGGCAGTTTTAGCGGGCTGATGATGTACAACTAAGCAATATATTTAGATGGCAAGGTCTAACAAAATTTTTACTACAATGTTGTATATAAGAAAGTTTTGTCAAAATAATTTAATTAACATGTTTTCAAATAAAAACCTTTGTATATAAATCCAATAAATTTTTTGTTGCATTTTGTACTCTACATAGTTCCTTCCAGTCGTAGGACGGGATTTTTCACTAGTAAACATATATTATGCAGGGGAAAGGCAAGCACAAGCAGGCATATATTAGTGAATACGGTACACTCAGAAAAGTGTCTCAGAATATGATAAAAAAGGCATCATATTTAGAGAAAAATGGTATAGACTTTGCTCCAGAGAATGCTATTCTCTAATTGCGATACTTAAAATTCTCTAAAAATGATAAAAAGGTTCCATGAAATAGAAAAATATATCGTTTTTAGAGAAAAATACATTTATTTTTGAGAAAATATTTGTTTTTATTGAAGAAAATACTTCTCATAGTGAATTTTTTATCAAAATATAAGAAAAGTTTTTCATTTTCAATAAAATTTTTCTAAATATGAGAAATTTTTTGTGCGAGAAATCTTATCATTATTAGAGACATTGAAATATTTCCATTTCCTAGAAGTAAAGAAATATTTCTTCGAAAATGTGAAAATTTTTTCTAATTGAAGAAAATTTTATTTGAAAAAGAGAAAATTGCTATTATCAAAAATAGAGAAATTTTTTACCGGAGCAAGGTATGTGTTTTTTTCTCAGTGTATGATATACATTATATCACCATTTGTGAAGGCTTCATAACTTTAATTTCAATTTGAATACAATTTTATCTTTTTCACGTTTCCGGTCTTCAATACTCATTTCTATTTTACATATATCTCAATCTCTTTTTTCGAACACAGTCGCTGTTGTGTAACACAGTCGCTTTCGTGCCTTCTATGCTGATCCTTTAATATTATACTAGGTTATCATGAGCTATTCTTTCTCATTCCCTAATAATGTTGATTGTCATAAATAACTATTTAGCCATCAGCATTATGATTCTTAGCGGCGGCTTTAACGACTTTTTCTTTGCCTGCAGTCTTTTCTGAATATGTAGCGAGAAAACTGATTTTGCCAAGTTTTACCATAGAGCTTTAAAGCTTTGCTGAAATAAGGAAAAAATATGAAAAATACTAAAAAATGAAATGAATACAAAATTTGGTTTGCATTAAATTGCAAATTATTCCATTAAAGGCAATCTTAAAACAATTTTCATGCTACAAGGATTGAAAAAATACAAAAAAAAAAAAAAACAAAAAATAATGCATAAGAAGCTGGCTGGGGAGACAAAAACAAAAACAAAAGAGGAGCACCTTGTTTTTGATGTAAATATTTAATATTGCAACGCAGCATTTAAGTAGATTTCGCATATCTTAACCTTCAACAAGAGTTCAACAGGAAGCAGGATGCCAGAGCACAAGCAAAATATTTGAACGCATTATGTGTGCGTCTCAGCTGCTGATGCTGTGCTGCTGCTGTTGCTGTTGCGGTATGTTGTGAAAATTCAACGTTTTCCTGGTGTAAATGTATGTTGGCAGAGATTTAAAACTCGATTTGCGCGATTTTCACAATTTTTACGTTGGTAGCTGCTTGAGTCTTGGGAGTTAAATAATTGCACAACATATGGAATATTAATCAAGGTTGCCATATTGATTTTTTTAAAACCAAATTTTCAAGATTATAACAGCATGATGCCAGAAATTATGCTGCCATTTTTTAATATACATACTTAAAATTGTGAGCAGCTCTTTTGGGTTTGTTATTATTTTTTATTATTATTTGTTTTTTTTTTTTTTTTTATTTCCTGACACATCGTCTTGTAAATTTAATTATATTTATGTTCAATCTTAAAACACAAATATTTGTTGCTTTAAAATTTGTATTCATTTATTTTGCAACCTATTGTTTGAGATTCTAATTTTGATAAAAAAGCAAGCTACCAGAGGTTAAGTTTAGTTGTTGCTTCTCTTCGTTCTCTATTGTTGGGCTAGAATCAGGCTAATGGTTGGTTGAGAGTATCAAGAAAACAGCACTTCATTTGTTTGCTCTACAATAAACAGGTGCAACAATTGCTGCAGGTTCTTTTTAAAACTGCAACATCAACAACCAACGCACTTCTCCTCTCTCTCTCTCTCACCATTCAGGCAGTCTTTTAACAACAAGAACTACACTTCTCGAAATTCATCTGGTAGATTTTAATTTAGTTACACTTCTTCACAGATGAGTATCTTTTAAATTGAGTTTTGTTGAATGGAAAGAGTGGAGGTGAAAAAACTCAAAAGTAAACAAAAGAATGCTTTTCACTTAAAAATTTAAATGCACGTATTTCGCTCATTCCAAATAAGGCATTGGGACATTTGAAGTACATATTTTGAAATGAAAATACATTTTAGTGAAGAAATATTTGTGGAATAATTTTTTTAATTTTTTCTACAATAGTACTACTTATGTCCTTACCAAATACACTTATATCAAAGTTAAATATGCAACTCCTTTCGAGAATAATGCATTCAGAAAACGTCAGGCACCGGGACACGGACAACTTTTTTTTTGTGAGATGAAATTTTGCAACCGAAATTTCTGCATTTTGGATACATTTAGAAAAAAAAGTTTTCCCACGAATTTTTTGTAAAGCATTACCCCTTCATAATATACCTTTATAATCTTAAGAGGTAATTTCAATAAAATAATATCTTTTTTTTATCTCGTATGGCATTGGGACATAGATTGTAAGGCATTGGGACTTTTCCGTTTTTCATGAAAAATTTCAAATTATTTATTAGAAAATACATTTTTAAATTATATATCACTTCATTTCATAAACATATCAAAGTTTAATATAAGAAAAATTAAAGAGTTTAAACATAAAAACAATAAAAATTAATTAAAAATAAATTAAATTATTTTAATTATTTTCTTTTGCGAGTTAGATGTTAAGCCACCGACTAAATCTGATGAATTGGTTGCTGTAAAATAGTGTAAGGATGCAATACCTTTAATCGATTGACAGTTTTCCCATCTTTTAGTCAATCTTTCTTTGCAACACTGAACTTTGACTTTCGGTACCATAATTATAGAAATGCCTTTAACTTTATTTGATGCACAGTGATAGAAATCTTGAGCAGAGAAGACGTTAAATGCTCTTGCCTTGACTTGTGTGCTAACAACTCGTTTAACAGTGCCCCCGATACCGTCCACTGCCCCTTTTCCATGACACGAGGCGAAAAAATTCCATGTTAAATTGACTCCAAAATCTTGTTCAGCGTACAGTAAATTGGATAAATTAAATTTATTCTTAAACTGGCCAATGCAACCGTCGGAGAATATTTCTACCATTTTTACATTTGGATTTCTTAATTTTAAATCTTTCAGAATGCTTTCTAAAAATGTCCAAACGGTGTATTTATCGTGTGACAATTCATCACTTATTATTGCGCAAGATGATGTACCTTGCATCGTCCAGCAACAGGCTGTAAAAACTGTTACTTGCTGATAGCTCCAATGAGCAGCTTGGATCTCGTCTTGGTGAATCGTATGGTAGTTTTCTGAAAAATCAATCTGCAATACAGCGTTGTCCTCTGTCAAACTATCCTTCCTATTTTCAAAATAATTATACTGTACTTTACGAATGTATGCATGTTTCTTAAACTTTAAGAATTTTGCCTGTGCATTATCTATTAGTTCATCAATCGTGCCGTTGTAAGTAACAAGACGCATTTTGTTATCTTCAATGTTCCATTGCTTCCATGAAACATCGTTCAAATCATATGATAAAGGTATAATATCCCGAATGTCGTTAAAACAGGATTGACAACATCCGGTCATACAATGCTCATTCAATGTATCGCAGCATGTTGTTTCGAGGACATTTTTATAAGTTTTTGGAAATCCAGGAATAGCTTTGTTCAATGCAGTTACTAAAAATTCGAAATTGCAATGATGTGGGCAAACGCACATGTTGTGGGGAGTTTTGGATATCGGCAATACCTCTTTTGGGCGTAAATTAAAAAATGTAGACTTACTTACTCTTATATCTGGATATTTAGTGCAAAAATTTTCATACGCCTCGGATACTGTCATTAGCATGTACCGAATAGTTTTCAGTTGTCGTTTTTTTGTCTCAGCATTTTTAACTGATTTTACGTCATTTTTCCCAGGAGCGATACGACTTATTTCGTCCCTTCGGTAGTAAGAATCAACTTTATGGTTTCTTTCTCTATATACTGTGAGACATTTTTGCGTTTTGACTTCTCCAACCAAAGTTTTGTGCTTAGGGAAAACTTCACGAACCAAATGGGCAACAACAGTTTCTTGTCTAGCTTTTAATAGTGGCAGAGCCTGGCGAAGTTTCTTAACAGCTTTTCCAAGTGATTGTTTAGACTTATAACCATTCATCGGTGTTGATGCTTCTAAACTTATATCTTTATTACCCAATTTTAATCTTTGTCTGTATGTCCTCTTTCTCTTCGCTTCAGCTTCTCGTCGCATCTTTTGTAAACTTGCGTTAGATCTTTCTTCATCTTTTTTCTTACCACGAAACTTTTTGTTCACGATTTTTTTCTTCTCTAAATATAGCTTGTAACGTTCCGGATCTTCTTTTAAATGCCTATAGTATTTTTGTTGCCTTTTACAGGAACTCATTTTTTTTCTATAAAATTGTATTATCAAACTACTGTTTTATTGAATATTTTATGTCCCAATACCTGACGCTTTTTATACTAAGAAAAATTTGCAAAAAAATAAAAGGGTAATGTAATTATAGCATAATTGAATGTATTAAATTTTTTTAAATTTTTATAGAACCAAAAATAAAATTAAGCTTAAAAATTTAAAAAATCTTGTTTTTTGTCAAGCATTGGGACATGCTGTGACACATTAGAAAAAGTTTTTAAAAAAATGGGTTTGATACATACCGTTAATGAATTATATTGATATATGTAATGCTCAAGGTCACAACAATCGTACAAAAATTTTTAAGCGATCTGCCTTCATTCATATGCTCTCACGGACTGATTCCAATTTTACCTATACATGACCTACTCAGCAAACAATAAAACATAGAAGATTGCTTTGAGTGTTCAAGCATGATTGAGCTTGTTTTTGACAAGTGTTAATTTTTTTTTGTAACACTTACATATTGCACTTAGCATATACCATACATATATATATAAAATATGTATTCTAAAATTCGGCTGTGTGGTTGACTTTTTTTTGGAATGAGCGATTTGTGGAAATATTTTTCATTTTCACCTAAATTTGTAACAGAATGTAGCAAGTATATAACGAGTCAATTTTATGGGTCATAGATTTTAGGAAAAATCTACTCAATTATTACTTACTTAATTTTGATCACATGCATATGTGCAGTCAATAATTTCTACTCTGTTTGAAAAACGTTTTAAAAATTTTTTATTCAAAACTTATAACTTCTATTTGAAATTCAGAAATTACTTGAAAATTTATTTCAGTAAAAAAAGTTTTCAATGAAAACAACAATTAAAATCAAGTCAATTTAAGAAAATCACAAAATATCGACTTAATATTTTGTAATTTATGCAAGAATATGTCGCATTCTTAGCAGTAGCGTAGCAAGGGGGGGGCGGCGGTCCGCCCCGGGTACACGCTAAAATGGGGTGCAAAATTTGAAAAAAATAACTTTTAAACACACAATTTTTGATTTTTTTAATAATAAAAACTTTAATGTTTGAAAGAACACTTTAATGTTTTATTTTTTTAATATAAAGGGGTGCAAAAGTGAATGCAAATATTGTTACCTTCGTTTTTATTCAAACTTAAACTTTATATGACATTTTTTTCACTATAAACAAACGCTCTTACTAAAACCTAAGTCAATTCGGAATTTAATTTGTCATTGGTTAGGGGTGAAATTGCCAAACAAATTCAATTAAAATTTTCATGACAGTAAGATGGAGTACAAAAAGAAAAATGTTAAAACTTTCTTGTTATATTCTATAAAATTTTATAAAAAATTGTTTGTTTGCTTCTTATATTCAGGTTAAGAAGTTTTCAAACTTACTGGCATAGTATACATTTCAATTACCATTATTTTCGCAAATCTGCATGATTTTCAGAGTATGATGATTGGAGTCGTCACCCAGTAGACAATGACATCGTTGCTAGCAGGCCTTCCTTTGGATTTTGTAGTACTGCCGCACTCATATACAATTACACTTTCTTTTTTATATGAAGTGGGAAAATTTCGCAGGCCTTCCGTTCCGATAGCTCAAAAGAGGCCTGATAGAAGCACTTCTTTAGAATGGCTAAAAGTAGGGGTAAACAAAAAGTGTTGAAAAAATATTTTTTTCTTTTGCACCTTTTTCTATTTATTTATATATTCTATGATTTTATCTTCTCTCCTATGTTTTTTTAAGTTAGATTAATTTCAATCTATAATCTTTGATATAGCAGTAAAAAGGGCCATTATTACGTCATATTTTTAAACTGATATATATTCTAGCTTTTAACGAAAAAGTTGCCCTGAAGTATATGAAAAGTCAGTCTTTGTAGGGAAAACAAATTTGTTGTGCTGCCTTTTGTGCAGAAAAGGAAGGCCTTCAAGAAGTGCTCATAAGAGCAGCGAGGAACGGATGTGTTTAGTCTTCAAAAGTAGCAGTCAATGCAGGCCTTCGTACGAAGAGCGCTGGTTTAATTGCCTATTGGGCAGTTATTTTGTAAGCAATACATTTCTCCAGGACTTTTCAGTAAAACGTGCTCATGTCATAAATGTCAAGAATAAAAATATACTTTATGATTTTGTGATTACTAACTTCTAAAACTACACATCATAAAACAAACCTTATTTGCAGCTCTTAATCTGCTAGTACATTATTATTACTAGTCACATGTTTTTGGAACATAAAAAAAATTTACATAAAAAATTTTAAAAATCAATGCTTAAAAAATTTCTAAAAAAATTAAATTAATTTTAATGCATTAAATTTTTTATTTTAATTAAATAAATGGCGTTTTATAACAATTTTAAGGCGTCCTGACTTTTTTTTTTATTTTATTTTGAAGATGTCTATTAAAAGCTCTGAGATGGTTTTCTGACTCCTTAACCCTAGAACACTTACGTTATTTTTTGTACGTTAAAACTAATCATTAGTCGAAACGACTAACATATATATAAATAACCGATTTTTCCGAAATTTATGTATGAACTATGAATATAATCTTTATCTTCTATACTCTATACTATTATATAAAATTGAAGTGGAAATATTAAGTGCGCCAATGACTCCAAAACTACTGGACCGATTTTTATGAAAAAAAATTTAAAATATCATATTTGTGCTACAGAATGCCATAGGTGGGGTTTATTTAAGAAAATTTAACAATAAATATATTTAATTAAGTTGTTAAGTTTTTTAGGAAATAACCACCTATGCTAAGCATTGCTTGGTCGTTTGCTTTTCACGCGTTTGTGTTACGAGAGTTTCAACTACATGTTGCTATCAACCCTTCTCTTTAAAGTTTATTGATCTCGCTCTCCACACTCATTCGAAGAGTAACCAAAAGCAGTTGGCGCTCTTTAACGTGATGGGAATACAAGTTAAATAAAGCTTGCTGTGTTGTTGTTGCTGTGGAATGATGAGCTGCAAACCAATGTGTGCATATTTGTTTCGCCGCATACAATTTCTTTACACATATTTTTATTGTAGTTTTCCAAATTTTTAATTTACACTAGAAAAAAAAGATATTTTAATATTTCAAAATGTGCATTCACAAGTGTGATAGCATATTTTGTATAGATTAAAGATAAATTAAAAGTTTGAAAAATTAAGTGTTCGTATTTCCCTTAAACTACAAATACAGCTACAATTAAATATCTCGACGTAAAACAAGTTTGACAAGTTTAACAGAAAATGCAAGAGCGATGCTCCGCGTTAGGAGAGCAAGAGCAGCGACTCAAAGAGAAAATTGTTGGTAAATTATGCATGTAATTATTTGCTTTCACGACTGCAATTGGAGTGAGGCAGTGGCGTAGCTAGGGTTGCTGGCACCCGGGACCAAAACTAAATTCTTAAGTAAGCCCTTTTAGAAGGTTATACTTAACCTTATAAAAGCAATGCTTAAAAAGTACTACGAAATTGATATAATTCTTTTAAATAATAGTTTACTGTTATGATTATTTTGTTTAAGTGCAAATGAGTAAACATAAATATTTTAATTCATTGTATTATTTATAAAAGTCGGTAACAATATACAAAATTAATCTCATCGATAGTAATATATTAGATATCATTCATTTGAAAGATAAATTGGTAACTTATACAAAACTGAAAAATTTTCGGCAATCAAGGAATTTTTCAAAAATGTTTGGTTTACGCAAAATTTTGAATAGCAATAGTGAATAATCCCCAAAGATCTATTTTGAATAATTTTGCATAAGTGAGGAAAAAATAGGACCGGGAAGTAAAACGTTAACAAATTTTCCCTCAGTGACCCTTAATAACTATCAATTTAAATATTTTTTCGAGATCAATCCACGTCTTCTATATAAAAGTTAAGTGAAAATAAGAAAAAAATATTAAAATTAATTTAAAAAACTTTTTTTCTAATTTTTATAAATTTCTTTATAGTACTCTTTACACATTTTAGCTTCGACTTAAATAGACAAGACTGAGGTCTGTAACATTTGACTGCCTTATTCTTGACCATAAATATCACAATATCACAGTGATACCAAATTGATATCAGAAATTTGTTTCATAGTCATTATCTACATAATTCCCAAAGCAAACTTGCCCTGGGAGAACAAGGCCAAGAGTCATGAAAATTAGAATAGTTTTTAGAATAGTTTTTTCTTAAAAAGTGTATTTTTGACAGTTTTTGTTAGTTGATTTGAACAGAATAATAATTATGTATTTTAGTAAATTAAAGGAGTTAGGAAACCATCTTAGAGTTTTAAATAGACATTTTCAAAATAAATCAAAAAAGCATCAGAACGCCAAAAAATTGTTATAAAACGCCATTTCTTTAATTTAAATAAAATATGTTATGAATTTTAATCAATTTATTTTTTTTTTAGAAATTTTGAAGTAAGTAATAAAAAAACATCAGAACGCCATAAAATTGTTATAAAACGCCATATATTTAATTTAAATAAAAAATGTAATGAATTTTAATCCTTTTTAAATTTTTTTAGAAATTTTGAAGTAAGTAATAGATTGAGCTTTTAAATTGTTTTATGTAACAGGACACCCAAAAACATATTAGTATTAAAAATTATGTTCTAGCAGGTTAAGAGCTGCAAATAAGGTTTGTTTGTCGATGTATAGTCTCAGAACTTAGTAATCACAAAATTATAAAGTATATTTTTTAACCTGACATTTATGACACGAGGACGTTTTTATAAAAAGCTCTGGAGAAATGTATTGCTGGAGAACATCCCAGCAAAATCTTCGCTTACATATAATCGAAAAAGTAATCCAGAAAATTTCATTCATCGCTTACCCTCTCGCTTACTGAACCCATTATTTTTATATATCCATGTCATGAGAGGTAATCGAAAGCGCTGTCACTTGAAAAGATTAAGAGCTTAAAACGGTTGGTTTATAATTGATTTCACGAAATTAATACTTGAATAACAACTTTCAAGTTGATGTGAATGCATTGCCGTGAATTTATTACGAATTAAATTTAAGTTCTTGCATTAGCATTTATGTAATGCATTTTAGAATCGATTAAAAAACAAGACCTAACGAAAAATTTTGCTGGGATATTGGATGAAATGTCTACTATACTAGCATGTTTGAGCACTTCTTAAGATGAATATTTGAAGTACAAAAGCTTTTTTAAAAACTTTATGGAATATAAAGTTAGGAATATATACATAGAAATATACTTTAATTCATCACTTTAATGATGAATAAAAGACAAATAAAAAATAAAACCATTAAAAAATTATCTTCGACTTGCCCGAAGTCAAAATACTCAGGTTGAAGCTTATTCGGATTTATTTAGGTTATATTTTTTCCAACTTTTCATATTTCAAACTCAGATTACGTTTTATTTATCAAGAAAACAAGACTTATGTATGATCTTTCAATTAAACACATTAATTTTTGTATAAATTATGAAGGTTTTGATATTTTGGTGACATCACTTTCTATGGAAGTATTCACAATATTTTGTTGAATTTCAACTGCAGGGTATATGTTTCAAATTTAAGCATTATAGTGGTGCTCCAATTTAGCGAACACCGATTTAACGAACTCCCAATATAAGGACCACTTATTTAATGTTGTTGACTCTATATTCCGAACATTTGAAATTGTAGGTATTCTATTTAACAACATTTGCTTCTCTGAGCTCGCTTCTGAATTTGTAATAACATTAATATGTATTTACTTATCTAAT
Source organism: Tetanocera ferruginea (assembly GCA_958299015.1). Classification (NCBI taxonomy): domain Eukaryota; kingdom Metazoa; phylum Arthropoda; class Insecta; order Diptera; family Sciomyzidae; genus Tetanocera; species Tetanocera ferruginea. Next base: position 37,759,461 of record OY282641.1, read on the forward strand.
TCTCAAATAGTCCCCTCGGGTTAATATACATATTGTAGGGTTTCCTTTTTAAAAAACATTATAGGAATGTATTGACATAATCTTGGATTTTTCATTTGGAGTGTGAACAGATTTTAACCAGCAGCTTTCGAAACATTTAATAATAATAATTAATTATATCTAAAACAAGTTCAAAAATTCATCTTCATTGGAGTGCATAATTAAGACAATAAATGTAAGGATATTTGTTTCAAGTTGACAAATTTATTAGCTTTGTTATATGGTAAAAAAACTCGAAAATAGTATTACCGATTTAATGAACTTTTCGATTTACCGAACGACCCTGGACATTATATCTTTCATTAAACTGTAGCACCACTGTATTACAAATCTCAAATCATGAAAATTATTTCATTATGGACTTTAAAGAGATTTGCAATAAAGACACGGCTGTAATCGTGTGGACAAACTAATGAACAGATAGACAGACGAACATGGCTTAATCGACTCATGGTCGTGAAAAAAATTTCGTGACAAAATTATTGTGCCCGCTACGCTTTGCGGATGGAGTATAATAAATATTTAATATAAAACTTTGAAAAACGTAGAAGTAGATTATGGTAAACGAGTCGGTACAGCAGATAATCAGATTTTTCTTATTCCTGGTAATGCCAATGAATCAAAAAACTTTGTTAATACTGAAGTATTAAATAATTAAAATGGAAATATCTTCACTTTATTATAGTTAAACTATTTAATATAATTTGCTTCCAAATACAAATAATATGCTAATATTTTAACGTTTTTTATTATTGAAATTTTTCAAATATACAAAGGTATTATTGATAAAGAGAAAATGTCCGTGGCGAAGCCTCGGACGACTGTGGCCTGCTAGTATATAATATATTATATATATTTTTATATTATATTATATTATATTATATATAAAGGTTGATATTTGGTTTATTTTGAATATAAATCAAACAAAAAATTTAAGATTTTAAAAAAGAATTCATTAAAAAAATACATTTATTAAAACTACTTTTTAGATAAATCTTTGCAAATTTGTAAGTGATGTTAGTCGAATCGACTAACATAAGCGTTCTAGGGTTAACTAAAATAATTAGTATTATGATTAAATCAACCAACAAAAACTGTAAAAAATACAGTTTTTAACAGAAGGTGCATAGTTCCTTAAAAAGTATTCTAATTATTTAAATTAAATTTTGTTCTCAGTCACCGAATGGGAAGCATGAAGAGATTTCTTATAATTGTCATTTGAATAATTTGAATAATTTGGGCCATTCATGACTCTTGACCTTGTCCAGCCAGGGCAAGTTTCTGGGCAAGGTCCTGTTTTTTTTTCAATTATGCACAATTTTCCGTAAAATTTTCAAAATTTTCTATAAAAAACTAGCTTAAGTTTTTATAACTTCAAAAAGTTAGTTATCCAATTTTTTAAAACTGATAGTAAATTTACTGATAGTAAATTGTTCTCGCATAACTTATAAGCCCGGTTGAAATATCCATGGATACCATAGTTTTGCTTTTTTTTCAAATCTTTTCTAAAATATGTTATTTTTGTAGAGGTTGATTCAAAATATGTAGACAGATTCATCGACAATTATTGTAAAATTAAATACGGAAATAATGAAAAATTTTATTCAAAAAAGATCTTTGGGGATTTATTCACTGTTACAAATCCAAATTTTGCATAAATAAAACATTTTTGAAAAATTCCTTGATTGCGGAAAATCCTGCTTTAAAAACTTAAGATATATTTCAAATTTGAAATTAAATGAAATTTTTTAAGTTTTGTGTTAGTTACCAAATTATTATTATTTATAAATTTATTTACACTTTAACAAACAAATCATTACAGTAAACTATTATTTAAAAAAAATTATATTAATTTCGTAGTACTTTTTAAACATTACTCTTTTGAGATTTACTATAACCTTCTTAAGTGGTGCACAATTTAGTTTCCGCCCCGGGTGCCACCAACCCTAGCTACGCCACTGATTCTCAGGCTAATATACTTTAATGTTCCGTCTCTCTGGCAAGCGAATATTTTTAATCTCGAGGTTCACAAATTTTCAGAGAACCAGATTCAGAAAACAAAGAAAATAACTCGCATTAACCAACCAGTGCGCAAGTTAAATAAAAATCTAAAATGTTATTTCCAGAAAATGTCTGGAATTAGAACTAAATCTGAATCTATTCGTAGTTTTACGTCGCATGAAGATTTTGATATCTATGTTTTAATTGAAACTTGGTTACACGCAGAGTTTCTTGATGGTAAATTTATTGACTTAAATTTGTTTAATGTTTATCGGTGGGTGGGGTACTCATTGCCGCTTCAGCCGCTGATTGATTGAAATTCTTTGCTTGACCAAATTTGTGTTCGTTTGATGACGGTATGTGGTTCATTATATATCTGCGCTTGATACATTCCACTAAATAGCAATGACATTACATATGCGGCGCACATCGATAACGTTATTTGTAGCAACTCATCACTAAATGATAACTCTCACCTTTGTTTTATGAGTGATTTCAATTTATCTAAACTAATCTGGACTTATATTGCCAAGGAACTAACACCAACAAATATTAACCAGACAACTGAAATACACTTTATTGATAGTATGTATAGAATCGATTTGCTTCAAATTAATCATATTTTTAATAATCTTAACAGATTGCTAGATCTTATTTACATATCCTCTAATATTAAATATGCTATTTCTGAATGTTTGTATCCTAAATCTAATCCTAGTGTGCACCATAAGGCACTCTCAATTGACATTGAATTTTATGATAATAATCCAGAAAAAAATATGTATAATTTTCATAAATGTATTTTTGATATTTTAAATAATTTATTGCTTAGCATAAATTGGAATGAATTATTTGGCTATAATAATGCAGAGATATGTTTCAGTCTATTTAAAACAAATATTTTAACTAGTTGCAACTCCTGTACCCGCGTATAGCTAAAAGTAATCGTAAGCTTCCCTGCTATACTAAGGGTCTTAAAAAGCTTAAAAATCAGCGAAATAAGTTTTTAAAGTTATTTAAGGCATCGTATGAGCTACTTACAAAGTAAAATATTTGCAATATATGCGCGAATTTAATTTCCTAAATAGATTTTTGTATAAACAATACATTTTGCGATATGAATCTAATATAAAATCAAACCCTTAATTATTTTGGAATTTTATACAGTCGAAAAGAGTTGGCTCCCAAATGCCTACACGGTTAAAAATCTTGGGCTAAATTTTAATCTTTTTGGAATACATATAGGCCACGACCAAAAAAAGATTATTTTTTAATCCAATGAAAAGTTTTAAATTTTCCAATCCAAAAAGGACTTATTTTTAATCCGCAAAAAGTTTAAAATTTTTAATCCAAAAAAGAATAATTTTTAATCCGCAGAAAGTATAAAATATTATAATCCAAAAAGGATTAGATTTTAGTCCAAAAAAGTTAAAAATATAAAAGGATTACTTTTTAATCCACAAAGATGAGAACTCGTGAGAAAAAAAGGTTAGAGATAATTCTCATATTTCATAAGTCTACGAAGAAAAGTTATCCTTTGACCTCAATAAGCATGTATATTAGACCGGATCGAAATTTAGATTCCGCCGGTCGGGGTCTCAAAAGTTAGAGGAACTCATTAAAATGATTTCTGCATACCTTTTTTTCAAATCGGAGAAAAACCGCCGAAGCAATTTTGATTCTCCTGAAGGTCCTTTTTGGTAAAAAAAACATGTTTTTTGCTTGTAACTTTTTATTTTTCACAGAACGCATACCCAAATCTCCTTAAATGTTAAACTTCCTACTCATACTAACATTTTGACATAAAAAAATTGTTAAAATTTTGTTTCATTATAACTCTTATTGACCATCAAAAATTGAACTTTTTGCTATTTTTAAAAAGGCATTTTTATAAAACCGCTTTGAATGAATGTATTATGAAACACTGCTCAATGTAATAATGAATATAATAATATTTTGGTTCAGATTTTAAGAAATAATTTGTTTCATTTAATTAAAAAATAAACTTCGGATGCTTTAACAACATAAACTATTAAATATTTAGCATAAATTTCGTAGCAGTAGAAGTTTTCAATCTTAGGTATCATAAATAATTTTTCCTGAAAATACTACCTTAATGTAAATTTTTAGTCCAAAAATAGTCTTAAACTTAAACTTTTTTGGATTAAAAACAAATTAAACTTAAGTATGGAATAAAAAATAGTACTTTTTGGATTAAAAATTCCTTTAAACCAAAGCTTGGATTAAAAACTAGTCCAAAATTTTTAACCGTGTACAGCAATGTTTTTTAATGGAAAGTGTTCAGTGAAAATTGCAGACACAGTTAATATTTTTGCCAACTTTGTTGTTGATGATGGTGTTTTTGTCAATACACGGAATCCTATTGCTATATTTACTGATATTGGTTCTTTAACCTTATCAGTTGATGACGTTATCGAATACATAATGAATATGAAAACTTCTTGTAAAGAGGATATTGATGGGTTTCCTTCAATCATTTTTGTTAAATGCATGTAAAGGTTAGCAAATTCTCTGCGTGCTATTTTTAATAAGTCTCTATCTGAAAGTACAGTTGTAAAGTGTTGACAAATTGCTTCAATTACCCCTGTTTTTAAATCGGGTTCTAAAAGTAACGTTGCTAATTATCGGCCAATCTCAAAGCTATCCAATGTTTCTAAACTTTTAGAAAATGTAGTTAAAATTAGTTAGAATTAGAAAATATAGTTAAAGTTAAGTTTTTTGTTTTATTTTATAATTCTTAAAGAACGTCTTCTCTAAGAATTATATTTTGAGCTTAATGCCAAAAAATTCATGAGGCAACAGGTCAGGCGCGGATACAATGGGGGGTGGGGTAAAGGGGGTAATTACCCCCCCCCAAGAACTTTTAAATACTTTACTTTTTAATACTTTATTTGGAGAAAATAATTGTGCTCACAGCTTAAGGGTACTTTTATGCATACATAAGCGATTCTGAAGACGTTTTTTGAAAGAATACTACAAAAAAATGGTCAGAGACATTGTTAAACTTTAGTTTTTTTATTGATTTCAACGATTATTAAAGTTTTAAAAAAAAAATTTTTTTTTTTTTGTTTTGTGACGTCATTTGCGTGTAGGTGACGTTTTTATGAAGCGATGCGAGACGAGTAGGACCATTTTGCTTGTAGATTAACACGATCTGTAGTCATCTTCAAAAAACAAAATATAATTATATGTAAAGCAAACACTTAAGTCGAGGTAGTAACTTTGCCTTTTTTAAAAATGATCCTTAAAATAAAGTTACATTTCCTTAAGTACTAAAATTTACAGCCATGTTTTAAACAATCAACTTTTAAGACGCGTTGTTTTCTTACAAATAAAAATAAAACAAAAAACCTGAAGTCACTACCTCAGCGTAAGTGTTTGCTTTATAATAATTATATTTTTACAAAACATTAACGATTGGTCTAAAAATGCCCTTTATATGAAATCATTGAGCAAGTAACATTGATTTTGATTTGTAATGAGCGCAATTAAGATTTTGGCAATGAAGACCATAGTTGCCACTTAAAATATTTTGTTCTTCTAAATTTTTAGTGAAAACCTGCCAAACTTTTTTGCAACCTGTGGGCCAACAAATTTTATCATAAAAAAACAATACGTGCATTGTTATTTTCAGATTTCACTTTATAAATTTTCAAAAAAAAAAAAGTTCAAACAATGTAAAATCCAGTAGTCTGTTTTTACTTCAATTATTTCATCAACAGTTAAAATATTTTTCAGAAATATTTCAGCTATAGTCTTTATGAAAATATTATAAACATCTGTAATACTTTTTATCATATTTGATATTTATATAACAGTGTTTTTTTGAAGTGAATTAATGTTAGGTTATAGTTGCTGAAATTGTATCAACTGCGCAAAAAATTTGTTGCATACATTTATTTTTGTTTGAGTTAATTCTTAATTTTTTGTAATTCTGAAATTTTTCAAGCCTACCTTAACTTCATCATAATATAAATAGGCGTAGTGAAAACAACTAAGAACCATTTTCTCCCGTGTTTTTCAACCGATTTTGATAATTGTTTTTTTAAATGAATTAGAGTGCGGAGAACTCTTTGACTGCACCGACTATTTTATACAACTATAAATAAGCAAACAAAAATTGGTCGATTTTCGACCCCAGGCGGTACTAGTAATTATAATTGCAACAAACCAACCCAATTACCACAACCGACTTTAATGAAATGGAACTGCCACGTTTAATCCACTTTTAGTAAGGAACTAATTCAATTATTACATTATTTCAATTATTTCATGAACTTTAAATTTGGCAGTGTAAAAAGGTGAGCGAAACTAAGGTTATTGATATGAACGCCGTTTTACTCTTTGTAATAATGACATTTTTCCACTAATTTCTAAAACGTTTGCTATCTTTGCCACGCTTCCTATCAGTGTAGCAACAGCTTAGCGAAGTTTTTCTACACTGCGACGATTAAAAACATGGTTACGTTCAACTATGCAAGAAGAACGATTGAATGGACTCGCATTATTGCATATACTTAGAGACATTAACATAAATATTAACGAAGTTATTGATAATTTTGCGATAATTTTGTCATATAATTTGTCTCTATCTAATGACTATCTAATAACACAGAGTAACAAAATTAAGCTTTATAAAAAGTGCAGAGATCTCGATAAACAATTCCGAATAAATTTTGGCTGCCGAATGAAGTCAAATATGGACGTCGTTTTTCTCCATCAGCTCGAGTTTTTGAGTTATAGGCAAAAACATGAAAATCAGTTCTTTTTCTGATAATTTTCTTATATCTATTATATTGATCTACCGATGTGTATAACTATGACTGATTTCAATGAAGACATACTAGACTTTAATTTTTACAAATTCAATAACAATATATTCGACAGTTTCGAAGATATCGACGAAAAACGTTCAAAGTCGAAAAACTTTCACAATTTTACGTAGGCTGCTCTTTTGAAACCCTTCATCTTTGATATTTTTCAACGAATTTACAAAAACTTTTTTTAATTTGTAGAAAATCTCTGAATTTTAATAAACATTTTATTTTTTTTTTATTATCTTGCATATTTTCAAACAAATTGAAAAAACAAAAAATTTTGTACATTCAATTTTATTAAAATTCACTTCAAAAAGTTCCTACGTAAGTAGAAAATAATTTTATACAAAAGTAGTGTGCATTTGAATAAAATTTAACGTACAAAACTGTTTGTTTTTTCAATTTCTTTGAAAATATGCAAGATAATAAAAAAAACTAAAATGCTTATTAAAATTCAGAGATTTTCTACCAAATAAAAAAAAGTTTTTGTAAATTTTTTGTAAAACAATTCAATAATTTCAATTCAAAAAAGTACAATTTGTATGTCTATATGTCTATATATTGTCTATAATTTGTCTATATGTAAAAAGACAAAATTTTCTCAAATCGAAAATGTGTGTCTTTGATAATTTACCCCCCCCAAGATTTTTTCCAGATCCGCCCCTGCAACAGGTTGCTACAACAACAAAATATTCCTCAGAAGAACCGAGCAGACTAGACCATGGTTTCGTCGGACGCTACTCCGACTCATCAGTAGTCTCTGTGGTTCATGCAGTCCACTAACTTTGAGAAGCTAATAAGTGCAACTGCCGCAAAACCAGAATGGAATTACCGAATGCACTTTTCACTTTATCAAAGCAGTGTTTTTCTACTCTTTAAGAATTATAAAATAAATTAAACAAATTAAATTGTCACAATTTTTAAAAACTCATGTTAAGTTTTTTGATAAAAAGATATAAATGTCCGAAACAACATGGTTTTGTTGCTGGTCGCGATACTCTTTCAAATTTGGCTCTCTTTTCTGAGTATTGTGTATCTTCTTTTGTGCAAGGATATCAAGTTGATGTAATTTACACAGATTTTTCAAAGGCATTTGATAGAGTTTCTCACAAGTTACTTCTCTGGAAAGTAGCACAGATGAGTTTTCAATCTAATTTTTTGAGTTGGATCCAGTCTTATTTATCTGATAGGACATATTTTGTTTGTCTTAACAATATTAAATCGTATGAATTTGTTGCTTCCTCGGATGTACCTCAAGTAAGTATCCTTGGACCGCTGCCCTATTTTATTTATTAGTGATGTCTCTTTGCAACTTGCGCTTTCTACTTTATGCGGATGATCTTAAAGTGTTTTAAAAAATATCATGTTCTTCGGATATTGCTGATTTGCAAGCGTCGCGACGTTATAAAAGACTTTTTGAATGGCCTTCCAATAAATTTTTTAAAATGTTTTAATCTTACTCTCTCTAAACTTTTTCTTAATACCTTTTGTAACTCTTTCTCTTTTTCTGATGAAAAAATACAAACTAATTTTATCTACATTTCGAGATTTGGATGTAATTTTTGATTCAAAATTCTCGTTTCTTGACCATGTTAACTTCCTTATTCCTAAGGCCTATTCTTTAATGTTATTTAATGCGTTTGTGAGATCGAGATTGGAGTATGCTTCCATTATTTGGAGCCCTTTTTACATGTTAACCTCGTTTAGACTGGAAAACAATCAAAAAAATTTTACAAGGTTTGCCTTGCGGTCAATTAAATTTCAAGACCCGCTACCACCTTATAGTTCTCGTTTAATGCTCTTAGAACTGAAATCACTTGATTGCAGGAGTAAGATGGCATCAATGATGTTTATGTTTGATATTATCTCTGGATTAAAAGACTGTCAATCTCTTTTGGAACTTATACCTTTCAATATTCCATTAAGAAATTCCAAATTATTATACCCTAAACCTGAAAGGTCAGGGTATATTAACTTTGTGCAAACGTTTGTAACGCATAGAACGAAGTGAGTCCGGTATAGAAAAGAATATATATTCTTGATCAGCGTCACCACGTGAGTCGAGCTATCCATGTCCGTCCGTCCGTCTGTCCGTCTGTGTGTTGTCCGTATACACAGGACAAGAAGAAAGAGTTGAGATAATTGAATGAAACTTGGTACACATAGTCACATGAACCCAAAAATTTGCACTATTGAATATTTTTGCAATCCGCCCACGGACACGCCTACCTCCCATACAACGCAAAAATTGAAAACTGCATAACTTAGCTCATAATTAACCTACAACAATAAAATTTGGTATGTATTTGTTTTGTATCAACACAAAGATGTTTTTGAAAAATGGGTGCCATCCACTCACGGACACGCCCACCTCCCATACAACCCAAAAATTGAAAACGCAATAAATAAGCCTCTGTTTAATCTACAGAGCTAAAATTTGGCACGAATGTTTTTTATGACAAGACAAAGATGGTTTTGAAAAATGGACGTCATCCGCATACGGACACGCCTACCTCCCAAACAACCCAAAAAGTTTAAAACTCAATAAATAAGGTTATGTTTGTCATAGAGAAATTAAATTTGGTATGTATGTATTTTATACCAAAACTAAGGTGTGTTCAAAAATTGGGAGTAATCCGTCCATGAACACGCCCACCTCCCCTAGCGAAAGCACAACAAAGGCATTAACTGTGAGCTACAGGAATAAAACTTGGTATGTGTAAATTTTTCATCACCATTTAAGTGCAATTAAAATATAGGCTTCATCCGCCCACGGAGACGCCCATTAACCCATTTTGGTCAGCTGGTCGATTTTTCGACCACTAACTTTGAAATTTATTTCTGGAAAATTTATTCAAAATTTTTTCGAACTCTTTGCGCATGAACACAATTTGGTTAAATGGAAATTAAGAAAAAAAATTACAATTTAGAAATTTTCCATTTTACCTACTCAGGTAAGCGTTTAAAAAAAACACCTTTTTTGGACCATTTTTGAAAAAATAAAAAAAATCTAATAAATGAAATGAATAATAAAACTTATTACGTAAGCAGACAGCGATAAGAACAAATTATGAGAATCAGTCGGTTTTGGACATCTCAGGTTAATTTACCTACGTGCTACTTTTGTTGGAATATAGGTGGTCGATTTTTCGACCACTGGCCTAATATGTATACTTTATTTAAACATTTTCACATGTAATAAATTTAATGGAATTGTTAAGCCCGCATTGTCAATTGACTAACAAATGGTACCCAACTTTGGGAAACATTCATGTAAAATGTTTATAGAAAAATCAATCCATTTTAGATTCAAATACTGGTGCTCAATCGTTGGGTACATGTTTTTCTTTATACCTTAGACTGGCACAGTTGAAGCTTACAACATGGGCATTGGACTTGGCGCATATGTTGTTTTGAGACTTCTTCACAACGTTGACCATCCAGAAAGATACACTGTTACCAATTCCTCTGTTTGCTAAATGAGAGAAAATTTTATGCAACTGGTACAAACGTTTGGTTGCAATCGGCAACGTTCAAATCGGGTATAAGGCGCTGCGTTGACAAACCCAGCAAAACGTGGGGAAGTGGATAACATTTTTGACAAGAAGAATGAACTCAACTTCGTTGTTACAACACCACCCAATTAACAATTGCTGGTAAATACAATTCCATTGTGCCAATAAAGTCTGCTCTCCGATATAATCGTATGAGAAAGAAGTACGTCGTCATAATTCAAACGAATATAACTATAATATCAATATGGGTGGAGTCAATTTACACTTCAATGTGATCGCAAATTATTGCGTTGACATTCGCAGTAGGAAATGGTGTGGTCATTGTGGGTAAATGCTATCGGCAATTCGAAAGTGAATGCATGGAAATTGCAATATCTTGTGGCTAAAATAAACAAACACAAGCCAATATCACAAATACAGTTTAGATCGAAAGAAACTTATAAGTGGCGGATCCAAAAGTAGACTCAGATATAGATGAATAGGAAAGACCGGCCGGTTTGCCTCAAGTTAACAAACTTGAGCACGTCATTGATATCAACTAGAGAATAAGCCTCGAAGATGCGTTGTATGCCACAAGCATACCATTTAGATATACTTATATGCAAACAATGCAATTTACATTTGCACCCAAAATTTTTTGGACAATATCATAGTCAATATCAATATCAAAGTCATTAAAAGTGTGTCCAACAAATAAATAAATGTAAATAATAACTTATTTATTTTATACTAGCGATACCTTACGCGCGTTACTACCCCTTCACATCCTATTTTCTAATGCCCGTATTAATTTTCTGTAAATAAATTTTATATTCGTTTCGAATTCGTTGATGTGTGACCTTATATTTTGAAATTTTTACCGAAAAGTTTGAATGTGTGTCAAAAAGTGTCACGCCCCTTGTCTAACGCCTATAAAATATTGCCATTGAAACTATACGTGCAAATTGAGCTTGAATACCGAATTTTGTGGCTGTAAAACATGTAATTCCAAAGCTATTCGATATCGAAAATAAGAGTTGCATGGAAGGTGCCACGCCCCCATGTTCTATCGGTACCAAACTTCAAAGGAATACTCTGGAAGGTGGAAGGTGCTGCGCCCCTTTGTTCTTTCGGTACTTAACTTCACAGGAACACTCTCAAGGCATATTATGCTGAATTTAAAGCTAAAATAATTTATTCTAAATTTTTAAATTTTTGTATACATATTGGGCCATTGGTCGATTTTTCGACCACCTTATAGCCGGAAAACGGAAAATGGGAAAATTCTGAAACTCTGGAATTTTCTTAGTTTGATCAAAAACAACAAAGCCTGAAAATTTCATTAGAAAATTCCAACGCGTTCGGGTACCTGACCAAAATGGGTTAACAATAAAAATTTTTTTATTTTTGAAAAGTGGGTTTAGGGTATTTCATAGTCGGCCTAGACCGACTTTAGACTTTCTTTACTTGTTTTTTGTTATATATTGTAGAACAAACTGTGCCTTAAATGAGCCTTTAACTAGAGCTTTGTAACTATTTAATGAATTACATATTACAAATGAATTTGATCTCTTTGTTTCGAAACACATTTTTAAAAATTTTGTTAATAGCATTTACTTAACGTAATTTAAGGACTATCATAATATTAATATGAATTAAACTCAGTATATCTTTATACTAACATAGTCTGTAAGGATATTTGTATTCAAAGATTTCAAATAAACTAAACTAATATAATGGGTGGTTTTTTTATGGGTATAAAACTTTGAAATGGAATAAATCAAAGATGAATTTTTAAAATTGTAATAAAATTGACTTTATTCAAACATTAATCTTTTGGCATACATATTTGGCAATCATATTTTAAATATGATTTGAGGAATACGACCGCCACGGCTGGCTCGAACGTTAACTAATCTGGAGTTCCAATTTTCAATCACTTTTTCCAACATTTGTGGCGATTTATCGGCAATAACGTGGCGAATGTTGTCCTCCAAGTGATGATTTGATTCGGGCCTATCGGCGTAGACTAGCCACTTTACATATCTCCAAAGAAAATAGTCTACCGGTGTTGCATCGCATGATCTTGGAGGCCAATTCACGGGTCCGGAACGTGAAATTATGCGATTACCAAACGTTTCCTTTAGTAAATCAATTGCGGCACGAGCTGTGCGACATGTTGTGCCGTCTTGTTGAAATCACAGCTCCTGTACATCTCATAATTTATGAGTTAATTTTATCCTTACAAAACGATGTCAAGTATCAAAGTCATCGGTAGTAAATTTTCGGATTTTTTAAAACCTTGATGCAGTAAATAACTTTCAAGTTTTAAGTTTAATTGATTATAAATTTAATTTAAAAAAAAAGTTTTCGAGGGGCATACTTAATAATAGATTTTATTATTATGACTAGGTATTTACTTTTATTAAGTTAAGCTGTTGAAGACGCCTTACATAATATAGTACTGCATAAATACTAACCAATAAAGCTATTTTCATGACTGCTTACTTTGACATAAAAAACATATTTATTTGAAATGAGTGCAATTAATTTTTTAAAGTTCATTGATAACAAATCTTAATAAAAAGTTGATGGTCAAGAAAAAACTTTCTAGCTATATGCATATTAGTGTGTCCCAAAAAATAAAAAATTTTTTTGCTCAACCTTTGTTTGAATGCTTATTTTGTCAAGTATTTTTGAGAATGTTTTCAGATTTTTTGGATGACGTTTAGATGTCGCGCTAATCGGATTTTCTGTAAAAATCAGGTTTTTCTGAGATTTTTCGAATTTCAATCATAAGTTGTTCAATACAAATATCTTGTAAGTGTTCGAGTCATCATTTTGAAAGAAAAATGTCCAAACTTTACTTTACCGTACATAAATTAGAAGTTTTGGCTTTTTTGTTTGTAATCTGGAAGTGGTACATTCAATTATTTTGTGAAAATTTCGTAATTTTTTTTAAAAACGCTTAATAACTTTTAAAAATTCTATCAAAATATATTAAAGTAATGATGCAGTTTGAAGTATGGTAAAATTCTAAGCAATTTAAAAAAACAATACTTGATTTTACTTGTGCCATTTCAGAGTTATTACCATTAATGCTGTGTTGCCATTGTTGAAAATAAAATAATATATAAGTTTTTCGTATTTCTACAAACATATGCTTTCCTTATGTTCTTTTACTTTACGAATTCTTATAAGGACGCCACGCTGAAAACTTTTTTGGGGCATCAGTGGTACCTATCCGGGGAAACTAGCTCCCTCAGCTTTATGTGATGAACGCATAAAAACCAAAACTTTGCGTTTGATGGCAAAAAATATTAATACGGCAAATAATAAAATTGAACAATCAATATAACACAAAACATGATAAAAAGTATGAAAATTCAAGATTTCATTTCTAAATCCAGTCATACTTTTTTTGAAGCCTGCAACATCTCAATTGCTTTTTTTCAAACCGACCCAGAAGAATAGATAAGCAACGAATCATTCCAGGAAACAAAGCATATAATTCAACAACGGCAAGCACTTGCATCGGTCTTACAACTCCTTTTTTTTCTCATTTAGCCTTTGTTTTAAAAACCTTTGGCAACACTGGTTAAACATAAGCTTGTTTATGGAGTTTTCAGTTTAATGGATTATATCGGAGATAGGCTTGTGTGGATGACGCCCATTTTTCAAAAACATGTTTGGATTGTTATAAAAAACATACCACCCAATTTTATCTCTGTAAGTTTAACAGAAGCCTATTTATTGAGTTTTCAATTTTACGGTTATATTAGAGGTGGGCGTGTCCATGGGCGGACGACATCCATTTTTCGAAGACATCTTTGTTTTGATATGAAAAGTGATCAAGCACATTATTTTGTAAACAAGTCTATTTTACTCGCCTCCGCTGTTTTATACCGTTATATGGTGAGTATACAATCTGGTGACCTGATTTTGTAAACAACAACTCTTTTTTGTTTTTGTTAATTCACTTTTATTGAGAATTCATGCAAATTTTTGCGATCAAAAAAATATTTAGTAGCGTTTTATTAAAACATACAAAACATTGAAAAATTTCACTAAATTATAAAAGAAATACTCAAAAATACATTCTGTATTGAGCTATTTTCCATCAGTTTAGTTGTGCCGTATTTTTCCAGAAATGAGAGGAGGAAAACAATGTTCTGTTGAATTTAGCCTTAATTCATATTCAGATTTGCTTCATTATGTGATACCGTAAGACGCATTTCTGGCTGCTAATTGCAGATTTATGATGTGGAGACGAAAACAACAGAAACACCGTAGTATTAATAATCAACTTTCACTTCAATAGCACAAGAGAAGTTTAACTTAGACTTAAGATTACGAAGAAACTCATTATCAGCTATGTAAGCAGCATAAATTTCTTTCAACTTGACTACCTCAATACCGAAGTTTCATAGTTTTGTCTGCGTTCATTATATTCTTGACTATTTTTCTTAAATAATACCTCTTGCGTTCGTCCATGATGAAAATATTTCAATCAGTAAGATTTTTCCTAGTAGACAGAACGACATTTACTTCTTTGGCTTAGTTGAGCGACGCCTCAATAACATTGCCAGCAACTTTCAAAATAGTGATACATGTTGTACAAATTTGCTTTTCAGACCACTCATAGCAATGTTAATACATCTGCTTGCCATATCAACTTCTTCAAGCCGGATTTTATTACTTTGCTGTTCTTGCTGGAGGCAATTGTTTCGATCGGTATATTGCTTTATTAGTTGAGTCCAGGAAAACCAGTCAGCAGTTGCCGCTTTAAGAAGTATTTTTTAATATTTTCAAAAATTGAAAAATACATGTTGGCATTTATTAAATGTGAAAACTACTTTTACATATTCATGAAATGTGTCTTTTGAAAATGTGATAAAGAGTTTTTAGCTTAAATTCGTTTTTCACATTTTTGCCACATTTTTGCAAAAAATTTGTGTTAAACCTGAATATTTTTTCCGCATGGACTCGATAAAAATTTCTTTTGAAAATTATGCCCTCATTTCTAGTTGATATTTTAAGGCAACCGGTAACATTCAGTTCAGCTTTAATTGCAGCTGCTACTAACAACACTGCATAAATTTGCCAATTTTGCTTATTTTGTTTTCTTTTTTTTTTTTTTGCTATTTTATTGCCTCTAAAATCTGCCATTATCAGCACTTAACAAGTTAAAATAAAACCTTTCATTTTTTTTTTTTTTTTGTTTTTTTTTTTGTTACACAACATTCTCAACTAACTTTACTTTACCTCAGTAACCAGCTCAGCTTTTAAAATAATAATAATCCTTGCAAATCTTAACAAATCCTAACAAAATGTGCAAAATTTCAAAACTACTGCGTAAAATGAGAAGCTTCAAAACGAAATGTTAAGGATATGCTCAGCAAACATTGCATAAAATCCTTTCAATAAAAGTAAATTGCTAGTGTATGTTCGGGAAGAGCAGCAGAGCAGCAGCAGCCACAAGGAAAAAAGGAACAAGGAAGTTTCGGCTGACTCCGTTCTTAAGCTAATAAATTGTACTTTATCTGATTAATGTATATTACAACGCCTTGAATGGTGGGTTGTGATGTTGGTGTTGTTGTTGTTCTTGTTGTAGCAACAGTACAGCAGTTATTGCGGTATACTAGAGTTGTGATGTTGGTGATGGTGGCGCTTTTAAATTTAAGTGGAATCTAAGACTCTTTGTTCAATTTCAAGAGAGAAAAGTGAAAATTTAAATTGTTTTTTATTATTTTTATATAATGTGGTTGCCCTCTTTTTCTTTTTTGTTAACTAAGTACAATTTTTTTATTGCTATTTAGTAAAGTGAAACTAGCAACGGTTTATATAGAACGGTTTATATTCAAATTCTAGCTGAGGAAAGGAAGTAAAGTACAGTTTGAAGTCAAGGTCAAAGCGAATTTATTGTAAATTTTGCTATGTGCACATGTTAAAACGGCGCAAAAATTATTCTTAGGCAATTTTTCTAGTACCTGAAAGTAGATAAAAGAAATATGTAGTCGTTGTAGTATTTTTCTACAACCATATAGCTTACCTTATAGAAGAGAATGAATACATGTTAAAGCATGTGCGGAGAATGAAGTTATTCCTTTTGGCATCTAAAACTCAACTAACCTTGCAGTAATTGAAATTAACCTTTTTCATATCAAATAAATATCGTTACGACTTTTAAGACAAATGGACCCATTTAGTGTGTCTTCAACCTATTTGATACACTTTAAAGACACATTTAAGCAATTTTTGGAACATTTATTCTGGTCAAGAATTTACAAGTTATCTCAGAATCAGCTCCCGATATCCAAGTGGGTTGTCCCGATTTTCAGCTTAAAAATGTGCGTCCCGCGAAGACCTTATCGCGGGAAGTCAATTGTCTCGATTTTCCAAAATTCGTCTTATTTTGGTATTATTTTTGTTACATTTTAAAAATATTTAAAATGTTTTTATTTATTTTTTTATTTGCTTTTCTAGCTCAAAAATTTCGATATTATTAGCGTTCACACGATTAAAATTGATCTATGAAAAGTATTTCTACCAACCCAGTAGACCGTTTTCAACCCAGATTTTCCATTTTCTTAGTTTCGACTTTAAGATATCCATACATCTAGAAAACATGAAATCGA
Source organism: Tetanocera ferruginea (assembly GCA_958299015.1). Lineage (NCBI taxonomy): Eukaryota > Metazoa > Arthropoda > Insecta > Diptera > Sciomyzidae > Tetanocera > Tetanocera ferruginea. The sequence continues at coordinate 37,776,471 of OY282641.1, forward strand.
GCAATATGCTTAAATCTTTGTCCCAATTTTTTTTTTTTTTGCAAAATCTCGATTTAAAAAAAAAATCTGGCAGCCCTACTCAGAATTTCAGCACAATTTAAGACGAAAGACATGAAATGAAAAGCAGTTTATCAACATAGTTCAAGTATTTTTTGTTAAGAAGCTATAATTTCTACTTTGTTTTCTGTACAAGGTAGTTTGATAAGTTATTTTTACAACACGAGTTAAAGATAATGATTTTTGTAAAAGCTGTTTCTTAAGAAATTTCTTTCAAGAAAACAGCACTAAAATTACCTTTAAATAAGACAACCTCTAAGAGACAAGTCATCTGACAGAAGGCGAATAAAAATTTCTTCTGTACTAGAAGACAGCTGATATTAACACGGATGCAGAGGAGTTGGCTTTCCTTAACCTATTTCCTAAATCTTCTTCGAAGCCCCGAGTGTGAACAAAAGCCAGGTTTTCGGGAGCCGAACGTTAACATTTTAGAGCCCTGTAAAATAAGTAATATTAATAGTAACAGAAGGTTCACGCAGTAGTCCGCAAAAATTTCCTTCAAGTCAGGTGGTCAAGTAACCCAACTAATGGAGTAAAAGAGTGTTTAACTCCAGTAATGAAAACCGTTGAGCCCTTTAAAGACGAACAAATTGAAGTGGTGAATGAGGAAAACGTTCTCCAAGCAAATATCTTCATGCCGTTTTCCCCAATCCCAGCGACACATGCATCAGTAACATCCTCAGGTTGATTGAGTATCAACATGCTAATCATAGAATTGCTTACTGGACGGTTTAGCGAAGACTTCAGAAAACCAGTGTCACATTACTTGCCAAAGTCATTGATCCTCTATTAGCAATGGATCAGAAAGACAGTTTTAAAAAAGTTGACTGCATATTAAGCCGGATCGAAATTTAGATTTCGCCAGTCACCAACTCAAAAGTCAGAGGGACTCTTAAAAACTATTTGTGCATCATATTTTTGTGCATCGGAGAAATCCCTTTTTTTGGCAAGAGACTCCAAAAAGTCGATAATTCGTCATTTTCAAAAATATGTTTTCTTTAAACACCTATAAAATATGTATTTTTATACCCTAAACCTGAAAGGTCAGGGTATATTAACTTTGTGCAAACGTTTGTAACGCATAGAACGAAGAGAGTCCGGTATAGAAAAGTATATATATTTTTGATCAGCGTCACCACGTGAGTCGAGCTATCCATGTCCGTCCGTCCGTCCGTCCGTCCGTCTGTGTGTTGTCCGTATACACAGGATAAGAAGAAGGAGTTGAGATAATTGAATGAAACTTGGTACACATAGTCACATGAACCCAAGGATCTGCACTATTGAATATTTTTGGAATCCGCCCACGGACACGCCTACCTCCCATACAACGCAAAAATTTAAAACTGCATAACTCAGCTCATAATTAACCTACAACAATAAAATTTGGTATGTATGTGTTTTGTATCAACACAAAGATGTTTTTGAAAAATGGGTGTCATCCACTCACGGACACGCCCACCTCCCATACAACCCAAAAATTGAAAACGCAATAAATAAGCCTCTGTTTAACCTACAGAGCTATAATGTGGCACATATGTTTTTTGTACCAAAACAAAGATGGTTTTCAAAAGTGGACATCATCCGCCGACGGACACGTCTACCTCCCATACAACGCGAAAATTGAAAACTGCATAACTCAGCTCATAATTAGCCTACAACAATAAAATTTGGTATGTATATGTTTTATATCAACACAAAGACGTTTTTGAAAAATGGACGTCATCCGCTTACGGACACGCCCACCTCCCATACAACCCAAAAAGTTTAAAACTCAATAAATAAGGTTATGTTTGTCATAGAGAAATTAAATTTGGTATGCATGTATTTTATACCAAAACTAAGGTGTGTTAAAAAATTGGAAGTAATCCGTCCATGAACACGCCCACATCCGATAGCGAAAGCACAATAAAGGCATTAACTGTGAGCTACAGGAATAAAACTTGGTATGTGTAAATTTTTCATCAACATTTAAATGCATATTAAATATAGGCTTCATCCGCCCTTGGAGACGCCCATTTACAATAAAAATTTTTTGTTTTTGAAAAGTGGGTTTAGGGTATTTCATAGTCGGCCTAGACCGACTTTAGACTTTCTTTACTTGTTCATTGTATTTTCATGCATTTAAGCTTATTGGAAAGGTACTGAGCTATTCGATCGATACATTGAAAAGTTTTAATTACTTTATAACTGTTCGATTTTGACAAATCTTGATATAAATGTGTTATTCGGTACGCAAAATCAAATCGCCAAAGTGCGCTCCAGAACAAACTTCATGGTTTTCGAAAATATAGTTTTTTAAACGCCTGTAAGATACGTATTTTTCATGATACTCAGTTTTTCTTAAACATCATACGATACACCAATGGAAAGAATAGCTCAATACTGTTCCAATAAGCGTAAATGCATGTTAATGCCATTAAAAGTACATATTTTAAAGGAGTTTAAAAAAAAAAAAAGTTACCGAGCTTTTAGAAAAAAGCGTAAAACGCAGTCTAGCTCTACACCCTAAAAACTAATTGAAATATCACTACAATAATTGCTGTGGAATTTGACGCGTATATTTTCGATTTTCCTTAATCCTTCATGGATCCTTCAATTCAGCCAAAAATGAATGTTTTTCCTAAGAAGCTAAATTTTCTCTCTTTTTCACGCTACTTTAGCGTTTTCTTGCTCACCAATTCATAAAACGTTTCTTCAGTGATATTTTACGCTATTACAGCGTACTAAACTTGATGAGGAAAACAAGAGCAATTTTGAAACAGATACATTATTTTTTCCAGTTTGATTTCAGCATCGGTTATTAACAAGAACGATTAACAAGAACCTTATTAACAAGAACGAGTAATTAAAAGAAGTTCAGTTCTTATAATAAATTTTTTTAAATTTATACAATTTTGTACAAATTTAAGTGCGGAACGATTGAATTTTTTCTAAATTAATGTTCCAGCCCAAAGTGAATTCCGTGAAAGATTTGGCCGTGGTGAATTGGCGAGAAAAATTTAAAAATTAAATCATCAAAAATTAAGTGCTTATAAAATATTCTTACATATAAGCTTATATAATGTTCTGATTTGTTATATTTCTTTAATATTCAATAGTTTTAATATTATTAAATTAAATTTATTTGTTTAAAAAAATTTAATATTAAATTGTGTACCACAAACTTAATTGTGTTTTCTTTTCTTTTTTTAATTGTAATTTGCAAATTTTAAATATATAGTTTTATTTCGTTATAGGTTCTAAGTATTACGCTGAAAACAGCGTCAAAATCCGCGCATTAACCATAAAAAGAGCAAAATAGAGAAAATTGTGAGCGATAAAACGCATTTCTGGCGTTTTTATAATCTACTAGCAGGCCACAGTCGTCCGAGGCTTCGCCACGGACATTTTCTCTTTATCAATAATACCTTTGTATATTTGAAAAATTGCAAAAATAAAAATACTTCAAATATTTGCATATTATTTGTATTTGGAAGCAAATTATATTAAATAGTATAACTATAATAAAGTGAAGATATTTCCATTTTAGTTATTTAATACTTCAGTATTAACATCGTTTTTTATTCATTGGCATTACCAGGAATAAGAAAAATCTGATTTTCTGCTGTACCGACTCGTTTACCATAATCTACTTCTACGTTTTTCAAAGTTTTGTATTAAATATTTATTATACTCCACCCGCAAAGCGTAGCGGGCACAATAATTTTATCACGAAATTTTTTTCACGACCATGAGTCGATTAAGCCATGTTCGTCTGTCTATCTGTTCATTAGTTTGTCCACACGATTACAGCCGTGTCTTTATTGCAAATCTCTTTAAAGTCCATAATGAAATAATTTTCATGATTTGAGATTTGTAATACAGTGGTGCTACAGTTTAATGAAAGATATAATGTCCAGGGTCGTTCGGTAAATCGAAAAGTTCATTAAATCGGTAATACTATTTTCGAGTTTTTTTACCATATAACAAAGCTAATAAATTTGTCAACTTGAAACAAATATCCTTACATTTATTGTCTTAATTATGCACTCCAATGAAGATGAATTTTTGAACTTGTTTTAGATATAATTAATTATTATTATTAAATGTTTCGAAAGCTGCTGGTTAAAATCTGTTCACACTCCAAATGAAAAATCCAAGATTATGTCAATACATTCCTATAATGTTTTTTAAAAAGGAAACCCTACAATATGTATATTAACCCGAGGGGACTATTTGAGAATTAGATAAGTAAATACATATTAATGTTATTACAAATCCAAAAACAAACGAAGCGAGCTCAGAGAAGCAAATGTTGTTAAATAGAATACCTACAATTTCAAATGTTCGTAATATAGAGTCAACAACATTAAATAAGGGTTCGTTATATTGGAAGTTCGTTAAATCGGTGTTCGCTTAATTGGAGCACCCCTGTAATGCTTAAATTTGAAACATATACCCTGCAGTTGAAATTCAACAAAATTTTGTGAATACTTCCATAGAAAGTGACGTCACCAAAATATCAAAACCTTCATAATTTATACAAAAATTAATGTGTTGAATTGAAAGATCATACATAAGTCTTGTTTTCTTGATAAATAAAACGTACTCTGAGTTTGAAATATGAAAAATTGGAAAAAAATATAACTTAAATAAATCCGAATAAGCTTCAACCTGAGTATTTTGACTTCGGGCAAGTCGAAGATAATTTTTAATGGTTTTTTTTTTTATTTATTATATTCATTAAAGTGATGAATTAAAGTATATTCCTATATATATACTCCTCACTTTATATTCCAATAAGGTTTTTTAAAAAAGCTTTTATACTTCAAATATTCATCTTAAGAAGTGCTCAAACATGCTAGTATAGTAAACATTTCATCCAACATCCCAGCAAAATTTTTCGTTAGGTCTTGTTTTTTAATCGATTCCAAAATGCATTACATAAATGCTAATGCAAGACCTTAAATTTAATCAGTAATAAATTCACGGCAATGCATTCACATCAACTTGAAAGTTGTTATTCAAGTATTAATTTCGTGAAATCAATTATAAACCAACCGTTTTAAGCGCTTAATCTTTTCAAGTGACAGGCTTTCGATTACCTCTGGCTATATAACAATGGCTAAAAATAATGGGTTCTGTAAGCGAGAGGGTAAGCGATGAATGAAATTTTCTGGATTACTTTTTCGATTATATGTAAGCGAAGATTTTGCTGGGATGTTCTCCAGCAATACATTTTTCCAGAGCTTTTTAGAAAAAGGTGCTCGTGTCATAAATGCCAGGAATAAAAATATACTTTATAATTTTGTGATTACTAAGTTCTAAGACTATACATCGACAAACAAACCTTATTTGCAGCTCTAAATCTGCTAGAACATAATTTTTAATAGTAATATGTTTTTGGGTATCCTGTTACATAAAACAATTTAAAAGCTCAATTTATTACTTGCTGAAAAATTTCTAAAAAAAATTAAATTGATTAAAATTCATAAAATTTTTTATTTAAATTAAATACATGGCGTTTTATAACAATTTTATGGCGTTCTGATGTTGTTTTATTTTATTTTGAAGATGTCTATTTAAAACTCAAAGATGGTTTTCTAACTCCTTTACTTTACTAAAATACATAATTATTATTCTGTTCAAATCAACCAACAAAAACTGTAAAAATACAGTTTTTAAGAAAAAACTATTCTAAAAATTATTCTAATTTTCATGACTCTTGAACTTGGTCTCCCAGGGCAAGTTTGCTTTGGGAATTATGTAGATAATGACTATGAAACAAATTTCTGATATCAATTTGGTATCACTGTGATACTGTGATATTTATGGTTAAGAATAAGGCAGTCAAATGTTACAGACCTCAGTCTTGTCTAGTAAAGTCGAAGCTGAAATGTCGAAATGTATAAAGAGTACTATAAAGAAATTTATAAAAATTAGGAAAAAAGTTTATAAATTAATTTTAATATTTTGTTCTAATTTTCACTTAACTTTTATATAGAAGACGTGGATTGATTTCGAAAAAATGTTTATATTGATAGTTATTCAGGGTCACTGAGGGAAAATTTGTTAACGTTTTACTTCCCGGTCCTATTTTTTCCTCAATTATGCAAAATTATTCAAAATAGATCTTTGGGGATTAACTTACTATTGCAAGTCAAAATTTTGCGTAAAGAAAACATTTTTGAAAAATTCCTTGATTGCGGAAAATTTTTCAGTTTTGTATAAGTTACCAATTTATCTTTCAAATGATATCTATAATATTACTATCGATGAGATTAATTTTGTATATTGTTACCGACTTTTATAAATAAATACAATGAATTAAAATATTTATGTTTACTCATTTGCACTTTAACAAAATAATCATAACAGTAAACTATTATTTAAAAGAATTATATTAATTTCGTAGTACTTTTTAAGCATTGCTTTTATGAGGTTAAGTATAACCTTCTAAAAGGGTGTACTTAACAATTTAGTTTTGGTCCCGGGTGTCAGCAACCCTAGCTACGCCATTCCAATTGCAGTACAATTGCAGTAGTGAAAGCAAATAATTGCATGCATAATTTACCAACAATTTTCTCTTTGAGTCGCTGCTCTTGCTCTCCTAACGCTGAGCATCGCTCTTGCATTTTCTGTTAAACTTGTCAAACTTGTTTTACGTCATGGCATTTATTTGTAGCTGTGTTTGTAGTTTAAGGGAAATACGAACACTTAATTTTTCAAACTTTTAATTTATCTTTAATCTATACAAAATATGCTATCACACTTGTGAATGCATATTTTGAAATATTAAAATATGTTTCTTTCTCAAGTGTAAATTAAAAATTTGGAAAACTACAATAAAAATATGTGTAAAGAAATTGTATGCGGCGAAACAAATATGCATACATTGGCTTGCAGCTCATTATTCCACAGCAACAACAACACAGCAAGCTTTATTTTACTTGTATTCCCATCACGTCAAAGAGCGATAACTGCTTTTGGTTACTCTTCGAATGAGTGTGGAGAGCGAGATCAATAAACTTTAAAGAGAAGGGTTGATAGCAACATGTAGCTGAAACTCTCGTAACACAAACGCGTGAAAAGCAAACGACCAAGCAATGCTTAGCATAGGTGGTAATTTCCTAAAAAACTTAACAACTTAATTAAATATATTTATTGTTAAATTTTCTTAAATAAACCCCACCTATGGCATTCTGTAGCACAAATATGATATTTTAAAATTTTTTTCATAAAAATCGGTCCAGTAGTTTTGGAGTCATTGGTGCACTTAATATTTCCACTTCAATTTTATATAATAGTATAGATATAGATTAAGGAGCGGGAGCGATATTACATTATGAGAGAGAAATTAGAGCAGAAGAGAGATATCACGCATTTATAGCGTGAAATATTTTCATTTTCGGGATGTGAGATTTTACTACAATAAATGCTGTTAAAGTGTTGCCAGCAATAATTGTAGTGAAATCTCGCCATTTTTTCTTAGTGTGTAGAAAAATTATCGCTTTGGCAGACAGTTCCCGATCTCATGCAAACTCGACTGTCCAGAAAAGGTCGATTGTTGAACTGAAAAGAAGAAATAAATGGTTTCAGACTAAGAAAGTGGCTAGAAGATTTTAAAAATAAAGACGGTCTTTGGTTCATCATTGGGCAGCAGATTTTCAGTCTCCAAAGACGTGATGAAACCAAGGACAAGGAAGCTATTGAAAACGCTGGAAAAGGTATATCGAGCTAAAATAAGACTATGTAGAGAAATATATAGAGAAATACATAGTAATTTGTCAATTATTGTCTTTGTTAGATTAGGTACTTCTGGGACTACCATCATTTACAACTTAACACCTACTTCTGCTATGGAAAAAATTAAATTTGTGGCCTTAGAACTCAGACATCATATAATCTTAACAAGAGAGCTGTACACTAAAGACTATTAAATCTCGAAGATCAGTTTCTTGGTGGAACAAAGAGCTTGAAAAACTAAAAAATATGCTAGGCAATCAAAAGAAAAAAAACTATAAGAAATGAATTTAAGCATGCATAGAAAAGCATTGATAAAATAAAGCCGAACTGAGGATAGCCTCCCCTTCTACAAAACACACTATTAAAGGATCACTCAAATGGCACGGAAATTTCACTTCGCGGCGTGTACACTTTTTTACAGAACACTAAATCTGACACAAACTAATCTATATATAAATAGGCGTAGAGAAAACAGTTAAGAACCATTTTCTCACGTGTTTCTCAACCGATTTGGATAATTTTTTTTTTTAAATGAGGAGAAGGAGTGCACGGACTATTTTTAAAAGTTTTTTTGCTAAATTTGTATGAAGAAAATTTTTTTTTACATTAATTTTGTATGACATCAACAGAAAATGTATTTGAATAAAGGCTCAACCAAGTTATGCGTAAGCAAACAAAAGTTAGAGAGCAACAGATCGTACTTGCTCAGCAATATATTGCGTCGCCCAAGTTGTGCGTAAGCAATTTTTCGTTCAGTTTCTCAATTTTCGTTTACTTTTCAAAACTTGAGAGTGAGCGCTCGACACCGTATAGGGCAGTGCTGCCAGGTGTCAGCAAAAATAAATCCCCATTTTTGCATACACAAAAAAAATTTTCCCCGTTTTTTACTTTGAGTTTTCCCGTTTTTTTCCCCGTTTTTATATTTTAAAAAAAGTATGATTTTCATTATAATAAAAATAAATACATAGATCAAATACGTACGTATCCATAAAAACATACAATAATTATAAGAGATATATTATCGATATTCGGGATAGAACCTTAAGAGTCTGAGATCAACCTAACAATCATTGCAAAAATTGTTTAAATTTATTTTAAATATAGACATTATTATTATGAAGACTTAAGCATTCAGTATTTATTTAAATTTCAAAACATTTTTGAAATTTCATCAAAGATTTGGTGTGGAGAGTTCCGGATAGAGAGCTATTATCAAGAGAGTTCTGCAGAACCCTGCTGAAAAATGGACCAGATTTAGAATAGTTCTGAACTAGTTCCAAAAAGGGATAGTACTGGTCCCACTACAATACCGTTTTGCATGGAACGAACTGATGATTTTTACGGGTTGATGTTATGGGACAATTGTCCCTATAAACATTCCTTTTTCCCTATATCTGTGCTAGTTCCATTATCAATGGTTTTAAACTGGTCCGTTTTAATACAGTCCAGAAGTGGTTATTTGTAAGCCCTATTATCAGCCTTATTTGGAACCCGTGTTCGTACAGTATAACTTATTTAATTATTGTATATTTTTAACTGTATATTTACCATTTACCACTTCACTATTTTCATCTAATATGTTTGCGAAAGTTAAAAGAAGTACGGAATCTAAATAAAAAAAACGGGCCACGACACGTTTTGAGCGTGTTTGGTTTTTGATTTTGTTAGTCAGTGCCTGCTGTCAAGAAAAACTAAGAATATAAAAAGAAATTCAAACTGTTCTATGCTGAGCGTCTTTTGCACTTGTTCCAAGCTAACTCCAATTTCACTAGAAATACACTAATTGATTTTTCTAATTGTCTCCAAAATAACTGCTGGGAATTAACAGCGAAAAAGCCCTTTCAGCACATGCCGCTTTGGTGAATGCAAAAACTAAACGAAACTAATTTTTTTTTAAACATGGAAACGTGTGGAAAATAAGAGGACATGGGACCGATGATGAAAATGATGTTTAAATCAAATAGCTTCAAAACTATTATTCGTTAAGTCAAACTTTTTAAAAATTTCTTCGCAAGCGGCAATAAGGAATTGTCTACAAGATGGCATAATAAATTACATATTTTGCTTCGACAGGGTAGCTCTAAAATATAAAGCAAGGTACTTTACGTTTTATTTTTATTTTCCCCGTTTTTATCAATGTTTTCCCCGCCATCCCCATTTGAACGAAAAATCCCGAAAAACGGGGAAAATCCCGCCACCTGGCAGCTCTGGTATAGGGCCAACCAAAATAGACGAAACGAGACGATTGCAACCTGACGAACGTGTACTCTCGTTATGGCTGTTTTGACATTTAACCCAAAATGAAACGTTGTTGAACTCGTCTTAGCTGATAAGCTGTTAACAGAATTTAATGCATATAAATGCCTTGTTCATCTCTAATAATAGCAATTAAATCATTAAAATATGTTTTCTTGTAATTATTGAAAGAAATGCAACAAAAATTGATGTAAAAATACTCTGCACAGTTGCTGCTGACGAGTGCAGACGTTTAGAGTTCGGTTCTTACGGAACAAATCGTCTCGTCGCAATGTTTCGTTCAATTTCGTTCAGTTACGTTTGTGCATTTTGGGCATTAACATTGCTTTCCCTTTGCTTGAACTTACTCGTTACGTCTCGTTTCGTCTATTTTGGTTGGCCCTTATATTGCTAAGCAGAAAAGGGTTGCAACCTGTTTAATAAATAATTTGAATTTTGATTTTAAGCACTTATGTATCGAAATTTTATTTAAAATCAGTAAAAACTATATGTTTTAGATAGGATTAATTTATTAAGTGAGGTTCGTACTGAAATTGACCGCTATTTTCAATCATAAAGCGTGAATGAATTTACAAACTTCAAGAAAATATTTTTTTTATAATTTTAGTTGGCAATCTCTTTCGACAAAAACCAAATTATTTTTTATTTGTCATTTCATTCGAATCGATTTATATTGAAATTTTTTTTCATACTTACTTTGTTTTTAATTAAGTATAGAAAAGTGTGTTTTTGAACTTTTGTATACTTTTCGTTGACTTCTCTCTGAAACTTTTGTATTCTTACGCATAACTTGTTTGAGCCTTAAGTCAAATTTCGGCCACTATCGAACTCTAATCAGTATAAATTTGTGTATATTTCATAAACACTGCTATATATTTACTATTCAGTGATAAATAGATGACAACTGGTGATAAGAAAGGTGTTCCATGCAAACTTTTCACTTCTGATATAATACGTTGGGCTGCATCCATATTCCATTCCTACAAATCACCAGAACTTGATGAAATGTACCCCTGCCAACTATATTCAATAATAAAAAATTGAATCCATAGTCCTTCCACTCATATGAATTTTTAAGTCCAGCTTTACAAAAATCTACGTTACTTACGAATGGACGTTGATGCTTGATTGACACTTGTGGATTGTGGTCATTCGAATAACGGCAATTTTGCTTGTTGATTTGGTCGTTAACTTAAAAATGGGTCTCGCTCAAAAAGTTTATTTTTATTTGTCAAAAACTTCGGATATTTTTATACAAATATGCGTAAACCGTTCATTTGTCAAAGCAAGCCATTGGATTAAATTGTTTGTATCACTTTGTATGAATATTTCTTAAAGCAAAGTTTTCAGTCTTTTCAAAGATAAAATTTTTAAATTTCTAATTGAGACTGTGAAATGTGTTAGTAAAAGACCGTGCATGCGGTAAAATGCTGTAGTACTCTAGCAAAATTTTTGATACAAACTCGACACGCATTCTTAGATACACTGCTTCTAGAAGACATTCTAAAACTCCAATTGTGCTTCTTCTGAGCCTTATCGAAAGTGCTTTCAGGAGGTATTCTTATAAACTTCTAGAAGACTATTTGAATAGCTTCCAAAAATGCTTCTACGTCTTATGAATCATGGAATGCCTTCTAAAAGTTTTCCTGCAAAATGCCAACTAGAGTCCTTTAATTGAAGGCTTCAAAGAAATCTTCGATTGAAAAATTCTAGAAGCACTTGTAGAGAAGACTAAAGAAAGCATTCCTCCCAATGACATGCAAATGTTAAAAGAATGACTTCTGGGTATAAAAGTTGAAGGGATGGAACTTCCATTTACCTTTTTTTTGGAAGCACTTTTTTGCTGAGACATAACGTATTTCCTGAAAAGCTTCAGAAATAAACATAATTTCATGCACTGACTACAAAACTAATTTTTTACATATATCGCTTTGGTTCTGAATGTTTTACATTAAAAATTCCTTACTAAAAAAATGAAACCTTATTAACAGTTTTAAAGTAAAGTAAGGTAAGACAACATGATCTTAATCACTGTCAACAAATAACTTTCAAAAATCTTTGTTGTTAAAAGCAAACTGGAACCAAAAAGTATTCAAACTTTCCGAATTTTACGTAAAAATAACTTTATAAAGTTGAAAAAAAAAAAAAATTAGAATGAAGCCATCGGCAAAAATAAAACAGGAAATAGAGCATAACGTGAACTTGTGTAGCTATAAAAGTTGCAAGCTTGCGTTAACATCAGCCAGCAACAAAAATAAGCACAACAGATTTGTTGCTTGGTTGTCAGCACGCAACAACTGCAACCAACAACACAGCGGCAACCACGATAGCGGCAGCAATAATTAATGTCAACTTCAAGATGTCGCCCAACATGAGCGGGTGGCTCTTCCACAACAGCATCAAAGTTGCAAAATAATGAGCTGCAACTTTTTGTTGTCGGCTGCATTTTCTATGCTGTTGCTGCTGCTATTTATTAGGCTCAGCTGAGTGTTTTCTTAAGATAACGGAAGAACTTGCGTCTTGATCTATTGAAAAAAATTAAAAATAATTATAAACAAAGACTTGATTTCAAATTCTATAAGCTGAAATTTGTCAGGTATGGTGCAGCAACAACTCAAAAGCCCTTCACAAGGCGTTCCTGAAGTACTTACTTAGAACTCAATGTTTGAATTTCTAATTAATCTTTAAAAAAGAGATGTATTTAACTGGATTTAATACCAAACAAATAATTCTTCAGCGAATATATTTTATTTATTTTTTTAATATTGAATAGAAGAAACTAATATTTATAAATATTTAAGTTTTTTGGTTTTATTTTGATGTTAATAGAAAATACTTAAACTAAGTATTTGCACTTAGTTTAAGTGCAAATATAACAATAAAAGTGCAAATTAAACGGTTGTATAGAATTTCGTAGGGTACATTTGTTTGAGTGTAGGGAAAAGTAGGGAATTTTTCGGCTGCGTAGAAATTTTCTTAAAAAATATGTACCAACACTGATTATGTGTGCTTTGCCGATCATGTTGCTATGTGAAAGCAACGATTTTTGCCGAACTCGCGAGGCTATGGGTTGGATAACACTGTTCATAGCAATAAGGAATCGGCAAAAGACTTGGATAATTCATGTACCTACGAATAAGTAAAATTTAACGATTCGTTCGTTGAACTTCGTTCTTTTGGTTCAATTGTAAAAGCAGAGTCAGATCAAAATGAACGTGAGAAAAAACTTTTCTTACAATGGTTTGAGCCCAAACTAACAGACCTAACGAAGTAAAAGACTTAGGGCCGTTTTATTCACTTTTTCTAACTTGAGCTAACTTAGGAAGTTACTATAACTTTTGTCAACTTGACTTTTTGTTTAACTTGCGTAGTTTTGAATTTTAATTTCTCAAGTTGAAATTTGATTTTATTCAGTTTTGTTAATATCAAGCCGACGCTTTTTGAGTAGAAGTTAAGTCAAGTTATAAAAATTCAAGTTGTGAAAAAATCACAGGGAAATTAATGATATTTGGCAGTCATAACTTGAGAAATTTATTTAAAATTTTCTAATTTTAAATTGAATACAAGAAGCACACAAATCTGCGAATAAAAATAGTTTGAAACAAATTAAATATAAATGGATTTAAAGGTGACAGTGGCGTGCAGGTTAAGTGTGTGGCTTAGCACGCTCGGAGAACGAGTTCAATCCCAAGTCACGGCGAAAAGTTTTTTCAATAAAATAATTTTTTTGATCGGTGACCACCTCTCTGCAGACAATGGCAAACCTCAGAGAGTAAATAATACCATGTAAAGCTTCTTGAGAACATAAACTTTAGCCGTTCGGAATCGGCATAAAACATGTAGGTCCAGTTCTCGGTTAATTGTGTGCAAACATTTAATAACACACACAACACAATTGATCATAAGAAGCTCTGTCTAAGTCCTTTCAAGGGCTGAAATGGCCAATTTGTTTGTTTGTTTTAAAGGTGAGCAACAATATGGCAATATTTGCAATAATAACTTGCACAATTCCAGCTTGGTGCCGACTTTAAGAAATTGATGCTTGTACATCAATCAATAGATGGATTTCCTGCACTTTCTTCACTGCTTCAAAAAAATAGCTTTAACATCAACGAATGCTGTAATTAAAAAGTATCTGGACCTAAAACCGAATCTCGACTCTGCCGATGGCTAAGAACCAAAACCTTATATAGTGACTCGTGGTGACTCATGTTGCATTTTGATATCTAAACTATTCAGGTGGACTGCAATGTCAGTAAATCTATTATTAAATAAATTATTTAATTGCTTAACACATCCATTCCTGAACGTTATTTTGCAATGTTTTGGAAGAGGTCTATAAATTAAGCCAAGCCTTCACTGATCGCAAAACTCTTTTAAACATTCACTGTGGGAAAAGCCTTAGAACTCGTCAGCATGGTTTTTAAATGTCTATTTTTCTACATTGATTACGTCTCGTAACCAACCAGGTTTACTCTGTTTACACTGAATGAAGTTAACACTTATAAATATATATATATATATGAAGCATTAATTAAAGAACCCATGCATTCGTTCCTCCAGAACATCTTTGCTATAATATTAGACTTTTTAGCAAACAAATTTTGAAATTATTAACCATTTAAAGAACAAATAATCACCCTTATCATTGAACCCGCGCTCGCTCTCAAAACAGCGTCGAAACAAATATTTTCAATTTTTGAAAATTTAAATTTCGACGTCGAATGAACTATTTTATCGATAATGAATCTCACTCAATTATTGAACAAACGTCGTCGAACAAAAATACAAATTTTTTGTCGACAAAAATTTGAGAGCGGATTCATTTCAGCATATTGAGCAAGTAGATCTGTGCGACAATTTTCGCTTCAATTATCTTAGGTCATGGGTCAAAGACCATCTATACTATTATATAAAATTGAAGTGGAAATATTAAGTGCACCAATGACTCCAAAACTACTGGACCGATTTTTATGAAAAAAATTTTAAAATATCATATTTGTGCTACAGAATGCCATAGGTGGGGTTTATTTAAGAAAATTTAACAATAAATATATTTAATTAAGTTGTTAAGTTTTTTAGGAAATTACCACCTATGCTAAGCATTGCTTGGTCGTTTGCTTTTCACGCGTTTGTGTTACGAGAGTTTCAGCTACATGTTGCTATCAACCCTTCTCTTTAAAGTTTATTGATCTCGCTCTCCACACTCATTCGAAGAGTAACCAAAAGCAGTTATCGCTCTTTGACGTGATGGGAATACAAGTAAAATAAAGCTTGCTGTGTTGTTGTTGCTGTGGAATAATGAGCTGCAAGCCAATGTATGCATATTTGTTTCGCCGCATACAATTTCTTTACACATATTTTTATTGTAGTTTTCCAAATTTTTAATTTACACTTGAGAAAGAAACATATTTTAATATTTCAAAATATGCATTCACAAGTGTGATAGCATATTTTGTATAGATTAAAGATAAATTAAAAGTTTGAAAAATTAAGTGTTCGTATTTCCCTTAAACTACAAACACAGCTACAAATAAATGCCATGACGTAAAACAAGTTTGACAAGTTTAACAGAAAATGCAAGAGCGATGCTCAGCGTTAGGAGAGCAAGAGCAGCGACTCAAAGAGAAAATTGTTGGTAAATTATGCATGCAATTATTTGCTTTCACTACTGCAATTGTACTGCAATTGGAGTGAGGCAATGGCGTAGCTAGGGTTGCTGACACCCGGGACCAAAACTAAATTGTTAAGTACACCCTTTTAGAAGGTTATACTTAACCTCATAAAAGCAATGCTTAAAAAGTACTACGAAATTAATATAATTCTTTTAAATAATAGTTTACTGTTATGATTATTTTGTTAAAGTGCAAATGAGTAAACATAAATATTTTAATTCATTGTATTTATTTATAAAAGTCGGTAACAATATACAAAATTAATCTCATCGATAGTAATATTATAGATATCATTTGAAAGATAAATTGGTAACTTATACAAAACTGAAAAATTTTCCGCAATCAAGGAATTTTTCAAAAATGTTTTCTTTACGCAAAATTTTGACTTGCAATAGTAAGTTAATCCCCAAAGATCTATTTTGAATAATTTTGCATAATTGAGGAAAAAATAGGACCGGGAAGTAAAACGTTAACAAATTTTCCCTCAGTGACCCTGAATAACTATCAATATAAACATTTTTTCGAAATCAATCCACGTCTTCTATATAAAAGTTAAGTGAAAATTAGAACAAAATATTAAAATTAATTTATAAACTTTTTTCCTAATTTTTATAAATTTCTTTATAGTACTCTTTATACATTTCGACATTTCAGCTTCGACTTTACTAGACAAGACTGAGGTCTGTAACATTTGACTGCCTTATTCTTAACCATAAATATCACAGTATCACAGTGATACCAAATTGATATCAGAAATTTGTTTCATAGTCATTATCTACATAATTCCCAAAGCAAACTTGCCCTGGGAGACCAAGTTCAAGAGTCATGAAAATTAGAATAATTTTTAGAATAGTTTTTTCTTAAAAACTGTATTTTTACAGTTTTTGTTGGTTGATTTGAACAGAATAATAATTATGTATTTTAGTAAAGTAAAGGAGTTAGAAAACCATCTTTGAGTTTTAAATAGACATCTTCAAAATAAAATAAAACAACATCAGAACGCCATAAAATTGTTATAAAACGCCATGTATTTAATTTAAATAAAAAATTTTATGAATTTTAATCAATTTAATTTTTTTTAGAAATTTTTCAGCAAGTAATAAATTGAGCTTTTAAATTGTTTTATGTAACAGGATACCCAAAAACATATTACTATTAAAAATTATGTTCTAGCAGATTTAGAGCTGCAAATAAGGTTTGTTTGTCGATGTATAGTCTTAGAACTTAGTAATCACAAAATTATAAAGTATATTTTTATTCCTGGCATTTATGACACGAGCACCTTTTTCTAAAAAGCTCTGGAAAAATGTATTGCTGGAGAACATCCCAGCAAAATCTTCGCTTACATATAATCGAAAAAGTAATCCAGAAAATTTCATTCATCGCTTACCCTCTCGCTTACAGAACCCATTATTTTTAGCCATTGTTATATAGCCAGAGGTAATCGAAAGCCTGTCACTTGAAAAGATTAAGCGCTTAAAACGGTTGGTTTATAATTGATTTCACGAAATTAATACTTGAATAACAACTTTCAAGTTGATGTGAATGCATTGCCGTGAATTTATTACTGATTAAATTTAAGGTCTTGCATTAGCATTTATGTAATGCATTTTGGAATCGATTAAAAAACAAGACCTAACGAAAAATTTTGCTGGGATGTTGGATGAAATGTTTACTATACTAGCATGTTTGAGCACTTCTTAAGATGAATATTTGAAGTATAAAAGCTTTTTTAAAAAACCTTATTGGAATATAAAGTGAGGAGTATATATATAGGAATATACTTTAATTCATCACTTTAATGAATATAATAAATAAAAAAAAAAACCATTAAAAATTATCTTCGACTTGCCCGAAGTCAAAATACTCAGGTTGAAGCTTATTCGGATTTATTTAAGTTATATTTTTTTCCAATTTTTCATATTTCAAACTCAGAGTACGTTTTATTTATCAAGAAAACAAGACTTATGTATGATCTTTCAATTCAACACATTAATTTTTGTATAAATTATGAAGGTTTTGATATTTTGGTGACGTCACTTTCTATGGAAGTATTCACAAAATTTTGTTGAATTTCAACTGCAGGGTATATGTTTCAAATTTAAGCATTACAGGGGTGCTCCAATTAAGCGAACACCGATTTAACGAACTTCCAATATAACGAACCCTTATTTAATGTTGTTGACTCTATATTACGAACATTTGAAATTGTAGGTATTCTATTTAACAACATTTGCTTCTCTGAGCTCGCTTCGTTTGTTTTTGGATTTGTAATAACATTAATATGTATTTACTTATCTAATTCTCAAATAGTCCCCTCGGGTTAATATACATATTGTAGGGTTTCCTTTTTAAAAAACATTATAGGAATGTATTGACATAATCTTGGATTTTTCATTTGGAGTGTGAACAGATTTTAACCAGCAGCTTTCGAAACATTTAATAATAATAATTAATTATATCTAAAACAAGTTCAAAAATTCATCTTCATTGGAGTGCATAATTAAGACAATAAATGTAAGGATATTTGTTTCAAGTTGACAAATTTATTAGCTTTGTTATATGGTAAAAAAACTCGAAAATAGTATTACCGATTTAATGAACTTTTCGATTTACCGAACGACCCTGGACATTATATCTTTCATTAAACTGTAGCACCACTGTATTACAAATCTCAAATCATGAAAATTATTTCATTATGGACTTTAAAGAGATTTGCAATAAAGACACGGCTGTAATCGTGTGGACAAACTAATGAACAGATAGACAGACGAACATGGCTTAATCGACTCATGGTCGTGAAAAAAATTTCGTGATAAAATTATTGTGCCCGCTACGCTTTGCGGGTGGAGTATAATAAATATTTAATACAAAACTTTGAAAAACGTAGAAGTAGATTATGGTAAACGAGTCGGTACAGCAGAAAATCAGATTTTTCTTATTCCTGGTAATGCCAATGAATAAAAAACGATGTTAATACTGAAGTATTAAATAACTAAAATGGAAATATCTTCACTTTATTATAGTTATACTATTTAATATAATTTGCTTCCAAATACAAATAATATGCAAATATTTGAAGTATTTTTATTTTTGCAATTTTTCAAATATACAAAGGTATTATTGATAAAGAGAAAATGTCCGTGGCGAAGCCTCGGACGACTGTGGCCTGCTAGTATTATATAATCATCAGCTTATGTAGCAGACATTCGATGGTCCAAATAATTGAAAAATATTACACGATGTTATAACAAAAGGCTAGTTACGAAACAAACTCTTTTGGAAGAACCTCCTCAAGAATTCAAAGAATGTTAATTGAGTATTTGTCAGGAAATATTAGGATGCATCAATTTAATGCACTATTGTAAGTTTAAAGAAATTTTCTAATGTATATTCATGTCACAGCATTGACTATGCAAGTTAAATTCATTTTTTAAGGACCTTTCATATGATCTTTTGTTGATGTACTAAGCTTTGCTCTCTAAAACTACAACGTATTTTTAGTAAAAAATTGAAGCGAGCACGGATCATGAAGCCTCAACGAGTGCAGATCTTTCAAGGGTACAGTTGATGGTCATAGCTGGTCTAAAAGTAGCCAATCAATTTGCAACATGCAGTTGGTGACTAAAATTTTAAGGTCGATCGATATTGTCAAGGACATTGTGCATGGATAAGCACATCTTCTACCCAATACCATCACCAAGCTTAATTATTGTACAAGTTGGTCGTGGTATAGCCGACCCGTTTGTGAATATTTAAGTATAAGCACAGCAAAGAACAAATCACAATTTAAGCATTATCGCTAAACATTCCAGGAGCGATTAGTTTCGCGGAAACGTAGCACAGTTGAGCGAACAAAAGCCGCAACGGTGGCGGAGTACACCTAGGCGCCACCGGCAACAACAAGCCTACATCGCTTGCAGAACCAGACACTAATGCAGCCGCGCTTTGTGGAATCCTTGCTGCAGAAGGTACTTGTATATTCGCTGTGCTGGATGTTTGATAGGCTTCCTTCTTCAGGCAGCACGTTTTATTTAGGATTTATATCGTACAATTTGTTTAAATTAAAAATTTATTTTGAAGTATAATTGACAAGCTTCATAAAATTGAGAGAACCGATAAAGCAGTTTCGTCGCGCTTTTTCAATAGTAGGGTGAAATTCTATTGTCGGAAGTGAAAACTGTCGTCGAAATTCAGTTCGACGACCAGCTGCTAGTGAAAGTGAGTTTTCGACGACGATATTTACTCGACGCGGGTTCAAAGATAGGGGTGAACATGTTAACTAGGTTTTTAAGCTATTGTATACCTCTGTTCGACTACCCGAACAATAAGATTTGAAGTATAGGTGACACTGCATGTAGTGATGCAATATTATAGCAAATTTTATTGGCTTTCAGAAAAAAGTAAAGGCAGTCTTCTCCTACCCCCTTACGAGCACTAGTGGGGTTTGAAAAATACCTTATGTGATGACCTATGTTTTCTGTGCAAAATGAAACATAATTATAAATAATTTCTTCACAAATGCAGTTAATTGAGAACAAAGGTTGAAAATATGTATTGAATGACCTTTACACTTGCATTTAGTGAAAAAGTACTCTAGAAGACGTGCAAACATGACTGTTCGAGTAGTCGAACAATTGCAGTTCGTCACAGAATACGCGCAATAATGATTGTTCGTCTAGTTGAACAGTGGCGGTTGGGGACAATTAAATTTTTAATGCAAACGAACATTAAACCCTTAGATTTCAATGGGCACATGTTTATTTCCGTTTTGTTTTATTGCTTTTGTGAATTTACTGTCGAACTTCAACAGAGTTTACCCGCTCACATCGATCATACGTATACAACGTATACGGGAAGGTCAGCCTAGTCAACGGTGCAGCAATCTTAACAACAAACTATAATTGTTTCATGAACAGGGTCGATCTCCATGATAATATTGTTTTAAACTAAAGTGTGTCGATTCGTTGGTGAATGATGAAGGGCCAGAAATTTCACAGCTGTAATTTCATGACAACATTTTCCCACGAACTTATTGCTTACGCCTGATGAAATGGAGGACTAACATATCGCGATTTTATCAATATTTAAACTTGGTAGCGCATAACAGTATTATACCATCCTTTACCTTGGCGACCAGGGGCGCAACCAGGAATTTTTTTGGGGGGGTGTTTTTCAAATTTAATTTTCATTCGTAATTGGTTTTAATTTTCAATTGTAGAACTAATAGATCCTGGTTCAAACTTCAGTCATGACCAGTACCATATTTTTTTTTTTTAAATTAAAACGGTCACTGTCAGGACATTCTACCCATACAGAAGGTGAACAGCAGTGGTAGCAGTCGTTTTAAAATTAACTGTTGTAATAAAAAAAACACCAGTTGTAGGCAGTTTAATAGATTTTTTCTTGTTTGGCAGTTGTACGAAGGTTATAAGGCTTGAGCTAAAATATTTTCATTTTTACTTGGGTGCCAATAAGGTCAGCAAAAATTCAATTTTTTTCTCCCCACACATTCAGAAAACAATACCTACCTTTCTCCGATTAAAAATTTCTCTATTTTCGATAATTCAATTAGAATAAATTTTCAAATAAATATTTCTTCACTTGTGGGAAATGGAAATATTTCAATGTCTCTAATAATGATAAGTATTTTTCTCGCACAAAAAATTCTCATTTATAGAAAAAAATTTAAGGAAAATGAAAAATTTTTACTAAATTTTGATAAAAAATTCATTGTGCGAAGTATTTTCTTCAATAAAATTAAATCTTTTTTCAAAAATAAAAAAGTCTTATTCTCTAAAAACGATATATTTTAATATATTTCCCTTTTTCATTGAAGCTTTCTATCATTTTTAGGGATTTTTTAGCACCACATTTAGAGAAAAGCATTCTCTGGAGCAAACTCTATAACATATTTCTCTAAATATTATATCTTTTTACTTATTCCGAGAAACTTTTTACTGAGTGCAGTGAAAATTTTTCATCCATACATCACTTCCTTGTAAAAATACCGAATTGGCTGGAACTAGCTTTAAAATTCGTCTTTTAGTGAGCATTAATTGTGCTCAATTCCGAAAGTAAAAACCGCTAAATTTCTGACATCTTGGAATGAGAAACAAAGAGTATGAATTTGAACAAATCGTTTGGTATTACTTGTTCAATGTGCAAATGCTGACGAAATCGAAATAATATATTTTTAACGATAGGGCTTTCCTACACTTTTCCAAAATCGGTTAATATTTGCGCAATTTTGAGGGGTTTTCATGAAACTGATTTTAAAATCCAATGGAAGATTATGAATAAGGCGTATAACTTTATTATGTCACTGGATGGGAGAACAGAAGAAAAATTAAACCAACATATTTTTACCTAATAAGCCATAATTCCTTAATATCGGATAATATATAAAAATTTGGAGAAATTTTTTGAAAACGGATTTTGGAAAAAACGATGGAAAATTAGAAATTGTAAATTTCTTTATCCACTTTCGGAAGTCAATCGGAATTTTTTTTATAATGAATCACATGACTTCACTATAAACTTAATTCTATAGAGTTTGTGTTATCGATGTTTAAAAAATGACTTTAAAAAAGTTTTCAGAATAACAATTTAACGGGAAATTTCTTTGATTTTTTCAGTGGCGAGTGACTCAACCGATTTTCCTCAAATTAGGGGAAGAGTGGCATGAAAGAGCCAAGTTTTGAAAGAGCCATCTTGATTTACGCTTTAGTTTTCATACGAATGCTTCTTAAATAATAATTTTTAAAAAGCAATACTCGCCATATGGCACCCTCGAACATTTGACAGTTCACTGATAATAAACGACGATAGTGTATCGTATTTTGGATTTCTTCATCATTAAGTAAGTTTTTCAGAACATTTTATTTGTTTTGTGACGTCTTCACCTTTAAAACTAACAGTAATATTATTATACTATAATTTTATGGATATATTAGGCCTACCAATAACATATTTGTTTTGCCGGAAAAATCTTGATTTCATACTAATTTTTGAGGTTATGTTTCTTTGGACAATATGTTTTGAAAGAGCTGGGTTGCGGTGGTATGAAGAAGCGTAAAGGAAGTTTAAATTATTTTTGTCAAAAATGTTTTTAAGTGTTTTAAACCTCTTATTTTGTTTTTGGAATAGGTCTTATTTTTAGGTCTTTGCTAAAAATATTTTTAAGTTTTTTAACTATTTTTTGTTTTTAGTTTTGAGTTTTTTTACTTATTTAATTTTTTTTTGTAAAAACAATACTTTTTATGATAACAATTAATATTTTTAGTTATTTTTCGTGTTAAGTCTTGTAATAAGAAGATGGCTCTTTCAAAACTTTGGTTGGCTCTTTCAATGCCCATGTGTTATGAAAGAGCCGAATTTCATGTTTTTTATAAATGGCTACAGGTCCAAGAATATTGTTGACTTTGAAAAATATTTCATGGTATTACGTTCATAAATAATTGAGAAAATACTTTTGATACAAGAATTATAATTTTATTAATTATTTTTATATATTTTGTAACTTTTTTAAAACTGGCTCTTTCATGCCACTCTTCCCCTAAGGCTTTTTAACTATGTCTTTCTTTTGAATTAATTTGTTTCCAAATATTTCAAGTTTCCTCCATGCTAGAAGTTGAAAAGATAACTCAAATCGAAGTATTGCCAACAACCCTTCAAGTGGTCAGAATCAGAATATAACAAAAATTAAGCATGTGTAGTAAGCCGGATCGAAATTGAAAATTGACTAAACACTGACTTAAAAGTTAGAGGGACTCTTAAAAACAATTTCTGTATAATTTTGTTTAGATCGGAGAAATCCCCATGGAGCGGTTTTGGTTCTTCTCAACGTTTTTTCTGCAGAAAACGAATTTTTTTGCATAAACTTTTTTCTTCAGAATGCATTCCCAAGATAAGCAAAAAACTAAAGATTTTCATGGTACACTAAAAAAATGTTGGAAATGTTTTGTGTTTACAAACTCTATTGAGGCCCCAAAAAATCCATATTTTGTCATTTTCGAAAAGAGTTTGTTTTGATTAAACAACACCATACGATACACGAAAAGAAAGAAGAGCTCAGTACTTTTTCAATAATCTTAAATGCATTTGAATATCAAAAAAATAAATTTTTTATAGGTGTTTAAAAAAAATATTTTCTTGTTTTTAAGAGTACTTCTTACTTTTGAGTCGGTGTCCGGCTCACTTTTTTTTCTCCATACAAAATCGATCCGGCTTAATGTGCAGTCTGAAGGAATAAAATATGACTAATTTAGCAGATTATGCATCAACCAGAATCATATGAAATATACATTTGGAGTTTTCAATCATTAAATAAAACGTGTGATTGATTTTCATGTGACTCACTTTGATTGAATACTAATTTGCTTGGTACTGCAATAATTTGGGGGGCTTAACCCCCAAAACCCCCCTTTGGTTGCGCTTATGTTGGCGACACAAAATTAATTGCCTCGCTAAAAATTACATTTCATAAAAATTATGAAAGATATCGACGAACGGTTTTTTAATTGAATAGAAAAAAAACAAACTTCTCATTTTGATTTTTTATGACATGTGAAATTCGACAAGCAAAACAAAAAGGTATGCCGCTGGTTGTAATCAAAAAATATTTGTGCGGCATTTAAAATAAAAAAAAAAAACAAAACAGTATATTGTTGAAAATTAATGTCGATATCAACGCTACTATAATTAACAGAACCGTTCAACAAATAACAATCCGCTATAGCATATAAGCAATAAGACTTAAAATAGGTCCAGATCCGTTGTTTTTGGAGCTACCCTCATGATTCTAAAACCGATGAGAAGGACTGCTTTTCAAATTATGTGCTGCAAAATTGATCGGACAATTTTTTTTGTAACTTTCTATTACAACCAATCGCGAAAAGGTGGTTTCGAGACAATCACATTTAAAGTTATGGTTAGTGTGCAAATTGAATTATTTTGAGCCTGACTTACCAACATCAAAAATTGGCAAAAAAAAAAACAGTTTCGATAGTATCGTAAGTGTAGACGTAGAATTTCGGTTAAGTTGTAACCTCTTCTACTTTGTCTCTTTGGCCCGATTATTTTGTTCATTTTGCACGTATTTTTATTGATCTTCCAAAAATTACAAAATAAATGAATAACACTCAATTATGGACTATACTTATCGATGCCAAAACAAAGAAAAAGTTAAATAGTACGTATGATTACATGAGCAAGCATAAAGAAACAAGCAATATTTCAAATTTTTTCGATCATTTTGTTAAGTTTGACAGGTTGAGTTCATTGACTTAGTTGAAAAGAAGGTGAAGCAAATGCACTTTCCATTGGTGCCGCTGACCGATATATAGTTTGCGAGCTACAGTCAGTTTACCTACTAATTTCAAATTAAAATTAAGACCCCGATTTTTAAAAAATCGTATGGTTACTATATTTCACGCTGAGCACATGTCCTTTCCTCTCGTCTCTGTCTGATGTTTAATTTGCTAGCTACACTTTCTGTTCGATGTATAGTTTCCAAACTACACTCGCTAGTGCTAGTGGGAGGTGGAATACAAATTAATTTGCATTAAAGACAAAAATTAAAATTTTACGCCATCTATTGGGTAAAAGCATAAAAAGAAATCTGATCCAACTCTTTTTTTTTCATAAGAGTTAAATCTAACCGGATCACAGACCCATTTCGTTAAATTTGACAGATTGAGTTCATTGACTCAGTTGAAAAGAGGTTCATGACCTCTGGTTTCAAAATTGTATACTAGAAGAGTAGTGCATACATAAACCCAATGCGAACTAATGCTTACAATGCTGCCAAAGCGAACCAAAAGTTCGTGCAAAACCAAAGCATACAAGCATAAACAACGAAAGAAAAACAAAGAAAGCAGCAGGCACATAAGCAGCTGATAATTGAGTTTCTTATATAAAAACATGCATTTTTCTTCTTATATTTTACTATTTTGTGACTTTAACATAAAAGTGTCAAAATCCAAAATTAGATATTCATTCAGCGCAGGATATATCTGATATTTAAGTATATATTTTATCTTTGAACGAAGAGTATTAAAGGCTGTAAGTATACCCTAAAGTATTCGCCAAAAACGTTGCCTAATGACCTTGAAAAAATCTGTTAAAACGACCCCATACAAACCGTGCTGTAAGACGTAATTCTACGTCAAAAAATTACTCATGAAAGCAAAAAATACAAATTTCGCAACGAAATTTTTTCAAAAGGTGGCCTTAAGATATAGATCCCGTAAAGTGGGACAACACAGCAGTGATGATATCGGATCATTTTTGAGAATACTTTATTACAAAGGCAAATAGTACTTTTTTATTGTTTAGGGTACTTTTTATTAAGTAATGATAAGTGAATAAATACATAAATTAAAACCAATACTTTTTTTAAATTTTATAAATAATCAGGCTTTCTTTCAGAATCCATTAAATATGTATGTTAGGGTGCCTCAATCTCTATGGGGGAACATAAAATGAACCTTGATCGATTCTAAGATGAATGCACAACATTTTTTTGGCTGTAACGATAGCCGCCAGTGAGCTAAACCATTTTGAAAAACATCCAAAAACCATGTTTTTCGTAAAAATATTAGTTGGTGTAGCATTTACAAATCAAAAAATCATTAGAAAGTAATACTGAAGAAGATCTTACTATCTGATTCAAAAAATTTCAAATCTTTGCCGCCTGACCAAATTTATTGCGATTTTTAATGAAAATGTTCGACTTTTTTTAAAAAAAAGTTCTTGTTCTAGGAACATTTCTAAAATCAACGGCAAATAAAACGTGACTGGACGAGAATTTCGGCAGGAAGTTTATGACTTAAGTTGCAAAAATGATTTTTTAACTCTTGACAAAATTTCAAGTAAAATTCTTTAATAAACCAGAGTACTTTTTTCGGCAAAAAGGTACTCGGGTACTCTTGTAGAGTCAATAGTACTCAAAAAAGTAGTATTCCACTCCAAATATCATCCCAGCGACACACACAAATTCGTCTTGTTGATATGTTACGAGTATACTTTCTACATGCCTTCCATTTCTTGGATCAACTATTAAAGGAGATTCTGATCAGCTTCGCAGTCATTCAGATTAATTTGGAAAACTTTCATAATTTTTATCGACTACTTTGCCTTCAAATTTATCTCGTAGTTCTTAAAAGGCACACCTACTGCCTCCTGTGATGTGATTTTGATGCTCGTTTCTGTCTTTTTCACAGATCATGCGCCTTGATTCGCTATTGCAAGTTTTTACTATATAACCCTCTTCTTCACATCTCATTCAGTGTTTAGACCAGACCCAGCATTTGTAATAATTTGCCAAATATCCAAACTCCCAGCATCGAGTGCATTTTTTTATTTTTTCAGGACTTTCAGTCGGCATACGACCCATCCGATTAACACTGTATATATCTATATTGAAAACTCTGCTCGCTATTTCAGCCGGAGCAGTAATGATCGCGGTTTGAGTACCGTCATACGTTTTCATCAGGGTTTTTATTGTTGGTTGCTGAACTATCTTCAATTCAAATTCTTTAATCAGAGCCTAATAGATGTTTTCTTTTGTTATGACCTCATTTAAACTTTTTTATTATATAATAAACATAATTTATTAATTTTAATTAAAAACTGTTTTTATTGCTGATATTTATGTGAATCTAAGTTCATTCTTAAAATAATGTCATTTTTTTAACCAAATAACAAACAGCCAACATTTTCTTATGTTTGTTTTTCATTGTTCACCATTAGTTACTAAAAATTCCTACTCAATTTCCTTACAGAAGAGCTTACTTCCAATTGTCGTCAACTTGGAAGTAAGCCAAGAATTCTTAAATAAAATCAGTTCTACCTTAAATCAAACTCTCTGCCTTAAGAAATATGTCTTCAAGACAAGCATTGCAAGAACAGGTCAAAAGCAACCAAAGTAAAATGATGCAAATTCGAAAGAAGAACTCTTCGCATATGAAAGGAAATTTATTTTTTATTTCCTTGTGGCGCCTCTTCTTGCACAGACAAAATAGACACTCTGGCAAACGGCCAAGAAAAACATACAAATAATGTAACCGCATTCAATAATATTTCATTATATTAAGTGAAAAAGTCAAATTGTTGTAAAATTATCAAATTTGTCGAATATTGAAGAATAGACATGAGCTCTTTTATAAATTTGAATGGACGTTTTAAAGGGGGTGGCCAGACAAAGCATTGGCGCCCACTTTGCTAGTTTTTATAAATTTTGCAAAATTTATGCTTCATTGACTAAGTTTTCCTTCCTTGTTAAGTATTAAATTGTTAACTTGTAAAAGTTTTTGAAACTTTATAAAAAAAAAATGCGGAGAGGAAAAGTTTTGCTTATTTCGTATTTTTATTGTTGCTTTATTTTTTGATGGAAATTATACGTTAGAAGTTTATTTGTTATATTTTTAAAGGTTTGATCATTTATTTAAATTCATTTTACGTCTTGCTTCGAATAAAGCTGCATATTGAGAAGTAATAGTTTAGAAAAAAAACTATTGCCATTCGGCTGACAAAATTCAGTTCGAAAGCTTTAATGTTAATGGCAATAGTTGTTATTTTTCAAATATTCTGCCTTTCAAACCGCAATATTCGTTGTTTTTTTTTACAACCATTTTTCATGTCCAGCAAATAAATAAAATAGGAAACACCCAAATAAGCAAAACTAGCAGTAATTTATTTAGTATTTTGCTGCAAAAAAAAAAACAAAAACTCTGGGGAAACGAGTGCTAAAGTATAAAGTCTGCAACAATTTGTAATATGCAGCAATGTTTTGTAAATTTCGATTTTTTCATGAAAGTGTGAGTGTGTTGCATCTGCAAAATATGCTTGCATCCGCTGGATGCGCTAAAACCGCTGTGCATGTTTTGGCGCAGCGCTTTAATCCCAAAACAATCTATTAATGTAGTTTTTGCCATCCAGCCAAGTGAATTTTTCGCGAGAACTCGCGAAAAATGGTTATTTTATGTATGTATTTTATATCTATGTGTGTGTGCATGTTTCACTTTTTTTGCCTGCATAACTTAAAATTCATACCGACAGCTTTAAAAAAAAAAATAAAATTAAAATCTTTTGATAAATTTATGCTGCAGGTTTTTTCTACCATTTTTTCCCCCTTTTGTGTTTCTTTCTTTTTTTTTTGTTTTTGTTATGTTCTTGAATTATTTTGTTGTTAGCTACAGTTTGTCGTTTATTTTGGCTGCTGCATTTGTTGCAAAAAATCTGTTGCCATCTGCTGCCACTTGCTTTAGAGACTGGCAGACATGAATAAGATGAATGCTGGCATGCATGCTGATGAAGAGAATTCCATCAGTGATAGTTCAACAAAGTAAGACATCAAAAAGAATTGCTTGCTGTTTGAAAAATTTGGTTTTTCTATCATTAAAAATACATTTTTCGATAAGTTTTGTGAATATAAAAGCTAAGTTGAAGATTATATAAACTTGATCCTTACGTTATAGTTTGCATCAGAGATAATGCTATTATGTAGTCGTATGTGATTTTTGTTTTCCTTTTAATTTTTTGTTTCTTCGATTTTCTAAGTTATATTATGCGAGTCTTACTTCAGTTTCAGTATAAAAAAAAAATATTATAAATAACTTCCTTACAAACTTATTCGATTTTCGAGATTATTAGAACTTTCCAGCTCAATATAACTTCCAAGAATCTAATGCATGCAGTTTTAAAATAGTTTCCCTTTTAAAAAACGCCAAAAGTACTTGCAGATGTCTTGTTCACATTTGAGTATATTGCTTTCTTGCTTTAACTTACTTACTTACTTAGATGGCGCTTACAACCGTTGGTCGGTTTTGGCCTGGTCTAAGAATTTGCGCCAGCCTCTTTTGTCGTGCGCTTGCTGGCGCCAGTTGGAAATTCCAAGCGTCGTCAGGTTATCCAATGCCTGGTCTTTCCAACGGAGATGCGAGATCTTCCTCGGCTGCGTTGGCCACCGCTGGGTACCGAATCCAATATTTTTTCGGTGGAGCTTCGTCGTTCATTCTCTCGGCATGACCTAGCCAGCGAAGCCGCTCTCTTTTAATACGCTTGACTATATCGATGTCGGCATATTGCTCATACAGCTCGTGGTTCCATCGTATTCGGTACTCGCCATGGACGCAGATTGGACCATAGATCTTGGGAAGGATTTTTTTCTCGAACGCTCCCAAAGTCCTTTCACCAGAGCTGCTCAACGTCCAGATTTGTGATGCGTATAGTAGGACGGGCATGATTATTGACTTATAGAGCGTCAGTTTTGTTCGTCGAGAGAGAGAGCTCTGCTTCTCAATTGCCTACTCAGCCCAAAGTTTCACCTGTTGGCAAGAGTTATCCTTCGTTTAATCCCAATACTGATATCGTTGGAGGAGTATGTGCTGGATCCCAGGTAAGCAAAGTCCTTCACTACCTCAAAGGAAGTGTTGTCAACAGTAACGTGGTTTCCAAGACGCTGGGACTGTTTGTTTGTTGACACGAGATACTTCGTTTTATCTGCGTTCACTGCAAGACCCATTCGACTCGACTCTTTTTCTAGCCTAGAGAATGCTGCACTGACTTCGCGTGTGTTGTGGCTAATGATGTCGATATCATCTGCATACGCCAGCAGCATAACACTCTTATAGAAAATTGTGCCGCTGCGTCTCAGATGAGCAGCTCGGATGATCTTCTCCATTACTGTTTTAAAGAAGTCGCACGATAAGAAATCACCTTGTCTGAAAACTCGCTTGGTATCGAACGGAAGGGAGAGGTCCTTCCCGATTTTCACTGCAATGCTGGTGTTGTTCAGTGTCATCCTGCAAAGACGTATTAGCTTCGCAGGAATACCACATTCAGACATGATGGCATATAGATGACTCCTTATTGGACTGTCGAAGGCGGCTTTGAAATCGACAAAAATATGGTGTGTGTCGATTTGTTTTTCGAAGGTTCTTTTCTAAGATTTGTCGGAGCGTGAAGATCTGGTCAATGGTGGACTTTCCAAGTCTAAAGCCACACTGATAAGATCCAATCAGTTGGTTGACGAAGGGCTTTAGTCTTTCACACAATACGCTCGACAGGACCTTATATGAGATACTAAGAAGGCTAATACCATGGTAGTTGGCTCAAATGGAGGCATCGCCTTTCTTGTGGATTGGGCAGAGCACACTGAGGTTCCAATCATCTGGAATGCATTCTTCCGACCATATTCTGCACATAAGTCTGTAAATGCATTTAAACAGAGCTTCGCCACCGGTCTTAAACAGCTCAGCCGGTAGGCCATCGGCTCCTGCGGCTTTGTTGTTTTTAAGCCGAGCTATAGCTGCTAAGACCTCGTTATAGTCGGGCAGCGGAACTTCAACGTTGTCATCCATAATTGTGGTTTCCGGGATATCATCTCCACTGGCGGGATTGTTGTCGGCGTCACCATTTTAAAATCTAGAGAAGTGCTCCCTCCATAACATCAGTGTACTCTGGATATCTGTCACTAGATTCCCATTCTCGACCTTGCAGGAAGAGGCTCCGGTCTTAAGACCATCGGCCAGGCGTCTTATTTTTTCGAAAAATTTTCGAGTCTCATTCCTGTCGCCATGTATCTCAATTTTCTCGAACTAACGCATTTCCGCCTCACGTTTTTTTCGCCTGAAAATGCGTCTCTCTTCCCTCCTCTTCTCTCGGTATCGTTCCATAACAGCACGCGTTACAACCGACTGCAGGGTGGCTTTGTAGGCGGTGTCCTTCTCTGCAGTGGCGTCGCGACACTCCTGGTTGTGGCACTGGTTTCGGCGAGGGCGATGGAAGCCTAACACCTCTTCGGCAGCAGTATGCATAGAGTGGGATATGTGCGTCCACTGTGAGCATATATCGTCGATCGGAGGACTGCTTTTTTGAAACAGGAGTGAGAGTCGAGTAGCGAAGGCTTCGGCCGTCCGTTTTGACTGCAGCTTGTCGACGTCTAGCTTTCTTTGTGTAGGATTGCGAGCATTCTTAGCTGCGCACAGACGTGTGCGGATCTTGGCTGCGACAAGATAATGATCCGAGTCTATGTTAGCACCACGAATCGTGCGTACGTCTAGTACACTGGAAGAGTGCCTTCCGTCAATCAAAACGTGATCAATTTGGTTACATGTTTTTGATCAGGGGACAACCAGGTGGCCTTATGAATATTGAGATGCTTGAATCTAGTGCTACTAACGACCATGTTTCGTGCTGCGGCGAAGTCAATCAACCTCATTCCGTTATCGGATGTGTTGTCGTGGAGGCTGAAGCATGATTTTTATGTCATGACGGGGGCAGCGCTCGTATGCGTCTTCAAGGCGCTCGTAAAAACTTTCTTTGGTCTCGTCATCTTTTTCTTCTGTCGAAGCGTGCGCACATATAAGGCTTATGTTAAAAAATTTTGCCTTAAAGCGGATTATGGCAAGTCGTTCGTTCACAGGAGTGAATCGCAGGACGTGATGCCGTATTCTCTTGCCAACTACAAATCCGCATCCAAACTCGTGCTTCTCCACATGGCCGCTGTAGTAATTATCCATCTTTATATATCCATCGCATTTCTTGGATTGCAGTGGTATCAGACTTATATCTTTCCAAGATATCAATCAGTTGGATAGAGGCACCATCCCAATTTAGGGTCCGGACATTCCAGGTGCATATCCGTAAATCATTATCAGTTTTTCGTTTGCGGTAGTCGTCATCAGATTTGGGGATCATTCTTTTATTTATTTTTGTACTTTTTTTGAAATTTTTTTTTATGTGGTGGGCTTCAAACCCAACGTAAAACCTTTGTTTGATGACCAAAGGAAGCCCGCCGCACAGATTCGCCACCAAAGTCTATCGGGTGATAGTTCTTTGACTTTTCCAGGAGACACCACGCTTGAGTCGACTTGAGACGATTTCGACATGGATAATGGTGGCCTCTCCAAGTTGAGGCAGTCAGACACGTTGCCATGTGAATATCGCCCCTTTGTCTCCTTTGTCTTTCTTGCTTTAAGCATTTCTGAAATTATGTATCGAGATATTGAGCATGCACTTGAGGTAGTACACCAGCAAGAGAATTACCACACAAATATTCAGATCAGATACGTACACGTTGTTTTGAAATTTTTGAAAACTATTCTTCTTTTAAATATTGGCAATGTTAAAAACCAAAACAAAGTTGTCATTGAATTGGTAAATTTTTGGAAATGCTCAGTATTGAACAATTGGCTATCTAGAAACTCAGTTTAACAGAACGATATTAATACTAATGTAGATATGTATTGTATATACAAAGTTGTTAAATAAAGCTTACAAAGGAGATGCAGCAACCGATACGTATACGAGACGGACTGATTCAGACCTATTCAACGTGTTGATCAGATTATTCAACGCTATGATTGTAGCTTATGTGGCAGCAATGTTTGTTGTTAAAGAGGTTCATCACTTTAAAAATATAAGATTTTATTTTAATGAAATTTACTCACGTAATTTTATGTGCATTTATAACTATAATTCTTTACTTATCGTAATGATTCATATATGAATAAGAACAGCGCCACACAGTGTGGCGAGTGTGGCCAAAATTAAAAAAAAATGTTTTTCAGAAAAAACAAGTAAAGAAAGTCTAAAGTCTGTCTAGGCCGACTATGATATACCCTAAACCCACTTTTCAAAAACCAAAAAATTTTTATTGTAAATGTGCGTTTCCGTGGGCGGATGAAGCCTATATTTTATATGCATTTAAATATTGATGAAAAATTTACACATACCAAGTTTTATTCCTGTAGCTCATAGTTAACGCCTTTATTGTGCTTTCGCTATGAGAGGTGGGAGTGTTCATGGACGGATAACTCCCAATTTTTGAACACACCTTAGTTTCGGTATAAAATACATACATAACCTTATTTATTGAGTGTAAGCTTTTTGGGTTGTATGGGAGGAAGGCGTGTCCATAAGTGGATGACGTCCATTTTTCAAAAACATCTTTGCCTTGTCATAAAACACGTACGTGCCAAATTTTAGCTCTGTAGGTTCAACAGAGGCTTATTTATTTCGTTTTCAATTTTTGGGTTGTATGGGAGGTGGGCGTGTCAGTGAGCGGATGACAGCCATTTTTCGAAAACGTTTTTGTATTGATATAAAACACACACATATCAAATTTTATTGTTGTAGGATTTTTATGAGCTGAGTTGTGCAGTTTTCAATTTTCGCGTTATGTGGGAAGTAGGCGTTTCCGTGGGCGGATGATGTTCATTTTTCAAAACCATCTGTGGTTTGTTATAAAAAACATATGTGCAAAATTTTGCTTCTGTAGGTTAAACAAAGGCTTATTTATTGCGTTTTCATTTTTTGGGTTGTGTGGGAGGTGGGCGTGTCAGTGAACGGATGACAGCCATTTTCAAAAAACCGTCTTTGTATTGATATAAAACACACACATATCAAATTTTATTGTTAAAATACTCAATTGTGCAGATCCTTAAGTCCATGTGACCATGTGCATCAAGTTTCATCCAATTATCTCTACTCCTTCTTCTTATCCTGTGTTTACGGACAACACACAGACGGACGAACGGACGGACGATCATGAATAGCTCAACTCACGAGGTGACGCTGATCAAAAATATATATACTTTTCTACACCGGACTGGCTTCGTTCTATGCGTTACAAACGTTTGCACAAAGTTAATATACCCTCAGTTTTCAGGCTTAGGGTATAAAAATTATATCGCCCATTTCATACTGAAGTGTAATAAAAGTTGCACATACCACCTCCGATATGGCTAAAATCACTTTTTCTATGATTACTTTATTATTTGGAAAACCGAATCTGGAGTTTGAGATTTTAAGAATTGTTTCTCGCGGACCCACAGTATAGCCTCAACCAACTTTGCGGGAGGCGAGCCCCCGGGCCGCATAGCTGATCTATTAAAATATTCTGCCACTCTAAAGATAGAAGTTGTCTTGAGTTGTGATGCCCACTCTCGTCATACATTGTGAGGCAGCACAGTCACAAATCAGAAAAGTGAGTACCTTTTAGACTTCCTTATTTGTAACAACCTTTACGTATACAACGTTGGAAAAGAACCAACGTTTATTACCTCAAATAAAGGGTCCACCATCTAACTTTTTTTTTCAACAAGTGCTTATTTCGTGAATGGTAACACTTGGCACATGTCTGATTTGACAGATAATTAGTTTATACTTCCGCTGATCGAATATAGTTGTGAATACGCTTGAATAACGCTGGGAAATATTGCGACATTACTTTGAAAATCATGGTAATGTTTCAGAATGTGTGTGAAAATTGAATACGGATTTTGGAAGAACAGAAGCACCGTCAGCTCCGTATAATCGTTATCTTGTGAAAAAAGTGAAAGAAACTAATCCTCAGCGATAAACCAAAACGAGAAAAGCCAAAAACAGTGCGTACACTCGAGAATATTGCTGCTGTGGCAGAAAGTGTGCGTGAAGCGACATCAACATCAATTCACAGTCGTTTTCAACAATTGAGCATTTTGGAGACATCATTGAGAAGAATTTGAGAAACCTAGGTAGAAACAAAATAGGTATGACACAATAGGCATCACATGAAGCCGCAGTGTCAGAGCTATATTAGCTCACCGTTAACATGTCTATCTATACACCGAAGAACATCTATTGGGGCACAGTAAGCAATTGGTGTTAAAATTGTCTGCCTGAGTCTTTTTATTGCAAAGGTTATTTTTTTGGACGAGAATAAATTAAATTTTGATGGACCCGATGTTACCCGAAATTTCTATTGGGGAGATTTAAGAAAGAAGCCAATTTACTTTTCTAAACGCAATTTTGGTGGAGGCTTCGTAATGGTGTCAGGATCTTTAACTTGAATTACAGTTCACATCGTCGCGAATAAAGAGCAGCGACTTTTTATAGTCAAGTACTGCAAACAGTCTTCTTTGATATATTGAGGTAAATACTGAGGTGTCAATAATTTTCCAATAGGATAACGCTCGCATTTATATAAGGCTGAACAAATTTTCATGAAGTTCTTACCGGTACACTGAATTCTTTCTGAAAGTAATCATAGACCTAGGATGCACACATGCTTAAAGAAATGCCTTTGAAGAATAAATGCTGTCTTTTTGGTGGCCACTTTCCAGCTTTTCTATACACTGAATTAATTCCAGTGTGGTTTTAAGATTAAATAGATGCTTTTGAAGAGTCCAAGTTTATAATGTTATTTGCCGGAAGTAAAATCTGCTTCATCACTACATCTACGCGATATTGAAAATGATTTTTTGAAGGATCTTAAGTGATGTAAGGCCTTAGATTGCAATTCGATGCAGTATAACTGATTGACACGACGAAATTGCTGAGGGAGTGAACATGTGTGTGTGCGTGTGTAAGTGAACAGATGGGTTTGTATTTGTGTTTTTTCTCTATTCTTCTTATAATTAGGCTTCAAAAATTTAAGCAGCTGCAAAACAAACCAATTTTATCGTAGCCAGCCAGTAACAATTGTTTTGTTGTTGTTCCAATACAACAAAATCGATTAACATACAAACTAATTTCAGCAGTTTGCTAAGCTTGAGTAGCAGCTAACTTGGATGTTGCCTACAAACCAATACATGCTATGTTAATAGGTATTGTTAAGCTGTAGTACACTGTAAGAAAATTTGTTAAATTTTTATTGAAATTTGTGAATATGACATAGGGAAAGCTATACAAATATTTTCGCAAAGCAACGCACACGCACTGCATACTGTTGTTATAGAAAAATGTCATTAGATTGTAGATTTCTGAAAATTTTAGTTCTAACTAGAACAAAAGTAAAATTAGCGTAACTCGAAGCACCATCGTAAATTTAAGTGATACAAATGCAACTGTTTGCATGATTTTAAACAACAACAAAGCCAATAAATATATAAATTCTACCAACGAAATTATTTCAAACGAGCAAATGTAAGCAGGAAAATTGCAGGGATTGTTGTAAGAATGCATTAAATTTAGTCCTTATTTACTTAAAAAAAACACTTTCTTAATACGCTTAAACCATAAAAAATTGCCTGCTCGTTTTTCCCACACCTAATTAATGGCCATAATACAGGTTTTCACGATACTCAAACGCTATATAAGCCCGAAATCTTAATGAGCTGCATTAAAATACAAAGCCTGCTTGTTGTTGTTATTGTTGTGAGGAGCATACATTTAATTACGTGGTGCTTTCAGCTCATCGCTGGTTATTTTAAGCACACGCGGCTGTAATCTGATAATATAGCAATTTATTAGTTGAACTGTGCAAACATGGCGTATCCGCTTTAGCTTCCTGCAGCCATGTGGACTTCCGTTGCATGATATTTTTTTCGTATATTTTCTTTTTTTTTTATTAATTTTTTATGTGTTCTTTTGTTAACATTGCATGCAAAATACAAGTTCGTTTTTAACTTCCGTTTTTGTTTTCCTTGTTGTTGTTCTACTTGCATTTCTTTTGTTTTTATTTTTCCTTTGGGTAAGGAAAGTCATGCAGGATTTCCGCTGAAAATAAAGTCAATTTAACGCAATTATGGCGAACAACAAAAAACGAATAAAAGTGCAATGAGTTGGAAAGTAACTGAAGAAAATGCACACAATGTTGCCAACATAAATATTTTAGAGACGATATGCTCCAAAAAAAACATCAAAATAAAACAAAGGAGTAAAAAAATACTAGTGTGGCACCCATCGAATTTGTCTTTTCTCTCTTAGGAATTGAGTTTTAAAATAAAAAATTTTAAATTTAAGAGCAGAGTAGCTTAGATATATTTCTTAGAGAAATATTGCTGCAATATTTCGCAATTCTACAGTGAAGCATTTAGTTTTTTACAGACATGCACAACGAAATCAACAAAATTTTTTCGTTTCGTTGAGGCAGAAAAATAAATTATCAAAATTATTTATTTTTTTTAAATAACGTTAAAAATTTATCAAAACAAATTTCGTTTCAAATAATTTTATTTTCTCCTATGCTAAAAAAAAAATTTCTTCTGATACAAAAGAAAAGAAATTTTTTTGTTGAAATTAACGTTATTTTCAACGGTTGATTGGGAACAAAAACTAAAAAATTTTATATCGTTTTCTCCGAAACGAAATAAATATTTTTCGTTTTTTGAATTAATGTTATTTATTTATTTCGTTTCAACGAAACAAAAACATATTTCGGTTATCGTTAAAATTAACGTTAATGTGCATGCCTGGTTTTTTACCTTAAAAAGCTGAGGTAATTTCTTAAATAATATTTTCGCATTTCTGGGCATAAATCATGCTTTTCAATGCATTGTTGTAAAAAAAAATCATAAAAATTTTTTTAAATTCAATAAAGAATCTTGACGCGGCTTATATCACTGAGAAGGACGCCGCCTACAAAACCACCCTGCGGTAGAGAGGCAGTCCATTGATGAGTGTGAGAAAATTAAGATGCATGGCAATAGGAATGAGACTCGAAAATTTTTCGAAAAGATAAGACACCTCTTCCTGCAAGGATGCAAGTGAGACATCTAGCGATAGATATTCAGAGTACACTTATGTAATGGAGGCAACACTTCTCTAGTCTTCTAAATGGCGACGCTGACAGCAATCTCGCAAATTGAGATGATATACTGGAAAACCTAATAATGAATGACAGCGTTGAAGTTCCGCTGCCCGACTATAACGAGGTCGTAACAGCTATAGCTCGGCTTAAAGCAACAAAGTCGCAGAAGCCGATGGCTACCGGCTGAGCTGTTTAAGACCGGTGGCGAAGCTCTGTTTAAATGCATTCACAGACTTCTGTGCAGAATATGGTCGGAAGAATGCATTCCAGAACCTCAGTGTGCTCTGCCCAATCCACAAGAAAGGCGATCCCACCATTTGCGCCAACTACCGTAGGAAAAGCCTGCTTAGTATCGCATACAAAGACCTGTCGAGCTTATTGTGTGAAAGACTGAAACCCATCGTCAACCAACTGATTGGACCTTATCAATGTGGCTTCAGACCTGGAAAATTCACCATCGACCAGATCTTCATACTCCGACAGATCTTGGAAAAGCCCCTCGAAAAACAAATCGACACACACCATCTTTTTGTCGATTTCAAAGCCGCCTTCGACAGTCCAATAAGGAATCATCTATACTCCATCATGTCTGAATTTGGTATTCCTGGGAAGCTTATACAGTGGCAATCAAAACTTAGTGGATAAATCGTAATTCTGCATTCATCAGCTCGCCAATTATTTAATATTGAACAAAAATTAATAAAAAATCCATCAGTTATTCTTTACAACAACACCCTGTTTTTAGAACAAATCATGTAAAATAAAAACAAAAATTATAATAACAAAACTTAAAAATGCGGCATTCACTCAGTTGAGCACTTTTTGAACAGCATCAAAAGATGATCAGTATTTTGTCTAAAGCCCTTTGTTATACCCTAAACCTGAAAGGTCAGGGTATATTAACTTTGTGCAAACGTTTGTAACGCATAGAACGAAGCGAGTCCGGTATAGAAAAGTATATATATTCTTGATCAGCGTCACCACGTGAGTCGAGCTATACATTTCCTCCCGCCGTCCGTCCGTCCGTCCGTCCGTCCGTCCGTGTGTTGTCCGTATACACAGGATAAGAAGAAGGAGTTGAGATAATTGAATGAATTTTGGTACACATGGTCACATGGACCCAAGGATATGCAATATTGAATATTTTTGGAATCCGCCCACTGACTCACCCACCTCCCATACAACCCAAAAATTGAAAACGCAATAAATAAGCCTCTGTTAAAACTACAGAGATAAAATTTGACAAGTGTGTTTCTAATGACAAAACAAAGACGGTTTGGAAGAATGGACATCATCTGCCCATGGACTCGCCTACCTACCATACAACGCAAAAATTGAAAACTGCATAAAGAAGCTCATACTTAATCTACAACAATAAAATTTGGTGTGTCTGTAATTTGTATTAACACCAAAATGTCTTCGAAAAATTGGTGTCATCCGATCATGGACACGCCCACCTCCCATACAACCCAAAAATTGAAAACGCAATAAATAAGCCTCTGTTTAACCTACAGAGATAAAATTTTGCACGTGTGTTTCTTATGACAAAACAAAGATGGTTGATGATTGACATCATCCGCCTACGGCCACGCCTCCCTCCCATACAACCCAAAAAGTTGAAAAGTCAATAAATAAGATTATGTTTGTCATAGAGAGATCAAATTTGGTATGTATGTATTTGATATAAAAACTGAGTTGTGTTCAAAAGTTGGGAGTTATCCGTCCATGAACACGCCCACCTCGCATAGCGAAAGGCATTAACTGTGAGGTACAAGAATAAAACTTGATATGTGTACATTTTTAATCAACATTTAAATGCATATAAAATATAAGCTTCATCCGCTCACGGACACGTCCATTTTCAATAATATACTTTTGTTTTTTGAAAAGTAGGCTTAGGGTATTTCATAGTCGGCCTAGACCGACTTTAGACTTTCCTTACTTGTTTTTTTATGACTCCTTGTTTGCGCCTGGGTATATTTTCGACCAAATTTTCAATGATTTCTCTAGGAATATTGCTCCATTCGTCCTGAACCCGACGCGAAATTTCCGTTATATTTTCAGAGGCTCTTTTGTGCATATTCAAACGCCTATAAACCATAGCCCACAAATTTTCAATGGGGTTCGGATCAGGACCTTGTGCTGGCCACTCCAGTTGCTGGAAAATTTGCTCTGATAACCAGTTTTTGACAATTTGGAGTGTATGTTTTGGGTCTCCATCTTTTGGAATACAATTTCCTCTTCTGGATAAGCACACAAGTTCACAAATTCTGGTAATTGGGTTTTTAAAATATGAAGGTAGGTAAAATATGAATCATGAGTCAATTTAATGAGTCATCATAAAACACGCATAAAAGACACTCTTTTTAGAGTCATATTTTGGAAAGCCTCATAAAATGTTTGTAGGGTACAGTTAGAGCTGGGGGGTATGACTACGATGAAGTTTTTGTTAAACAGCTTTTGGGAAGCATGTCTTCTGGGGGCATTCTTTCCTTCCTCTTTAGTACTTCAACAGTAAAAATTCTGACATGGTGAAAAAATTTGTATGTTTACAAAAACACTTAATTTTTAATACAAAGTTTAAGCAGTATCAATTTTAACAAGAAATATGTTATTATAAAATTATATATTTTCATGCAATTTTCCGAAATAACTTACATGAACGGCAGCTTAAATTTGCATATGAGTTGTAATTGTTAGAAGTATAACTTTTAACTGTTATAACTTTTTGATTAATTACAGCAATTATAAATAATTCAAATAAAATTCTAAAATTTAAAATAATTCATAGCAATGCATGCGAAAAGCTTTATAAAATGTTCTTCATTTAACACGCACACGTTGCACAGTGGTCTGAGTAAAGCTATTTAGATAAATATTTATGTACATGAGTACTATGTAGAAACAGAAAGCAAGTTATGTCATAATTTTTTCAGAATTTTACAAAGTTTCTCTCAAATTTTCTCTTTTTTGCATGAGAGAACACTGTTGGCTTCTATTCTGAATTGAAAAACTTTAGTAAAAACCATTCATATACAGTTAGTAACTAAAACGTTGATAACAATATTTAATTTTCTTAAATTTCTTCTAAAAACAAAAATTTTATCAAACAAAAATTTTACACCGAAAAAAAAAGGTTTCGTAGAAGGTATGTTGAAGAGTTTTCTTCAATATTTCTTCAGAATTTTTTTTAGAATTTCATTTCGATGTGCTTGGATGAGAGCCAAGGACAGACTCTAAAATTTAAGTGGACTATTTTAAATACCAGTTTGTAAATTTATGTTTTTTTCTTTTTGAAATAATCATAAATTTTCCTAAAAATGTGAAAATTTTAAAAATGCCCTATTCTAAATGACATCTAAAAATTGTGTAGGTACCTACTTGGCTTAAATTAACTTTCCTGAAATCTTAAATTTCTAGACTTGAGGTTGAATATGAACATTAGACTATGACAATTTTCTTAAAGGTTTATGATAAATTAAGAAATATCGGCATTATAAATAAAACTTGTTCAATAGATTTTCATTTAAAATTGATGAAAATTCTTTAAGGAATACAATTGTCACAAATTTCAATGTTTTGTTATATTAGTTATTTATTTTTGCTTATTTAAAGCTTTTATTTGAATAACGAAATATATGCAACTGTTAATGTTTATTAAAACATAGTTTCACAAACCACTGTGCACTGCAAATATCTTTAGTTACTTTCATTCGTTCGCTTTTTTCACTCACCTTCATGTGAACTGCTTAAGCCGTTAGCGTACAAACAAATACATAGCACAACGATGACAACAACAAGTGCGCCCACCACCTTTATAATGAGCCCAGGTGATTTCTTCTGATTCCTTGAGTAAAACAAATAATGTCACGTGTAATAAATGAAAACTTTCCATATTTATATTTGTTATCTACGCTGTGCCGAGTTACATGCAGTATCCTTTTTGGCATCATGAACAGCGGTGAAAATTATTTCAACGAAGAATTCATGGCCTTGGAAGGAAACGAAAATAGCGACCTCATTTGATATTTTGCGGTACACATTTTGAATGAATACCTTTTCAAACAGATTTATGTGCACCACAACAAAGTGTACAAGAACAAAGTCTATTTGTTTGTTGTGTTGCCTTCTGAGACGTTTGGCCGTCCGTCCATCTGCCTGTCTGTCTGGGTCTAATGCGATAACCACACAAAATATTTGTTAATAATTATGTGCTATGTTGATACTTGTGGCTGCTCTTTTAAGCTAAGATGATGAAAATGTGGTTTGCCACAAAATTCAGCATAACGAGCAAATGCTTAAAACAAATTTTGGAAGATAGTGAGATAATACGAAGGGACTTTAAGAGTCTCAAAGAGTTTTAAATTACATTGTTTTTTTAATCACTCGGCAGCATAACAAGCACATGTTAAGAGAAGCAACACTTTAACAAGCATAATTTCTTCATTTTGTACACAAATTTTTATTTCAAAATTAAATCTTTAAACAATGATTAAATAATTCTTGATTTTTCAACAAAATTTCAACATCTGCTTAAGTATTTTTTATTAACTTAAACCAACATTCAAGGGCGTCCGACTTTAAGTTCATTGTGTAGATTAGGAAGACGGATAAAAGCTAAGTTAAGGGTTGAATAGTGATGGTGAACATTTGTTTTAAATTTGCACACATCAAATTATTCCACAATTTTATTGTGTGGCCGAAGAAAGAATGTCATTGGCAATACAAGGTTCTATCACTGGTTTACAAATAACGAAAAGTTGTTTGTACTTTGAATGCGACTATTCTTTTCTCATGTAAAATCGGTCGCTAATTCCGAAAAAAATATTTTTGAAGTGAAACTTCTTTAGCGGCGAGTGAAATTTCAAGGTCTCTTATTCGTGACGCGAGGCTAACGTTTTGAATTCATATGAACATTTTTAAAAATTATCGTCTCCAGCGGGAATAGAACCCATGCTCTCTATTAAGCATCTCATAAGAGTCAGAAGCCCTATCACTACGCCACATAGGCATATGACAATCTAGCGAACAAAATGCAATTAATATTCAACGAGTTTTAGTCCGTGTCTTGCATTCCACAGACACACACCATGTCTGAAGAACGTACTGTACCATTTGATTTTCATCCTACAAGTATGCAGGGAATTCTATTTCTTTATGCTTGGAATGCTGTACATTACGTAACAAAATATAACAATTGTGCATATTTTTTTGTTGAATATCGAATCCTAGCTTAAAGCTTAATTTGAAAGAGCATATCATAACGTTGATTGTTATCAAAAACTTGAAAGGTTATTGACAACATGCAAATCAGTTAAAACGATATAAAATTAAATCAAGAAGTGTAGAAAGTGAAATAATTAAGACTGCCGAGTCGTTTTTGTTATGCCAAAAAATGTCCCGAAGCTAAGAAAAGTACCTTAAGAATGCAACTGCAGCTAGTCCACAACTCAGCTAACGAAAGTGCTCTTACATTTTCGACTGATTCTTTAGAAATTACAAGCTAACTGTTATTTTTTGCCTTGTATTTTTTTTCGGGAAAAAATAAAGGTTACTTTTTACTTTTATTTTATCGGTCAAAAGTAACAATTATTTTGTGACTTTTAGTTTTTCGGTCAAAAAAATTATACAATTTGTGTTTTTTAAAAGGCCGCTTGACAGATGTTGACACCATCAGTAAAATGTCTCACCGATAAGATGAAAATAATATATCAATACTTTTTAGTCGGTAAAATGACCTTTAAAAAAATACAAATTGGCTGATATTTATGACCGAAAATATAAACGGCAGAAAAAACTGTTATTTTTGACCGATAAAATAAAATTCAAAACTAACTGTTATTTTTGCCCAAAAAATATAATGCTATGTCTACACAGAGAGTTAAGTTAATTTTAACTAACATTTAACCGAAGTTGTTCACACAGAGATACCGTAGCAGAATTGAGTTAAATTTGCCGACAATGCTGCTGGTGTCTATGCGTACACATGCATTTTTTTCTTGCTATGCGAAAGCTCTGCCCATATTTAGA
Source organism: Tetanocera ferruginea (assembly GCA_958299015.1). NCBI lineage: Eukaryota > Metazoa > Arthropoda > Insecta > Diptera > Sciomyzidae > Tetanocera > Tetanocera ferruginea. The sequence goes on from OY282641.1 coordinate 37,820,733, forward strand.
TGAAAACTACTTTCCCCACTATTGCCCAAATCCTTTTCGAAGTTCTTTTACCCATTTTTAAAGAAAATAAAAACATATAGTTAAAAAAATAAATTGTATAATTAACGAATCAGCTGTTCTTTTTTGACAGTTCTTGTAAAAAAAAGTTTCTTTCATGAAAAATACCACTGAATATAAACATTTATATTATTTTGTAGTGTACTTTTAGGCACTTTTTACATTGAGTCATAAAAACTCAGAATATATAATGAGTTAAGTTGAGTTAAATCGTACATTTTTGTACTGGTAACGCAAGAGTTTATTTCTCGTTAAACATACGTGGAAATACTACTTTTTAGCTCTTGTTTCCGGAATGTATGTGTGTAATGGTGGCAGTCCATTTTTCAATAATTTCCGACCATTCTAAAAACTTAATATTTCCATTTGCTTCTAAAAACTTAATATTTTCCAATACTTCGGCTTCTTGTGAAACTTAAACGTGTAAAGAAAGATAATTACTTTTAAAATCACTTACTGCATCACAAAGAAGTACACCAGCGATGAGAAAGACACGAGAAGCAATACAATTTTGTATTGAAGAAAGTATTGATTCTCATGCCTTTTTCATCGATGGTGTACTACAGAGTGTGATACAGAATAATTTTAATAATTGGAATAATGAATTCTCCTGGGGAATCGGAAAAGGGAGCTTTCATTTTTACGATAGCAGATAAAAATATCAAATTTTTTTATACACTCATGAATATTGACGGTTGATGAAGAAAATCGCAATAAAAAGTTCTTTGTTCAATGTTTTTGAACCTTATCTTAAAAATGAAAAATTCTTTTTCCGATTCCCCGGGAAAAATCATTCAGAATTGGGCTGATCACTTACTATCACATGGAAAGATTTTCGTTGATGAAATATGTGACCGCCTATTAATAACGCCTTCAATACTCAACGCTCTCTTTTTGCTATTAATAATTTGTCTTTACCATAAGCGGCTTGAATAAACATTTTCATATATACTTTATTAAATCTTAATTTAAGCAATGAAATAATTAAAACGGTTAAATTAATAACAAATTATTTACGTTTAACAAATACACAGAATATACACAGAACTAAAGAACACAGAACTCAGCTTCTCCAACGCAAATAACACTTTGACAATGTATTTCATTCAACAACATTGCCAAATTTCAAAGGACACTGCAACGTTGCCAAACTTCCAAACTTTTGGTTAAAATTTGGAACATTTATTGTTTAGATGCAAACAAATTTTTTTTTAGGCTTAAATTTTTCTCATTTCTCTCAATTGTTGTAAATATTTTACATTTAGATGCAAACAAATATTGTTTAGAGTCTGAAATAATAAGCATACTGCTCTCTTTTTTCTCTTTTAATGTTAAACAAAGTATGTTCGGATTCGAACAAGATTTATTTGCAACAATATTTCCGAACATATTTCGTTTGTATCTGAACAAATTGTTGCTAAACCAAAGCGTGATTACAGAAAAAGTTTGTTGAAACTAAACATAACATATTTTAATGAACTTTTTCTGAAAACTCTCTCTCAATTTAGGTGTCACAAAGATATTATTTTACAGTCTGAACAAATTTTTGATAATTTTAAATAGAACTTTATTTGCAACATCATCCACAAACATATTTTGTTTGCCTCCAAACAAGTTAAAAGCCTCGATTTTTCTCCGTGTAAGATTTTTAGCTGCTAGCGGCTGAAAAAGTAAATATTTTTTACATTTTTCAGCCATTGAAAATGACTGTTCTGCATTTTTTTGGACTTGTAGCGTACTGCTGACACCAACTAAAAATTATATAGCTTCGTTTGGTGTGTTGCTTTTTTTGTATTTTTAAGATCTTAAAAATGCGAAAAAAGCAAGTGTCATACCAGCTTAAACAAAAATAAATATTTTTCGTTTTTGGAATTAACGTTTTTTTTTTATTTCGCTTCAACGAAACAAAAAAAAATATTTTGGTTATCGTTAAAATTAACGTTTGCGTGCATGCCTGCTTTCGATTGCAAGCGAAATAAATCTGCTTTTAAATAACTTTAAGAATCAGTTAAGAAATTTATTATTAAATATCTTAAATGGATTACTGATGAAAACAAAATAATAGTAAATTTCTTTTCTCTGCGACAATTACGCGCTCATTGTTCCTTGCCCACTTAAAATTAGGTCTGTTCCCGTACTCTAAAGTTTTAGTCCAATTTACCAGTTTTTACCAGTTTTAGTCCGAGAAGCGTTCCCGTACACGAAAAAATGGTAAAAGAGAGTGCAATCAAGAGAATAAAACATTTCCCCTCCTTGTCAAAAGTTGCCAGTTTTAGTCCGAGAAATTTCTTCGGGTAAAAATGGTAAAAGTGCCAAACAGCAGCTGTTTACAAGTTAGCAAAGAAATTGCGATACATCAAAACTTCTTTGATACTTTTTAAATGGAACCCAGAAACATGGGAAAATGTGTAAAAACTAAAATTAATTCTTAACTTGAGAATTAATTTCAATATTATTAAAAATCTTAGGCATTTCGTCTGCAATGACGGTGCTTCACATCAAGGCAATGCTGGACAAACTATCTTATTTGACAGTTTTTACAATTTTAGTCCGAGAAGCGTTTCCGTACTTTTTTGTGTTTTTCTCTATTTTCGAAAGATTTTTTTTCATTCTCAGACTTTTGACAGTTTTACCATTTTTAGTCCAAAAAGTACGGGAACGGACCTATTGTTTAAGGTACTATTACAGTGTACCTTAGTTTTTTTTTTTCGAAATTGGTCTTAAAAATGCGTACACGAAATTTTAAAAAAAATATCAAATGATAAAAAAGATATAACATACATTATATTCGTATGTAGCGTATTATTCGTATATTATCGTTCACAGAAGAAAATCTAATCGCGTTTTTCTCTAAACAAGTTTTTTCGAATTGGTTTCCAAGATATCACGAGTTCTGCTTGATCGATTTCGATGAATCTTGATTGATTGTGATCTTCATAGACTCTGTTAAGCACTTTACCTATAAAAAAGCACTTTACTTTTATATTTTGTTTTGCACGGCTAAGACAACAGCAAATGTTGTTTATGAAAGAAAATAATCCTAAAATAAGATTTAAAACTCCAAATTTATTTTATTTAACAGGGTTCTCCTACATTTGCAAATATAAACAGATTTCATGTTATGTGTTTTATTTTCTTACTATTTTCCTTCATAAATAAAATTGCATTCAAAACTTGGGCATAATCTGTCCACGAACACGACCACCTTCCATACAACCCACGAATGCGAAAATACTATAAAGGCATTAACATATGACCTGCAGGATTAAAAATAGAATTTTTAAAAAATTTTTGCAAAGTTTTCATCAAAATTGAAATTCTTTTTAGAATTTCTTTAGAAAAGCCGACTTTAAGCTCTCTTTACTTGTTTTTCTCTCATTTTCTTTTTGTTCAGTAAATTTTTATTTGTTTTATCTTTTCTTTCCTATGGTTATTCATTAGGCCGGATCTTTCTTATATGGATACAAAAAATGTCGACCGGTCGGGGTCTCAAAAGTTAGAGGAACTCATTAAAATGATTTCTGCATACTTTTTTTTCAAATCGGAGAAAAACCGCCGAAGCAATTTTGATTCTCCTAAAGGTCCTTTTTGGTAAAAAAAACATGTTTTTTGCTTGTAACTTTTTTTTTTCACAGAACGCATACCCACATCTTCTTAAATGTTAAATTTCTTACTTATACTAACATTTTGACATACAAAAATTGTTAAAATTTTGTTCCATTATAACTCTTATTGACCACCAAAAATTGAATTTTTTGCTATATTTAAAAAGGCATTTTTTTAAAACCGCTGTAAAAGACACATTTTTTATTAGATTTACGTGTAATTGTTATTGTTGGAAAGGTATTAAGTTCTTCTTTCTTTCTGTGTATCGCTTTAATCAAAGCTTTGTGATTAAAAAAAAATTTATCGAAAACTGGACGATAAAGCAGTGTACAAATTAAATTAATTGTTTGTATGAATACGAAATGTTTCATTTTATCAGATTTCCAAAGTCGATTTCTCACATTCTGTCATTTTTCGCACACAGTTTTGATTAAAGCGATACACAGAAAGAAAGAAGAACTTAATACCTTTCCAACAATAACAATTACACGTAAATCTAATAAAAAATGTGCCTTTTACAGCGGTTTTAAAAGAATACCTTTTTAAAAATATCAAAAACTTCAATTTTTGGTTGTCAATAAGAGTTGTAATGAAACATAATTTTTAAATTTTTTGTATATCAGAATATTGGTATGAGTAAGAAATTTAATATTTTAGCAGATGTGGGCATGCATTCCGTGAAAAATAAAAAGTTACAAGCAAAAAACATGTTTTTTTACCAAAAAGGACCTTCAGGAGAATCAAAATTGCTTCGGCGGTTTTTCTCCGATTTGAATAAAAAGTATGCAGAAATCATTTTAATGAGTTCTTCTAACTTGTGGGACCCCGACCGGCGGAATCAAAATTTCGATCCGGTCTTTTATTCATGAGTTAAGAACTTAGGAATTTAAATTTTTTATGATAACATTTTTATATTTTTTATGTAGAACATTCCTGGATGAAAGTGCCAATACCATAAATCCATACTCCATCAATATCCTTCCTTGTTATGGTAAAATTTATCATAAAATTAATATTAAAATATTTTAAAAATCATGTATTCTTCCGCATCAGTTCATGAAATCGTACTTTTAATTTTTGTTTTATAAAGAATTTATCGCTATGTTTCTGATTAACTGACTTAATAAAAAGTAACCTTTTATCAAATACGTTTAGAAGCTAGTTTTAATTTATTAGCAATTGATTTTTAGTATTTTTATTTTGTTAGTAAGAAAGAAATACAGGTATTGTATTTATTAGAAACCAGCTTTCATTATTTCATGGGACTAAATATTAAGTTACAGAATGTTACAGTTGTTTTTACACCACCGTACCATTTGAATTCTATCAGTGCTTAACAAGCAAATTGTTGTTGATTAGCGGCAGTGACTAAAAGGTTCAAAATAAATAAATTGAGTTCCTTTCCTTATAACACAAAATACCGTAAAATTACCACTAAAACAATTCTAGTCATTTACTTGAAAATATTTCTTGAATTCTACTTAACCGGAAAGTCCTACGCATATATTAAACGCTGCCAGAACCATCTTTAAATTTGTGCTTGTGCGAACAGCTGCATTATGAATAAGTTTTTCCGGAAAATATAAGCATTCTGCTTTTGACCTCTTTTTTTATTTTTTCGTTAAATAACCTTCTCGTATCAAAAAAGATATAAAGAAACAAACTTAATCTTAAAAAAAGATGTAGGACTATGTAATGAAGAAATTGAAAAGGATTTCGTCCACCTAGTCCTCATTGAATACGGCATCATTAACAGATGATGAACTTAAAACGAAACGACTAAGAAGAGCAAAAACAGCACGACTTAAAAGCTAAAAAAAAAATAAGAACAATAACAACTTTTAAGTAACAGGAAGAAGGCAAAAATGGTATAGATTTCGAAAAGACACTTTACAGTTTGCTTCATTATTATTATTCAAAAGAAATTGTTAACAAAACAAAAACTTAAAATAAAATAGAGGTTAGATAATAAAGATAACATACCTCATGCTACAATTTTATTGCCTCATTTAATTATTATAACGGTATAATTACTTATGTTGAAAAGGTCAAGAAAATTAATGATGCTTATCCTCGTTAACCACGAAGATGCCAAAGTTACGATTAACAAAATTCAAACGTTTTTGAATACAGTTATATACAATTTGAAATACACGTCGTGAGTGCTATGGAGTTAATCCTAAGCTCACTATCTAATCACTGTTGTCTGATCAAAAGGTCCGTTTGTTTTTTATACATGCTGGCTACTACCGACTAGGTGTGGGTCTTGCTGTAAACGCAGATGAAACGAAATACCAGATGTTTACAAGTAAATGGAAATCAAGTCTCTGTTGACAGTTCCTTCTTCGAGGTTGTTTAGATGTTGGTCTCTCTTGGAACAACGTTCTTCCACGGTATCAGCCATGATACAATAATTACAAGGTAGCATTGACGTTTTTGTTCAAAACGACTATCTGTCAGAAAAAAATAACAAATAATAAAGCAATCACAATCCGCCATTGCATATAATTAATTTTCATTGGTCAATTCAGTGCTCTCAACTGGTATCTGTTAGGTCAAAACTTGATGCACATTAAACTGAAGTTGCGCATAAAAATTCATTTCAAAATATAACCTTTTTTTTCGGTAAAGTTATCATTAGTATTTGATATAAAGCTGTTTTTTTCATCGACTTGACTACTTCTCTGACACTTCTGTAGCGATAAAATCGCTCTCTGATGCAGGTCTCTGATCTCATGAGAATAAAAGCTGCTGTCACTGTTAACTGTATTTTTGTATAATGGGTATCAGCAATCGTGTTTGATCGCTGCCCGACCCACGACGTGAAAATAGTTCTCGACGATTTTAACGCGAAGGTCAGAAAAGAAGGCATCTTTGGCTCCACTGTCGGTCAGTTCAGTCTCCACGAGACCACTTCGAACAACGGTCTTAGACTGATCGACTTCGCCGCGGCGCGAAACATGGTGTTAGTATCACCCGATTCGAACACCTCGATATCCAAAAGACAACCTGGCTGTCCGCGGAGCAAAAAACGCGAAACCAAATTGATCATGTTGTGATAGACGGAAGACACGCTTCAAGTGTACTGGATGTGCGCACATTTTGGGGGTCAATATTGACTCCAACCATTAACTTTTTGCAGCCAAGATCCGCATGCGATTGTGCAATGCGAAGAATGTACGCACAGGCCTGCAACGAAAACTTGATGCCGATAAGCTGCTATCACAACGGACCGCCGCACAGTACTTTGTCCCCATATAGTGAATCGGCAAAATTAGAGAAGTTATCGCAGAAAAATGAAATTTGGTGTGCTGGTTCAAAATATGTTAATTAAGAAAAATTCGAAGTTTCGGAAAAATCGGTGCAAGGACATGACTACCTCCCATACACTTTTAAATTTAAAAGTTTAATTTTAGCTATAATTGTATATAGAATAAATTGAAAGTTGGTAACTATCTGTTAAAATTTTTCTTTTAGCTAAGTGGTTAATTTTGTTTCATTCAGTGCAAGGACATGACTACCTCCCATATATAATTTTTCTCAAAAACTAAATTGTAACTATTTAGTGATCAGAATGCACTGAAAACTTATAACAACTTATAAAACTATATTTTTGGGCTCTCTGGGAAATTTCGCTTCATTCGATACATGGACATGGTCATCTCCCATATATCATTTTTACCAAAAACTAAATTTTAGCTACATTTGTGATCAGAATGCACTGAAAACTTATAACAACTTATAAAACTATATTTTTGGGCTCTCTGGGAAATTTCACTTCATTCGATACAAGGACATGACCATCTCCCATATATCCTTTTTACCAAAAACTAAATTTTAGCTACATTTGTGATCAGAATGCAAATAATTTAATATTCTCTTTAAAAAGGGTTATTAATATATTTGTTTCTAAATTTGCTCAACTAAATATTTTAGTTTTAAAGTTTAACTTTTTTACTTAGATTAAAAAGAATATCAATATACAACTTAAATTGTCTGCGTCGAAAAATTTCAAATTCAACCACTTTTTATCGAAGAATTGTCTATTGGATCTACTCTCGCTCCAATTTTTTTTTTTTATTTTATTGTCAAACAATTTAATTTTTCTTAACAACACTTCTTTTTCAAGACTTGAATCCCCAATTTTGTCTTTTATAAATTTATATACTTCTGGGCTTTTATTTTTTGAAGACACTGATAACCAAAAATCAATTATATCGGAATTAATAATACAATTTGTCATTATCGAAAAATATTGCTTCACAACTAGTAAATAAATTTGACAGAATAGTTTTATTATGCATATGCATACATATATAGAGATGAACCAGTGAGATTATTTAACTCACGAGGGCTCACTATTAGATTATAATGATTACTGCAGCACGAGGTTATTTCAATATTGACTAGGTATTCATTTAATGTTTTAGTGGTAATTCCACAATTAATTCAAATATTATTGATACAAAAATGGTGAAAACTTCAAAACAATCGCAAACTATTAGAAAATAATCACGTTAAACTGAAATAAACATGCTCCCATCTCTTGCTCAAATATAAAAAAAATAACGGAAAATAGCAAAATGTAAATAACAAGTTTTCACGGAGTAAATGAGTTGAAACATAGGAAAACCAATGAAACGAAAAGCAAAAAGGAAAGCATGAATCAGCTGTTTACAACCAAATGTTGATTACTTGATACTTTTTACTGGATGTCGTTCGTTTACTTTTTGTGATGTTTTTAAATGAGAGAGTAAAATCATTCTTACTCTCCCAGTAAAAGTTACTTTATATTTTTAACTCGAAAAGTTCTCAAACAGACCTACAGTCAATAAAATTGCACAGCTTGCAAAAATTGAATTGAACATTGAACGTCGCTGGAGCCCTTTACTTGGAAAAAATTATATTATCATATATTTGGTCTTTGTAAAACTCGAAAATATAGATGTTTTCAAAAAATACAAAATTTCAAATTTCCGCTTAAAAATCTTGAATTTTTTTTTTACAAGTGGTTAGATTTGTTAACAAAGTATATAAATGAATAATAAAAAATCGCCTACTTTTTATTTATATAATTTTTTAATTTTTTCAAAGTTTGCAAAACTTTAGGGTTTCCGCTAAAAAAAATAAATATATTCTTTCAATTTTTGGTAAGTTTTTGTCACTATTTAATAAAAATGATACACTACATTAAACTTTGATTCATTTTTAATAAAAAAAAAAGAAAAAAAATTGTTTAAACTTATTTTTTTTAAATTTTGGCAGTACCATAAACTTAGGTCTTTGCAACTTTTTCTGAAACTTAGGAAATATGTCTCAAAAAATTCATATCATTTTTACATTTCTGGGTGAAAAATCTAAAACTTGTTCACTTATTCCATTTAAGACCTTTCAAGTGTACTAAAATCAAAAATAAAAAATTACCTATTCTTCTAAAAAAAAAATTTTCACTCAATCAAACTTTTGCATTTTGGGAATTCCAAACAAAAAATCGCAAAAGTTTTCGATGGCACAAACAACTTTTCTATATAAAATATTTACAAACAATTATTTTTGGTTTTTTGTACTTATAATTACAAACAAAACTGTTAAGTTTCAAAGCAATACAATAAAAAATGAAAAAAATGAAAAAATTTTTAAAAAAATTTGTAACACAGTAAAAACAGTTTTTCCGTTCAACAGTTTTTATAACAGTTTTTATAACAGAACAAAGCACTGTGCGCCGAGGCCTACTACGCTCAACTCCCGATTAAGCTCAACCAACCTTACTCTTGCCTCGACGACGCTGGCGGACTTGGGGCGCATATATTCCACTCCATGCGCACTGCTGCTGAAGAAGTCATTGGTTTTCGGTGCCCGCAACCTCTGGCAACGCTGCAACGCGAGCCATGCACGAAAACTATCGCGATAAGAGGAAGGAAGAGAGTTGCCTTTTTAGACGTAAAAAAAGAGAACAAGAAAAGTGTGAGCGAGAAAAAAATGAGGTATACCAGGGCAAGAAGGATGCTCGAAAATTCTACCAGCAGGTTGAGCGTCCGCTCTTGGAGAATGCAGTCTGACACCACCAATCGACGATGATGGAGTGGAAATTCCACCACCTAGCCATGACGAGGTTACAGTTGCTATCCAGCGACTCAAAAACAATAAATCCGCAGGAGCTGACTGCCTAGAATTAGGTTTCAGAGCCCTCTCTCGATCGACAAAACTAACACTCTACAAGACGCTTATCATACCTGTGCTTCTCTATGACTCTGAGGCATGGGTGGTACCTCAAACAGATGCAGCCGCTCTTGGGGTGTTCAAGAGGAAAGATCTTCGCAAAATCTTTGGTCCTGTGCGAGTTGGCGATGACTATGTGGTGCTCTCACAAGACACACATATAGAAATACACTTACACTTTATACTCTTGTTTTAAAATATTTATTATTAAATAATTTATCAAAAAATTGTACATCAAAAATTATTCAAAATATTTTATAAGAAAAATAAAATTGTTCAACGGTATTAGACATAAAAAATAAATCGTTACAAATAAAAAAAATAAGTTGTTCATAAAAATATATATATTATTAAAATACGTAATACTCTCCAACCTACAACTATCACATTTGAATGAACCACGAACTGTACGAGCTCTACGACGACATTGACTTAGTCCAGCGTATAACAATTCAGCAACTACGTTGGCTGGGTCATGTCTTTCGTATGGATGAAGAAGCTCCAGCGAAAAAGGTGTTTGAGGTGAAAGCCGAGGGTCGGCGACGCAGATGGATTGACCAGACCGAAGAAGCCCTTACCGCGTTTCGTGAAAGAGATTGGAGACGGCGCGCGCGGAGCAGAGACGTCTGGCGAGAGCTAATGAAGTCGGCCATAACCCGACAATGGGTTGTCAATAGCCACCTAAGTAAGTAAGTAAGATTACGTGAAAATTTTTGAGAAATATAAGCCAAGTATTATTTCTATGAAATTATTCCGGCAGCCTAAAGATTAATATCGACAACCTCACATTATCAAAAGAGCTTTACAGGAATGTATTATATTCAAAGAATTTATGTTACTTAAATCTCAAAAAAACATTCTAATTCTGAAAACTCCCTTAACTCATATATGTTAAATTCTCATACGTTTGACGTTAAGTGCGAAGAAACTTAAATATTATGCTTGCTTTAAAACAAACCAAAGATATTCAATTTTGTGAATTCTTAAGTATCACTTAAAAACTTTCAAACACTCCTTCAACACACTGTAACGACATTTAAAATTCAAGACAGATTCGATAGTTAGTCATGTCAATAGTTTCAGCCACTTAGAAAATCGATTGATTGCTCTTCCATGTTGCAGTTTCTGCCGTCGTAAGGATATTAGCAGTCTACTTCAAGTATTCAACTAAAATATGTAAAAATGTTGTCACAGAGCGAAGAAAGTATGATATTATCGTAAAATATAATGTTGTAAACGTGCAAAAAATAAGAATAAAATTTTGCTTTAAAGCTTTATGTTTTGGTGTTACCTCTATGTTGCGGCCCACATAAATGCGACACACTTTTCAAGGTCTTAGTTTTTATTTCTATTACCTTTTCTTTAATGAGCATTTATTGAGTCTCGTTTCTTTTTCTCTCTCTCTCTCTCTCACCATTTAAGTGCTTGCTAACCCAGTTCATTAAAAAAGTCACACTTAATTAAAATATTTGGCTCAAAAGACCTACTTCAAATTGTGAAATTAATTTCGTGCTCGCTTTTATGTGTCTCACAAACATTTTAGTTCTAATGGAACAAAAACATTTATAACAATTAAATGTGCGTTGCTTGGTACTCGTATATATTTGACGGTGACTATTACCAGCCTCAAATGCGAGCTCTGTCTGTCCAAATGGTTGGTTGTCTGGCATAGCGTAAAACGGCTTGAAAGGCTTTGTTAATGCGTTATGTGCTAATTTGTAGCCCGACAAGTGCAAAATATATCATTTTGAACAGACATCTAGGGCACACTTCATGGTGGTCATAATGTTTCTACCATTTATGTACATGAGCTTCCTTCTTCTACATGTACACGCCACATAATTGTGTTAACAAATTTCTCGTTAAGAATAATTTTAAAGAAAAAGTAATTATCCGCTTATGTAAGCCCAAAATTATTATTAAAGCTGAAAATCTACAATGTTTCTCAACGATATTCAAGCAGCTGGTAAAAGTTGGCTATTTAACGTTAGTACTTGAAGACTGTCTTATGGATCATTATGGTTTGTAAATTTGTAAATTTGGCATCAAATTAATTTTTCATATGCAACATAATTTATAAATAAGATGTATTTTGACAAGCTCTGAAGCCATGTTCTAATTTTGAATTATTAAAGAATTTAATTTTAAGTTAGAATTTTCAACATTTTAAAATTCTATATCTTCGTGGTTCTTTAAAATAACTTCTGATATACTAAAATTGTTCAACTCTTTTCTTCACTTATGAAGAATTATTGATATATAATAGCGTGGTAACTTTTTTTTACATAAGAACCTTGGGAGTTGATATTCTATACACTGAATCAAAAAAGTACACAAAAATTATGAATTCTTACACGATTTTCATGAACCATATTCATACATTTTGGTACAATAACCAATAACAAGGTCACATGAACTATTTCACTATCAAAGTACAAACTAAGCAGAGGAAGTACTAAGGTTATCAAAGTACTAAGATTAACACTACCTAACCCCTAAAGTAAGCACAACCTAACCTCACCTAACAGTGGAGGGTACTACAATGAGCCAAGCAATACTAAAAATGAGTTTATCAAGTTTATCAAACACTTTTTTTGACATTTCACGCTGACGTTAGTGCAAGTGTCGTCGAGTCCCCCGAAATGTCTTATGCCATCGTTGTCAACAATTGTCTATTTTCAGGACCTCCATGCATCGCTTGGATTGCTGAAGATGATGATTTTGTTTTCAAAAAATCATCTATTCGAACGAGGCTCATTTCCACCTAACAAAATGGTGGCTGTACTAACAAGCAAAACTGCAATATCTTGGGTTTGAAAAATCCACAAATGATCATGGAAAAACCAATGCTTCCACCGCAAGTCATTGTTTGGTGCAGTTTATGGGTCGGAGGCATCATCGGGGCGCTTTCTTTCGAAGATGAGCACGGTAACACTGAAAATGTCAACTCTATGTTACCACACTATGTTGGAGGTACCACACTATGTTGGAGGACCAAGGACCAAAAATAACTGTTATTTTGAAAATTTTGAATGAAAAAATCATTATGTTAAAGGCACTGGAGAAGAATATCACGTATACCAAATTGATCCTTGTTTCAATTGATGTTCAAAAATACATATTAAGATTTTTATTTTTGTAAGTTTTATTTTATGAAAAATAACTCTTATTGTTATGTTTTATTTTTTCATTCATAAATAACAATTATTATTGAAGTTTTATTTTATTAATCAGAAAATAAAACTAATTATACCCTAAACCTGAAAGGTCAGGGTATATTAACTTTGTGCAAACGTTTGTAACGCATAGAACGAAGCGAGTCCGGTATAGAAAAGTATATATATTCCTGATCAGCGTCACCTCGTGAGTCGAGCTATTCATGTCCGTCCGTCCGTCCGTCCGTCCGCCTGTCCGTCTGTGTGTTGTCCGTATACACAGGATAAGAAGAAGTAGTAGAGATAATTGGATGAAACTTGGTACACATAGTCACATGAACCCAAGGATCTGCACTATTGAATATTTTTGGAATCCGCAAACGGACACGCCTACCTCCCATACAACGCAAAAATTGAAAACTGCATAACTCAGCTCATAATAAGCTTACAACATTAAAATTTGGTATGTATGTGTTTTATATCAACACAAAGATGACTTCGAAAAATGGACGTCATCCGCTCACGGACACGCCCACCTCCCATACAACCCAAAAATTGAAAACGCAATAAATAAGCCTGTGTTGAACCGAAAGAGCTAAAATTTGGCACATGTGTTTTTTATAACAAGACAAAGATGGTTTTGAAAAATGGACGTCATCCGCCTGCGGACACGCCTACCTCCCATACAACAAAAAAAGTTTAAAACTCAATAAATAAGGTTATGTTTGTCATAGAGAAATTAAATTTGGTATGTATGTATTTTATAACAAAACAAAGGTGTGTTCAAAAATTGGGAGTAATCCGTCCAAAATCTCGCCCACCTCCCATAGCGAAAGCACAATAAAGGCATTAACTGTGAGCTACAGGAATAAAACTTGGTATGTGTAAATTTTTCATCAACATTTAAACGCATATAAAATATAGGCTTCATGCGCCCACGGACACGCCCATTTACAATAAAAATTTTTTTGTTTTTGAAAAGTGGGTTTAGGGTATTTCATAGTCGGCCTAGACCGACTTTAGACTTTCTTTACTTGTTTTTGAGTTATATTGGTTCATTCTGAAAAAAAACCTTATTTGTTAAATTTTTATTTTTTTACTAAGAAAATAAGAGCATTGCTGAGTTTTATTTTTTCGCTCTGAAATAAAACTTATTTTTTGAGTTTTTTATTTTAACTCAGAAAATAACATTTATTTTTGAGTTTTATTTTTTCACTTTATATTAAACTTATTTTTTTAGTTTTAGTTTGTACTCAGTAAATAACACTTATTTTTGAGTTTTATTTTTTCGCTCTTAAATAAAATTAATTTTTGAGTGTTATTTTTTTACAGACAAAATAAAACTTTTTTTTGAATTATAGTTTTCACTCAGAAAATAAAATTTTTTTTTTGAGTTATATAGTTTTACTCGGAAAATTAAATTTATTTTTTAAAATATGGCATACAAAAAGGGCAATAATTAAACTAGAGCCCAATAAATTAAAAGTAAATATAAACAAAAGCTCAAAAAATAAGTTTTATTTCAGAGCGAAAAAATAAAACTCAAAAATAAGTGTTATTTTGTGGGTAAAAATATAAAACTCGAAAATAGGCATTATTTTCTGAGTAAAAAAATAAAACTCGAAAAATTAATGTTAAAAACGGATTGTTTTAAAAAATCTCATAACAGTTCAAGCATAAATCTCCTCCGGAGGACTTTTTTGTGCTGAAGGTTGATACTCAGGGTCTGGACGATCTGGACGTGGTTTCAACAGGATGGGGCTACACTATACACAACTCGCCTCAATTTGGCCGCAAATTCCTGAACCGTGTATTTACTCGATGCGGTTATATGAATTGGTCACGCAGATCATGCTATTTGACGCCGTTAGACTTTTTCTGTAGAGTTACTCGAAGGCTAAATTCCATGTGAATGATCCGAAGACAATTCCAGGCTTGAAAAGTAATATTCAGTCAGTGATTAGGAACTTTCCATAGGCCATACTGCAAAATGCCATTGAAACTATGGCCGAAAGAGTGAGATATCTACGGAGTAGTCTATGAACATATACGCGTTATAATTATTCACATATAGTCCTTTTCTATGACCTTTCGAACGAAATAAAAGATTTGGAAAAACTCCGAACCGTTTTCACACGTCTAAATGGAACACCCTTTATATATCATAAATATTATGTTATTGACACCATACCTGTTTCTTTATCAGTACGTGTCAGGCGTACCAAAGACCTCCTCCTTCTCCTGCAAAGGCTTAAAGGACTCTGCATTCAAAAGCAGGAGGGCCTGCCTCGAAGGTCCTACAAGGTTTTGGCTATTGGGCATCTTTCTGTGGACACGTTAGAATGCAGTGCCTGAATGAGCCAAAATCTTTTTTTGCTTTTCCTCCTGCAGGGAAAATTATTTAAACCAAGATCATATCTCGCCGACTCTAATCATAGCTGCCTTTTAAGACATCGATGACCTGTCGTCCTAAAGAGCTATTAGCTTGACATGGCTAGCGCTGTGACGCCCCACATCGTGATAGAAATGTTAGGACCAGAGTTGTTCTCCAAAACCTGAAAGAAGGTATTTGCTAATGCAGCTTCTAACCACTTCCACTTGTGCCGTGAAAGTGCCCCATCCGCCCTCTTCGTATCAATAAAGCCTAGCACTATGTGCTGCCGTTTTACCACTTCACTGTATGGCCTCGCTGCAGTGCTTCTGTTAAGCGATGCTGGCCTTTCGCCCATAAGGAGATTTGCCTTACATGAAGTACTCGATGTATTCATATTCTTGGCGCCTCAGCATCCTTGTTTGACACGTTTCTTATACTAGGCGAATTTCGATGGTTGTACCCACTTGCTCTTACCGAGTAAACCTCTGGGCCGATAAGCAACCCGACGGCCCACAACCTAATTTTTTTGCCGAAGTGCTTGTGATAAGATCATTCCCCTGGGCAGCGACTTTATTTATGACCGGCGCATAGTCGTTGATGTTATTGTTGTTAATGGCGAGATTATCTACCACGTCCATCACTGCTCATTGAGCTTGGACTTCTGTCAACAAACCTCCCGAATTTTATGACGCCCATTCCAAGCATAACGCAATACTTTTTTTCAAAAATTGACCTTATGGCTTTCGATTTGTTTTATTTTTGGGCTATAGATTCCTATTAAAATTCTAAGAATATAAGTTCATTTATTTTTTTTTATCGCCATTCGTTGAAAAGTTATGGACCTCTCAATTCTGCAAATCGTCCGAAAACGCCAGAATCGGGAAATTTTCAATTAATTGTATCTACGTAAGATTTATCCAATTTTTATAAATAAGTTACCGTTGGAAAGGTATTGGAAAGAACTTTTTGGAAAAAAAATTTTACAATTTTAGATGTTAGGGTTGCCAACCAATTAAAAAAAAATGTATTTGCTAATATCTCAAAAAAAGCATACATTTTTTTTTGATTTTTTATTTTTTTTAATTTGAAGAAAAATGATGCCTTCATCAAAAGCAATTTAATGATGGAGCTTTTATATGTTTTTTCGCAATTTCAATTTTTGTGCACATACCTTATCATTTTGAGGCACTTTATCGTTTATAAATTTTATAATGGCTAAGATGTTCGAAAATATATTCTGCAAAATGATTTACCTTGTTAAGACCAACATTTTATTCATAAATTTTGATGACCTTACACTTGACCTTGGTATAAAAAACTGGTAAAAACCGAAAAAAAAAAATAAAAAAACACAAATTATTTTTTTAACTTGTATTCGCATAAAATTAAAAAAAATGTTTATTGCCATATTAGAGATTATTAAATTCTAATTGGTTTTGCAGCAAAAAATTTTAAAATCGGTCTTAAAACAAAGAAGTTACGATGGTTGGTTGGCAACCCTGACGCTCTATCCATACTTGTCAACCCATACAGATTATTGTAACTTTTTTATTAAAAGAGCGTCAGAATAACCATCGTAACTTTTATGTTGCAAGGGGTTGGTGTGCTGATTAAGCGTGATATACCACATCGATTATTAAACATTATCTCTAACATATCGGCTCAGTCCCTTCCCCATTTTTAATATTAGGTGATCTTTACTCTTGGAACCCTCTTTGGGGATCCCCACTGCTCAGCACAAGAGGTAGAATTGTCGAAGACGTTTTATTGACATCAAACCTTACCATTCTTAATGACGGCTCACCAACACATTTCTCTACACATCGTACTTTCACACATATCGACTTATCGTTATGTTCTGCAAGTCTGTCTCCAAAATGCTCTTGGAAAATACTTGATAATCAATACGGTAGTGACCACTACCCTATCATAACAACAATTGAGTCAACTATACACAGAGATAAAATTATTAAATTCCCTAGATTCCTTACAGATATAGCTGATTGGACAAAATTTAAACAGCACTGCGATTCTATCTCTGCTAAAATTCCAATCACAACTAATATAAATAAAGAAGTAGCATCAATCCAAAAAATAATAAGAACCTCGGCTCATTTTCACATTCCACAATCAAGAACCACTTCCTATAAGCATTCTGTGCCTTGGTGGGACTCAGAACTTTCAAAGTTAAGATCCGAAAAACAAAATTCCTGGCATGTTTTCAAAAGAATAAGGTCAGAAGAAAATTTAGCCAAATATAAAAAAGCAAATGCTCGATTTAGATACTATGCTAAAAAAGCGAAAAAGAAAAGCTTGCAAGAGCTTACGCTGTCTATCAATCATAAAACCAATCCAAAAAGATTCTGGCATAGCACGAAAACCCTAGTTGGGACATTCAAGCAATGCAAAATCCTGGTACTAAAAAGTCCTATTGGACCCATATCTTCTGCGAAAGATATTGCTAACATGTTCGCATCCAACTGGTCAGCATATTCTGCCGACAGTAATTTCTCCCAAGCCTTTATTGTCGACAAAATTACTATTTTTAACCAACAATACCGTTATATCTTTCAACTATCGCCATCAGCTAAAGCCATTGAAACTAAAGTCTCCCTTGTCGAATTTGAAAACGTTGTTTCCTCAGCAAAAGGAAAAACTCCCGGATTCGACCGTATTTTGTATCCTTTATTGAAAAATATCTCTCCATCTCTAAAAGCCAGGTTTATTAACTTATACAACCTTATTCTTGATAAATGGATTTATCCCCAAAGTTGGAGAAGTGCCAATATAGTTCCAATTCTGAAACCAAAGAAACCACAAGATGAACTTAATAGTAATCGACCAATATCGCTACTTCCGTGTATGGGAAAAGTGCTCGAAAAGATAATTGCATCTCGCCTAATGTGGTTTATGTTAAAAAATAAATTAATCAGCTCTAACCAAGTTGCATTTAAAAAACACCAAGGCACCGCTGATGTTTTATTACACTTTGACCACTTTGTATCAAGTGCTCTTTCAAGTAAAAACCACGTTACGGTACTAAGCTTGGATTTTGAAAGAGCATTTGATCGAATCGGATCACATATTGTTTTACGACAGCTTCAAAAATGGAAAGTTGGTCCTAAAATTTATAACTTTATAAAAAATTTTCTATGTAATCGAAAATTTCGAGTCAAAGTTAACAATACATTTTCTAATACTAAACCTTTATACAACGGTATCCCTCAGGGGTCACCAATATCTGTAATAATTTTTATCATTGCCTTTGATGAACTTAGCAAATTACTATCAAAACATTCTGTCGAACACTGTATATACGCTGATGACGTACTTTTATTTTCCAAAATTAATCATCTACAGGCATTGAAAAGAATACTTACAGATATCCTTGACGATATAACCGATTGGTCACTCCATTCTGGAGCAATTATATCTTATCAAAAATGTTACACTCTACATATTTGCAAAAAAATTAACTGTTGAAACTTCAATTTATCTTTTAATAACTATGATATAGAAAATGTACCTCATCTTAAAATCTTAGGCATTATATTTGATAAAAGATACACTTTCAATGAACATTGTAAATTTTAAAAAAAAAAACTTGTATGTAGATTATGCATAATAAACTATCTGTCCTCAAAACATTGTTCTGTACACACATCTACGCTCATAAATATAACGAAAGCACTAATTTTGTTTTAAAACAATTAAATGCTCCATACCATGCAGCTATCAGGAAAAGTCTACGCGCCTTCCCTACAACACCGATTAAAAATATGCTTGCAGAAGCAGGATTAGAAACAATTTCCGATCACCGAGCTCAATCTATAAACCGTCTTATTCCAAAACTATACATCTCTAATAATCCTATTTTACTAAAAGATGTAAAAAATATCACAGCTCGAAAAAGAGAAATGAAACGTTCTTCAGCTATACACAGAGCAGTGAAAGTTGCGAGGACACTACCGTTTCCCCTTCGGCCTCTTTTGTGCAGTATCACTAAGTCACCCCCTTGGACGTCAATTACTTCATCTTTTATTACCACCTTACTTTCTCATCCGAAGCTTACTACAAACGCTCTGTCCTATCAAAAAATATTCCTTGAAGACTGGTCCAATTGGACAAGGAAAGGATGGGAATTCATCTTTACTGATGGTTCGAAAGATACCAGTTTCACCTCATTTGCTGTTGTTTCGGGCAATGGTAGTATTATTAAAAAATGACTTCTTTTTCCTCACTGCTCTGTCTACTCAGCTGAGCTGTTTGCCATCGACGAAGCTACCACATTTGCCTCTACAAATAAAGGAAAATACATTATTTGTTCAGATAGTAAATCTTCAGTCTCCGCACTACAGAATACTAGCAACAACGAACCAATGATAGTCAAAATAAGAAACAAACTTTCCCAGCATCCTAAAAAAATCAAAATCATGTGGATCCCAGGACACAGTGGAATTCAAGGCAATGAAAATGCAGATGCACAAGCAAAAGATACCTGCAAATCTCCAACAGTTTTCTTCGAACTAAATGTGAAGTCGGATATAAATCTCTTTATGAAAAACGAACTGAAACACCGTAGACTACAAGAATGGAAATCATATCAACATCATTACACTAAAGTTAACAGCGATCTTACTAAACCCATATTCCCTGCTACTCTTTCACCACAAGCACTAAAAATCTTTACTCGACTAAGACTCGGTCATACTAAGTTAACTCACGAACATCTCCTTCTTGGTAATCAACCACCTAATTGCAGCTTTTGTGGTTCCTGCACACTTTCCGTATCTCATATTCTCAACGACTGTCCAAACACATCTTATGCTAGACGTAACATTTTTAAAAATAAAAAGCCAACAGATTTATTGAAAAACACAACTATCGAAAACATAACAACTTTCTATGAATTTATCTCACAATGTAACTTATTATATTCAATTTAATACCATTCATGCACTACATAGAGTAAATGTAAAATACTGCCATTTTTTATGAAGAATTTCTTCTTATTGTATCATACATAATCATATATAATCATATATATCATATATAATCTAATATATTGTAATTATTATATATTTACATATATATATTTATTATTATATATTCTAATCTATAACCATTAGTTCACCAACAGGCCGATAGTCTTTGTTGCTCGTGCCTTATATAATAGTAATATAGTTATTTATAATTATATTTCTTATAAATAAATAAATAAATATACATAGCATCTTGAATAAAACTCATAAATATTCAGTTAGAAGAAAAATATTTGACTGCAGCATCTCTAAATTTTGTTGTTTTCCTAAATGATCTTACGTGACTTGGTAGGGAATTGAACAATCAGGTGACATTTAAATATTCTTGTAGAGTTTAAAAAATTTTAGCTGGGCGTAGTAAGCTAGGGGCTTTAGGTGGAGTGGCCAAATTGAATATGATGCAAATAAGCAAATAAGTTTGTATTTTTTCCGTCATTTTTTTAGAAAATAAATAATGTCACACCCAAGAATACAAATTTTTAACTGCTTAATATGGTCATATTGACTAGACCAACGACATATATTGTACACTCAAGAAAAAAAAACTTTAAAAACACTTTAAAAACTCCATACGAGCAACTTTTACTTTTAAAGTTTTGATTAATGATTTTGAGCTTTTAAGAAAAATATTTAATATAAAAGTGTTCACTTTAAATTGTAACCTTTCAGCACAAGCACTTTTAAATTAAAAGTAAAGATTTTAATTACATTTTTAACTTAATTTAAACGAGTTTCTGTTAAAACTTAAAGTAAAAACTTTTACAACCAATTAAATACGTTCGTATTAAAATTTAAAACGTACACTTTTAATCTATTTTAAAAGTGTTTATATTAACCTTTAAAATTCCCGCTTTAAAATCCAATTTAAAATTGTTCATGTTTGAAAAAAATGCCCACTTTTAATTGCTGTTAGTCCTATTTTATATAAAAGTAAAGTTGTTGCTTATTTAATTTTAAATATTGTTGAAAATAATAAAAAAAACCTGCTTTCAATTGTGGTTAACATAGATTAGAATAAGTGAAAGCGTTACTTTAAAGTAATACTTATAAATATTGAAATAAACTTAAAAAATAAAATGCATCATGTTAGATTTTGAAAAAAGTTTGAATTTAGAAATGTGATGAATTCTTTCTTTTACATATTTTCTTTTAATATAAAATATTTTAAATATTTTAAAATATATAAAATATGGTCACCTATTATGGCATATGTTCACCTGAAATGCAAAAAGACGTAACAACACTTTTAGTATATTTTCATAGGAGAAAACGAATACCTCATGTAAAGGCTCATATTTAAGACTTTAAAACAGCTCTTTCTTTTGAATTTCGTTAGCAAAATAGATATTTTCGGAAATATAAGTTTTAAATTTAGCTAGATGGTGTAGTTAGTTCAAATTATAAATAATATATCAAAAATTTATTTTAAAATATAATCAAGAATATAAAGTTTTTTCTTCCTTATGGATGTTGCGAACAGAGTGACAAAATAATATAACATTTAATCGACAGTATAAATATTACCTTAGACTTGCGCCAGAAAAATAATTTTTCCCTAAACTCGGCTCGCAATCCAAAATTTTCGATTGCCTCCGCAATGTCTTCCTTGCTTAAAAATTTCAAGCACCTGAATGTGATTCCAGCATCTAAAGAAAAGTGACATGATAGTAAATTCTAAATACCATATCATCGTGTTGTTTAAATTTACTTTTTAGATCAATAAAAAGTTTTTCCAGATGAAATTCTTTTAGAAGATATTGGAGCTCCGTGTCGTCGTCCACAGCAATGTTGTTTAACGGAGATTCTGCAACAACATACGCATATGTTATTGTGTTCTGCTCGTTATTATCCGTACTATTGTACAAAACACCTCCATTCTCCAATAATTTTTTAATATTTTATGCACTTTTTTATTATATTTTGTAGGTATTTATTATATTTTATGCAACCACAGCTTTCACACAATCACGCACTAAAAACACACAAATAAAACTAGCGTCGTTTTGTCAGCAAACGGTACATTTGAATGTTACACTTTAAGATTAAAATGATACACTTTTAACTTTAAAGCGTTTGCTTTTAAACTAAAAATTAAGACTTTAATTTTAAAAATGAAAACTTTTAACTCAAAGCAAACACTTTAAGATTAAAAGTGAACAATTTTAATTGGAACTGAGACATAAATTTTAGACGTACACACTTTTGAATTAAAATTTATCACTATATTTGTAAGGAATTTTATATTCGAAAGTGAACAATTTTGTTTTAAAAGCTATTGTTTTAAAGATTCACTTTATATTTTAATATGTTCGCATTTAACTTATTATTAAAATGATGCATTTTAAATATTAAAGTTTTAACTTTTATTTTAAAAGTTGATCACATTTAGATTTAATAGGCTTACTTTTAAATCAAAAATATTCAATTTATATTCAAAAATAATCATATTAAAACTTAATATAAACACTTTTGAAACTAATTTTTTTATTTCAAGCCATAAGAAACGACAGAGAAGTAGCAATTTAGTAATACTTAAAAGCTTTCACTTTTAATTTTAAAGCGCACTTTTTCTCTCTGTGTATCAAATGCTAAACATAATTTTATTTGTGATTGCGAGTCTTATTAACTATACACACATCTTCGGAAAATATTACCGACAGCTGAAAAACAAGTTAACGTCTCGTTTCAAAAAGTGTGAATTCCACTGAAACTCTGAAGTTACGTAAGATAAAATATATTTTCCTTACAACACTCTTAATGTGGTAAGTATTGGCACTTTTCTGATAGTTGTGAAAATGTAGTTTTCTCATTGTAATATTTAAGTAGTATTATGAACTAAAAAGGGGTGTTGAACAAAATAAATTAACTATAAATTTTATAAATAACAATAACAAACATAAATTAGAATATCAACAAAATTGCTTATGTTTATATAAAAACTTTAAATTTTCTATATACTTACCCTAAACAAAATTTCCTATATGTATAACAGTTATTATGTTTTAAACTGCTCTACAAAACGAAGTCTAAAAATAAGTCGTTTTAGTGAAGGGTCTCTCACTAAAACTACTCTCATAATGGAAAACTAGTTTTTAAGCAATTGATTAATAGCTTCGTCAGCATAATTTTGTGTATCTCTCGTTCACTTTTGGTTCAGCACGCAGAGGGTAAACACATCATTATTTAATACTAATCAATCAATACTTTTTTTTCAGCATTGTTTAAATAAACTTATAATGAATACATCAAACTAAAATTTTCTTTGTGCAACCTTTGTTTAACTTTAAGGCAAAGTACATTTTGCAAAGGTTTCTTTCTTTTATAACAAGGGGTTACCTGAAGCACTTGTTAGAGTGAATCGAACACGAATGAGTTAGATTCAACCATAATTTTCAAAGACCGTCAAAGAGAACTAAAAAGGTCAATTTGTCAATTTGAAAGACCGCAGCACAAAAAAAAATAAATATTTCATACATAACCTTTAAAACCGAAAAAAAAATTATTTGATGTTGTTGTTATTGCATTATGATATGTATTCTTACAAACTCATTGACATTTACACAAAATCAACAAAGTGTGAATTAAATTAGAAGCGATTATAAAGATAAATGATTTATTACCATTAATTCTCATTAATAGCAGTATAAGCGAAAGTAAACATAATAATGAATTTTCATTCCACATGATTGGACCACATGTTGCGAATCAAAGTAACCAACAACTTTAATACAGACAAGCAGACAGGCGTCAGAAACGCTGCACTCATGTGGAACAAGGTATTAATGTACATGAATGCAGCATCCTTGCGAAACCTAAAACTTTCTGACTTTCTCCAAACAAAACTAAAGCGTTTAAGGCATTTTTGTTAAAATCATTCACCTAGCTTATTTGAATAAATAAAAATCTCCAGACAGTCTTAGGTGGTCATATAAAATCTTAACCTTTATCTATGCTTGTTCGTTTAAAATCGTCTCAAATCCTTAGCCAGGCCAAAGTACGCAACTAAACACACAAATTTAACCGAACATTTTCACAATGCCTGAATGCTACTGCAAGGATGGCCAAAGGATATTTATAAAACAGCTTTTGTGATAAATCCAGTTTTTGCCAAGATTACTTAAGTTAAAATTCGTTTCTTCTGTTGTCACACTGTGTTTACCTTGAGTTGTGGCAACATTTGGCTCACCTAAAGTTAAACCAAAATAAATATTATTTTTGCTTTATTAATCTGTGCAGACAACAAACACAGAAAAAGAATTTTTTTAATATTTTCAAATATAATAAATATATTTATTTATGCTTTTAAAATTCCTGAGGATTTGATGAATTCATAAACAGTTTTTATTATTATCTTTTTATTTTAGAATATATTTGTTAGTTTAAAATTCATTGAAGTTCAATTGAATTAATTTTAAATCGTACGTTGAACTTTTGGCAAAGAATTAATAATGTTTATAAAATGTCTTTCTTTATCAAAAGACATTAAAATTCATTTTATTTTATGTACTTTTATATCATTAGTCTGAAAAACATTGTTATTTCTTGTACTTTGTATATTAATAAGAACTGTTAAGCCAGTCTTCACCAATAAAACTTTGGCAAATTTTAAACCGTTACGCACATTAAGGGGGTCCTCTGGTAATCTATGCCAAATTTTAGCCTTTTTTCAAAATATTGTGGAAAGAGAACGAGTAAAGATATTTTAGTTCCGTTTTTTGATTTGGGTAGCTTAATTTATTGAAAAAAATACAAAATTTTGAAAAAGTGAATTTATGGACCGTTCAGAAAGTTCTCGGCCTGGTAACGAGGTTCTCCGAAAAAAAGGTGGGTCCAAATTGCGCACGATTCCAAGAGTAAACATCGTCTGAAAAAAAAAAAAAAATATTCAGTTACTTAGAATGAATGTCCCTATAGCCCCTACCTCGGAAACAAAAATCGAAATTTTTTTAGGGGGGGAGCCGCCACTTTGAAAATGAAAAATCGAATTTCGACCTTTTTTTTGTAGTCTAGTGTAGAAAAAAAATAGTAAACATTATTTTTTCGGCAAGTTTGAGGTAGGGGCTATAGCGGCGTAAATTCTGCGTCGTTTCATGCCTCATATATCAAAATCGGTCAAAAACTGTTTGAGTTATCGTGCGCAAAGTTTTGAAAAACATGGTTTAGAGAAAAACGCGTTTAAAGTTTTGACTTCAATTTTGAGGCACACAAATGACATTAACACATATTTTTTTAATACAATACTTACGAATATTAATCGGCAATTCCAGCCCCATAAAGTGCGCCTTCCTCCATCTCATAAAACGAGTTTTCCATGGCTTTTTGGGCTCTGCGGGCTGTGCGACCCTCTTTCGATGATGCGTACGTTTTTAGCTCTGAGCGTTGAAGTCGTTTTCCGTCGCGAGATTCAGCATACATCTCGGCTTGTGGGCCGATGACAATACCCATTGTTGACATTATTTTTAAAATACTTGTGAAGCCTTCGTTGAAAATGCAGGTTGCCAGAAAATTTGCGATTTCGACTGTGGTAGCACCACAGTGGATATGTTTCGGCGCAAAGGTCCACAAAAGCGAGTTGAACGATTCGTTACAATTTTGCGTTTCACCTCCAGTGCATCGGTTGAGTAGATCATCGGATGATAACGCTTCGTATATGGGCTTCATTACTTGCAGAACCTTTCCATCAAGTGGGGCGTACGTGTGGTGAAATGAGGCTAATGAGCCTTCTGCTGCTGACTTTTGATAGGCGCACCAGCTGGACTCACCAGGTGGGCAATACATATGTTGTGGATTACTATCACTTGAACTTTTGTGATAATATGTTGACCATATTTCTTTTCTCATGTTTTCCATAGAGTCCTTATTACGTCGAATAGCAAGTCCATAGTAAGTAGTCAGCTCGCTTATGACTTTGTCTGTCAGTTTGCCAGTGCCTTTTCCACCGATGCCTTTGTTTTCTTTTTTGACGATTTACAACAAAAGATTTACCGACCACCGGCGAAGAATTAATATACTGTGTAGCTTTACATTGGCACTGCAGACTCACTTTGAAGCCGACTCCACGCATACATGTTTTTCCAAATCGAATTTTTTGTTTACATTGGGCGCAGATAACCAGAGCAGCAAGCGTTTGGAAAAATGAAAAAAATTCCAAGAAACAGAACTGGAGGTTGTTTTCGATGATGACTTCATTGTCTTGCGTTTTCTTCAATTTTTTGGCCGATGTGCTGGCAAAGTCGGTGTCCTCTACTTGGGAGTGCAGGTTTCCACGGAAATGCCTCTTTTTTGTTCGATACGAGTACTTACGCGGCGCGTTTGGGTGGCTTTTTTTATCCATAGCAAAAAAAAAAACACAAAACGATTTTTCTTTTATTTTACAACAGCAGTTATCGCGCACGCGTAGCTTTCAGCGTTCGAAAATAAACTGAATCTCGTTCGTTTGCTTCTTTCATGTGAACACCTGGGCTCAAAATCATTTCAACCCCTAAATCAAAACATGCATGTATACATACTGCATGTATACATACTGTGTGTGTATATTTTGTAATATCAATACATATTTTGGAAGAATTCCACAGAATTTTCGACTAATGACTGCAGGCAAATAAACAACTTTGCTGATGCGTTATTTTGACGAAAACATACCTACACAAAAATGCCTGTATCTCCTAAACTATTTCGAATTTTGAAAAATCCTTTTGGGAAAATGTTTTTGAGTATCTGAGCAATAGAAATATGAAAAAAAAAATCGAAAAAAATTTTTCGGATTACCAGATGACCCCCTTAAACTAGCTTATAGTATAAAATATTTAAACATATCAATATATAACCTGATATGAAGGTATTTTGCAGGTTATTTTAATTTTAAATTAAAGGCTTAAAGTACGTAATGACGTTTACAAGGAATTTTTAGGACAACTTATTTCGAAATTGTTGTGAAATATGACAAATAAATTCCAAAATTTTATTGTATTAGTTCGATATGCTTTCAAGAAAGTTGTCTTTGTCTTTATGGCAAAAGTTCATAAGCGTCAAATAGCACGATTTAGAGGTCAATTGATAGCATCATATCTCATAATAAGTCATCCTGGAAACTTAAGGTGCAACAAAGCATTCTGAATCTCAACATCTTGTTGAAGCCACATATCGGCCAGATCCATGTCCTTACTTTCAGATAAAGAAACATCTATCAATATGCAGCCACAGCACTCAGAATAACTATAGCACTTTAGCACCTTGTTTGTTTTCAAAAAATAAAGTACCAATGCCTGCACCAGACTTCTCCACATGCTTTGGGGATTTCCTCAATGGCTTCTCCACAATCACTTGGAAATTTCCAAAGCTCCTATAATGAAAGTTTTCTGGGAAAAATTCGCATTCGATGACCTTTGTTTCAGTACTCAATCTCCATGTATTATGCGCGGTGGTCAGCAGACTTAAACTATTGTGTGAGTTGAACTTTGTATAGATAAATAGTTAATCCAAATGCAGAATACGCCATAACAAGCCTTAAGACAACCCCAATTACAAAGCGCACCGTGGGTATTGACAAATCAGGGTATTCAGCAAAACTTTCTCTAACAGCGATATAATTGATAAAGTGCACATTTCGATAATGCAGACATATTTCATTAATTTTGTCACTATATTTCAAATTGTTGTCTCATTGGAAGATTATGATGGCAACATTTATATTAATTCTCAATACTATTATATAGAGGAGTAAAAGTTTGTTGACATGTCGAAGGTACACTCATAAACCACTGGAAAAATTTCGATGGTTCGAGCTTCACTTACAGAACCTTTTAGCTTCTGTACCTAGGCTATGCTAAATCATCTTATCGCATCATCTTATCTTATAGCAGAATTCAATAACGTTAAAACATTTATTGTGATGAAAAATTTATGTTAAGAGATTAATTTGGATGACTTTTAATAGAATTTTGATTATATTTTTTTTTTTTAATGAATCTGAGTGCGAAGAAGAAGAGCACCGGCTATTTTTTATAATTATGAAAAGGCAAACAAAAAGTTGGTCGAATTTCGTCCACAGTCGATACTAGTATACATCAATATTTATTATATCTATAGTCAAAGCCAATAATAATCGAAGTCTTAAATGGTGTTTCGAGAAATCTTGCTTAAAGTATTCATCTTTACAAAAATTCGATGTTACGTTTTTGGGTTTTTTTGTGAACGAACTCACGACATAAAATATAGATTTAAAATAAAAAAGATTTAACTTGTGCATCTTCTTTTATTTCCAATAAGTATACTTACCAAAACTAAAAACGTACTTATTTTACGGATTACGGAGTACTTAACGGACTCAAAACAGAATCCTTAAAAAACATGTATCTAAAACCCTTATAATAATCAAAATAATGCAGCATGCCAAAAAAAGTAATGAAAAATGTCATGGGATGATCAGATCATCTATTAATTATTACACCATGAGTCATATAAACTAAATTTTTCAGGCATATACTTGTAAACAACGCAAAACCTCTATAGTATAGATTCTTGAAAATCAGTTTCTTAAGAAAAAGTGTCGATTTCTGGTCACAGCTATAGATAAGATGTGTTTCTCTTCTTCGGGTAGATTCTTATTCTCATCGTCTATGCATCTTCTGCAGATGTCTTAATGGAGGATGTTAAATTTTCGAGTGTGGTTTCTGATCCGAAGGTGCCTTCCAAGTAAAATCAGTTCTTCGAGCATTTTAAGTTAAGGGTTGCCAAACCTGACGCACTGTAGGCAAGAGCTTCCCATAGACCACCTATTGTTGATTCTTTTAGGAATAGATCATTTCTGAGTAGTTTGCATAGCAATTATTATCCAACACAGAGCGGAAAGAGCTCTGTGTCCTTAAGGAATTCCTTATCCATCTTATTAACGAATATGTAATAACTAAGAAATGTTTAAATTGCTATTTCAACATATTCCAGAAGATTCATAGCAGGTTAATGATAAATTTTTCAGTTATTCAAAAAGGTGGTTTTTACTTTGATTCTTTAATCGGTCTAAGTATTTCCAGTTATACTTGCTGTTGATTGTTTTTTCTTTTCTCAAATAGTCGATCAACAAACCACCAAAAAAACAGATGCTACATCCTTTCCGGCCGTTTGTTGAGTCTTTGCTCGCTTCGGTGCACTTCCACTGGAATCTACCCATGCCTTTGCTTATTCTTTCGATTCTGGTGTATAGTATGGGGTCCATCTTTCATCCATGGGCACTGTTTTTGGGAAAAATTCAGTCGGATTTTGTTTAAACATGTCCAAACACTGCTGAGAAGTGCAAGCTTGAGCATTGAGCTTTCTCATACTCAAATATTCATGTAAAGTTGATCTCAGCAATCGAATATTTAACGGTTAAATACGATGAAACGAATTCACCATAATTTTTTCAACCTTTTCCTTGTTTCTTGCGCACTTTTGTTGCACAAAAAGTAATGCGTAATCAAGGCACAAATAATTCTCTATACATTTTTATAACAATACCAAAAATGCGCAAATAGTTATGTGTAGAAAACATTTGGTATTCTGAACTGACATATATGGTAAGTTTGTGTTAAGGTTGAAGTAAAGCATGTCATGTCATCTTGAATGCCCTAAAATATGAAGACAGATGAATTTAAATCTTACATTAACTTCATACTTTTATGTACAACCACCTCTAGAAACATGGTAGAGAGCATTGTCTGGATGAAACAGCACTTTTTTCCTTCTTCAAATGGGCCATTATTTCATCCTTCAAACGTTCCAACAACGCTATGTAATAATCACTGTTAATAATAATCAATGTATATTCCATGCGCATCCCAGAATACAAAGTTCATAACTAGACTGCGAATTTTTTATGCAGATAGATTGTTTACTCAAGACAAATGTTTCAACGGGTCTTACCGTGATATTTCTATATTAAATAGAGTATCCAACAGATGCTTTCAATATGCAATTTTTATGCAAGTTATATGCATGTTATATGCAACTTGAAAAGGTTGTCTCATTGTAATCAAGATAATCTGAAGGTATTTTTATCCTTTGGTGCTAAGTAGTATCCGACCGAACGTGAATTTTTGCCGAAGCCAAAGCCGAAGCCGATTCTTCGGCAAAATGGAAAAAATCGGCCGAAGGCCGAAGCCGAAGTCGAATAAGAAACAAATTTTTTCAAGTAAATAAAATTATAAAATTAATTCTTTGCTTTTGTTAAGGGCCGATGTTGAATGTGAACCCCACCTAAACGTCAAGTTTTTTATGCATTTCATTTGGCATTTCTCAATTTCAGACTATCTCAATTTGACCCATGGAAAGATACATAATCGAGCCACGCGTTAAAGTTATTCAAGAAATGGCAATAGTGGATGATCAATTTTCGAAGAAAATCATCTGCAGTGATGAGGCACATTTTCACCTTAGTGGATTCGTCAATAAACAGAATTCCCGCATTTGGGCGAATGATAATCCAAGAGTGATTGGCGAAAAACCAATGCACCCATAAAGAGTGACTGTTTGGTGCGATTTATGGGCTGACGGCATCATCGGGCCGTATTTATTCCAAAATGAGGCCCGAATTAATAGATATAAATGTGGACAATATATGGTTTCAACAGGACGGTACCACTTGCCACACAGCTAACGAAACAATGACTCTTTTGGGCGACAAATTCAATGGCCGTGTTATCTCAAGTGGTGGCGATGTCAATTGGCCGCCAAGATCATGTGATTTGACACAGTTGGACTTCTCTCTTTGAGGTTAGTTGAAAGAAAAGGTGTACGTCGATAAGCCAGCAACAATTGAAGAGCTAAAGGATGAGATAATTCGGCACATTAACGGCATAGAACTTCAATTATGCCACAGCGTCATCGAAAATTTGAACCATCGGAGGTGTGCCGCCGAGGTCGCAGCAGCCATTTGGAAACATATTTTGTTTCATACATAATTGAGCCATACCAATATTATCATAATCAAAAAATGACAGTCATTTTCTGAATAATTTGTGTTTTATTCAAAATCAACATCGGCCCTTAAAATTTAACCACCTTTTATATTCATTTCAGTACAAAAAAACTTACTGAAATCATTAAATTCGAGTTAAACGCAAGAGTTTTTCTGCAAAATTCGGGTTTTTCGGTAATCAAATTATTGACGTCAGTATAAAGTAAAAAAAAATTGAATATATTTTCGATCCAGTCGAGAAAAGCTACAGAAATGTAATACTAACTGAAATCTGGCAGCAAATATCTAGCGTTAACTCGGCTTTTATATTTCAGTCAATAACAAAAGCACAAACGTAACAGTCGGACTCGCTGCATTTATCATTTGAATAAAATTTTCAAAGAATGAACACCAACTCATGAAAGAACAGAAAAGGAGAGAAACACAAAACGAACAATAAAAATGTTTCAAATGTTTACTGAATAATTCAAAAAAATTCAAAAAAATTATAAAAAAAATTGTTTAGCTGAGCAAAAACATTCGGCCAAAATAATCGGCTATTTCGGCCGAAGCAGAAGCCGAAGCCGAAAATCAAAATATTGGCCGATTATGCCGATTACCGAAGCCGAAGCCGAATAATCGGTCGGACACTAGTCCTTAGCATTGAATGCAACATATGCAAATTGTATGCAAGATATGCCAGATAAATGCAACATATAAAAGTTGCATTTTAGGAACAATTGTGCTTTTTTCGGCACTTTCGAGACTAGACGGCACTCTATCACGTGTTTTTTTATTTCGGCAGAATTTGAAAATCCCAAAATTTAAAAAAGTTTAAAAAAAAAGAAATTGAAATTGCCCCAAAATGTTTATCAACTGTGATATTTGCCACAATTTAAGTCTTTCGTCTGAAGCAGCAGCAGCAACAATTCCAAAAGCCGTCGAGAGACTTTTAAAAAATATCAATGAACATTTTTGTCATAGCGTTAGCAAAAAAGAAAACTTCAGCAAGCTGCAAGCAGATTTTGGCTTCCAGCTGCACAAAATTTTGCGATTAGCTCCAAAGCGATGGCTCTCCCGATAGGTCCATCCATTTATAAATCCATTATAAAATATGGATTGAAATATAATAGTTTTTTGTATCATTTAGCATGCAGTAGATAGAATTTTGGAGCAGTGGACTGTGCTTGACTATTATTTTGGACTTACAGATTTTGAAGCGCACTATGGTAACGAAAATATTTTTTTCATAACTGAAAACCTCAGAGACCCGTTGATAAAATATATTTATTTTCGTTATCTTATATTTTAAAAATTATAAACGATGTGAACATTGAAATGCAATCAAAGGCCGCCAGAATTCACATACTTTGATCTAGATGTAAATAGTTATTAAGACAAATTTGCCGAAAATTTATTCACAAAAAAAATATTGATTTATGTTCTTTAAGTTCGTTAAAATTAAATAATCATATCCCTGGGGAGGATGTTTATTGTGGAACTACAGTCGAAATATTTTACAAATCAAAAAACCAGGGACCGAAAATAACTGTTATTTTATAATTTTAGAATGAAAAAGACACAATGAAAAAATTGTCCAAGGACATTTTCAATTATACCATTATGATACAAATGGCCTCAGCTTCACGAATATTTAGAGCCTTTTAAATTTTCGACTGATTCTATAAAAGTTAAAAATTAACTGTTATTTTTTGCCTTTTATTTTTTCAGACAAAAATAACGGTTACCTTTGACTTTTATTTTATCGGTCAAAAATAACAGTTATATTGTTATTTTATTTTTTCGGTCAAAAATATCAGGCAATCTGAATTTTTTTAAAGGCCGCTTGTCCGATTAAAAATCTTTTGATATCATATGTAAAACGTGATCACCGATGAGACCGAAATAATGGTATCGATAGTCTTTTAGTCAGTAAAATGGCCTTAAAAAAAATACAAATTGCCTGATATTTTTGACCGACAAAATAAAAGGCAGAAAATAACTGTTATTTTTGACCGATAAAATAAAAGTCAAAAGTTTGTTTGCCCGAAAAAATATAAGTCACAAAATAACTTTTATTTTTGCCGGAAAACATAAAAGTTAAAAAATAACAGTTAATATTTGACTTTTTTGATAAAAACCATAACCGGTACGGTCCCTGCAAAAAACATATCAAAATGTGATATTGTTGAGTTCAAGAAAGTTGAACTAAAATTTACGTTTGTACATATGTAACAAATATAACTTAATTTGTTCGTTTGTAAATTAAGTTTCGTACAGGCTTCAGAAAAAGAATTGATTTCAATAGTGAAGTATTAAACATGATTCCATATTTTTCTCCACATCATGTAGTCTCAGGTGAAACAAACAGCATTTTGTCATTATTTTTACAATTATTTCTAGAAAAAGAAATTTCTGAAGCTGAAATAATTAATAATGAATATATGTAGAAAGTTATCTGAATATGCAACAATATCTAGTATGGAAAATGTCTCAATTCAAATTTTGGTATAAAGTAAGGTTAAAAATTACTTGAAATTACTTTAACCCTCACTTTGGCACCAATCTTTTACTACGTAATCTGGCACTATTTACATTTGTAAATATTTTTTTGGCATTATTAAAAATGAACAGAAACTACAAATTAACATTATTTTTTAGGTGGAATATATGTATTACCACCTTCTAAGTCCAATTCCGGAAAAATTTCACGCCGCTCTCAAGTGGTTTAGAAGTTATAGGGTTCGTAAGTTGGGAAAATGGGCCTGGAAAAGTCGTGTTATTTTTTTAAATTTCTTACAAAATCTAGCATTATGGGTATCAAAAGAAAGGTTATTCTGTACCCTATTCAAAAAATTATAAACCATTGAAATCCATGCATTACTTCTTACGATATAGCGTTTTACATATTATGCACACTTGACGGTCCAGCCCTCTACGAGATAACCAAAATGTAATTATGAAAACCAAATTAAAAAAAATGTATAATACCAATGAATAAACAAAACAAATTCCAACAAAAACTTTACTTGTTTTCATTAAATTAGCACTTCCAGCTACAATATCAAAACATGACATATTGTTATAAAAAATGGTGCTGTTTCCACACAACTTCAATTTTTCCTTTTTTTCATATATTCTATAAGAGGGTTTTTGCACTTTGCGTATTTTTTGCATTTCAAAAGCACACTGCGCTGACAACTGTTTTTTCACGGTTTCGTTTCTGCGTACCGTTATTTTTCTCCCGAAAAGCGGAATTCAAATGTGGCGTGTGTTTTACTTATTTGTAAAGAGTTGAAGTGTTATAGTAAAAAAACAGTTTCTATTGATCAGTTGTGAAACATCGTAGTGTATACTTAGTAAAAAATAGAATTTGTATTGATTAACACAGTAATCATGACATAATAATCGTAAATTTCAAATATTGAGTGGTGCATCGGTGTCCCGGTAAGCAATTCTGTTTATTAATATTTTTCCAATAAAAGCTATCAAATATGAAATATGTATATATAAAATATATGTGAAGAGTTTTTCCTTATCATTTTTTTCTATAATTAATGCAAAAAATGCGTTAAAACACCATAAAAGCCTTTAAAATACAAAATATTTACATATGTAAATATGTACCAAACTACGTTATAGAAATGAAAAATTATCAAAAAGTATCAGAAAGTTCTAAAATTAAAAACAACTTTTGAATTTTCAGAAAGAAAACCAAAAAATAGCCACAGAGTCCAAACCATATTCAAATCGAATAAAAAATAAAGGAGTTATGGCAAATTTAAAATTGGGATATTTACATATGTAAATAGTACCAAAGTGAGGGTTAAAAATTAATTAGTTTGCGTAGAGTGAATATTTTCTATTCAAAATCTCATAAAGATCAATACTTAAAATATCATATACAATGTATTACTTTTTATTTAAGTTTAATAAAGATCTCAAATAAAATTTTAAAAATATGAAAATTGTTGAATTTGAAATTTGTATTAAGATATTTTTTTTACTTTTTAAATTTATCTTCCACAGAGAAAGCGAGTTAAAGATGTTCGCAAAACCATTATGTCAATGCAAAAAAGATCATCTTGAAATATGCAATAGAGCTCTCTAGTGTTTTTTTTCCGTATATTTTCCTTAAAAATGATACATTAGAGTTGTGACGGTTTTTTATGAAATGAGCGCGATATGTTAAAATTCGGCACTATTTTTGACGTAAAATTACGTCTTGCAGCGCGGTTTGTATGGGGTCGTTTTAACAGATTTTTCAAGGCCATGAAACTTTTCTGACGAATACTTTAGGGTATACCTACAGCCTTTAATACTCATCGTTCAAAGATAATATATATATTAAAATATCAGATTTACCCTGCGCTGAATGAATATAAAATTTTGGATTTTGTCACTATTATATTTAAGTCACAAAATAGTAAAATATAAGACGAAAAATGCATGTGTTTATATAAGAAAATCAATCATCAACTGCTTATGCTGTGTCTGCTGCTTTCTTTGTTTTTGTTTAGTTGTTTTTGCTTGTATTGTATATTTGTTTTCTGGGAACTGATTCGCAAGCTTCTTCATTGGTTTCTTTATGTACTACTTAGAAATGAGTACTACTTAGAAATGATTTTAACACCAGCACTCGATCACAATCTCTTTTCAACTCAGTCAATGAACACAAACAGTCAAACTTAATGAAATGATCGAAAAATTTGACATTTTGTTTGTTTTTTTTTTTTGTTCATTTTATCATGCTTACTTTTAACGTTTTCTCTGTTTTCGTCTCGATTAGAAGTTCATAATTGAGTGTAACTACTTTATTTGTTAATTTTCGGAAGATCAATAAAAAACGCGTGCAAAATGGACAAAACAATCGGACCAAAGAGACAAAGTAGAAGAGGTTATAACTTAAACGGAACTATATGTCTTCACTTACGATACTATCGAAACTGTTTCTTTTTTCTAAAAAGCACTATTTTTCTCTCTGATTTGGCACAATCACAAAAGGTTCAATCGTTTTCTCGTTTAAATTTTGCAAACAACTTCTCAACGGTTGATTTACCGGGAGCAGACTCAGAATAATG
Organism: Tetanocera ferruginea; assembly: GCA_958299015.1. Taxonomy (NCBI): domain Eukaryota; kingdom Metazoa; phylum Arthropoda; class Insecta; order Diptera; family Sciomyzidae; genus Tetanocera; species Tetanocera ferruginea. Next base: position 37,857,200 of record OY282641.1, read on the forward strand.
TTTTACAAGACAAGCTTTGACTTCAACAGTATTTTTTTCACAATAACAAAAGTTGCTTTAATAACAATGCTATATCACACGAACAAATTGTCCGACAAAGGAAAAAATTTTTACATGTGTCTTTTGAAAGTTGTTACTAACTGCAAGTCATGTGAATCTAATTCTAGTATCGCTATCTATGTGTTAGCCTACAAACTTTTCAGGCCAACTCTTATGTTAAGATGCCTTAATTGCTGTCATTAAGTTTTCTATTGACTAAAGTTTTTCAATTTCATTAATTGCTTTCAATAAATTTAATAATTCCAAATCATCTTAAAAGTTCTTTACCTATTCACTGAACAAAGTTTCTTTCTAACTACTCAAAGAAAATGCTTGGAAAAATATGAAACAATATCTGCAGCATCACTTTACAAGTGCCATAAATGAGTTGGTTTTGTTCTAAACACGATTCCGGTTGACCCTTTTTCCATTGTTATTTTTTTTTTTTTTTTCCAAAACAATTTCCCATTGCAATGAAATGCAATACATTAAAGAAATCGACGAAGAAGAAGAAGGAAATTAAAACAATTAGCGAGTTTCTCATTTTGTTATATCCTTGCTACATCCTTCTTACAACAAATACTCTTAGCCTCAAGGGCATTAAAAAAGAAATCCAAGCAGTGCAATTATTTTTCATACACAATCAGCGGCTGCAGCATCCGGACAGTGGAAACTGCCGATGAGGACTCTGCAGGTTTCTAATGAGATTAGCCGGAGCAGCTGATCGATTTGTTTCATTGAGATCTCAATTATTTTCCCTAATTAAGTGTAGGTGCAGATATTTAATTGTGGAAAAGTGACAAAATGATATAAATAAAAAAAAACCATGTTGAAATGGTGACAAGAGATGCTCTTCAAGAGTCAATTATTTTAGATACGTTCTTAATATGGTCTTTAAGCTGATGGATGTTAGAATAAAAGTAGAAAAAGAGGCATATAAATAAAGAAATTATAGTTATGTATGTTTAAATTAATTTAAATATTGTCCAGAAGATACGTTAAAAAATAAGGATGATTCTTTCCTTGGGGAAACCAAGGAAACTTTTTCTTTAACAAACTTCAGAATTTGTCTTGATAAATTTGAATTTGAATTTCAGTCTTGATAAAAACAGTAAAACCCAAAAACAACAAATAATTTAGCAAACGAATGAAAATATTAAACTTAAATGTGAACTTGATAAATGTCAAATGGCTGCCAAGCATATGACAGTTATGGGAAAATATTGAAGTGGCTACATTCGATGCTTTGAATTTCTGTAAGCTTTGAAAAAGATGTTAAGCAAAAAAAAAAAAAAAACAAAACAAAACTACTCAAAAACACTTTCAATAAATGTTGAAATGAAATACGACACTGTAAACAATCCTTCATAAGTATGCAAAAAGGACTTATTTGAGAGTGAAACTGAATGCAAGCGACATGGAAGGAAGCCCTTGAGAAGACGCTTGGGGCTAGTTTACATCCAGCGCGTTTGAAAATACTCTCGAACCCGACAATTGCTTTGAGCTAAACCAGACCGAACTCAATCAAAGGCTGAGTGAAAGCTTGATTGCAGCTAATATATAAACGAGAGTGTGTGAATGTTTCTGAAAAATAAAGAAACCATAAACTTTGGCAAATGCAAAATGCCTTCCAATTTCTTATGCAAAAAAAAACTTCCGAAATATTGTAAAGATCTCGCTTGAATTGCCTAAATCTATTAAAAATATATCATCGCGATAAGAATTTGGAGACCGTTTTATAAATTTTTTTTAATTTAAGTTTACTTGGGCGATTGCAATAAAGTTATTCATAACTAGGTTCTATACATAACTAGATTTATGTAGAACTTGTGTAATTTTTGCCTTTAAGTTCTAAACTTAAATTTGATTTTATATAGTTCCGTTCATTTCAAACTGACAGTTTTTAACTTAAAATTAAATCAAGTTATTTATGTTGAATCTTATGAAACTTGACAATAAAATGTGTATCATGTTTGACGTAATTTGACATTCAGGCGAGTATCATATGAAATTGAAATATTCTGATAGCACTGGATATACCAGCATGTCCTTTAAATATTTTGTTGTCTTATCTTGTTATATATATTTATCTTCCATACTATTAAATGAAAGGAAACTGATATCGTTTAAAAGAAGGCATCTTTGGCTCCACTGTCGGTCAGTTCAGTCTCCACGAGGCCACTTCGAATAACGGTCTAAGACTGATCGACTTCACCGCGGCGCGAAAGATAGTAGTAAGTAGCACCAGATTTCAACACCTCGATATCCACAAGGTGATCTGGCTGGCCCTGGATCCAAAAATGCGAAACCAAATTGATTATATTTTGATCGAAGGAAAGCACGCTTCAAGTGTACGGGAGGTGCGAATATTTCGGGGGGTCATTGACTCCGGTCACTATCTTGTTGCAGCCAACATCCGCAAGCGATTATGCAATGCAAAGAATAGAACGGACCGCCGAGGCCTACTCCTCTCAACTCTCGGTTAAGCTCAACCAACCTAACTCTTGCATCGACTACGCTGGCGGACTTTGTGTGCATATATCCCACTCCATGCGCACTGCTGCTGAGGAATTCATTGGTTTTCGGTGCCCGCAACCTCGCAACCAATGGTATAATCAGAAGTGTGTTGAAGCGACCGTGGCATGCCGTGGCGAAAAGTTTTTTTCAATAAAAAATTTTTCTGATCGGTCACCACCTCTCTGCAGACAATGGCAAACCTCAGAGAGTAAACAATGCCATGTAAAGCTTCTTGAGAACATGAACTTTTAATAAACATTTAATAACACACACAACACAATTGATCATAAGAAGCTCGGTCAAAGTCCTTTCAAGGGCTGAAATGGCCAATTTGTTTTTTTTTTTTTGTTGAAGCGACAATAGCAAAATACGCCGCATATAAAAAGGAGGTTCACTCAGCTGCAACGCGAGCCATGCGCAAAACTATCGTGATAAGAAGAAGGAAGAGAGATGCCTTTTCAGAAGAAAAAAACGAGAGCACACTCTCAAAACAGATTAGCTGTAGATCCAAAATTTTTGGTTGGGTGTTTCGAAAAATAGTTGCTATAAACATTTTTCGGTTGTTATAAACTGAATTCGTTATTCAGAATCAAAATTTTGTAGAAACCAGAAATATTCGTTCATCCATATAAGAATATGTTTGATGTAACAGAATCGACTCATTTTTCAAGTCGACCTTGAAAATACTGGAAATAAATGACCAAATAATTGATTCCCGCAATTGAATATTGAATTTTACAACCGAATAATTTTTTGCACAACTAATTGTTAAATAAAAAATACCATCAGTATTAAAAATTTGATTCAAGTTCAACTTTATTAAATTTTAATGCAAAATATCTGCAAACCTTGCTTTTATTTTTCTACCATATTGAACTGCGCTATATAAACGAAGAATTGAATAGGGGCTTTCGCATGGTCTAACATATTGGACGACAAAGTCGGATGGAAAACTAACGGAACAATTTGACAGACGAATTCAAATTTATGTTCAGTATGTGGCAAATTCAGATTTATGTTGTACCAATCAACTATCTATCATATCAAGAGAATGGTAAGTTGTAAGATTCGATTTTAAGTTATGAGTAGGGCATGATTTGGTTCTGATTTTCAATGATTAGTTCATACAACATCAAAAGCATTCATCGCTGACAAAATGTATGCTGCAAAAACTTCAGATTTCAGGTTGCAGCAACTTCGAAAATGCGGTTGGGCATTTTTTTTGTTGCCCCAACCAATTCGTTTCCTCAGTGCAGAAAAAGCGTGAGCGTGAAAAAATTGGGGTTTATCACGGCAAGAAGAATGCTCGAAAATTATACCAATAGGTTCAGCGTCTTATCCAACGTTTCAAGCCCGGAACATCCATCTGTAGAGATGAAAATGGTGATCTAGTAACGGATACGCAGTGCGCAATGAGATTTTGGAGGCTGTATTTTTTAAATCTGCTTGCGGTCCAACAATTTCGCCCTCGGAGAATGCAGTCCGACACCATCAATCGATGATGATGCAGTGGAAATTCCACCACTTAGCCATGACGAGGTTAAAGTTGCTATCCAGCGAGTCAAAAACAACAAAGCGGCAGGTGCTGAATTGTTTAAAATCGGCGGCGGTGAACTAATAAGGTGAATTAATAAGGCAAAATATGGCTTGCGGAAAGTATGCCCAACAATTGGAATTTCAGTATGCTTTTTCCTATACTTAAAAAAGTCGACCCGACAATCTGCACCAACTACCGAAGTATTAGTCCATCCGCATTACAAAACACAATCCGAGAGATTGAAGCCGCATAACAAAACGCTGATTGGATCAGTGTGGCTTTCGTCCTGGCAAATCCTCAATAGATCAGATTTTTACACTACGCCAAATCCTGGAAAAAAACCCACGAAAATCAAATCGATACCCACCATCTCTTTGTCGATTACAAAGTTGCTTTCGATTTGGGATTGTACGCAACAATGTCTGAGTTCGGTATACATCAGCAATACATGCAGCTCCATCAAGGTAGGAAATGACCTCTCCGAAACCTGTAATACCAAACGAGATTTCAGACAAGGCGACCCGCTATCATGCGATTTCTTCAATTTCGTCATGGAGGGAATCCCACGAAAAGCAGGTGTACATCGTAATGGAACCATATTCTACAAAGGTGTCCAGCTCCTTACGTACTGATGATATCGATATTATCAGTCGAACCAAGAGAGATGTAACTGTTGCTTTCGCCGCTATCGAAAAGGAATCAGCCAAAGTGTGTTCGACGGTGAACGAGGGCAAAACAAAGTATATGCTGTCTGCAAATAGGAAAACGCGGCATCTAGACTCCCATGTTACAGCAGACAAATATAATTTTGAAGTAATCAAGGAGTTTACATACCTTGGCATTGCCGTAAACAGCAACAATAATGTCAGCCTGGAGATAAAGCGATGAACAACAATTGCTAATAGGTGCTATTACGGGCTAATATACTAGACAGATATTTAGTAAAAAATGTACTATGATATGGAAACCATATGCTTATCATCGGTATTCCAAAGTTTTGTTCCAAAGCAACTAGAGTTCCGTACTACAATAGCATCCAAGAAACCATTGAAATTCAGTGGTGTTCTGAAATTTACTTCGATGAATCGCATTGAACACAGCCAAAGCTTTAAGTTCTTCTATCAGAATCATATGTTTTCGCTGCAATCCAGAAGCAGCATAAACAAATTGATTAGTTAGCAGAATATCCAGTTTATCAGTATAAACTAAACCTCTGCACGAATGCACTCGTTTTTTCTACAACAGTAGAGCCAACAGTGCAGAGTTCAGAACTTAACAGAACTCTGTTAGTCAAGCAGAGGTTATCCAATTCATTTAATGACAACAAACGACTACTGCAGAGCCCTCGTCGGCTTCAAACATAACCATGCATGCTGTTTGCATTAACAGAACACGATGTTGTTCGTTTTATAAAAACAGAACACTTTGATAACAGCGATAAATGCATCAATCATACCTAACACAGCAGAACCTTGGCGAAGCTTGCTTGTTTTTTGCATTCCTTTTTGTGCGTCATTTGTTTATTTTTATATATATCTTAAGCGCAGTTAATGTCTGCATTGTTGCTACTTTTTTGCCGGAACCGAAGCCGAAGGTGAAAATATCGGCCGATTATGACTATTACCGAAGCAGAAGCCGAATAATCGGTCGGGTACTACTAAAAACAAAAGAACACAGCACGACATCAAGCGTTCTGCTGTTGTTTACATAACTTACCAGTCATTGCATTCTTCTTTGTCGAATCGTGCATAACATTGATTCGGTTTTCGTTTGTTCTTGTTCTGCTCAAGCGAAGAGTTCTCTCTGCAGTGTTATGCTTGATTTCATTGATGAGAACATAACATAGCAAAGGCTAGTACCACAAACTAGTGGCTTGAAACGCATTTCAAGCGCACTCGTGCAGAGGTTTAGTATAAACAGAAAAAATAATGGAAATAGTTAAAAAAAATATATTGGAAACGCGCAATTAGGAGTGGTCACATTTTATTCCCAGTTGCGTGGAACAATTATAACTTTGATTGCATTCATTTTCTTGTTTATATTTACAAACCTTTGCATCAGCTGACATGTAAACAACTTAGTACAATACCACATTTCTGTCACTATGCTAGGTCGTGGTTTCTTGAGCTTTCATGGAAGTACACATTGTAGTACGGAAACCATATGTCTGTCTAGGATATAAGTAAGCAATTTGGTTCCAGAACCCTCTCTCGATCGACAAAACTAACACTCTACAAGACGCTCATCATACCTGCGCTTCTCTATAGCGCTAAGGCATGGGTGGTATCGCAAACAGATGTAGCCGCTATTGGGGTGTTCGAGAGGAAATTTCTTCGCAAAACCTTTGGTTCTGCTTCTATCGCATTCGAATGAACCACGAAGTGTTCCAGCTCTACGACGATATTGACTTAGTTCAGCGTATAACAATTCAACGTAGACAACGGTCAACAACGATGAGGAAGACCATGTATACGATTGATTGACCAGGCCGAGAAAGCACTAACCGCGCTTGTTAAAAGTCATTGGAGACGAGTTCTTAAGCGAACTTATGTATTTTCATAATTCTTCGGCAAACGTAGAAAATTGATTACATCGTTAATTAATTAATTACGATTAATATAAATAAATTCAAAAAATCCTCTAGAAACCGATACAGTGTAAGGTATTGAACCGGAATACCAATTTTCATGGAAATCAGAATATCTTTTGTCGCCATATGGGTTCCGCCGTTTTGAATTTTCAAAATTTGACACCAGATTTGTAATCAGCAACCTTGAAAACTTGTTTGTATCGATTTCCATCCCGTACGATGATTTCTTGTAGTTTTGGTCACAAAATGTGCTCAATGATTGAAATGATTGAAAACGTCATCATCTGTACGAGTTAGAAAATAATGTAGGCTGAAAAGAACTTGTTTTAGGCAGTTAATACATACGAGTCCCGCACGAAACGTTTTTATAATTATTATTTTAGAAATAACTGCCATTAAAATTTAAAAAAAGTAACATATATATTTTCTTCAATTCTTCTTGTAGACGGTAAAAATATGTGTGACTGAAATATAACTCCATGTTTACTGAAATTTCTATTGAAAGTTAAAAACATAAATTGATAGCTTCATTAAACCACTGAGCATATAATAGATAGAGGACTCAAATCACATAAAAATATGCTTCTATCGAAATTGTATGCAATGGCTCCCACACTCTTATTTACGCTCCCATCGTGCATGCGTTCAAACGAACGTAACTTCGTGTTTCCATTGCCGCAGCTACCACCAGTGTTGCCAGTCTAGCCTTTTTGAGGCTAGATCTAGCCTTTTTTTTTGTTGTCTAGCCTCGAAAATTACCATCTAGCCTCTAGCCTTTTTTTTAGCCTTTTTTTGTTTTTTTCTAGCTTTTTCTAGCCTTTTTTAATATATTGCTTAAAGATGCATTACTACATCCAATTTTTCTGACGTTGCAATTTTGAAAGTGTAAATCTTCTATTGCTCTTTTTATTCTTTTAAAGTGGTTAAACCCAAATATTTTCTGTTATAGAGAAAGAAAACTCCAGTTACTCTACAGAAGAAATAACTATAATTGAAATATAATGGCAAAAAATTGTAAATCACAAGTAGAATAGGAATCTAGCTGGGCAGAAGCTAGAGATTCATTGAATGAAGATCCGTTCCAAGAGCTATCAGATTTGATTTTTAGTTTTATTATTTTAGCATTAAGCAACGCTGAGGTAGAAAGAATTCTTAGTACAACGAAATTTCAAAAAAAAAAACTAGAAAAGAAACCGTATTCAACTGTTCTTAAAAGAAAACGAGTAAAGAAAGTCTAGTCCGACTATGAAATACCCTAGACCTCCTATTATATTTAAATAAACTATATATTAAAATACTAAAAAAAATAGAAGTAACTTCCTATTTTTGTTTAAAATCCCTGTATTTATAGAACTATATAGGTTTTACTAATGAAGGTTGTATGGGAGGAAAGCGCGTTCGTAGGTGGATAACGCCTTTTTTTGTGAGCACACCTTAGTTTTATATACCATGATCTCATACCAAGTTTTATCTCTGTAGGCCAAATATAAACGTTTCTATTGTGTTTTCCATATTGTGGGTTTCATGGGAGATGAGCATGTTTATGGGCGGATGTCGCTCAGTTTGTGAACACATCTTAGTTTTGATACAACAATCTCAATACCAAGTTTTATATTTTTGGCTCATATAAACCTCTTTATAGCGTTTATACTATAGTGGGTTGTATGGGAGGTGGGCGTGTTTAAGGGCGAATGACGACTATTTTACATCTAAGTTTTAATATAAAATACATATCTGATAAGTTTAATCCCTGTAGTTCAAATAAAAGGGTCTTTATAATAGTGTTTTCAATGTTGGAGTTGTATGGGAGGTGGGCATGTTCATGGGTAGAGCACGCCAATTTTTTGTGTACGTCTACGTTTTGATACAAAATAAATACATTTAAATTTTATTTCGGTAGCTTAATTACAACCATCTATACAGCGATTTTTATTTGTTAGTTGTATGGGAAGTAAGCGTGTCCGTGGGCGGATTCTAAAAATATTCAATAGTGCAGATGCTTGGGTTCATGTGAACATGTGTACCAATCTCATCTCCTTCTTAACCTATATTAACAGATAACACATAGACAGATGGACGGACGGACATGGTTAGCTCGACTCAAGAGGTGACACTGATCAGGAATATATACTTTTCTATACCGGACTCGCTTATTTCTATGCGTTACAAACGTTTGCACGAAGTCAATATACCCTGACCTTACATGTTTAGGGTATAATAGCGTTAACAAATCTAGCCTTTTTTTAGCTTTTTTTTTAAAGCCATCTAGCCTTTTCTAGCCATTTTTTAAAGGACATCTAGCTTCTTTTCTCAAAACTTTCTGGCAACACTGGAAAGAACAGAAAAGGAGAGAAAAACAAAACAAACAATTAAAAATGTTCCAAATGTGGAATTATGAACGGAGTTCACTGAATAATTAAAAAAAATTCTAAAAACTTATAAAAAAAAACTGTTTAGCAAAGCAAAAACATTCGGCAAAAATAATCGGCTATCTCGGCTGAAGCCGAAGCCGATGCCGAAGGTCCAAATATCGGCCGATTATGCCGATTACCGAAGCCGAAGCCGAATAATCGGTCGGACACTATACAAGGCAAAAGATAACAAAACCGAACAAAAAAAAAAAAAAACGATGACCAGACGAAAATTCAAAATTATATTTTCATTGTCCACATTAGATCTAATTCGAACAGGAAAAAATAATTTTTTAATTTATTTTTGCACTTTTATACACCTTTATACTAACAGCGACAAAAACCAAGTGAGAACTATGTCGCTTCGTACCGAAGCCGAAGCCAAATAATCGGTCGGACACTATACAAGGCGAAAGATAACAAAATGGAAGGGCCTCAGGCATAAAATGAACCGAACAAAAAAAAAAACGATGACCAGACGAAAATTCAAAATTAAGGCTCAAACAAGTTATGCGTAAGCATACAAAAGTTTCAGAGAGAAGTCAACGAAAAGTATACAAAAGTTCAAAAACACACTTTTCCAAAATTAATTAAAAACGAAGTTAGCATGAAAAAAAAATTCAATATAAATCGATTCGAATGAAATGACAAATAAAAAATAATTTGTTTTTGTCGAAAAAGATTGCCAACTAAAATCATAAAAAAATATTTTTTTTTAAGTTGGTAAATTTATCCATGCTTTATGATTGAAAAAAGGGGTCAATTCCAATACAAACCTCGCTTAATAAATAAATCCTGTCTAAAACATACATTTGTAACTGACTTTTAATAAAATTTCGATACATAAGTGTTTAAAAACAAAATTTAAATTATTTATTGAACAGGTTGCAACCCTTTTCTGCTTAGCAATATACGGTGTCGAGCGCTCACACTCAAGTTTTGAAAAGTAAACGAAAATTGAGAAACTTAACGAAAAATTGCTTACGCACAACTTGGGCGACGCAATATATTGCTGAGCAAGTACGTTCTTTTGCTCTCTAGCTTTTGTATGCTTACGCATAACTTGGTTGCAGTGTTGCCAGTCTAGCCTTTTTGAGGCTAGATCTAGCCTTTGTTTTTGTCGTCTAGCCTCGAAAATTATCATCTAGCCTCTAGCTTTTTTTGTAGCCTTTTTTTGATTTGTTCTAGCCTTTTCTAGCCTTTTTTAATATATTGCTTAAAAACGCGTTACCACATCCAAATTTTCTTACTTTTGCATGCAATTTTGAAAGTGTTAGCCTTATATTGCTCTTATTATACTTTTAAAGTGGCTAAAACCAAAATATTTTTAGTTATAGAGAAAGAAAAATCCAGTTACTATACATGAAAAATAACGATAGTTAAAAAATAATGGCAAAAACTTGTAAATCACAAGTGGAAAAACTGAAGTTTCACAACTGAATTCTAGTCAGAAGTTAGAGAGTATGAATATTCTCTGAATGAAGATTCATTCCATCTGGTTTTAAGTTTTCTAATTTTGCCACTAAACAACGCTGAGGTAGAAAGAATATTTAGTACAATCAAATTTTTTTAAAAAACAAGTTAAGAAAGCGTATTCAAACTGGCATTCTAAATTCTCTTCTAACGATACGATATGCTCTAAAAAGAAATAACACATGCTGCCATAATTTTGAAATCATAGATGATATTATAAGTTTTGCAAATAGTCGCAATTTATATGTAAATTCTGATTCTTCAGAAGAGGAGAAAGTATTTTTTGAGATGTAGATTTAAAAAGTGATAGAGGTTCAATGTTTTTTTACTAACCGAGTCAGGCATTTGAATTTGAATTTGTTTTTGTTTATCGTTTTTATTTTAAAAGCTTTTTGGTGAAAGACTAAATAGACTAAATTCTATTTAAGGCTCCATTAAAGTTTTTTAAAGAAAAAAAAGTAAAATTAAAAGTTTTATTGTAAAGGGATTGTTTATTTTATGTTATTTTTTGTTTTTGCATAATAATGATATAATGTTTAAGGAACAGTTTTGATATTTTTAATTTAATTTCAATATATTTGCAATATATTTAATTTTTGGTCTTGTTTTTTTTTATATCATATTCATATATTATATGAATATGAATATTATGAATATTAAGAATATTATTAACGTTTGTATATTCACAGAATCATGTTTAATAAAAAATAACGTAAAGAAATCTAGCCTTTTTTTAGCTTTCTTTTTAAAGCCATCTAGCCTTTTCTAGCCATTTTTCAAAGATCATCTAGCTTCTTTCCTCGAAAATTTCTGGCAACACTGGCTACCACATTGTCGTGAACTTTCAAATGATCGTCAGTTTGTGTGTTGTTGTGGCTACCAGTGCTACGACGCATGCGCTTAATTGTTGCTAGCATCGTTTATTTTTGTTTTGCCTGTCCCTTTCCCCTGCTGCAGCAACCACAATGGCTACCATATATTTTGTTATTGAAGAGTTGTTGTACATGAAACCGGTTATTGTTGTTAAATTGAATTAAATTGAATTAAATTGAATTAAATTGAATTAAATTGAATTAAATTGAATTAAATTGAATTAAATTGAATTAAATTGAATTAAATTGAATTAAATTGAATTAAATTAAATTAAATTAATTAAATTAAATTAAATTCAATAAAATTAAATTAAATTGAATAAAATTTAATGAAATGAAATTAAATTAAATTTAATAAAATGAAATTGCATTAATTTAAATTGAATAAAATTGCATTTAATTAAATTAAATAAGATTAGATTAAAATCATTTCATAACATTTAATTACATTAAATGACATTATCTTTTCTTTATTTACATTTCATTAAATTAAATTGCATTAAATTGCATTAATATAAATTACATTAAAATGCATTGAATTAAATAAATTAAATTAAATTAAATTTATTTAAATCAAATTAAAATAAATCAAATAAATCAAATTAAATAAAATGAAATAAGTTTAAATAAAATGAAATGAAATTAAATAAAATGAAAAAAATTTAATTAAAAATAAAAATTAAATTAAAATAAATTAAATTAAATTTTATTAAATTAAATTAAATAAAATTAATTAAATTAATTTTATTTAAAATTGAAATTTACATTAAATTAAATTGAATTAAATTAAATAAAATAAAATTAAATTAAATTAAATTAAATTAAATTAAATTAAATTAAATTCACTTAAATTCAATAAAATTCAATTAATTCCATTAAATTCAATTAAATTCCATTAAATTCAATTAAATTCCATTAAATTCAATCAAATTCCATTAAATTCAATTAAATTCATTTAAAATTAAATTAAATTAAATTAAATTAAATAAAATTAAATTAAATTAAATTAAATTAAATTAAATTAAATTAAATTAAATTAAATTAATTAAATTCAATTAAATTAATTAAATTAAATTAAATTCAATGAAATTTAATTAAATTGAATAAAATTTAATAAAATGAAATTAAACTAAATTAAATTTAATTAAATTGAATAAAATTAATAAAATGAAATTAAATTAAATTAAATTAAATAAAATTAAATTAAATTGAATTCAATTAAATTCAATAAAATTCATTTAAATTCCAATTAATTTCCATTAAATTCAATTAAATTCCATTAAATTCAATTAAATTTAATTAAATTCAATTGAATTAAATTAAATTCAATTTAATTATATTAAATTAAATTAAATTAATTTGACTTAAATGAAATTCATATAAATTAAATTAAATTCAATTACATTAAATCAAATTAAATTAAATTAAATTTAATTCAATTGCATTAAATCAAATTAAATTAAAATAAATTAAATAAAATTATATTAAATTAAATTTAATTAAATTAAATTAATTTAAATTGAATTAAATTGAATTAAATTGAATTTAATTAAATTAAATTGAATCAAATTAAAGTAAATTTATTTATTTATGAATTATTTAAATAATTGAATTCAATTTAATTTTATTTAATTTAATGTAATTTTATTTCATTTCATTAAATTTTATTCAATTTCATTTAATTTCATTGAATTTAATTTAATTTAATTAATTTAATTCAATTACATTTAATTTAATTTATTTTATTTTGATTTAATTTGATTTAATTTAATTTAATTTAATTTAATTTAATTTAATTTAATTTAATTTAATTTAATTTAATTTAATTTATTTTAATTTAATTTAATTTAATTTAATTAAATTTAATTTGTAATGATTTTAATTGAATTAAATTGAATTTAATTGAATTCAATTTAATTTACTTTTATTTAATTTAATTTAATTTAATTTAATTTCATTTCATTAAATTTTATTCAATTTAATTGAATTTCATTGAATTTAATTTAATTTAATTTTATTTAATTTAATTTAATTTAATTTAATTTCATTTCATTTCATTAAATTTTATTCAATTTAATTTAATTTCATTGAATTTAATTTAATTTAATTAAATTTAATTTGAAATGAATTTAATTGAATTTAATTGAATTTAATTGAATTTAATTGAATTCAATTTAATTTAATTTTATTTAATTTAATTTAAATTAATTTAATTTCATTTCATTAAAGTTTATTCAATTTAATTTAATTTTATTGAATTTAATTTAATTTAATTTTATTTAATTTAATTTAATTTAATTTAATTTAATTTAATTTCATTTCATTAAATTTTATTCAATTTAATTTAATTTCATTGAATTTAATTTAATTTAATTAATTTAATTTAATTTAATTTAATTTAATTTAATTTAATTTAATTTAATTTAATTTTATTTAATTTAATTTAATTTTAATTTTAATTTTAATTTTAATTTTAATTTTAATTTTAATTTTAATTTTAATTTTAATTTTAATTTTAATTTTAATTTTAATTTTAATTTTAATTTTAATTTTAATTTTAATTTTAATTTTAATTTTAATTTTAATTTTAATTTTAATTTTAATTTTAATTTTAATTTTAATTTTAATTTTAATTTTAATTTTAATTTTAATTTTAATTTTAATTTTAATTTTAATTTTAATTTTAATTTTAATTTTAATTTTAATTTTAATTTTAATTTTAATTTTAATTTTAATTTTAATTTTAATTTTAATTTTAATTTTAATTTTAATTTTAATTTTAATTTTAATTTTAATTTTAATTTTAATTTTAATTTTAATTTTAATTTTAATTTTTATTTTAATTTTAATTTTAATTTTAATTTTAATTTTAATTTTAATTTTAATTTTAATTTTAATTTTAATTTTAATTTTAATTTTAATTTTAATTTTAATTTTAATTTTAATTTTAATTTTAATTTTAATTTTAATTTTAATTTTAATTTTAATTTTAATTTTAATTTTAAATAAAATTAATTTAATTAATTTTATTAATTTAATTTAATTCAATTTAATTTAATTTTTATTTTAATTTTAATTTAATTTATTTCATTTTATTTAATTTCATTTCATTTTATTTAAACTTATTTCATTTTATTTAATTTGATTTAAATTTATTTTAATTTGATTTAAGTAAATTAAATTTAATTTAATTTATTTAATTAAATGCATTTTAATGTAATTTAAATTAATGCAATTTAATTTAATGAAATGAAAATAAAGAAAAGATAATGTCATTTAATGTAATTAAATGTAATTAAATGTTTTTAATCTAATTTTATTTAATTTAATTAAATGCAATTTTATTCAATTTAAATTAATGCAATTTAATTGTATTAAATTTAATTTAATTTCATTTCATTAAATTTATTCAATATAATATAATTTCATTGAATTGAATTTAAGTTAATTAATTTAATTTAATTTAATTCAATTTAATTAAATTTAATTTAAATATATATTTTAAAATTACAATTAAAAAGATCATAATCACAAAAACGAAAAAATGCTGACATCGCAAAATTCAGAAACTTGAGATTCATTCATTATCCATTGATTTTCGTTTAACAGCAACAACAATAACCGGTTTCATGTACAACAACTCTACAATAACAAAATATATGGTAGCCATCGTGGTAGCTGCAGCAGGAGAAAGGGACAGGCAAAACAAAAATAAACGATGCTAGCAACCAGCGCTGCCGAAAGTACTACTATCGGAGTATTTTACTCCTATTGACTCTTGAGTACTACTATACTCCCCAAACACAAAAAGTACTACTATTTATTAATAGCTCAAAACGGCCTAATTTGTTGTCGCCATTAATGCAAAAATAATTTTTTCTGAAAGCTTCCTTTTTTCGTAATTTTCTTGTTCACCTTGTCTTTCATTTTGCCGCACAGTGTAACGAGGCGGCCAAATGGAAAAAATTCGCGAATTTGGAAAATAAGTAAGCAAACTTCTTGTTAAGAACATACGTTATGTGAATCTTACTCCATTCGGCGATATCTTTCCATTTATGGAAGTTATGCTCATTGTTTTAAAATTAACGAAATTTCAGTTTCTGCAGTTTAGTATTGAAGATTATATATCGTTAGACTAAGCAAAAACAAAAGATAGTAAACGATTAATTACTAAAATTTTCTTATACCAAAACAAAGTCCACGAAATCGTAAAACAGCAAAAGTTGTATATACTTAAAAAAATTTATGCTTTCCACTTTTATTCATTAACTTTTTCATATGTTGGATAATCAACGTGTAAAGGGTGTCTCAGTAAGAGTGCACTTTCTTATTTCAAATTAAAGATGCATATTTTTTAAGAAAGTTGTAATTTTTTTATTGAATTGTAAAAAAGACATGTTCCGATTATGTATGGAGTAAAATATCCGACAAATGGCCCCCACGGCCCTGATGACAGACCATTGTTTCTGGTTTATTCACATAATCCTGTGATTTCAGAAAACCCAAAGAAAAATCGCACGACGTTAAATCGCATGATCGTGGTGGCCAGTTGACATCAGAATTTATTGATATAATTTGTTCTGGAAATCGTTCCTGCAATAAATCCATTGTTTCATATAAATGCAATAAGTCCGTGGTGTGGCAGGTGGCGCCATCTTGCTGAAACCACATGTCGTCCAGATCCATGCCTTCCAGTTGAGGCCACAAGAACTCTGTTATCATGTTCCTGTAACGAATAAAATTTGAAGTTCTTGAAAACGATGCCCAATTGATGTTGTCGGAATTTCGTCGACACTCTCGCTTACAGTAGCAATTTTTTCAAGAGACCAACCAGTACGTTGACGCACAGTAGTCTTAATGTCCATAGCCGACACAGTTTTTTCAAATTTTTTACCACTCTTTGAATGGTTGACACATTAGGTGCACTTTATCTACTGAAAATGGTTCGAAGTTTGCGAGCGGTCTTTCACAATTAACTTTCCACAATTATAACGCATTGTTCTTTCGTAAACCGCTCCATTTTTAATAATCGGAATAAATATATGTTCCAACTGCGAAATCTCAGAATTGCACAAAATAAAAATAACACTAAATTTAAAAAGTGCACTCTTACTGAGACACCCTTTACACAGCCGCGTACCGTGGGGGGGGCGGGGGGGGCGGTCCGCCCCGGGCGGCACTAGTTTAGGGGCGGCACTGAAGCTAAATAAAGCCTTTTACAAAATAAATATGTGTACATTATCATTTTAAGGTGTACAAACAAAAGAAAGAACTAAACTTAATGAATAAATTTGGCCACCACAGTAAATGTAACTATATTTATGAGCTTCGTATTGAGCACAACCAAAATGTAAAATCGTTTTTCGAGTCTCAAAATTAGTTGCCAAAGAAATAAAAAAAGACATAATATTTAGGCATGTGCGAGTAGTTGAATTTTCGAATAACTCGGCTGCGACTTGAAACAAGCATTGAATAGCTGGTGTTTTCGAGTAACTCAAAGTTTTTTGAGTTTTTAAGTGCTTTAACTTGTCAGTGGAAATGCCCAATAGAAAAGTGGTTTAACAGAATAACGTTTTTCAACTTAGGTATATTTGGTAAAAATAGCTGTTTTGTGCTTTGATGTGTTGAGTGTGGGAGAAAGGCGGAATTTTCGTTTGATTATGGCGAATTGTAAGTTCAGAGTGCATATTAAGAAATAAGACTTATGCGTATAATTTTAAGTCGTATCTTTTATAATGTTTTTTGATTTTTTAAGGGATTTCACTGTTTTAATAAAATCACTTTGGAGAGGAGTTAGGCGTGGTCTAAACTGATTTAGGTCATTTTCTAATTTAATAATTTAATTATTTATTTTCAAGAACTGATTTTGAGAAATGACCACAAAGTTTCAGCAGCTTCATGCTCTTGCTGAAAAATTCGCAATTCTTACTCCTTCGATTCTCCTGAATGATAAGTTGGAATGTAAACTGAATGAATTCTGTCACGAAGAAATTAACAATAAAGATTTTCTCGTTGAGAGAAAAATACTTCAGCATATTGTTTCTATAGCTCACAAAGAAACTGATTCTTGTATGAAAGGTCCACTTGAACTTTTAAAATTTATTTTTAAATTAAGTCTAGAAAACGCAGTTCCAAACATTGTTATACTTTTTAGCTTTATTCTAAGCTTTTATTCATAAAAACCTACATTAGAACTACAATGAGTACGTCTCGCCTACAAAATCTTGCCATATTATGTATAGAATACAAGTAAAGTAATGAAATAGACTTTGACAATTAGGAAATTCACAGTTTGCTTCTAAAGTTAACACCTGACAACTTTAGAAAGATATTTAGATCGAACTGTCAGCACCTCTTTTTGTGTTTTGGAGCTAAATTGCAAAAATAGTTTTCAAAAATTTGAAATTTGTTCATAAACATGCCTCGAATGAACGGAAAGGAAGAATTATGAGATAACTTTAGCAACAAGTGGGATCTCAAGTTTGTACGTAAAACAAAAACAATCAAAGTTAACACGAGCTAAAATGTTCTAAAGTTAATAAACGGCAAAGTAAACAGAGCAGATAATACAGAACTGTGAGCACCCTAAATGTAATTACCGATTTTGCTAATAAAAAAACAAGAAAAATAATAATTTAATAAAATATTATAAAAAAAATTGTATTTGTATAAATTTCCTTTTCGGTGTCATTAAGGAATAAACTTTTTTATCGTTGGCCTAATTCTAATATGGCGTAAGTCAACATTTGGAATAATAGCGATTATTAACGTTTAAGGGGACCTGACGCCTTCAAAATTTTGTTTATTTTAATGTTTAAAAATGTGTATAAGTTCAATAAAAATAGATATAATTTTGAAAAATTACAAATATATTTTTCGGAAAAATATTACGCAAAAAAATTTTTTATTGTTTTTATCACATATACTGCTGATGGAATTTTTTTAAAAAATTCATGGCGCTTTTAATTTCATATGTTTTGTTCACCACTTTATATATCATAAATAAATTTTATTTTCAAATGTAGGGTATAAGTATAGTGTGTATGCAATGACAAAATTTTATTATGCCAGGTTACTCCTTAAAAAATACTTGTTCAGGTGTCAATATATCATATTTATATTTGAGTAAATATAGAATTCTCCCGTGATATAACAAAACCAAGAAACTTGTTTTTTGAAAATTGTGAGAAATTGAGGTATTGTGTTATAGGATATAATCTTTCCGTATATAAGATTTTTAAGTTTTTTCAAATTATTGAAAAGTTAAATTATTGAAGAGTTAAGAGTTAAGTTTCGAAATTTTTGAAACTTGTGCTAGCCAAATTATTTTGCGTTGCAGTTTTTTAACAATTCAGTCGAACTTAAGATACTGAGAAAATTTTTGTCATATATTTTTTCATTTCATATAAACAAGATTTTTGTTTTTTCACAAAACCAGGCAACTATGAAGTTACTTAAAAGCAAATAAAACATTTATATGTTTCTTATACTATGTTCACACTGACATCAAATTAGGTAATTTCGTGAGATAATTTCGAAATTGTACAAAAGTGTTCACACTGGGCTTAGATAATTTCGTTTGACGTTTGATTTATTTTTTGTCTATTCATTATTGGCCACATTCAGCAAACTCAACAGCTGCCAACTTATATGTCCAATTAAAAATAGAAAATTCTTACTCAAAGTAAGTTTTCAAAACTATTTTTCACATAACCGTACATCTTATAAATTGTACAACTTTAATTCATTGAAAACATTGCTCACCCAAGTTTCACTGAATGGGTTGCTACCCGAAGGGTCAAAAACGTTAAGTATCTGAATGAGGCCATTATCATGTGTCATGTATAATTTTGACGGCTCAGTTGGAATGGATAGCAAGATTGTTAATACGTCAAAAAAGGATGTGTTTAATTAACACTATATTCAGATTTCAGGGTTGCAGTGCATTTTTGCCTAATTTCGTGAGTAATTTAAACGAAATTACCGTGTTTGAGGTAATTTCCAAATCAACAAATTGTATGGGAAATTACCATAGTTTTTAGATAATTTCAGTCGAAATTACATAAAAGCTCGAAATTACCTAATTTGATCTCAGTGTGAACATAGTATTAGAACACTTTATTCGTTGCTGTTTTTTCAAAATCAAGTAACTTTAAAGTTGCTTGGTTTTGTTGTATAATATCAATTAAAACACAATTGTTTAGAAAATAAGTTGAACATTTGTTACAATTTTAATTAAGTATCTTATTATTATTGGTTGGTGACCGTGGCATGCAGGTTAAGTGTGTGGCTTAGCATGCTCGGAGCCCGGGTTCGATCCCCAGCCGTGGCGAAAAGTTTTTCAATAAAAAATTTTTCTGATCGGTCACCACCTCTCTGCAGACAATGGCAAACCTCAGAGAGTAAATAATGCCATGTAAAGCTTCTTGAGAACATGAGCCGTTCGGAGTCGGCATAAAACATGTAGGTCCAGTTCTCGGTCAATTGTGTGCATAAATTTAATAACACACACAACACAATCGATCCTAAGAAGCTCGGTCAAAGTCCTTTCAAGGGCTGAAATGGCCAATTTGTTTTTTTTTTTTTTTTTTTTTTTTTATTATTATAATTAAGTATCTACACAAGTATCTTATTAAGTAAATTATATATAAATCTATTCATTAAACTCAATAAAAAATCTTTTGATACTATTTTTAACAAAATTAATGGAACATATAAATAAATTCATGAATGTTGGTATTTACTCATGGCTTGTTAAACCAATAGAAAGATCCTTAGAATCTGCACATTCCTTAAAATCTTCCCAAAAATTAATTTTTGTGTTATCATGCATTAAAGGAATTAATTTATCTATAATATCCTTCTTTTTAGATGGGTTTTTCACGATTTCCTTTAATTGTACATATTTGAAAATTTCAGAAGATCTTTTTGATGAACTAATGTGCATTCAAAAAAATTTTGCATCGGTTTCGATGGAAGTTTTATAAAAAATTACAATAATCCTTTTCGAAAATTTTGCATTTCATTTTTTTCGGCAATTGCTGTATGCTGGATGCAATAATCTTTTCTTTGTAGCACGATTGAAAACGAATGTTTGAGAATCCTTTGTAGTACAATTGGAAAAGATTGTTTGAGAACCTTCAGATCGAGTATCCATGAAATGATTGTCCATGAGCTCTTCTTCGT
This sequence comes from Tetanocera ferruginea, assembly GCA_958299015.1. Lineage (NCBI taxonomy): Eukaryota > Metazoa > Arthropoda > Insecta > Diptera > Sciomyzidae > Tetanocera > Tetanocera ferruginea. Next base: position 37,877,825 of record OY282641.1, read on the forward strand.
CACCTTTTTTCATTTGTGGATCAAAATCAGGATCATAGTACGACGATGCAGGACTAAAATCAATTTTACGTTCTCCGTTATTAACGCAAAAATCACTGGAGAGTATACTTATATTTTTGTAATAATTTCCAAAAAAAAATTCAAGGAACTTATCATATAATTTTTGATAGATTATGACTTTCAAATTTTCAATTAAATCGAAATTTTTTTCAAGTGACGAAATTGTACGCTGTTTTTGATTATATTCGATACGTTTGAAGAAGAAGATGTGACTAAGAAAAAATGTTCAATAAATTTTTGAAATAATTTTTCGATTGCGGTATTTTGAAGTGAATTTTTTCGCATAAAATTTAACTTCGTTTAAGTAATGTGCTGAAAAGTACTGAAGTAACTTGGTTTTGTTGTAACCCATTTTAATCTAATCAAGGCATTTCAAGTTACTTGTTGTATTTTTTTTTTTAATATTAGTGTTTAGAAATGAGATAGGCGAAAATGGATTGAAGTTTCTCGTAGACTTTTTGCTCTAGATTTTTAAACATAGATAGAACAACAAAACCACGGAAGAAATGAGAGCAAAAATAGACTCATGCGCGCGTTTTGCTCCATTTTTTCCAAACTTGCGTCGTATTAGAAATAGGTTGATGATATGTATATTAGAATTTTTTTTATATAATTGAGAACAATGAAAGACCAAATTCTAAAGTGAAAACTATGCATACAAAACCCTATATAAATATCAAAGATTTTTTTTTTTATTGCATATGAGAGGGGCGGCAAATTTGGAATCCGCACCGGGCGGCTTAGCCTCTCGGTACGCCACTGCCTTTACAAGTATTAAACAAGTATTAAACAACATGCAACGTATATATTAGGTATTGTTTAAATGATTCAAAGGCGATTATTTCAAAATTTTTATTTTTGGCTTATCATGTTAATGCAATAAACCCTTCAATTACTAAGCATAATATTGTCGTTTTCACATGGCAATGCAACGCAGAAAGGAAATTTTCAGGGCTTAATTTAATAAGGAAATATCGTAAAGGTTGGGACGGGTTTCGTTTTTCGAGTGTAGTTTTGAACCGGATGGGAAAAATTATAGTTTGAATAAACCAATAAAAAGGTATGCTTAATAGGCTACAACTATTACGAATGAAGCTAAGTGATATTGCCATCATGTCAAAATTTATAGCCATTTAAATGAACAAACATTGCTAATGAAATGAAAAAACAAGGTAAATTAATAAAAAGGAGAAAATAATAACATTTTATATATCATTATAACTTACAATAATTTATAAGTTTGTTTTGCTAAAGTTATTTTTTGTCATTATTTCCAAGAACTAAAGTACTCCTAAAACACACAAAATACTCCCCAAAAACTGGAAATTTACTACTATTCAAAATTGTAAAACGGCAGCACTGCTAGCAACAATTAAGCGCATGCGTGACGATCATTTGAAAGTTCACGACAATGTGGTAGCTGCGGCAATGGAAATACGAAGTTACGTTCGTTTGAACGCATGCACGATGGGAGCGTAAATGAGAGTGTGGGAGCCATTGCATATACAGTGGACGTCCAATAGTACGAATTATATAATGTCAGGCCTTTTCGTAATGTTGGAAAATTCGTATTATTGAACGACAGGTTTTTCCATTTTTAATTTAAATAAAACACATGCAGATATTTTAATTTAAATTAGTTTTTATTTAAAGCAAAAAATACAAAAAGAAAAACACTTAAAAATATTAAAATTCAGGTCGAACTTATAGGTAATAATTCGTGTTTTTGTGGAAACGTAAGTATACTTAAGATACGTAAGTATACAACTTGTTTGTTAAAAAAATCAGTCATTAAACATTTGCGTGTTTTGATTTGTAGTTGCATTTCTACCGCTTTTTCTTGAATAGATCTCAATAAAAGTGTCTTGGAAGTCTCAATATTGTTCTCCACAGCCCATTGAATGCATGTGTCAAAACATTTTATTGCATCTTCATGTTTAACCTTTGGGAATGGGTTCACAGGAACTAACATTTGGTCATCATCGCTATCAGTATCCTGATCAATTTCTTCATTTGGATCATCAATATTCCAATCATGCAAATCCTCATAACTAAAACTAGAATTTGCAAAATTTGCATTAAGTAAGTTTAAGCAATGATTTATTGTGCGCAGTTCTTCGCCTTCTCGTAAGGCTGAAAGGGGAAGATCATCTTCATCATCAAAACCGCTGTCACCTAAAATATTTTTCCAGCATTTTTTTAGCGAAACAGTAGAGAGTTTATCCCATGACATTGCAACTAAAGATATTGCTTCAAATAAATCTATCTTTTTAAGAGATGTTGCAAAATCTTCTGATGAGGCCGTAATTTTCGATAGCAGGCTACTACGATAATGTAGCTTTAAAAGTCTAATCGCATTTTGATCCATGGGTTGTATTAAAGGGGTGACATTAGGCGGCATATACATAACCCAAATTTTTCCGTCTTTAGTTAAGTGCACCAATTCTTCTGCAGGAGGATGACTTGGAGCATTATCGAGCAAAAGAAGCGCTTTTATGGGAAGGTTTTTAGCCTTCAAGAAGTTTTCCACCTGCAATTGTTTATAGATAAGCTCGATAAGAATGTCAATTTAATAACAACTCACCTCTGGAACAAAAATTTAAAAAAAACCAATGTTTAAAAAGGGAAGCATTCATCCAAGCAGATTTTGAGTTTACATAAGCAATAGGCAAGTTTTTGTTCCGAAAACATCTTGGTTTTTGAGCTTTTCCAATCAAAAAAGGTGTAATCTTCTTTGTTCCCTCAGCATTCGCACAAATTAAAAACGTTATTCTCTCCTTTGAGAGTTTTCTGCCAGGTGCAGAATTTTCACCTTGGTGTACATACGTTTTGTCCGGTAACATTTTCCAATAAAGTCCGGACTCGTCTGCATTAAAAACTGCTTCATGTGTAAGGTCGTGTTCCTAAATAACAGCAGCTTATTTATTGATAAATGGAGCTACAAGTTCTTTAGAAGACGATAGCTTTTCACCAGATTCTTTGAGTAATCTAATACCATAGCGTTTTTTGAATTTGGTGAGCCAACCATCACTGGCAAAAAAGCTGCCTGCATAAAACTTTTTATGAAATTCCAGAGCCTTACATTTTAACTGCGTAGCCCCTACTGGAATATGAGATTTTCTTTCACCTAAAAACCACTCATACAGCGCATCTTCCATTTTTTTAAATTTTCCAGTTGCTATTCTGTCGCGGGATTTTAGTGCACCTGTTGCAGCTAAAAGTTGCGCCTTCTGCTTTCTTATAGTGCAAATGGTTGATTTAGATAATCCATACTTGTTACAAAGTTCATAAAGACATTTTCCACTCTCACTGTCTTCTATAATTTTCAACTTATTTTCTAAAGAAATTTGCTTCTTTTTCACTTCTTTTACTTTGAACCAACTTAATATTTCGCAATTGACACGGAAAAAAAAACAAGGAAAAAACTTCGAAGTTAAACTTTTTCTTATAAAAAATACAGTTATTCGTATTATCGAATAGCAAATATTTTTTATATTCGTATTACAGAGCTGCCAATGCGAAAAGTTTACCATTCGTACAATTGGAAATTCGTGGAAACGAAAGTACGTACTATTGGACGTCCACTGTAGTTATTTTTGGGTTGAAATTTTTATATGGTTTGAGTTCTCTATCTATTGTATGCTCAGTGATTAAACTCTTACCATCTTCCCAAAAAAAAAAAATTTACATAATTGTTTAAATAAACCTTGCTTTAATATATAAAATATATATTTTCTTAATTTCAATCAAAGGTATACAAGTAGCACCTTTTAAACTTAAAAATATCTTATAAATGTCCCACATATAAACATGGAACTCCCCATCAGTAAATAGTTCTATTCAATATCTCTGTACAAAAAATGTATCTTATATAAACCCTATGTAAATGATTGTGATCTCATAATTTTAATAAACTGCCATAATTTTTTATAAATTAAGAGTTTTATAAGTTTTCTTACTTCAAGTAAAATTTTAATCTTACATATATACTGTATGACGATTTTAGAACTTAAACTACGATTTTTGTGACGCGCAAATGACGATTTTTATAGTTAAATGATGAGTTTTGAAAAGCTTATTGACGTTTTTAAGTGAAGAGTCTTTGGCAACCCTGTAAGCAAGCCATTTAATAGCCTAGACACATTGACTGCGGCTGCAACATAACAACACGAGGTGAAAACGAAAATGTTGGCATGTTGTCTACGACTTGATTAAAATTGGATGTAGCGCGATAAGCCGTATTTTCATATATTTTTATTATAAAACATCAAATTATGATTAAAAAACAAACATTTAACACAAACACAATGAGAATGAACAATAAAAAACACAAAAGAAGCACGAAATTAATCGAAAACATTAACAAATGCCGATGTTCTTACTCTTGTCGCACGTCAAAATAGAATAAGTTCTAAATCGACGGCAGCAACATTGCAGCAATGACGCATTGTCGTTGCAACATTTTCACCACATTCACCTCCATAAGAAAAGAATGTAAAAAAAATTTGACGTTTGATGCAATGCTGCAGCCGCAGTCAATGTGTCTAGGCTATAAGTTTAAGCAATGGCAAGAGAAACGTATTTTATTTATCACTGAAAATTTGTCTGCTTCGTATTTTCTCGGTCTTTTTAACCGTTCATTAAAAATTAACGTTTGAATAGATCGTCCTTCTGAAAAAACTTTTGTATGCAGCGCTCGACTATCAGCTTCAGCATCTTCAAGTGATTTCATTTTTATTGTGCATGCGTCATCGGTTCTTTTTGCGTAGTTGTTGTTGTTCTACATGTTTTCGTTTTTGCGTTATCATAGAGAAATGAAATCAATAAGAAATAAGAAAGAAAAGTAAGGAAATTAGTTAGGAAGAAACATTTAGATAATAAAGTGCCGGTCGTGAAGAAAATTCCTAAATTATTAATTCAAACACTCATTTTAAATGAGTGATAACAAACGAACATTCATTGTTCTTCTTTTTATTGTGTGAAAAAATTGAAATAATCTTATTGGATTTTTAATGCCTTTAAGTGTTTTTTAAACATCTTAAGATTTGAGTGTTCTCTTAAATAACATATTTCCGAAGCTTTGAGCAGTCAAAAGTAAAATAAATTAAAGAATTATTTATTTTAAGATTTAGTTGAAAACAATTATAGTAGTGTAAGTCTGTCAACTTGTGAAAACGTGATATTATGAAATTGTTATAGTAAGTGTTCTTGTTTTAAATTTTCATATTCATTGCAGCAAAAAATATACAGCCATTTCAAGCCTAATGCAAGTTTTTTTCCAAAAATTTGTTCACTTGCTCTTGAATTATTTACTTGAAATTTTGTCTATAGGTTCCTTTTCTACTTATAAGAATATAAGTTATTTTTTTTTTTAAAGCAATTTTTTTCAAAAATTATGGCGATACCAATTTTTTATAAAAGAAAAAATCTTAAAAATCATTTTAAAATTAGTCATTTCTGATATTCACTTAATTTTCGTAAATTAAGTATCATTAGAAAGCTATAAAAAAACGATTTAGAAAAAATTTGATATTTTTGAAATTTTTATGGTAGAGTTGCAAACTTTTTGAAATTAAACTTTAATTTGGTTATATCTCAAAAAGTGATTTTTTTTATTTTAAGAACAAAATAAACTTTTCACCAACATAGAAATACGATGGCAACATGACACGTTTTTTCGCAATCTCTTTTTCTGACATACATTTCACATTATCGTTCATAACTTTTGTACCGTTTGAGATATTTATAGAAAATCTGCAACAAAACTGTTTGCCTTTTAAGAGCCAATACTTGTTGTTTAAATATTAGTGACCTCACATGTGACTTTGGCCCATAATACTGGAAAAAAACTGGAATTAATTAAAAAATTTTAATTTTTTCGTTTAAGATAATCGGAAGAGATAATAGGGGCATTCACACTGACTTGGGTAGTTGGGTACGGGTAGATTGAGTACTTTTGATTACTGCGAGCACTCTTAACTGCAATTGAGTACTTTGCAGAATAACAGCTGATGAGAGATGAGTGACAGCTAGAAAAGAGTTACGACCATATTATTTATGTCATTTTATCACTACGACCTAGTATATATGTATGTTAATATTAAATAAGGTTTAGGGCATCCCATATTCAGAGTTTTGTAACAGTTTGATATAGTCTTGATTCAGTCATTATGAGATTAATCGTTTGCATTTTTATTGTTTCTATCACATAACTCTTGTCTATCCCCAACATTGTGCATTTTTCCAATATTTTTCTATACTTTACATTTTTTTTTAATTTATTTGAATTTTGAATACGTTTCATAGGCGAGAGATTTCAATTTTAGTTCATATAATTTCGAAGGCTTTAAAGAGCTACTCAAACAAAGTTTTAGGTAATTTCGATAATGCTTCTATAAAAGATTTATAGAATTCTTTTGCAAATTCAGTGGAAGCTATTACGAAATTAAAACTTCCCAACTTTCCGTAAGCAAAAATTTTTAAGTTTAAGCTGTTATGTCAACAATATCTTCGTTAACAAGTAAACTTCTAGTTGCAAGTTCTATAGAAGCGGAAATGAAGCTTCAGCTGTCGAATATTCAAATTTCCATATATGCAACTTTCATATATGGCTGATGGCTTTGGGGGGGGGGGCGGTCCACGGGTCCGGACCCCACTGCATATCTACGCCACTGTTGTCCTGCTAAATCGAAGAAATACTCCGTATAACTGCTCACATCTTCTGACTTTTAAAGTTCAATAAACACAAATCTGATGAGAAATTAAATTTATGTTAGTTTCCTTCTTCAATTTTTTCATTTTCTTTAAATTTCATTCATGATTGCTTAACTATTTCAACGTTTAATTAAATAACAGAACCGATCCATCTTGCTTAGACCCAAATTAAATTTATAAATGTACCTTTTTACCAAACCACAAAATCAATTTGGCTGCTGTGTTTGTTGGCAACAACTTGTTGATGAAAGTCAATCTATGTATTGAAAGGCGCTCAGGATGCTGATAGAGAGAAGAGCAGGTGGCTGTTGTTTGTTACAACCATTCTCTGAGGTTGTTTGGTGGTCAGCACTTAAAATGTGTGGCGTAAATATATTATGCATGGTTGGCATGGCACCTGCTTGTTTATACATTTTATAGATGGACTAAAGTTTATTCAATCGACTAAGAGGTAAATTTTGGGAAAATAAGAAAATTTTAATATTTTATAGTTGCGTATAAAAATTCATAGGATTTTTTACGGTTCAATAGGATGAGATCTTATGGGTGGTATTCGAAAGTACGTGCTAAACACTGTTTATACGGTTCGTTATCTTATGTATGTATTACACATACAAAAACACTCATTTTCTGCCTAGCTCTGAGATGGTCCAAGTAAACTTGACAAGCATGATGATGATGATGATGATGATGATGATGATGATGATGATGATGATGATGATGATGATGATGATGATGATGATGATGATGATGATGATGATGATGATGATGATGATGATGTTGATTATTATTATTATATTCATCAATTATAGATATGGCCTACTTCGTTTGTAAACTAATTTGTTGCAAAATAATTTATTCCATGCTTGTTTGTTGTGAACAACTTCAACTTAAAGCCACAAATATTATTCCATTAGAAAATCAAATCGTTTCAAATTTGTTGATGCTGGCTGGCCTGAGTGTGATCAGAAGCAACAACTACTTTTGAATTGATAACTAAGTAATCACTTAAACTGAGTAATCAAATATTATGCCTGGATGTTGTTTGAAATGAATGTTTTGTGTGAAATGTTGTACATGTTGGAGTTAGTTGCTACGTTACCGTTAAAGTATTTGATTTTAATTTTATTTTATTTGATTTATATTTAGATGTGTGCATTTTGAGTGCATTTCAATTTTTTTGTTTTTTTTTTTGCAACATGTCGAATTTTATACTTTTCAAGATATTTGGCAAACTGTACATAAATATGCTGTCTGTCTGTTTGGCAAATGTACTGTATCTGCTGTCTATCCGTGTATATGTGTGTTACATGTATGAGTGTGCTATAGTCAATGTTATTCACTACACTCTTGAAGTACGTTAGAAAAATCTTTTTGCTTGAGTATTCAGATACATGTGCCCAGTAGACAATGACATCGCTGCTAGCAGGCCTTCCTGTGGATTTTGTAGTACTGCCGAACTCATATACAATTACACTTTATTTTTTATATGAAGTGGGAAAATTTCGCAGGCCTTCCGCTCCGATAGCTCCGATAGATGGGCCTGATAGAAGCACTTCTTTAGAATGGCTAAAAGTAGGGGTAAACAAAAAGTGTTGAAAAAATATTTTTTTCTTTTACACCTTTTTCTATTTATTTATATATTCTATGATTTTATCTTCTCTCCTATGTTTTTTTAAGTTAGATTAATTTCAATCTATAATCTTTGATATAGCAGTAAGAAGGGCCATTATTGCACCATATTTTTAAACTGATATATATTCTAACTTTTAACGAAAAAGTTGCCCTGAAGTATATGAAAAGTAAGTCTTTGTAGGAAAAACAAATTTGTTGTGCTGCCTTTTGTGCAGAAAAGGAAGGCCTTCAAGAAGTGCTCATAAGAGCAGCGAGGAACGGATGTGTTTAGTCTTCAAAAGTAGCAGTCAATGCAGGCCTTCGTATGAAGAGCGCTGGTTTAATTGCCTATTGGGTGCTTGCTTACCTTTTTATTTGCATGCTTTTAATGCAAGGTTCTTTAATATAAACCACATCTTTTATCATACTTTTTCATTACTTAACTTGTAATTTTTATGAGCCATAAAAACATTTTCGCATCGGTATTTCTTTTTTATCTCTTAAATGTTTGCACATCTTTACTGCAGTTTTGATGTATGTAAAGGGTGATTTTTTAAGAGCTTGATAACTTTTTTTTTTAAAAAAACGCATAAAATTTGCAAAATCTCATCGGTTCTTTATTTGAAACGTTAGATTGGTCCATGACATTTACTTTTTGAAGATAATTTCATTTAAATGTTGACCGCGGCTGCGTCTTAGGTGGTCCATTCGGAAAGTCCAATTTTGGGCAACTTTTTCGAGCATTTCGGCCGGAATAGCCCGAATTTCTTCGGAAATGTTGTCTTCCAAAGCTGGAATAGTTGCTGGCTTATTTCTGTAGACTTTAGACTTGACGTAGCCCCACAAAAAATAGTCTAAAGGCGTCAAATCGCATGATCTTGGTGGCCAACTTACCGGTCCATTTCTTGAGATTAATTGTTCTCCGAAGTTTTCCCTCAAAATGGCCATAGAATCGCGAGCTGTGTGGCATGTAGCGCCATCTTGTTGAAACCACATGTCAACCAAGTTCAGTTCTTCCATTTTTGGCAACAAAAAGTTTGTTAGCATCGAACGATAGCGATCGCCATTCACCGTAACGTTGCGTCCAACAGCATCTTTGAAAAAATACGGTCCAATGATTCCACCAGCGTACAAACCACACCAAACAGTGCATTTTTCGGGATGCATGGCCAGTTCTTGAACGGCTTCTGGTGGCTCTTCACTCCAAATGCGGCAATTTTGCTTATTTACGTAGCCATTCAACCAGAAATGAGCCTCATCGCTGAACAAAATTTGTCGATTTAAAAAGTTGCCCAAAATTTTTTTTTGAAGATAATTTCATTTAAATGTTGACCGCGGCTGCGTCTTAGGTGGTCCATTCGGAAAGTCCAATTTTGGGCAACTTTTTCGAGCATTTCGGCCGGAATAGCCCGAATTTCTTCGGAAATGTTGTCTTCCAAAGCTGGAATAGTTGCTGGCTTATTTCTGTAGACTTTAGACTTGACGTAGCCCCACAAAAAATAGTCTAAAGGCGTCAAATCGCATGATCTTGGTGGCCAACTTACCGGTCCATTTCTTGAGATTAATTGTTCTCCGAAGTTTTCCCTCAAAATGGCCATAGAATCGCGAGCTGTGTGGCATGTAGCGCCATCTTGTTGAAACCACATGTCAACCAAGTTCAGTTCTTCCATTTTTGGCAACAAAAAGTTTGTTAGCATCGAACGATAGCGATCGCCATTCACCGTAACGTTGCGTCCAACAGCATCTTTGAAAAAATACGGTCCAATGATTCCACCAGCGTACAAACCACACCAAACAGTGCATTTTTCGGGATGCATGGCCAGTTCTTGAACGGCTTCTGGTGGCTCTTCACTCCAAATGCGGCAATTTTGCTTATTTACGTAGCCATTCAACCAGAAATGAGCCTCATCGCTGAACAAAATTTGTCGATTTAAAAAGTTGCCCAAAATTGGACTTTCCGAATGGACCACCTAAGACGCAGCCGCGGTCAACATTTAAATGAAATTATCTTCAAAAAGTAAATGTCATGGACCAATCTAACGTTTCAAATAAAGAACCGATGAGATTTTGCAAATTTTATGCGTTTTTTTTAAAAAAAAAGTTATCAAGCTCTTAAAAAATCACCCTTTATGTATGTTACTATCGATTCATTTTCTACTTCTGTTGAAAAATTTAAGGTGATGGTTGAAGACATATTATTGGAAAAATGTTCATGCAAAATATATTTTCCGGAAATCATTAGGAATGATTATTTTGAGTGACGCTTATTTACAATGCATATCAGAAAGAGGTTTAAGAATTGAAATAAATGGCTTGAATTACATCAAAACAACAACACCAAAACTTGCTGTTGCTTAAACTTAGTTAAAAAATTACATTTGCTTACATCTGTCATAACATAACAACACGTGTTAAGACTAAAAGTACTGTCAAGTTTTCTATAAAAAAAGCAGCAAACACTAAAAGTTTACTCAATTGTTCTGCAAAAAACTAAACAAAATATTTAAAAACGTGCAAACAAACGGAAACGGAAGTATAACTTTGTTTTTGATGTAAGCCAGGGGCGGATCTGGAAAAAATCTTGGGGGGGGTAAATTATCAAAGACACACATTTTCGATTTGAGAAAATTTTGCCTTTTTACAAATAGATGAATTGTACTTTTTTGAATTGAAATTATTGAATTGTTTAAGAACTATTTTTCCCAGACACATACACGCACATTTCCGTATTTATTTATTTCTCCCTTTTTCTGGAATAATATCTCAGCGAAAAGTAAATAAAAACTTTAAATCTAACAAGAGCAGCCCACGTAAAATTGTGAAATTTTTTCGTCTTTGAACGTCGATATCTTCGAAACTGTCGAATATATTGTTATTGAATGTGCAAAAATTGAAAGGTCTAGTATTTCTTCGTTGAAATCAGTCATAGTAAAACAAATCGGTAGATCAATATAATAGATATAGCAATATTATCAGAAAAAAAACTGATTATCATGTTTTTGCCAAAAACTCGAACTAATGGAGAAAAATAGAGTCCATCTTTGATATCAGCAGCCAAAATTCATTCGGGATTGTTTATCAAGATCTCTGCACCTTTCATAAATCTTAATTTTGTTACTGACAAAATCATATGACAAAATCATCGCAAAATAATCAATAACTTCGTTAATATTTATTTAAATGTCTCTAAGTATATGCAGTAATGCGAGTCCATTCAATCGTTCTCAATTCGAACGGAACCTATTTTTAATTGTCGCAGTATAGAAAAACTTCGCTCAGCTGTTTCTACACTGATAGGAAGCGTGGCAAAGATAGCAAACGTTATAGAAATTAGTGGAAAAATGTCATTATTACAAAGAGTAAAAACGCCGTTAATATCATTAACATTAGTGTCGCTCTCCTATTTACACTGTCAAATTTAAAGTTCATGAAATAATTGAATTTGAATTAGTTCCTTACTAAAAGTGGCAGTTTTATTTCATGAAAGTCGGTTGTGGTAATTTGGTTGGTTTGTTGCAATTATAATTACTATTACCGCCCTGGGGTCGCAAATTGCCCAATTTTTTTTTGTTTATTTATAGTTGTATAAAATTGTCGGTGCACTCCTTCTCCGCACTCTAATTCATTTAAAAACAGAATTATCAAAATCGGTTGAAAAACACGGGAGAAAATGGTTCTTAACCGTTTTCCCTACGCCTATTTATATAAAGATGAAGTTAAGGTAGGATTAAAAAATTTCAGAATTCCAAACAATTTAGAATTTACTTAAACAACAATAATTGTATGCAACAAATTATTTGCGCAGTTGATACTATTTAAGCAACTTTAACCTTACATTAATTTACTTCAAAACAACCCTGTTATAAAGGGTGTTTCTTAAGAGCTTGCTGATTTGAAATTTAAATAAAACACATGCCAAATTATGAAATAGCCAAAAAACTTTTTATTTGGTAGATAATTTCTTGGCATTTAACATTTCAATATAATTTCGGGCATATGGCCACCACGACTATTTTGCACAAAGGGCATTCTGGAGGTCCACTTTTCGACCCAAAAGTCTTTGAAGGCGTATTTCAACATCCATATCTTGAGGATTTGGCAACAAAAATTCACTGATCATGGTTCTGTATCGATTTCTATTCACGGTAATGCGTCGTCCTTCCTCATTTTCAGAGACAAATCGATAAATTAACGTTTTCTTCTAACTGGCCCCAACGACAGCAATATTTTCTTCTGTACGCACTGTTCTCATTCTTATCGGTGGCTTGGAATCCAAAAGAGTGAGTGTAGACCGAAATTTGGTAATTACGTTCTTTATGGTGGTCTCAGACGGACGGTTATGTGCACCGTCTATTTATGGTAAAATTCGTTGGCACATAGGTTGCAAAAAAGTTTGGCAGGTTTTCAGTAAAAATTTAGAAGAATAAAATATTTTAAGTGGCAACTCTTGTCTGCATTGCTCAATTATTACTTGTTACTTGCTCAATTATTTCATAAAAAGGGCATTTTTAAACTAATTGTTAATATTTTGCAAAAATATAATTATTATAAAGCAAAAACTTACGCTGAGGTAGTGACTTCAAGTTTTTTATTTGTAAGAAAATAAACGCGTCTTTAAAGTTGATTGTTTAAAAAATGGCTGTAAATTTGAGAACATAACGATCTGTTACTTTATTTTCAAGCTCATTTAAAAAAAAAAGCGAAGTTACTACCTTGACGTAGGTGTTTGCTTTACATATAATTATATTTTGGTTTGTCATACAAGCAAAGGTTACAAGGTTACAAGGAAAATGGTCATACTCTTCTCGCATCGCTTCATAAAAACGTCATCTACACGCAAATGACGTCACAAAACAAAAATAAACAAAATTTTTTTTATATACTTTAATAATTGTTGAAATCAATAAAAACACTAGAGTTTAACAATGTCTCTGACCATTTTTTTTTTAGTATTCTTTCAAAACACGCCTTCAGAATCGCTTATGTATACATAAAAGTACCCTTAAGCTGTGGGCATAATTATTTTCTTCAAATAGAGTATGAAAAAAAAAGTATTTGAAAGTTATTGGGGGGGGTAATTACCCCCTTTACCCCCCTTGTATCCGCGCCTGATGTAAGCAATGATACTTTCTGGGGGAAAAAAAAAAAAAAAAAAAACAACACGCAAGGAAACACTTGTTTCCTCTTTGCGTGCTTGCATACTGTTTAAGACACGACAACGTTTGACAACAAAGGATGTAGAAAATTTTAAAATAATACTAGTTTAATAAAACTAGAACATTTTTATTATTTTTTATAAAAAAATGCAGATACTAGTTCTTCGTCGTATTCTACATGTTTGAATTTTTTTATGCACATCAAAGTTTAAAACACTTTAAATTGCTTTTGCTTTAGTTTGCTTTCATATCTTTTAGTCGGATTTAAATACAAAGCAATAAATTAACACGCCGACAAATTGTTATTTAATTTTTTTGAAAAGCACAATTTATTACGTTAACAGAATTTAATTATCCATATGTTTTCACCATACATTTTTGTAAGCCATAAATAACAAAATGTCTATCGAGCTAATCGTTTTATTGACACTTTCAATTTTGCTGTGTTTAATAAATCGCTGGCCATAAAATATGGTGTGTGTATTTGTGAAAATATTGTTGGTTAAAAGAAGATAGTGCGGTGGCTAGTTTAGGAAATAAATAAAAACAAGTAAAGAAAGTCTAAAGTCGGTCTAGCCCGACTATGAAATACCCTAAACCTACCTTTTCAAAATACAATAATATTATTGCAAATGGGCGTGTTCGTGGGTGGATGAGGCCCATATATTATTTGCATTTCAATTTTGATGAAAAATTTGCAAATACCAAGTTTTATTCCTGTAGCTCACATATTAATGCCTTTATAATATTTTCGATATTGTGGGTTGTATGGGAGGTAGACGTGTTCGTGGACGGATTTCGCTCAATTTTTGCACACATCATAATTGTGGTATAAAAAACATAGATATCAAATTTTATCTCAAATATGAAGTTTTAAATTTTTTGGGTTGTACCGGAGGTAGGCGTGTCCGTAAGTGGATGACGCCAATTTTTCAAAAACATCTTCGTATTTTTATAAAATACATACGTACCGAAATATATCTCTGCAAAACAAACATAAGCTTATTTATTGAGTTTTGAATTTTTGCATTGTATGGGAGGTGGGTGTGTCCGTAGGCAGATGACACCCATTTCTCAAAAACATCTTCGTTTTGTTATGAAAAACAAACGAACCAAATTGTATCTTTCTAGGTTAAACATAAGCTTATTTATCGAGTTTTAAAGGTTTGGCTTATATGGGAGGTGGGCGTGTCCGTTGGCGGGTGACACCCATTTTTCGAAAACATCTTTATTTTGATATAAAAAACATGCATACCAAAATATATTTCTATAGGTAAAACGCAAGCTTATTTATTGAATTTTCAATTTTTGCATTGTATGGGAAGTGGGCGTGTCCGTGGGCAGATATGACACCCATTTCTCAACAACATCTTTGGTTTGTTATAAAAAACATACGAACCAAATTTTATCTCTCTAGGTTAAACATAAGCTTATTTATTGAGTTTTAAATTTTTGCATTTTATGGGTGGTGGGCGTGTTTGTGGGCGAATGATACCCATTTTTTGAAAATATCTTTGTTTTGATATAATAAATATGCATACTAAAATGTATTTCTATAGGTTAAACACATGCTTATGTTTTGAATTTTAAATTTTTGCAATGTATGGGAGGTGGGCGTGTCCATGGGCTTAAGGCCCGTTGTGGAAATCCTCACACCTTAAGCTGTTTTATGGTGCAAATTTCAGGCAATCGAAAAGACTCCAACTCTTGCCTTTCGGCGTAAAAAATCATAAATGAAGATGAATTTTTGAAAGAATTACATGACGTGAAAGAGAAACTGGCAGGAGTTAGTTTTCTTAGACGAAAAAAGTATTCCTTTCATGATCTGCAAAAGAGATCTTCTTTAACTAGTCACCATAGCCACAAGCGAATAGGTAAGGTTAGGTTAGGTTGATCCGGTTGTCTCTCATTGGAGCCTCACATAGACCATATGGTCCTTAGTGGTACCGGTTGATGAAAGCCGGTAATCCTTGAGAGGATTAGTGAAAGTCTTCAAAAATTTGCGCATTATTCGCAAATCTAAGGAAGTATTCTAGAGGAATTTTGGCTATATCTTTCAGTGACGATAACGTCGGTGAGCCTGAGTATTAAAGTCTTGATCTAAGTAAGGCGGAGCATGTGCAAAGAAGGTGCTTCAAGGTTTCTTGAACACCTGGTTCCTTGCACTTCCTGCAGTTTTCATACATGGTTATACCCACCATGCAGTGACCTGTAAGGATTCTCACCATTGTCCTGCTGTCCTTTCGGATGCCTGCCAGGATAAACAACGTTCGTTTTCCGCATACTACATCACACATGGTTTTCGGGATATTGCATGTTGCCGTATCATTCCATCTTTGCCTCATTGCTTGCTTGGCTCCAGTTTCGAAGTTTTTGTACAATTCCTGTAGTGGAACAGCTACCTGTTCCGTTTGCCATCTCTTTTCCCTTAATGCCCTGGTGGCTTGGAACCCAAAAGATGCATTCTCGTCGCTTTGAAGTGTTCAATGCATCTGTGAGTTTTTGTTTGCTAGAACATTTCTGGTCTTGGCGTTATCGGAACACATGGATTTGATTGCCTCGTAGCTGTCAACATGAATGATAATTAAAGAGTTATGAATGTTTGTACTAAGAGCTATCTCTGCGGCCTTCATCATGGCAATAATAACCGCGAGGTACACGTTGCACTGGTCCGGTAATTTGTATGCTTGCTTTTTATCGCGCTCTGCGCAGTACACTGTCACACCTACTCCCGTCTCCATTTTGGAGCCATCTGTAAATATGTTGACCGCCCGCTGGGCCTGTTTGGTACCTTTGCACCAGTCTGTTAATCCTAAAAGTGTAGGTATTTTGGGTTCGAGAGTTGTTCTAAAGATCATGTAGTCTGTGCTACTGATTGGATTCTTGCCAATTCTACAGTGTCCAAAATTTTATTTACGGAAACTGCCAGCTGCCTTAAAACGTTGTGCTGTTTTACCACCTGTGAGTTTTGTATATATGTCTAGAGGGTCCTGACATAGCATGGTTTCCAGCATCTTCTGGGCATATAGCATTGGTAGCTTTTCTAACTCTTTCGTCCACATTGAGTTTCTACGTCAGTTTGTTGTCGAGTACAACTCCCAGATAATTTGTGTGAGTTTTCGGGATGAGCCGAGTCTTGTTTATTCTTGGTAGAATCCGTGGTGGTATCCTGTTCTTATTCGTAAACAACACCAGATCTGTTTTATTTGCGTTGAAGAACATTAAAGAGAAATGCATTTTCCCCCACTTTAATTATACATATGTCGTCCGCATAGGCTGTCATCTTCTGGGCTCTGCCTTCAAAGTTTTTGAGTAGTTCGTTGATAACTTATGCCATAGTTGAGGTGAGAGGACTCCTGCTTGGGATGTTTTCCTTCTCACTTCTCTTACTATGGTTGAAGAGCCCCAATTGGCTTGGACCCTTCTACAATTTAGTAGGTTGTCTAACCAGAGGTCAATTGCTGGTGGTGTATCTATCGCGCGTAATCCGTTAAGGATAGCTGCAGTTGATACATTGCTGAATGCATCTGAGATGTCTAGGAAAGCCCTAGTGCGAATTCTTTGTGGTGAAGCGCTTTCTCTGCATCAACTAACATGAACTACAAGGTTGTGTAGTGCTGTCTCGACCAATTTTCCATTAGTATGTGCGTACTGGCTGGGTGTAAGCAGCGGCTGGTTTGTAGCATTTCTTATATGCAGTTCTACCAGCTTCTCAAGTGCTTTGAGTAGAAAGGATGTTAGGCTTATTGGCCTGTAGTCCTTTGGACACACCTGGCTACTACAACTTGATTTTGGTATGAAAACCTCCAGGCTACGGGCACGGAGTTGCTAAGCAAGCGAGTAGATTCCATAGGGAATGGTTTGGAGGGCTGTATCATATTTTTAAATTTTTGAGCTGGAGTTTTCAAGTTGCAGAACGACAGAAAATTTGTATCAAGTGATACTTAAAAGTTGTGGTGACCGTGGCATGCAGGTTAAGTGTGTGGCTTAGCATGCTCGGAGCCCGGTTCGATCCCCAGCCGCGGCGAAAAGTATTTTTCAATAAAAAATTTTTCTGATCGGTCACCACCTCTCTGCAGACAATGGCAAACCTCAGAGAGTAAATAATGCCATGTAAAGCTACTTGAGAACATGAACTTTAGCCGTTCGGAGTCGGCATAAAACATGTAGGTCCAGTTCTCGATCAATTGTGTGCAAACATTTAATAACACACACAACACAATTGATCATAAGAAGCTCGGTCAAAGTCCTTTCAAGGGCTGAAATGGCCAATTTGTTTTTTTGTTTGATACTTAAATAAGCTTTCCCATAGCTTCAGAATATTTTGGACCTTGGAATGGATTTACTAACAGGATATGATTCTATTCATATTTAGGCACGTATCGTTACAAGCTGAATCAGTGAACAAACTGTTCAAATATTGACATGGTTTCAATACTCTACGGACCTAAACATTGTTGAAAATATATGGTGTTGCTTAGTTCGGAAAGTGTCCGACCGAATCCGGTAGATAATATGAAGACCAAAAAGTCTCTCATTTCTTGCATTAAAGTGGCTTGTAGTGAAATATTCTTGAACTACTTGAAGCAATTTTATTATTCCATTCCAAACCGGATTTATAAAACTACTAGCTGTGCCCTGCCCGCGCTGCTGTAGGTCTTCTGATTATATTGATGAGGAAGATAAGGAATGAAGAGAATTTTAAAGAATGTACACAAGAGATCACATTTCCTAACTAGAAATACTATCGAGTGTGTGATGGAAGAAGGTATTCAATCATTGAGTACAAGAGAAGATTTCATTCTAAATGAAGTGATGCAAGGCAAACCATGCTACCATGAGCAAGGCAAAAGAAAACGGTCAAAACGAAAAATATGCGTCCAATGCAAGAACCTATCATATTGACTTTTCCTCATTACTTTTTTCTACACGTAATAAACCTAGTAAGGTATATCTTTGGCTTGGTCGAAGTTAAAATGCCCCACGCCTCTTTATTGAGTTTTCAATTTTGGGTTTGTATGGGAGGTGAGCGTGTGTTTATTTTTGAGAAAAAACCCTCTCTTTGATCAATATGAAATTTGATTGAAAAAAAGCTCTTGAGTTAGTCGAATTTGAGTTTTTCTCAAAAGTAACAAGTTCTTTAAAAAATTTAGTTTTACTCATTCATCAATTGCGAAATTTGTGACAAAAGGTGTTTTGAATTCAACACTTCGGATTTCCATGTCAATATCCCGGTCGAATTTTAACGGTTGTTAAATTTTTTTTAGTATTTCTGAAAGCTTATCAAATTTGCTTTCAAATGCGATAAAAATCGCTCAGACCAAAAGTATTTTTAATGAATCTTCTTAATATTATCGTTACTTCTTTAACGTGTATTTCAATCAAATTCCAAGACAGAGAAAAAACTGTCTCAAATTGAATGTTAGAAGTTGGAAGGCCAATATCTCCGGTAGATTTCATTTATTTTTTTTTGTATTTAAGTTTTATCAGTTTACTTAAAAAAATGTTATTTGCTTACATTTAAATTATTCCTTTTAAAAAAGTTCACAAAATTTGATCTTTTCTCGAAATATGGGTTAAAAACTTTGTTTTTTTTATTTTCTTTCAAAGTTTATACCGAATTTTAGGTCAATTTATTTTGTCTAACACTAATAAACTAATAAACAGTCCATGCCATCAAAAAATCAATGCAATTTTTATAAAATGTTTGTTTTTTTATTTTTTAAAAAATTTTTAAAATTCAAAAATAATTTCTTTGAAGGAAGTAGCTTTATATCTAAAATTTATTAAGTTATAGCCTCGAACTTATTTTAACTATCTCGTTTATTCTGCATAAAATTATAAATAGTCAAACAAAATTGATCGAATTTCTGAGTGTAGCCAAGATTATTAATATGTAACAAATTGTATTCAAATATTAATTTATATAGTATTATATAGTATACATATAGTATTAAATGTATAGAATTTAGTATTGATAGCTTGGATAAGCATTTAACGCTGATTGTAGCAAATAATAATTTTATGACGAATATGAAGTGGAATAATTTGGAGAAAAAAATGAACATAAGTTTTTTTTCTTTCAAAGCACGCCAGTTGCTGAAACTTTTTAGACTTTGCAAGATTTTTTTAAGTCACATCTAATCTAGTGTATCTCAGCCAAAACAAAAAACAAGATAAGTTTTAAAAATTTTTTTCTTAGTTTTATGTTTTTTTTTTGTTTGTTTGTTGTTTTATTTCAAATGCCATTCACTTAAATCCCAACCAAGAAACTTGGGTAAACTTTATAAATTTTTAAGCAATCAGTGCGAACGTGCCAAAAAAAAATCTACAAGAATTTTGAACTTAAATCCGGTGACTTCTGGGCAGCAGTAAAATGTAAAAGTTAAATACCTTTTTGGATTTAAGGATTCGGTTAAAAGTTTTGCAGCACCAAAGAGAACTACGTTGCCAGCTTCATTCGCACGTGCGGATTCGCATGTGTTTGAAAGGGTTAATGACACATGTTGGACAAATATATCTGACCAAAAAAGAATTTCAAAGAATGGGAAAGAAAAAACGATAAAAAATAGTTAGAAGAAAAAACAAGTTCAAATAACAATAGCAGTGAACAGCTTAGTCACTCCAACCAACTTGCTGTTTTTTTTTTTTTTAATTTCATTGGTTAATGTTTAAGCTTAATATACGTTTGCAGAAAATCACGCATATAATTAAAAAACTTTTCTGCTGGAAAATGTGGTGTGATGTAATTTTTTTTTTCTGTTTTTGTTTTTTCCTTCTCTGTTTTTTGCAAATTAATTTTTCGCATATTTCCATTAAAGAATTTGTGGTCGTTTCGCAACTTCGTCATCAACTTCGTCAGCAGCAACCTTCAAATGTGCGGATGCGGCTACAAGCCATAAGAGAGGCTTTTTAATTAAATTTCATTGACAACACATTTGGCGAAATTTATTGCGTGGTTAAAGTTTCAATTTCAACTTTTAACTAATTAAAAATAAATTAAATCAAATAAGTTATAATGTCCAACTTTTGTTAGAAGTGGAATTTGAAGCAGTTAGAAGAGTTAAACTTTAGGGTGAGGCGGTATGTTAACCCTTGTTCTCGACACTGAGATCGTGTGCACCCCACTTTTTCATGTTTCATTACAACATTTAATGTACATTTTAATGTTTCTACTATAATTTAATTACGTAACATAATTAATTATATTATTTATTATAGCCTAAAGAACTTGTATTTTCTTAAAAAATTCACAAAGTTTTATGAATACAATTTATTTTAATGGCAGTTTTTATCATTGGGGTTCACATATCTCAAGTTTGCTGAACTCAAAATATTAGAGAAATGTGCCGAACAAGGGTTGAAATATATGGCGATATATTTATATATATAAATATATATATATAAATATATTGAGTATTTATAATAAAAGTGTTTTATAAATTCAGAGACTTATAGTAAAATTTTATGGCAAATGTTTTTGTAAAACATTTTAACCCGTTACATCCCTGTTTAATGGGTCTTTTTTGTCCCTTATCAAAAATGGGTCAAAAAAGACCCACAAATTGATAAGTTAGAGGGTAAAAATATTCCACAAAAATATTGCCCATAGTATTTTACATAAATACTTTGAACATATCTTGATTTCGTATGCCGATTAATTATGAGAATGTTCAAAAAGGGGGAAATTTAAATCCCCCCTAAAATAAGACTGACTGATGGCAACGTGTCTGACTGCCTCAACTTGGCGAGACCAGCATTATCCATGTCGAAATCGTCTCAAGTCGACTAAAACCTCTGCGTGGTGTCTTCTGGAAACGTCAAAAAACTATCATACCGATATACTTTGGCGGCGAATCTGAGCGGCGGGCTTCCTTTGGTCATCAAGCAAAGGTTGTGCGTTGGGTTTGAAGCCCACCATGTAATAAAAATATTTCAATGAAAAGTTTAAGAATGAATAAAAGAATGATCCCCAAATCTGATGACGACTACCACAAACGAAAAACTGATAATGATTTAAGGATATGCACCTGGAATGTCCGAACCCTAAATTGGGATGGTGCCTCTATCCAACTGATTGATATCTTGGAAAGATATAATGCTGATATCACTGCAATCCAAGAAATGCGATGGAAGGGACAGGGTTGCTTACGGCAAGCATCCTGTGATATCTACTACACCGGCCATGCGGAGAAGCACGAGTTTGGATGCGGATTTGTAGTTGGCAAGAGAATACGGCATCATGTCCTGCGATTCACTCCTGTGAACGAACGACTTGCCATAATCCGCTTCAAGGAAAGGCATTTTTTAACATAAGCCTAATATGTGCGCACGCACCGACAGAAGAAAAAGATGACGAGACCAAAGAGAGTTTTTACGAGCGCCTTGAAGACGCATACGAGCGCTGCCCCCGTCATGACATAAAAATCGTGCTTGGTGACTTCAACGCCAAGGTGGGTAAGGAAAACATATTTGGTCCAACAGTCGGAAAGTTCAGCCTCCACGACAACACATCCGATAACGGAATGAGGTTGATTGACTTCGCCGCAGCACGAAACATGGTCGTTAGTAGCACTAGATTCAAGCATCTCAATATTCATAAGGCCACCTGGTTGTCCCCTGATCAAAAAACATGTAACCAAATTGATCACGTTTTGATTGACGGAAGGCACTCTTCCAGTGTACTAGACGTACGCACGATCCGTGGCGCTAACATAGACTCGGATCATTATCTTGTCGCAGCCAAGATCCGCACACGTCTGTGCGCAGCTTAGAATGCTCGCAATCCTACACTAAGAAAGCTAGACGTCGATAAGCTGCAGTCAAAATGGACGGCCGAAGCCTTCGCTACTCGACTCTCACTCCTGCTTCAAGAAAGTACTCCTCCGATCGACGATATATGCAGACAGTGGACGCACATATCTCACTCTATGCGTACTGCTGCCGAAGAGGTGATAGGCTACCAACGCCCTCGCCGAAACCAGTGGCACGACCAGGAGTGTCGCGACGCCACTGCAGAGAAGGACATCGCCTACAAAGCCATCCTGCAGTCGGTTGTAACGCGTGCTGTTATAGAGCGATACCGAGAGAAGTATCGCATTGAAGAGAGACGCATTTTCAGGCGAAAGAAACGAGAGGCGGAAATGCGTGAGTGCGAGAAAATTGAGATGCATGGCAACAGGAATGAGACTCGAAAATTTTTCGAAAAAATAAGACGCCTGGCCGTTGGTTTTAAGACCGGAGCCTCTTCCTGCAAGGATGAGAATGGGAATCTAGTGACAGATATCCAGAGTACACTGATGCTATGGAGGGAACACTTCTCTAGTATTTTAAATGGCGACGCTGACAACAATCCCGCCAGTGGAGATGATATCCCGGAAACCCCAATTATGGATGACAGCGTTGAAGTTCCGCTGCCCGACTATAACGAGGTCTAAACAGCTATAGCTCGGCTTAAAAATAACAAAGCCGTAGGAGCCGATGGTCTACCGGCTGAGCTGTTTAAGACCGGTGGCGAAGCTCTGTTTAAATGCATTCACAGACTTCTATGCAGAATATGTTCGGAAGAATGCATTCCAGATGATTGGAACCTCAGTGTGCTCTGCCCAATCCACAAGAAAGGCGATCCCATCATTTGCGCCAACTACCGATTCACACCGTATTGTGTGAAAGACTGAAGCCCATCGTCAACCAACTGATTGGACCTTATCAGTGTGGCTTCAGACCTGGAAAGTCCACCATTGACCAGATCTTCACGCTCCGACAAATCTTGGAAAAGACCCTCGAAAAACAAATCGACACGCAACATCTCTTTGTCGATTTCAAAGCCGCCTTCGACAGTCCAATAAGGAGTCACCTTTACTCCATCATGTCTGAATTTGGTATTCCTGCGAAGCTAATACGTCTTTGCAGGATGACACTGTACAACACCAGCAGCGCAGTGAAAATCGGGAAGGACCTCTCCC
The DNA here is from genome assembly GCA_958299015.1 of Tetanocera ferruginea. Classification (NCBI taxonomy): domain Eukaryota; kingdom Metazoa; phylum Arthropoda; class Insecta; order Diptera; family Sciomyzidae; genus Tetanocera; species Tetanocera ferruginea. The sequence goes on from OY282641.1 coordinate 37,901,334, forward strand.
TTCCGTTCGATACCAAGCGAGGTTTCAGACAAGGTGATTCCTTATCGTGCGACTTCTTTAATATAGTAATGGAGAAGATCATCCGAGTTGCTGACCTGAGACGCAGCGGCACAATTTTCCAAGCTTGTTTGGCTGATTGGGAAGTTTAGATTAAAAAAATTCAGCGAGTTTTTACAAATTACTTGTTTATGTTTGTAATTTTTAAATAAAGAAAAAACAGTGAAGTTTCATAATTATGATTATACAACACAAATAATGAAAACTCTATAAAGAGACTAATATCAAAGTTACAAAACTGAAACTCGGTATTTGTGTGTTCTATGTCAAAACTTAAGTGTGTTACAAAAATGGGCGTTATCCACCCACTTACACGCCCACCTCCCATACAACCCCAAAATTTAAAACTCTATTAAAAGGCTTCTCTTTAAGCTACAGGAAAAAAATTGATACGTTTGTATATTATATCGAAACTTAATTGTGGAAAATGTGGGTGACATCCGCCTACGGCACACCCACCTCTTAAACAACCCATAATATTGAAAAGTCTATAAATAGTCCAATTTTTAAGCTACAGACCTGAAATTGGGTATTTGTGTATGTATATAATATTAAAATTAAGTCTTGTTAGAAAATTGGCATCAACCACTCAATAACACGCCCACTTCCCATACAACCTCTAATTGAAAACTTAATAAAGAGGCTTGGCTTTACTTTGCAGGAAAACAATTTGATATGAATGTATGTATTTGTATTTTAGACGTCATCCAAATAGTAAAGTTTTTTGAAATTTCATATCATAGAGCTGCAATTTAAGATTTTGTACCATTACGAATAGCCCGACGGGGTATTTTAACTTAGGCCAAGTCGAAGATATACCTTACTAGTTTAAGTTGTTAACGTCGCACACTGGGAGAAATATAGGTAAAACCCTTGCATTCAGGGTTATTCCAAAGTAACGGGGTTTTTTAATTTTTTCCACGTTTTTGTAAACATATGCAGCATATGAAAAACACACTTTGCAAGTAATATGATCCCAATTATTGGTCTCCATGGTCATCGAAAGTTGAGCTTCAAAAAACGTTTTTTCTTTATTCCTAACGGATTCCTTAATTTACGCTTTTTTCAAGTGTTTTTTTTTTTTTAATTTTATTAAGCTATAACTTTTGTGATTCTTCCTGATTCCTCCTAAATCCTCGAAATACTTCGGATCTGACTACCGGATCGGAGCTGCAAGAGTTAGAAAAATTTTCAACGCAAAGCAGTACATAAGGCCGTTTCGAAAAAATTAATTTCGCCGCACACCACCTTATCTGAAGCATTATTGAATTAAAGTTTCAAAAAAAAATTTTTTTTTACCGAACGTAGGGGCTCATCGACATATTTCTTTATAACTTAATGATCTAACGATCTTAATGAACGATGTGTGTTTGCTTTTGTCTCAGGGAGACCTATTTTTTTGTTTTAAGGACTCATTGACCTCAGTTGATTCCTTATAGTACTGACCCACAAGACCACAGTTTCTATCATGTTAATGTACCATTTTAATTTCAGGTGTGGAAAGCCCGTAAAATATCATGAAATTTTTACTTAAGAAATTGCGCTTTTTTAACTAGAAATATATGTGAAATTTTTTTGTAATTTTTTTGCAAATTTTTAAATTTAAGAGACAAAAATAAGTCTCCCTGAGACAAAAACAAAAACACAACATGCTTTTAGATCGCACGATAAATACCGAAGTTATAAAGAAATATGTCGATGAGCGGCACATCCTCTACGTTCGGTTAAAAAAAAATTATTTTTTTTTGGAACTTTCTTTCAATAATGCTTCAGATTAGCTGGTGTGCGGCGATATTTTTTTTTTTTTGTTTGCCTATAAGGCGAGACGGTCTACTGTATGTACATGTAAAACAGGGCTTGGCATTCGAGTTGAATTTTTATACTTTAAACATTAAATTATTTCAACAAATGGCCTCTAAGACCACTTGACTACCAAAATATAGTCTTCTTATAACCATTGCAAGCAATAACAGAAATAGAAATTAAACTATTTTCAATATGAAAAAACTTTTCCATATACTATAATATCACAAAATATGTTCCACAAATGATGAATTCAAATGGTTTTAATGTCTCAACATAAAAAACGCTGGAACATGGGTGTTTTTATTTTAAACCAGCTATCCAAATTCATTGCCGGAATTTTGATATATTTCTTTGACTTCACACAGCGCAGTTCCTTAAAAGTCATAACTGCTGGCTGTAGGGTATCAGCCGCTGGTAAAGAAAAACCAAACTAAATTACATCAGTCTATTTCATGAAGAATTTTTTATGAGATACCCAGAATTCAAGTTTCTAGCATTAGTATTATTTATAATACTAGCTTTGAAAAGAGGCGATGCGAGCGTTTTTGCTATGTTTTTCTCAATGTGCGTCGTGCTTGCTTTAGATGGAGAAGATCTTTTAATGAGATTTTTTTTTAACTCACACCACGCCAAAAATGACATATGTATTTTCGTAACTCACGCGACATGTAAAACCACGATAAACAAAATCAAAAATGTACAGTTATTTTAGATACAAGTGCTTTCTTTGCACAGTGGAGTATACTTAAATCTATTGAGCAAAATGTTAACCAATATCTGTTATTTTTATCTACCTTTAGTGCATAAAATTTTCAAACAAAAACTATATTTAAATTACGGGAAAAATTTGTCATAAGCTTGGATAAATTTTGTTTGTTTTGTTTTAAATATAATGAAAGACATTGAAATTTGCAGAATATGAAGTTCATATATAACAGTTTTTTAATGGATTAAATTAAATTAAATTTTTCAGCAGTGGTTGGCATTTTCGTAGAAATGCCATATCGTAAAGTTCTCAAGAAGAAATGAAAACAGTGTTGCGACTTGTTACTAAAATAATAAACGTTTTCAAATTTTTTTAAACGTTGCTATTGTTTTTCGGGCTCAAGGTCCAATTCTTAACAAAAACTAAGTTTTTTATTGTTGTTGTTGTTGTTTTTTATTGTCTATATTTCGACTTTAATCGTTAATCGTTAATCGTTTTTCCGAGTACCAACTAGCAAATAATAATAAAAACACTGCAATCATTCCATTTTCTTCAAAATGAAAAAAAAAGCTTATTACCATAATATTCTGGTTACAACATTAAAATTCCTTGTCGAATTATAGTTGTTGCAATCATTCAATTTTGGTTCCAATAAGAAATATATGGGTGTTTCAAAAATATTCTTATTCCTACAAAAACAATTCCATATCTTAATATAGTTGTTACAATCATTCTCCCATAATCAAAGAAACCATAATATGTTTAAAAACATGGTTTTAACAATCGAATCATAATATGATTCTTTCATAAAATGGTTGTTACAACTATGTTTTTTCTCTGCGTGTAGATACCTGTATATACTTAGATTTTTAATCTACGACTACAGATATTTCATATTTTTTATACACTCAGAAAAGAGTGTCTCGGAATATGATAAAAAAGGCATCATATTTAGAGAAAAATGGTATAGACTTTGCTCCAGAGAATGCTATTCTCTAATTGCGATACTTAAAATTCTCTAAAAATGATAAAAAGGTTCCATGAAATAGAAAAATATATCGTTTTTAGAGAAAAATACTTTTTTTTGAGAAAATATTTATTTTTATTGAAGAAAATACTTCTCATAGTGAATTTTTTATTAAAATAAAAGAAAAGTTTTTCATTTTCAATAAAATTTCTCTATAAATGAGAAATTTTTTGTGCGAGAAAAATACTTATCATTATTAGAGACATTGAAATATTTCCATTTCCTAGAAGTAAAGAAATATTTCTTCGAAAATGTGAAAATTAATTATAATTGAAGAAAATTTTATTTGAAAAAGAGCAAATTGCTATTATCAAAAATAGAGAAATTTTTAACGGAGCAAGGTATGTGTTTTTTCTCAGTGTAGCCATTGGAAAAGTGGTGTTATGTTCTTAACTCGGTTGGTTCTTAATTCTCAAAAATAAAAGTTCAGATAGAAATTCCAACGAATTTTCAACTAAAAATAAAACAAGATCTAATTAAAATCTTGTTTAAGAAATATTGGTTGCTTTTTATATTGGCACATGATAGCACACATCGAGCACATATTATTTTTAGTTCAAACTTCTTATTACAGAGCAAAACCACAAGATGGCTTACCATTGGCTCACTTCATTGCTTTTCAATACTCCTACAAAAAAGTTTTAATAACATTATTAACTTTTTAACTTTTAAACTTTTAACTTTTATTTTGCTCACTCCAAACAATAAATGTTTTTCAAAGCTTGTTTGCCTTAAGTTGCAGAGAATAAAAATTTGTATTTTTTTTTAATATCCAAAACACCATTTATAACTTCGAAAAAGAATCAAACAAAATATATCACCGAGCTCCCAAAAGTATGCTTAGATTTTATTTTTATTGTCTACTAATTTAACACGCTCTTGTAGCAACTCACTAAATCAATCAAGAGACAACAGGAGTTCAGAAATAATTTTGTCATTAAATTTTCTTAACTTTTAATTTAAACAAAAAAAAAAAGAAGCAAAAATCTCAGCAACCTGCCACCTTAACTCAATTTATTGCGCACTCAAATATTTTGCTTGTTATCGCACCTTGCCAGACGGACAGCCAAACAAGCAGGCCAAATGACACATAGGCACGCTAGACCGTTAAACTTTGTGGCACATTAATTTCGCGGAATATTAAAAATTATACCACAAAATCACAAAATATATCTAACAGTGCCATATTTCGACTCGTACTCTTCTTTTGCGCCAAACATGTTCAGGCAATTATCAAGAGTCGCTAGAATGATTACAAGAATAAATATGAAAAGTTCTCACTCATTATTCTTCGACTTTGTGACATTATTTGTTCTACTTTCTGTTTTGGCTCAAAGCTAAAGTTTAAGTGCTGCTGATGCTGCTGTTGCTGCCGTTAGATGTCGCTGTTTTGTTTGTGTTTGTCGAAGGATTCGGCACGCACTCAAAATCTACTAAAATTTTCGCTTGTCAAAGCAAACTGTTCAAGCGCTGGAGGCAATGAAACGCTGCAAAAACCACGTTCTTATCAAATAGTACGCGTTTCTCTCTCTCTCTCGCTCCCTCTATCTCTCTCTTTAGTTCGAAAGCATGACAACGACGTGCTTTATTAAAAATAAGTCAAAAACTTGTTCTATTTTTGTCTTAACGTATCTTTGTTTTGTGCATAACCGAGAATTAGTTTTGAATTATATGCAAATAACGAATATTATGTATACAGTTAAAATATGAATTAAATATACGAAGACAGTGTTTATGGAGCATGACAACGAAGTACAAGTCCAATATTACAATTGCAACGGAAATCGAAAGAGTGTTAACCAGGGGCGAATGCAGGGGGATTTTGGTGGTTAAAACCCCCCTCAAATAAATGAAAATAAAATGTTTAACGCAAAACTATTAAAAATGAAAATATTTGAGTAAAAATACTTAGAGAAAAAAACTTTTTATGAAAACTATTAATAAAACAAAAGAGATCTTAAAACAAAGGATTCAAATTTTGTAGAAAGCACTACTTAGAAAAGTATTGCTACAAAATCAAAAAGTACTAAATCAAAAACATAAAACGACCTCGGAAGCAGGGCTGCCACTCTCAAAAATTTTATTCTACCAAATTTCATCCAAACATTTACCAAAATTAAAAAGAATTTACCAAACACATAAAACTTTTATTTTTAAGTTAAAGAAACAATACATTTATACATATATTTTAATTAAATTAACATTTAAAGTGTGTTTTTTATGAGTTTTCTTTTCAATATGGATTGCTCTATTGTCTGACAGTTGTTATGACAGTTAAAAGTGACGTCACCTCTCAGTATTGTTTGGCAAATCATCATGAATAGGTTAACTCCAGAACAACGCTTCCAAATCGTGGAAATTTATTTTCAAAAAGTGTTCAATTAAAAATGTTTATAGAGCACTTCGTGAATTTTATGGTGCACATAATCGTCCGTCTTAGACTACCATAAAGAACGTTATTACCAATTTTCGGTCTACATTCACACGCCGTTCAAGAATTACCAATACATCCCGATAAATGTACTGTTTGGTGCGGTCTATGGGCTGGTGGAATCAACGGGGTTTATTTCTTTAAAAATGAAAATGAAATGAATTTGCCAAATCTTCAAAATATGGATGGGGATGAAATGTGGTTTCAACAGGATGGTGCCACTTGTCATACTGCGGGCGAAACAATCGACTTATTGAAAGAACATTTCAACGACAACATTATATCGAGAAATGGACCGATGAATTGGCCTCCGCGTTCGTGTGATTTGACGCCACTTGATTATTTTTTGTGGGGATACGTGAAGTAATTGGTTTATGTGGATAAGCCAGCAACAATTGACGCTTTGGAAACTAATATTTAACGTGTCATTGCTGAAATACGCCCTCAAATGCTTGAAAAGGTGGTCGAAAATTGGACCTCCAGAATGACCTTTGTGCAAAATAGCCATATGCCCGAAATTATATTTAAGTGTTAAATGCCAAGAAATTATCTACCAAATAAAAAATTTTTTTTGCCATTTCATAATTTGGCATGTGTTTTATTTAAATTTCAAATCAGCAAGCTCTTAAAAAAAAACCCTTTATTATACGCTTGAAGACGTTTCATCGCTTTCTATATTGGTCGCCTTCTTTCTAATAACAAATCTTAATAGAAATAACATAATCACTTAGAATATAAATTTTTAGAAAATCAATTTATTAAAAATAAAAACTTACAAATCCTTCTTAGCGATCCATCAATTTCTTACCTAAGCCGACGATCTAAGCATTAACATTTAGGATTTGCGTTCATTCGTGTAATTTTCACTTGATGCGCTCGTATTTATTTGAAAGATTACTTTCAATCATAAGGGTGGTACTGCACAATGAGCATGATTGATATAATTTTTACACAATCATTTTTTGAAATGTTTTGTAAATTTACCAAACCAAAAAAAAATTTACCAAGTCAAAAACTTTTTACCAAATTTGGTAATATTTTACCAAAACGGCAGCCCTGCTCGGAAGTCGATTGGAAATGGTGTTTGGCCACCATTTCAGGTACCGCATTTGCATCCAGGGCAAGACATGGTCTTACGCTGTAACTGAAATTCAAAATTGATCAATGTATACGACTTTGAAAGTTGTAATGATGGTAGAGAAGTTTGAAGTTGGCATAACTAACGCACCCATCTTTTTTTTTTCCACCAAAAACATGACAAAACGACAATATTATTAGATTTTTCAGGTATGTACTAGACATGGGTAACGCAGTAAAAATTGCAGCGCTGACACACAAACTCAAGCGCAGGAAACTGTATCAGCGAAATGCGTTAACGCAATTGCGTCATGCCGCTGTTCAAAATGTTGTGGTATCTGTATCATCAAGACGCGTATCAGCACAGAAAGTCCCACATTAAAACATTGCATAGTGCGTTGAGTCAACTGGTAAAGAGCTCATACATAGAAATTAAAAAAAACATCAAAATTCTTTTACAATGTTTAATGTTATGGTTATATTCATTTATAAGAGAATAATAAATAGTAGTTAGTATAAAATTTTACTAAATAAAGTGCAGATTTCAGCAACCATCAAAAATTAAAAAACCCAAAATTCAAGCAAGTGAGCAGATGGTTGTTTTTCTTATCATTAAATCGAGCTTTCAAACAGATACATACACATTTCTGGTGGGCAAAACAAGTTTGAAGTTTGATTTAAGTTTGCTGATACTTTTTAAATCGAACATGTTCAATTTGAAATAAACTCACACATGTGGGCTCAAGCATAACCCAGATGAAAAATATGGCAGGCCTGCAGAAAGAATGAATATGGCAGGTTATAATTTCAATGTTAATTTTAGAAGTCCACTTTTTGAAATCTTAAAAATTCCACGTTACTTCTAAGTGAGGTATGTTTCATGTTTGCAAATTCAAAATTCTAGTTAAGCGACCAGATTTGTGTAGTTTGTAGCGATACTTGAACTGCCGCGTCGTTTCAAAGCAAGCATGTTTAGCATGTGTCGAAGAAAAAACTAACTGTAAATTTGATTTCTACAATTGCGCACGTACATTTGGGCTTTCGATGTTCTCATTTGGAAAGTTAAGTTCAAGGTGGAATGTTAATTTTAAAAGCCAGGTAAATTCATATTCTACTTATATAATATAAAATATTTCTAATATCAAATATATATTTTTGTTTATACTACAGATCGCTATACAGTTGTAAAAAACACTTGATTTATGATGCCGGCAACATGTCTTGGATGCTCAGCGGATTCTCGTCTCAATTCCCGCTTATATATTTTTTCTATAGGAATGTAATAGGATGGCATGTCTACGAAATGAACTTCCGTGGCAGCAATGTTGGATGCATGTAAAGAATCCTGCTATATCTGTCGTTTGGCGTCGTTTGGCTTTAATGCAGCATTCATCTAACGGTATCAATGCAGCATTGCGTCCACGGCAGTTCACATGGCATACATGCCCGCCTAGAACATGCCTATAAAAAAAAGATATGAGCGGGTATGGAGGCGAGCATGTCTGCTCAACTTCCAAGGCATGTTGCCGGCAGGCATACAGCAGGGCTCCTTTTCCAACTGGGAATCCAATCAGACATGCTCCAAGAATTCATGCTTAACAGCATCTTCTCCGCAACTTCTTTTCTATATAATACAAGCATATTATATTTTGTTTGATTCAACTTTCTGTCTTCTCCAACTGTGCTCGATGTACAACTTGTACATTTGCTTTCAATGTTGTTCTTGGTGTTTGCTTTGCTTTGAGTGTTGCATGTGTAGTAATGCGCTATGCATTACTTATTTTAAAAGAAGTGTATCAACGCAGTAACGCATTTAAATGCTTCAACTCAATAACGCAACGCAACGCTGCGTTACCCATGTCTAGTATGTACAAAAGGACGGGCCAATTTATATGGGTGAAAAATAAACTTAAAAATCGTAGGCGCGGAAAATATTCTACGGAATTTTCTGAACAGGTTTGCCCAAGAAACCCTTGGTTTAAAATTGATTGTGTTTTAAATTCAGTATGAGTAAAAAAGTTTACAAACATCCAAAAAACATGTATTAGGATACAAATCTCCTGGTTTTCGGTAAAAAGTCGAACTTGAATGTCTTCATTTAAAAAAAATTTTATCATATTTTCATATTTGATCAATATTTCAAAGGTGTTATATTATGATTCTAGTGAAAAACAGAAGTCAAATAAAAAAACAAATTTCTATAATTCAAATTCAAATCAAAAGCGTTAAAACACATAAAATATAAGAAATGAATAAATTCATAAAAAGAAACAATAGTAAATAAAACAAAACAAAATACAGTAAAAGTAACAAGAAGTTTTATAGAAAAAGAACAACAAGAATCTAGCTAAACTCAATATAAAATTGGAAAAAATTGTTTTAGGAAGTCCTGTTTGCTTTCAAGTCGTGAAGTTTTTCTTAGACTATCTGCTCTAACAACTATAACTGCCTCCATAACTGTTTATTTTTTTTCAAAAACTCGTCGAGCACTGTCCAAAAGTTGAACATTACTCTCAGTTTCTTGAATATGGCATGTAATTTGTGGATCAAGTTGTTACTATGGGAGTATTTAAAGAGGTATTTGGGATTATAACTCTGAAACGAATTGAGAAATTTTCATGATTCTTTGACTACACCATTACTTTTTATGCACTCAAAATTACAAAAATAAAAAATTAATAAAAATAAACAAACAAAAAATCTTGAATTTTTATAATATTGCTTGATGTTTCGATCGTCTAAAACGTTTTAAATTTTAACAATAGAAACTTTGAACAATTCTTTAACATTAAAAAAGCCATTTTTGGTTTTATATATTTTTATACCCTAAATCTGAAAGGTCAGGGTATATTTACTTTGTGCAAACGATTGTAACGCATAGAACGAAGCGAGTGCGGTATAGAAAAGTATATATATTCTTGATCAGCGTCACCACGTGAGTCGAGCTATCTATGTCCATCCGTCCGTCCGTCCATCTGTCCGTCTGTGTGTTGTCCGTATACACAGGATAAGAAGAAAGAGTTGAGTTAATTGGATAAAACTTGGTACACATGGTCACATGCACCCAAGGATCTGCACTATTGAATATTTTTGGAATCCGCCCACGGACACGCATACCTCCCATACAACGCAAAAATTTAAAACTGCATAACTCAGCTCATAATAAGCCTACAACAATAAAATTTGGTGTGTATATATTTTATATTAACACAAAGATGTCTTCGAAAAATGGATGTCATCCGATTACTGACACGCCCACCTCCCATACAACCCAAAAATTGAAAACTCAATAAATAAGCCTGTGTTTAACATAAAGAGCTTAAATTTGGCACACATGTTTTTTATAACAAAGCAAAGATGGTTTTGAAAAATGAACATCACCCGCCCACGGCCACGCCTACCTCCCATACAACGCGAAAATTGAAAACTGCATAACTCAGCTCATAGTTAACCCACAACAATAAAATTTGATATGATAACATCTTCAACACAAAGATGTCTTCGAAAAATGGACGTCATCCACTCACGGACACGCCCACCTCCCATACAACCCAAAAAGTTTAAAACTCAATAAATAAGCTTATGTTTGTCATAGAGAAATTAAATTTGGTATGTATGTGTTCCAAAATTGGGAGTTATCCGTCCATGAACACGCCCACCTCCCAAAGCGAAAGCACAATAAAGGCAATAACTATGAGCTACAGGAATAAAACTCGGTATGTGTAAAATTTTCATCAACATTTAAATGCATATAAATTATAGACTTCATTCGCCCACGGACACGCCCATTTACAAAAAAAATTTTGTTGTTTTTGAAAAGTGGGTTTAAGGTATTTCATAGTCGGCCTAGACCGACTTAAGACTTTCTTTACTTGTTTGAACAACAATTATTTTTATCAAAGTTTTTTTGCGAAATAAAGAAATTCGTTAAGGTTTCTTTTGGAAAATTATAAAAATTAGAAGGAGAACGAAAATGAAAATGATGGAAAAATGATTGGACGGACAATCAACCAAAATTTCAAACCAAAAATATATGAATGAAATTCTTTATAAGATGACCGAGTTATTCACTTGCAAAGTTAGCACATTCATTTTTGATTGATTTTTTTTCTATTTCAATAATAAATAAAAAAAGTAGGTACTACAACTTTTTGTGTATTTCAGGTAAGAATGTTTTTGCGGAGACAATTTCTTGAAAACTTTAAGCAACTTTAAGCATGTTCTTCTAGAAAATAAAATTTTTCCTATAAAGGACATCTTAATCAAGAATGTTACTTACCACAAAGGTAAGCAACTACCAAATTGCAATAACATAACTTTGAAAATTCTTGTTTGACAAATTATTTACCACAAATATATAAGGTTTTGGATGAATCTGAGTTGGATGAGGACCTTAGTACACTCAGAAAAAAGTGTCTCGGAATATGATAAAAAAGGCATCACATTTAGAGAAAAATGGTATAGACTTTGCTCCAGAGAATGCTATTCTCTAATTGCGATACTAAAAATTCTCTAAAAATGATAAAAAGCTTCCATGAAATAGAAAAATATATCGTTTTTAGAGAAAAATACTTGGTTTTTGAGAAAATATTTGTTTTTATTGAAGAAAATACTTCTCATAGTGAACTTTTTATCAAAATATAAGAAAAGTTTTTCATTTTCAATAAAATTTGTCTATAAATGAGAAATTTTTTGTGCGAGAAAAATACTTATCATTATTAAAGACATTGAAATATCTGTGTTGACAAGGAATAACAGCTAAACTCATTTTCAAAATTTCGGGTTAGCATTTTTAAAATTAAAATTGCTACCTAATATCAGGTTACCCTGACTCTTGCTGTTTAGATTTCATGGCCTCAAAACATTTAATATTCAAGTTAAAACCATAAAAATGTGCGTACTATTGTATTTCGTTGCGAAAAATTGCAATGAAAATAATAATCTTAGTTTGTCCTAACTCGACTTTAGCGGTTATTCCTTGTCGACACAGATATTTCCATTTCCTAGAAGTAAAGAAATATTTCTTCGAAAATGTGAAAATTTATTCTAATTGAAGAAAATTTTATTTGAAAAAGAGTAAATTGCTATTATCAAAAATAGAGAAATTTTTTACCGGAGCAAGGTATGTGTTTTTTTCTTAGTGTATGCTTGGCGATGCCAAAAAATGTGAAAAAGTTGGGTATAAATGGTTAAATATGTATAAAAACGTGGTGATTAAGGCACAAACTGTGTGTGGCTTTGGCGCCGAAGGGCCTTGGTTCCCCCTCTGCACATAATGTCATACCCCAGAGAATTATAAATTCCATGAAAAGCTTCTTGAAAACTTGCTGTTTAGCCGTTCGCAGTCGGTATAAAACAAGTGGGTCCAGTTTTTGACCCATTGTGTACAAAATTTAAAAAAACACACATCAGAATAGCTCATAAGAAGCTCTAATAATGTCTTTTCAATGGCTGAAATGGCCAAATTATTTTGGAGTTTTGTAAATGGAAAAGCACAAAATTTGAGATGATATGATGGGAGGGGGTTTTTTTTTATACACTTAGCCTGTATGGTCAAGGTATATTAACTTTATGCAAACGTTTGTTACACCTAAATAAATAAATATAAAATGGGCGTGATCCGCCCATGAATACACCCACCTCCCATACAACCTACAATATTAAAAGATTCATATTTGATCTCAAGAGATGAAACTTCGCACAGAAGCATTTTATATCAAAACTTAGGTGTGCACAAAAATGGGCGTTATTTGTCCACCAAAACACCCACCTCCCATACAACCCACTATGGTAAAAACTCTATAAAGAGATTTATATATGAGCTACAAAGATAGAATTTAGTATGTGAGATTATTGTATCAAAACTAAGATGTGTTCATAAAATTATCGCCATCCGCCCATGAACAGGCCCACCTCCTATACAACCCACAATATTAAAAACACTATTAAAAGATTCATATTTGAGAGATGAAACTTTGTGTGGGAATATTTTATATCAAAACTGAGGTGTGCACAAAAAGTGCTGAGGAAACATTAATAAAAATCAAACTTGTAAAATAATTAACCAAAAAAGTAAATTCTACCAGAATCTTTTAAAGAAAAATATGGCTGGAGTTGGCATTTTACCGTTTAGCCGAATAACCAAGCAGTACAGGACTCGAGCTGCGCCGGGTATTATAAGCTAGTTTTAAATAAATTTTCAAAATATTTTTTGAGCACGTGAAATTTATACATAAATTAATATTTTAAATTTTTGTTCGAAACCACTAAAATTTGTACCTTAGTACATTTCTTTTTTGGTTCTGTGTTTCAATTTCTTAACATTTTTCAGCAAAACAAAAGTTCAAACTTTCTTTCGAAGAAAAACCGGAGGCTCGAAATCGATTTTAGGCTTAGTGTTTTTTGGGAAAAAATTCAACTGACCTAATATAAAAGGCTTGAGGCTACAAAGACTCAAAACATGTGCATTTAACCCATTTGCCATTAGAAAACCCATTTGAATTGATAAGAACCTATGAAAATAATTTTTTACAAAAAACCACTAAAAAGTTTGGTTAAGAAATATCGCAATACTTTTGATGGGGATGGTAAAGGAATTATTCAAATTTCTTAGACTACTAGATGTATCCTTGAAATTCTGCCATTCCAGTGTCGGCAGTGGAAAGCTGAAAATATAGAAAATAAATCAAAGCACTACAGAAATATTTAGTTTTGTATCTTGCCTTTTCATCGACACCAACTTTGGCTCGCATCGCATCGCATCATTGATTAGAAAGTAATTAGTAGTTAATTGATTTGAGTATTTTTCTACCAAATCAGCTGGTAAGGTCTTCATTTTGCACTCCCCCGCTAAATGTAATCCATGCAGATTTCAATTAGCTGTTTTGTCCTTAAAAACGCATTGCAATTATTTTAAAAAAATTCGGAGAAAACCTATCACGATAGCTTAATGGGTTGAAAAATACCCAAAGAATATTTCAGCAACGAATTGAGGTATGCAGCTGAATGTTTGTTTTTGATTATTTGGAATCAATTGATCATACAATCGTGTATTCTAGTCAGAAATGGGTTAATAAAACTGGGCAGACTTGGTTAATAAATGGTCTACCTCTGTTAAGTGTTCATAGAGGTCTAGAAAATAATATTGAGAACATTTCAAGTGCAAAGGTCCAAAATACAAAAAAAAAAAAAACTCGCGTGTTGCAACGTACACGTGGCAGAAGTGAAACTTCTTTAACAGTAAGAAATAAGAGAGATTTTAGTGTGAAATAAAGAGAGAAAGTATCTGAAAAGAAATTCAATCAATACGAAATGGAATAATAGTCCGTTGATTCAATATTTCCATCCAGGGGCCGTATCGGCTATGGTTTTTATCGAAAGTGTCACATATTAACTTTTATCTCTTTGTTTTTTTTTCCGACAAAAATAAAAGTTATTTTGAGCCTTATTTTGAGCCTTATAGTTTTTTGGGCAAAAATAACAGTTACTTTTGACTTTTATTTTATCGGTCGAAAATAACAGTTATTTTCTGCCGTTTATTTTTTCGGTCAAAAATATCAGGTAGTTTATATATGTTCAAGTCATTTTAACGACTAAAAAAATGTTGATACCATTATTTTCATCTCATCGCTGAGACATTTTACATATGGTGTCAACAGTTCAATCTGTCAAGCCTTTAAAAAAAACACAAATTGCTTGATAATTTTGACCGAAAAAATTAAAGATAAAATAAAAGTCAAAAGAACCTTTATTTTTCCTCGAAAAATACAAGCAAAAAATAACACTTAAATTTTAACTTTTAAAGAATCAGTCTTAAATTTAAAAGGAACTTAATATTCATGAGGCTGAGGACATTTGTAACATAATAATATATTTGAAAAGTCTTTCAACAATTTTTTTCATTTGAAAATTGTAAAATAACAGTTATTTTCGTTCCTTGTTTTAGTTCAGTTGGTGTTTTAGTTGCTTTCGAATGTCTTCTCAACATTGTCACTTTTTGAATGTTAGATTGCATTTGCATAGTACTCTTTGAAGGAGCCTCCGAAAGCAGCGACAAATCTTGTTGATTATTGTGTTTTGCTTCCTGGTCATAATAATTGCTATGTTGAGTGAGGGCCTCGTAAAGCAGCGAACGTTGATGGTTGAGTGTATCAACTTGGTTGGCTATAAAATTTTGTTGAGATGCTGGCTGAGTTCCAAAATACATTTTAACAAAGCATCAGTGTGTTTTTTGGGGATTGGTTCTTTGTAGATTCACCAAAATACACTGATGTTTCGTAAAAATGCATTTTGGAACTCATCCGATGTCGCAATCACCTAACCTTCATCATTAGTTGCAGACCCAGCTGCGGCTGCATTCTTAAGAGCTCTAATTCGCTCTCTATATTCACGAACGCGTTCTGCTCCTGTTTAAGCTATTTTTCTATTTTTTTCCGTGCATACTTGTAGGATGAAAATTAATGTTACGGATATGTTAATAATGTAATGTTAATGTTAATGTAATGTTAATGTTAGTTATGTTATTTTCAGAATGTTACGCATTCAGTCTTAATTACATTTTGTTTAATCATATTCAAGTGCTTACATGGCATAATAGTATAGATGTCCGGGGTTCAATTCTCGGCAGCGACAATAATTTTTTTAAAATTTTCATATGAATTGAAAACGTTAGCCTAGCGTCACGAATAAGAGACCTTGAAATTTCACTCGCCGCCAAAGAAGTTTCACTTCAAATATAGACATTGTTCTCTTAACATTATTTAATGAATAACAAATTTAAATAAGTCAGAAAATAAAAACATAAAACCCCTCCAAAACTTTTTCCTGGGTGCGCGCCTGGTGGTAACTATTGCTTTGGGGAATATTTATCAAAACTATTTAATGAGTCGAAACACATTATTTGATGTCATAAAGGTTCAAATAAATTAAAAAAACTGGTATATTTAAGTTTTTATTTTTAAATAGAATGTGCGTCTATAACAGCATATAAACCAAATTAGATTTGAAGTGGTATTCTGAATTCCGAACAGAAATCCAATTTCAAAATAAAGCTAAATAATTTTTGAAGGCACTTGAAATTTTTCTAGAATAAACGTATAAAAAGCTCTTTAAAGTATTATTTTAAAGACTAGTTCTTTCCCGTCAAAAATGCCGGGCCCGGTTTAAATAAAGAAAAACATGAAATCTTGATTTTATTTAAACTGCATTAGAAATCAGTGAAAGTCACATATTTGATTTTAAATTGTGCAAAATAACAATTTTTAGTTTCAAATATTTATAAAATATTTTAAAGTAAAAACGAAAACTATAGTGAGTACGACGAAATAAGTTTAAACATTTTTTGTAAAACTGAAAATTTAAAAATGAAAAAAAAAAATAATATAAAAAGTTTTTGAAGTTTCAATAAATAAAAAAACAAAAATACCTAAAAATATGCTATGAAATTTTTCAAAAAATTAAGCGTTCCGCACTCACATTTTACGGAATTATGCTATAGTAATAATAATAATAATAATAATTGTGAAACTACTGTGTATTATCAAAATGTCAGACAATTACTCATCAAAATCTTTACAGTCTACCTTGACTCTGCTAAGCTTACCTACGAAATTTTTACTCTTACTGAGACCAATCTTATCCTGAACTTCAGGGTTACTGAGGTATTTGCGTCTGAATTCGTGCTGTTCAAGAACGATAAACTTGATAAAGATGAAAAGTTCTCAGTTCTCGCAGTATGCTTCTCGCAATTCACTATCGCTTGTTGTATTAATGTTATTGTATCAACTTTAAATTTTACTTTTAACAGAAAAACATGAAAAATAAAAAAAAAAAGTCAATGAAAGCTCATAGCAAGCTTCTTAGCAGAAATAAGTAAGCCTTCCAGCTGCCAACAGTAGCAAAAATTGATTGACAAACAACAAAATATGTAACCCATAAATAATTTTTTTTCTTGCCATATTTTCGCACAGCATGAAATAAAAACTTTTACAACAAAGATTTGCCGTTAAAGCATGGCTCCATTGATGTATATTTTAGTTGCCATTCAAAGTAATCTTCAAATGAAAAAAAAGGGTTTTTGATGCCATACAAAATATATCACATTCTGTGAATTTACTTAAAATGCTTTAATATTTTTTGGCTTATTTATTGACGCTGTATTTGTCAACACACACACACAATATATGTATATGCTTGAATGTGTATATTTGCACATGTATGAATGTTTATTTACATCATTCTCATGTGTGTGTCAATATTTTGAGGTTTACTCCTGCGTTATGTAAATACGACTAAATCAATAATTTTGTTGCTTAATTTGTGTTCATGGCTTAAACAGAGTACATATTTAGCCCGTAGGTGAAAGAATGTCCTTGTTTAAAATGTGATTTAACAATGTTCAAATATAACTCTTCCGCAAATAAATAATTTGTTAATGCATATTTTCGATTAACTTCAATGTTTATTTGCTTTGGTTAACCGGGGTAAGTTAATGAGTAGATATCCTTAATGTACTTTTTACAGATAACTTAAATAATGTTGATTTAGTAAATAAACATGATGATATCGTTAAAAAAAAACAATAAAAGGTTTTGAAATACACAGAATCCTCACTTACTGATCTTGTTGAAAATATTGAAATAAAAATCCCGCTTGAAGATTCTTCTAGCATGGCGTAAAGAAAATTCCTCTATTTTTCTCTATTTTAGATGTGGCTTAAACTATTTGCAATTGCTACAGAGCAACATAATTTGGTGTAGACGACGTTTTTACATAGATTAAGAAATTTTCCAAATATTGGCCGAATTCGACAATGACAATCACAAATACCAACCTTAAACAAATTTCATATTTGGTCTAAAATCACTTCAGAAAATATTCGTACCAAAAATGGCTATAATTAGACCGTTATTCGGTGTACTCTCCATACAAACCGGATTTTAAATATCTCGTACCTTTAAAAATAAATACTTTATTTCATTATAATCACACTCAAATATTTTCAGTATTGTAGCAATGGTCTTAACTAAAAATTGGCTGCATCAGACCAGTTTTTATGGCACCCCTGATAAAACTTAAATGCTTAAAACCCGAGTAATTTTATCATTATCACTTCATTTGAACAAAATAACATAGAGAACTTTATTTTATCCCAACTAAGTCTTTACTTAAAAAATCCTGAATTGATACTTTCTTTGGGATACCCCCAATATAACCCACGTTTTTGAAACACTTTTACTTTAACATTTTATAAAAAAGGCTTTTAATAAAAAAGGCAATCATGATGTTTTGTTTCGAATGCAGATGATTTTCAATGCAAGGCCTTAAATTCTTCATTAAATTTAAAAACAAAAAAGTGCATTCACACTTCCAGGGTTTAACAATGTCATTCTTTGTTATCTTAGATCTTATTCTTGTATTACTTTCTTTTTGCTTCAAACCAGCACTCAAATTCTTAAAGTAAACAGCAAACAGTACTTTGCATGCGCTTTAAAAGAAAGTCATAAACTATATGCAAGCCTGAAAATAGAGAGCAGCAACAATTAACAAACGAACAACAACGGAAGTCCACTTGTTTACAGGAAGCTAAACGATTATGCCATGTATGCACAACTCAGCTATTAAATATCTGGCTTATGTGATTAACACACGAACTAAAACATTTGGACATGTTTGAAAAAAAAATCACCTTCTTTAATGAAAGAATTTGTCAGACATAGCAAAATGTGTATATTTCGTACCAAACACAGTGTGAGTGCAACATGGCGTATGAGTAACTATAAATTTGTCAATGAGCTGGAAGAAAATGACTTTACCTTAAAGATATTTTAAAATATCTAAAATTACTCAAGATTGAAAACATGCAACTGTTACAATTAGCTTTAATACAACTAGCTCATAAAGTGGCCACATTCTTTTATGGAGCCCGGCTACATCGCAACTAAATACATCGAAGTCAGAAGTAATCAACGTTGAAACTTTAAGCCAATTGTAAGCAAGAATAACTATGGAACAGCAAAGTTGCAGCAGTAATCGGAGGCAGAGCTGAGCTAAGCTGTCCCTCACAGGCAATGCATTTCCAGAAATTGTGCCATCAACGCGCAACTTAATGACACTTTAATGACAAGGACTAAAATAGACACAACAACAGCACCACACAACACAAGTGCTGGCTTAGTGGTCACTACTGACTAGTTCTAAGTGGTATCTGTTTGTCTGCTGAGTAGCGAACTATAGCAATTGAACAATTGCAGCAGCTGGTTGTTGTCGTTGTTGCTACCATCTACAGTTTACTTGCAATTGCAATTTAGCTGCAATGCACTCGACCAATGATCTGCTTCGACTTACAAAAGAAAATCCTTAGACAAAGTCAAACATACACGAACACAAACACAACCAAACAGTGTGCACCCTTGTCAATCAATTGTATTGCTTTGCTTGCAACCGTGCAACATGTAGCAACAAAATTACTGCCAAAGCTGCAAATGCATGCAGAAGATCTGCTCTTAACTAATAGGTTGACACAGTTGTAGTGTCCGTCCGTCTTTCAGTGCAGAACGGTATAAGTTTGTTTCTTTACTGCGTAGGTGTGAGAGTGTGTTTATTATCTTGTGTGCATGTATCTGTATCATTGTGTGTATTGTATGCTTTTTTCCATATTCTGTGCAATTCGTTCTATGCTTCCATATAATTGGCTTGGTTGGCCACATTGGCATACTTTCCGGACTGTTGACAATAATGCACGAATAACACTTTTCACTGTTTTTTAAATACTTTATTTTTTTCACTGTATCTAAATTGCTTTAACTGATTGCTTAGCATAGAGCAAAAGTCTGTGATATTGTGATATAAGTTTTGTAGCAAGCATCTGAGTATTATTTTTAATTTTTAATTTTTAATTTCTAATTTTTAATTTTTAATTTTTAATTTTTAATTTTTAATTTTTAATTTTTAATTTTTAATTTTTAATTTTTAATTTTTAATTTTTAATTTTTAATTTTTAATTTTTAATGTTTACTTTTTAATTTTTAATTTTTAATTTTTAATTTTTAATTTTTAATTTTTAATTTTTAATTTTTAATTTTTAATTTTTAATTTTTAATTTTTAATTTTTAATTTTTAATTTTTAATTTTTAATTTTTAATTTTTAATTTTTAATTTTTAATTTTTAATTTTTAATTTTTAATTTTTAATTTTTAATTTTTAATTTTTAATTTTTAATTTTTAATTTTTAATTTTTAATTTTTAATTTTTAATTTTTAATTTTTAATTTTTAATTTTTAATTTTTAATTTTTAATTTTTAATTTTTAATTTTTAATTTTTAATTTTTAATTTTTAATTTTTAATTTTTAATTTTTAATTTTTAATTTTTAATTTTTAATTTTTAATTTTTAATTTTTAATTTTTAATTTTTAATTTTTAATTTTTAATTTTTAATTTTTAATTTTTAATTTTTAATTTTTAATTTTTAATTTTTAATTTTTAATTTTTAATTTTTAATTTTTAATTTTTAATTTTTAATTTTTAATTTTTAATTTTTAATTTTTAATTTTTAATTTTTAATTTTTAATTTTTAATTTTTAATTTTTAATTTTTAATTTTTAATTTTTAATTTTTAATTTTTAATATTTAATTTTTAATTTTTAATTTTTAATTTTTAATTTTTAATTTTTAATTTTTAATTTTTAATTTTTAATTTTTAATTTTTAATTTTTAATTTTTAATTTTTAATTTTTAATTTTTAATTTTTAATTTTTAATTTTTAATTTTTAATTTTTAATTTTTAATTTTTAATTTTTAATTTTTAATTTTTAATTTTTAATTTTTAATTTTTAATTTTTAATTTTTAATTTTTAATTTTTAATTTTTAATTTTTAATTTTTAATTTTTAATTTTTAATTTTTAATTTTTAATTTTTAATTTTTAATTTTTAATTTTTAATTTTTAATTTTTAATTTTTAATTTTTAATTTTTAATTTTTAATTTTTAATTTTTAATTTTTAATTTTTAATTTTTAATTTTTAATTTTTAATTTTTAATTTTTAATTTTTAATTTTTAATTTTTAATTTTTAATTTTTAATTTTTAATTTTTAATTTTTAATTTTTAATTTTTAATTTTTAATTTTTAATTTTTAATTTTTAATTTTTAATTTTTAATTTTTAATTTTTAATTTTTAATTTTTAATTTTTAATTTTTAATTTTTAATTTTTAATTTTTAATTTTTAATTTTTAATTTTTAATTTTTAATTTTTAATTTTTAATTTTTAATTTTTAATTTTTAATTTTTAATTTTTAATTTTTAATTTTTAATTTTTAATTTTTAATTTTTAATTTTTAATTTTTAATTTTTAATTTTTAATTTTTAATTTTTAATTTTTAATTTTTAATTTTTAATTTTTAATTTTTAATTTTTAATTTTTAATTTTTAATTTTTAATTTTTAATTTTTAATTTTTAATTTTTAATTTTTAATTTTTAATTTTTAATTTTTAATTTTTAATTTTTAATTTTTAATTTTTAATTTTTAATTTTTAATTTTTAATTTTTAATTTTTAATTTTTAATTTTTAATTTTTAATTTTTAATTTTTAATTTTTAATTTTTAATTTTTAATTTTTAATTTTTAATTTTTAATTTTTAATTTTTAATTTTTAATTTTTAATTTTTAATTTTTAATTTTTAATTTTTAATTTTTAATTTTTAATTTTTAATTTTTAATTTTTAATTAAACATTTAAACCTTTATCATTTCATTTAAATGTTAATAGAATTTTAAATTTAAAATTTAAAAAAAAAACAAATTTAATTTTAAATTTCAAGTTTCAAATTTTAAATTTTTTATTTTAAATGTTTTATTTTTAATTGAATTTTTAATTTTTCAATACTTAAAACCACTTATTATGAATTATATTTTGAATAAATTTAAGTTCACCAAAACACTTAAATGGAGTCACGTTGGTTTCAACAGATTTTCATGTTTTTTTTTTTGTGTGCACTTTTCCATTATAAGCCATCACTTGTAGCTATTCTTTTACCAGCTCAGCTGCCAACATTCATCTTCTTCATGTCAGCCAAGCTAAGACAAGTGGCAGCAAATAGAAGATTCCTTGCAACAAATGCTGCAGTCAAAACAAACGACAAACTTAATCTAACAACAAATACGATGTTAATGAAAAACAATAAAAAAAAGACAACAAAACAAATATAAATAAAGATCAGTAGTGAAAAACTAAAGAAAAATTCATGAAATGATGTTCCATAAATTTAGCGCGATGCTCTTTTGCTATAAAAATACAAACAATGTCTGCTTGTAATCTTTTCTACTCTACAAAAATAGAGCGAAATCTGTTTCAGGGTATGAGTGGGTGGCAGGTTTAGTCGCGAAAAACTACTAAAAGGGATTTCTAAGGAATTGCAAAAAGGAGCTGTAGCAAATGCAGCGAATTCCTTAAATAAGCACAAAAGAAGCGCAAATATTTAGGAACGCAATCGAAAGTTGCTGTTGTGCACATTAGCTAACATAGAGCAGGATGACTTTTTTTCTCAAGAATTTTTCCCCAGCGGTTATAAAATATTAAATAAATTATTTTTGTACTAAAAAACCAAAATCCTTTTATTTGCAGACGATGAAAAATTGATGCGAACACAACAGCAACAATACACTTGTTGTTTTTTTGTACTTTCTTCAAACAGCGTTCAAAGACTGCAGCAGTCTTCAGCGCAAATTTTTTGCAAATAACGTTTATTTATTAAATTTGGCTTGTTTGATGCGGTTTTTTGTTTTATAAAAAAAAAAAATATTGCTGCAGTTGGCAACACTCTGTCTTAGCTTGTAGATAGAAAAATTAATTAATATCATTATTATTAATATGACAGATTTTTCTGACAACATAATTGAGAACATTTCTTTACAAAGTTGGAAAAAATTAAATTGATGGTTGTTGTTACAAAAACTTGAAGACTGTTTCGAAAATTTAAATTGACACGTTATTTTTTGAAACCTAACATTCAAAAGGAGAAAATAGATTATCAGAAATATGCAATGTATTGAGGCCAATGAATTCATACAAAATTCTGTGTGGAAAATTTTAAATCCTTCAGAAGTTTTTATTGTATTGGGAGGCGGTATTTCGACCTGATCATCATCAGCAGACAATTTATTGTCCTCAATACCATCCTCAAATTAAATTGAGGATGGAACAGAGCAATTTTTGGTTTTGATTTTAGATAATTATTAAAAAACATCCCCTATTTATTGCAAGACTGTCACAACTCAAATTTGAAGTTTTCAGAAAAGATAATTTCATACAATTTATGTGTGTCGAAGAAAAATTATGCTAAAAAAATTTATAATGGGATGGTTGATTATATAATTATATCATTTTAAACTTTGATTTTTGATTTGCGGTAAATGATGTCGTAAAACAAAATTTTTTTTATGATTATCTCTAAAATTCTAATTTTTGAGATGTGACAATTTTGCATCCGATTGGCCCTAAAATCTTCCACACGGAGAGAAATTTGAGCTGAAAACAATCCCAAACCAATTTATTTTGGGGGTGATGTTTATCAAAAAATTAACTCGCCCATTTGTGCATAATGTACGTGATGTTTGGATCATTTATCCAAAAAATTAATATGCTCACTTGTGCCCAATTTATTTCATTTTGGTATTGTTTAAAAAAACAAAAATCATGCTCATTTGTGTCCAGTGCATGCCAGTTATGGATTGATAGTTCAAAAAGAAGTAAATATGCCCAATCTAAGGAATTTTGTTATTTTTGTCAATCAAAATATGTCAAATTTGAACAATTTTTTAAAAATAAATAAAAACAAAATACAAAAAATATCAAAACAAAGAAAAAAGAAAAAAAAAACAAAAATAAAAATGACATGCAAAATTAAAATTATGTATTCATTGTTCAAATTATTTTAATGTGCATACACAACAACAACAAAATTATTTTTTTACAAACAATACAAACATTATACGTATTGAGTACAAATTGACGTGTTTATCAAAAAAAAAATTTAAACCCAATTTCTGGCATAAACTGCGCACATGAATAGCTTGTCTTGAGATGGTTTTAAACCAGAGACCCAAAATAACAGTTATTTATTTTTTTTTTAGATAGAAAAAGTTGTCGATATTTTGAAAAATATTTTATACGTTGCTTCATAACAGTTATTTTCAATTTATATTTTTTACGTTGCCTCATAACAGTTATAAAAAATTTTTTACGTTGCTCATAACTTTTATTTTCAAAAAAATTTTTTTACGTTGCCTGGTAAGAGTTATTGTAGAGAAATAAATTTTTACGTTATTTCTAATATATAATAATTTCGCGTCACGGTGTTTGTAGTCGAAATTTTTTTATATATTTGGTAGGTATAAGAATAGGTCGTAAAGTTTGTTTTCACACTCCTACCCGCTAGTGGCGTTGCATTTTTTAAGAACACAAATTTTCGGTAAACACAAGTTTTGACCTATAACTGACCTAGAACTAACTATTGAGTCGTGCCCTTCGACTAATAAATTTGAGCAATCTTTGGAAAGGGGGCATGGCATGGCACCGCCCTTATTGTCACTATCCAATAAAAATCTTCCATTTGCATCGTTTTTAGTTGCTTGTTTTTTACTGTATTTTTGTTTTTTCTTAAAATGAGTAGTTGGTTCTTCAAGTCATTAAGTTTTATACAAAATTTTAATTTTTTACTTCTATGGTTAAGAAAATAAGAAAAAGAAGTACAGCAACTGCAATTATACTACTGTTCGCCTTAACAAAAAGTTTATGATATTCAGGAGTCTAGTCCAAGTGCAATTGCACCTCTCTTTCTCTAACAAACAATTTAAATACGTTTATACAAAATTGTGAAATCCGCGGTTACTCGCTGAAATGACATGTGAAATTACTGAAATTAATGATTTTTTGAATGAAATATCAATTTCTTCTTTGCGTTCTCATACTTATGTAACTAATTTTTTTCTGAAAAATCACTTGTACTGCTGTTGCCCTAAAATGCGATTTAAGAATACACTTACGTTGCATTCACAACTGCATTTTTTATGAATGGCTAATTTTGTGACAACTCTTTATTCTCTTACTGAGAGCAAGAAAATAAAATTTCAATTGATAATCTTACACATGTTGCCGTAAAAAATTAACAAAGATTTTTTATTTCATACAAATTATGAGCAACGTAAAAATTTTTTTCTCGTCTATAACAGTTATGAGGCAACGTAAAAAAATAAAAATTGAAAATAAACGTTATCAGCAACGAAAAAATATTTTCTTCATTCATAACTCTTATTTCAGAGAAAAATTATTTTTTTTTTTTTAAATAATAATTATTATTGATAAATATTTTTTTTTCATATATAACTGTTATAGTCCAATTTTTAAAGATATTTCTTATAACAGTTATGACTCTGTTTTAAACTATATTGAGCTGATTTCAGTTACGAACGCTTTGAGCTTGATTTTAGCCCATTTTTTTTCTCCACACATATTTGTCTAAGCGTTCTATTGAATCCATAAAAGTGCCAATGACCCGCCTGTGACCTCAGATAATCCCATTGCATCCCATTGGTCATAGAATCATCCATACTTGACCAAATATTCTATAGAATACACATAGAATATATAAAATTGCCCTACCGCTGTTTAAGATTGGAGGCGAAGCTCTGTTTAAATGCATTCACAAGCTGCATAGAAGAATATGGTAAAAAGAAAGCATTCCAGACGATCTGAACCTCAGTCTGCTCTGCCCAGTCCACAAGAAAGGTTGATTATCACATATAAGGTCATGTCAAGCGTATTATGTGAAATCCTGAAGACCATCATCAACCAACTGATTGAACCTTATCAATGTGGCTTCAGACTAGGAAAATCCACCATCAACCAAATCTTTACGCTCCAAAAGTTTTGAAAAAGACCTTCGAAAAACAAATCGAAACACACCATCTTTTTGTCGATTTCAAAGCCGCTTCGACAGTCCAATAAAGAGTCCCCTATATTTCACTATGTCTGAATTTTGTATTCCTGCAAAACTATTTAATAAAGTCTTTGCAGGATGACACTGAGCAAAACCAGTAGTGCAGTGAAAATCGGAAAGGACCTCTCTCCTCTGTTCGATACCGATAGCGATATCGATCTCGATATCAATACCGAGGGTTCAGACCAGAAGATGGTTCCTTCTCGTGCGACTTTTTTTATATAAAGATTGGTTAAACTTTAAGAGCCGATGTTGATTTTGAATAGAACTTAAATTATTCAGGAAATTATTATCATTTCTTTTTATTATGATAATATTGGTATGGTTCAATTCTGTATGGAACAAAATATTGGTCAAATGGCCGCCAAGACCTCTGACGCTGAGGCATAATTGAGGTTCTATGCCGTTAATGTGCCGAATTATCTCATCCTTTAGCTTCTGAATTGTTGCTGGCTTATCGACGTACACCTTTTCTTTCAAATACCCCAAAGAAAGAAGTCCAACGGTGTCAAATCACATGATCTTGGCGGCCAATTGACATCGCCACTACATGAAATAACACGACCATTGAATTTGTCGCTCAAAGTGGCACCGTTCTGTTGAAACCACATATTGTCCACATCCATATCTACCAATTCGGACCATTAAAAGTTCGTTATCATCTCACGATAGCGAACACCATTCACAGTAACTGCCTCACCGGCCTCATTTTGGAAACAATCACTCTTTGTGAGTGCATTGGTTTTTTGACAATCACTCTTGAATTATCATTCGCCCAAATGCGGCAATTCTGCTTATTGACGAATCCACTGTGGTGAAAATGTGCCTCATCGATGAAGATGATTTTCTTACGTACGAAGTGCACGATATGCATTTTGATTTGATAACTTTGTTGGTGATATCTAGCACCATTCAACACCATGTCGGTTTTTAATATCCCACACAAATAATTTTTGGATATATAACCTGTTTACATGCTTCTTGTTATATATAATTTTTTAACACTTCTGCTGCTTACTATTTACTTACTTACTTTCACGCTCTTCATTAAAATAAATATATTGTTATATAAGCAGTTTTCCTTATTTATAACAGAATTAATGTCACCCTAAAGATGTCGATAGTTGTTGGAATTTTTCGAAATAACACGACAATATTGAGGTGCAACATTTACTGCTGCTCCAATTTCAGTGCTAGTAACTTTTGTCTAGCGTGGCATGCAGCACGCTGAACTTGCACTTGACTTTTTTTCTTACAAATGTTTTTTTTATTTTTTTTTTCGAAATAACTTGATATATTTTTCTAAGGTATCTATTTTGAATAAAATTAAGAGAAAAAGTAATGCATATTGAAAAGAAAAGAGTTACTTTAATATTCTGCTGTGCGTTTCCAAGTACAACGCAGTTCTTGTATGTTCAGCATGGCATGCGAGAAGAAGAACTTGTTGACGAAGCAGCAAAAAAAAAAAAAAACGGCAAACAAAATTAAGTGCACTACAAGATATTCGTGTAGAACGCTGTTGTTAACTAAAATAATTTGAAATTTTTCCACAGAATCCTAGTCGGCATTCGTCTTCTGTTGCAGTGAAATTCTTAAGAGAAGGTTGCAGGAATTATTTTTTTTTTTTTGTATTTTTAACAAAAGTTTTAATTAAAATTTCAAATTTAGGAATATGAGTAAGTATGTTTTAAGTAACTTTTTTGCAAAACATAATAATTTGAATTCCTTTTCATTAAAACCTCGAATCTTTTATAGAATCTTAGCTTACTTTTCGGTGCTGGACATGTCGTGACATATCACTATTGACAATTTATTAATTATTGGAAAAACTTGGAACTCTCAACTCACTTTAGTTACAATTTTTAATGTCTTACTTAAAATTTGCTTACCGTCTTTACAACTTTACCGTTATTTTGCACTTATACTTCTTATTAATGAGCACAGCTAGAGAGAAGTTAATATTCTGCGCTGCCATCTCTAATAAACTGCAAAAAGAATAACAATCAAACTTATAATCAACATAAATTAACAGAACTATCTTAAGAACTGACTGACTGCTCCAAGTACCAAGTTGCAAAACTCGTACTCCTCCTTTCAGCTGTAATAATTGAATTTTGAAAACTTTGATAAACAACCGCCTTGCAAACACACACACACACTCACACATACACACATACAAATACTTTCCAACAAACAGGAAAAGAAAACCTGGTCAACGAAGCATAAAGCGGTAACTTTTGTCAGAACTTGTAAAGTTGGTACGTTGGCAAGTTGTTGTGCTTGGAGTGGCACGTACGACTACAGGCGGTGCGCTTGGTTGGGCCATCTTTCTTTCCGGACCGTTTGAAGGAAAGGTTTCCAACCTACGCTGAATCAATAGATAGCAATTTCGACAAGTTCATCAGAATTTGGCTTTTGAAACTTAATAAATTTTATTAGTTGTGATTCCCTTATCACACAGTATTGCATAAAAGCCAGGCTGCTGTCAATCCAAAAGGTGTCATCTTTGGAGTGGCGTATCTTTTTGTGCTGCCATTTTTTTGTTTCTTTTTTTATCAAATCTCTGGAGCACTTTATTAAGTTGTTTATTGAATCTCTGCAGAAGCTTTTGTGCAGAATAAATCTTCATTATTCTTAATCAATGAAATCCATGTGCCTAGGGGAAGTATTTTTTGAGATCTTATTTAATTTGGCTGGGCAGACTTAGCTAAATCATTTCTTCTTATACGTTAGGAAATAAATATTTTAAATGTGAGCTTATAGCTAACAGACAAAGGAGGGTGTGGCTATTCTGTTCTTACAAATGTGGGTTTGATAAACGTATATCTTGCTTTTAATTGTAAATAAATAATTTTTAGAATAATTTTTATATGGTAATTTTTTGTCAATATGGTCACTGGGACTAACGGGCGAAAAATTTTTTTTTTTAATTTCTCTCTATTGACTTTCCGATCAAAGCATTGCCTTTTTGTCATGCTTTAACGAAGGATAAGTTTTGCCAACAGGTGTTACTTTCGGCTGATTAGGCAATTGAAAATCAGAGCTCTCTCTCGACGAATAAAACTCACGATCTATAAGTCAATAATCATGCCCGTTCTACTTTACGCATCAGAAACCTAGACACTTATAGATGGACTTTGAGAGCATTCGAGCGTTCCTTGAATGTCAAGGAGTCACCGGACCATTAACCGTGATCCAACCGGGACCAAATTTCATAAGCTATGTCCAACCGAAGCTTATTTCGTTCTTGAAGCGAAAATCGAATGAGCTTAAAAATAGAGTACAATCGATTGGTCATAAGTTTTTTGATTATACCAACAATTTTACGTAGTTTCGAGTACTAAAAGCCAGTTTTGCCACAATTATCTAAGACAAGCATTTATAAACATTTTCCATTGTTTTTGTGCGTTACTTTCTTCAAGCAATTATCATGGCATTCAGCTCAAACACTTCCCTTCTGCATAGAAGCACAGAAACGAAAATTTAAATTTATTTCCTTACATGTGGCTGATTCCACACAAATGAGGAACGGAAACATAAATTCTAAAATGCTTTCAATTGAAATAGTTTTTGGTTCTTGCATTAAAATGAAATCTAAAGTTAATCCTGTTGCAAAATTATTTTTAGTTTTAATGCTTTTTTATGTTTTTTTGACAATTTAAGTAATCAAACTCCGAGTTGAGAAAAACTTAAAATATTTTGCTTAGATTTAAAACGTTGAAAACAGCCACCTCTTGATGCACATTCAAAAAAAGTAGGTTAGTACTGTTCAAAAATATAACAATGTTATCTAAGAACAGTTTATAACAAGGATTGGTTACGGCGTTAAGAAAGAAAAAAATATTTAAACTGAGTGTTTTTTCAGTGTCACACCCGTCCCAAAAAAATGCTATAGTTTTCCGAAGAAGCAACATGGGCTTATGATAAGAATGAAACTTTCCTAAAGTAAGGATATTGATGTTTTACATAAATTTGTTAACTTTTTTAATTCAATAAATTATTTTTATTTTTCATTTCCGTTACAAGAACGATTGGTCACACCCGTAACGGTTTTCAAAATTTTTTCTAATAATGAAATTTTTGCAAGTATATGAATAAATTCTTTGGTTAAAACTAGTTTTGTAAATTCATATATAGCGAAATCATTTGTATATGTATTAATTTGATCAAAAATTCATGCGAAAAATTCTTTGCAAAAAAATTTTTTTTTAAATAAATTAAAAAAATCGAAATTATTTGTATAGGTATTAATTTGATAAAAAAATGCATGCAAAAAAATTATTGCAAAAACAGATTTTTTTTTTTTAAATCAATACATTCATTAAAAACATTTTTTTTTTATTTTATTGTCATAAATATGTGATGGTTATTAAATCCATTAAATTCTTATATATAATTCCCACATCATTCGCACTCGTCACACCATAGACAATCTTATGTCACACCCGTCCCATTTAAAATTTTAAAAAAGAATGGTTTTCGCCATTTTTTTAAAATTTTTTTCACTGGTATTCAACAGAAAATATATTAAATTTGAATATATGCAAGTCAAAAATGGTCTCTTTGTGGCAGATGGACTGAATTTCAATGTTAAACTCAGAATTTTTAGTTTTTAAACTTGTGCTCGTCACACCCGTCCCAGGTATTTAAGCGAATTTAACTATTAAACTAGTATAAGTAATTGCATTATGTTTTAACATTTTGAAACCTTGGGGCATCTTCTAAAATACCCTTTAGTAAATTGATAAAATTTTAACCGGTTAATACCATTTTCAGCACGATAAAGTAGTCAAAACGTCACAGTCGTCTCTATGGAATGAGCCATGAAGGCCATAATGGATATTTCTGTTATCTAAAATGCACACAACAAGATGAATCTGAAAATAGTAGAATGCTTTTTCGCTATGGAGAATACGCACCTCGCACGGATTCTGAGTTTCGTTTACGTGTTGATGAAAACCACCACAAAACTTTGAATCCTATCGCAATAGAGAGATTAAGAATTGACATCGTCAAAACATTTGCAAACGACTATATCCACGTCGTTTGCATAGGCGTTACAAAAACTCTTCTCAAAGGATTTTCTTCAAAGCCGCCATGCAAAATACCCCATCATTGGAAGACCCCATCACCAAAACAGGTAAGATTCATCACGAAGGGTTTTTAATTTGTTCTTTTAATGAGACAAAAATATTATTTTAACAATCAACCATACGACTACTGATATTTTTTTATAATTTTTGCAGATTTAGATGAGCTGAAAGAACATTTCAAAAAAGGTAAGTAATAAATTCAAAATAACTTCAAATTGATGATTCCATTCTTATTTTAGAGAACTTTTGAACATGCAAAATAAATTTGACAACTTTCAAAAGAAACTTATAATAGGTATTATGCACTTAATTCTACAGGAAACAACTTTTGTATACTTCAATCTGAACTGTGTATTCTTTTTATGCTATTTAATTTAATTTTGTTTAATAATCTAGAGCATAATACAACGCAAAAATTATTGAAACGTGTCTTGGAAGAAGTTAAAACGAATTCACTGACAAGTTTTAAAAAACCAAGGATTGCTGTGCTTCCTGTAACACGATGCTTCTTCGACGATGCTTCAGCCTTCAATGAGTTCGAGAAGAAAATCCAAATATCTGAAGATAAATTTGCAGGCTTAGTAAGTGTTCTTGCTATACCAAATATAATGAGTGGGAGATGAGAAGTGAGAACGAGTTAAAAAGGTTTTCATTTGCCAATAGAAAAAGCATTTCATTGACTTTAATTTCAGCTTTATAAGTTTCGTCCGTTTCTTTTTTCAACTTGACCTCACCTTTCATCTCCGTGAAAAATTGCACTCCTATCCAGTCTTCTTTTATGAATTTACTTTAATCAAAAAATATCAATATATTTTAAAAAGGTTGCTGAACTGAAAGAAAAAACGAGCAGCAATTCGATAGCGTTTATAAAGGACTCTGGGAGGCATATATTGAAAGATGAAGTCGCAAAACAGTTCACCTGGCATGGAACAGGAGAAAAAAAAGCCATTAGACCATTCAGTGTAACGTCTGCTATAAAACGTAAGTTTTATCCTAAAAAATATTTTACTAAAACTTCACTTATGTTTTGTATCATTCAACAGAGGCTTGTTGTCAGAAGTATGAAGCAGGAATTGACGAAAATTTTGAAAAAATTTCTATGAGATTTTTTCAACAAGCCAATAACCGGTTCATGAAAAGGTTTAACTACTCAAAAAATAAGGAAAATACTAATGTTAAGACTGATTTTTAAATTCCTGAATGATATTTTATTATTAAGTATTTGAAACTTTTGTTTGTCTTAGAACAGAACTAATGAATTATGTTATTTTATTTTATTTTTATATAATGTTCATAACCTGAATGGTTTTTGTTTTTAAAAAGGAAATATTTGCAAAGAAAATTAATTTATTGAATTAAATGAATTGAATTAATGAATTAAATTTCCTATTTTTACGTAAGATTTTATAAACAAAAAATAAAAACAAAACGAGATTTAAGAAAAAAAAATATATTCTGTAGCGCCTCCGGGAATTGAACCCAAGGCCTCTCGGATGGGAGGAAGGCCTCTAACGCTGTGCCCAGAAAACGGACGGAGATTGGTTGGATAAAGGCCAGGAGCTCTAAGAGATGAGGCCTTTTCTCCAATCGAGAACTAAGGTCTATTTTGTTGGAGATATGCTATGATCTCAAGTTGAGGAGACATAGAGATCCAGCATGGAAAATGGAGAAAAGGTCTAGAGCTCTATTTGAGTTGAAAGCTGTATCCAATTCAATTGCTTATTGGGAAGTTTATTTGTTTATTTTTTTGTTTTTGGAATAAAAGGCATTGAATTTATTTAAATTATAAACGAGTTTTATTTTATAACCAAACTAAATTTAAACCGTACACTATGCGGCCAATATTGTCGATCTCAACAATTTTATAAGCAAATCGCAAATTTTTATATTTTTTTTTCTACACAAATTATTAAATTCTACGTCATTTAGGCAAAAATAAAATTTTCCTAAACTCGCACAGAGCCATCTATTGAAAAAATGGATACATTGAATATTTAGTTTTGGAAAAACAACGTGTCAGCTAGTTCATTTATTATTATTACATTTTAAATAAAATATAATTTTATTCACAAATTCAAAAAAACAACAACAAACATTTAAAAATTATTAGATTAAAAATTATTAGAAATTATTAGTGCTATCCATCTGTAAGCACTAGCCAATTCTTTCGAAAATACTTTTCGAACGGCTCCTCGAATGAAATGAGGTTGGCCTTTACCAATGGCGTAGCTAGGATCGGTCGCACCCGGGGTGGAAACTAAATTGTGCACCCCTTTAAAAGATTTTTTTTTATAAAATAAGTCGATGAATCTTACTACATATTTTCGAATCAACCTCTACAAAAATTACATATTTTAGAAGAGATTCAAAAAATAAATAATACTATGCTGTCCATGAGTGGTGACCGTGGTACGCAGGTTAAGTGTGTGGCTTAGCATGCTCGGAGCCCGGTTCGATCCCCAGCCGCGGCGAAAAGTATTTTTCAATAAAAAATTTTTCTGATCGGTCACCACCTCTCTGCAGACAATGGCAAACCTCAGAGAGTAAATAATGCCATGTTAAGCTTCTTGAGAACATGAACTTTAGCCGTTCGGAGTCGGCATAAAACATGTAGGTTCAGTTCTCGGTCAATTGTGTGCAAACATTTAATTACACACACAACACAATTGATCATAAGGAGCTCGGTCAAAGTCCTTTCAAGGGCTGAAATGGCTAATTTGTTTTGTTTTTATGCTGTCCATGAATATTTGATAAAAGAAGTAAGAATCTACAATTTTCAGAAACTTAAAGAATTTTCTCTGAATTGTTCCAATATTTTTGTCTACCGGGCTTATAAGTTGTGAGAGAAAAACTTACTATCAGTAAACCACACAATATCAGTTTTAATATAAAAACTTAACTTAGTTTAATATAGAAAACATTGAAAAATTTACGAAAAATTTGCATAATTGAAAAAAAAATCGGACCTGGAAGCAAAACGTTGACAAATTTTTTCTAGTGACCCTGAATAACTATAAATATAAATATTTTTTCGAAATCAACCCCCATTTTCTACATAAAATTTAAATGAAAAATTAATATAAAATATTAAAATTAATTTATATTCATTTTTCATAATTTTTATCAATTTCTTTATAGTACACTGAGGAAAATATGTATTAAGCCTGGTTTTCACTACGCCAATTTCAATGGTCAGTTGTTGTCAGTCACATAAAAAATGCCAATACGTTGTCGTTTTTTTTTTCTGTTTGACAGTTGCGAACAATAAGAAAAACTGATCTCTTCACATGTTTTTAGCAAAAATTGGAAAAAAATGTCATTTAT
Source organism: Tetanocera ferruginea (assembly GCA_958299015.1). Lineage (NCBI taxonomy): Eukaryota > Metazoa > Arthropoda > Insecta > Diptera > Sciomyzidae > Tetanocera > Tetanocera ferruginea. Next base: position 37,935,848 of record OY282641.1, read on the forward strand.
GTGATTTTTCAAACTTTTAAATTTCATGTCAAACAAAAAATGACTAAGTGAAAACCATGGTGAAATAATTGAAAGGTGTTCTCATCCCATGACATTTTTCAATATTTTTTTTGACATGCTGCCTTATTTTGACAATTATAAGGGTTTCAGATACATGTTTTTTAAGGGTGTTGTTTTGAGTCCGTTAAGTACTCAAAAAAAGTACTTTTTTTATTTTTGGTAAGTAAAACACACAAGTCGTGTTTTTATATAAAAAAACTTGATTCTAGCAAAAGTTATCGCAAAAAAACAGTAACCTAACATAGAATTTTTATATATATGAAAACTTTTAGCAAGATTTCTCGAAACATGATTGTGACTTGGATTATTATTTTAGATTATTATTATTCTGTCTAATCGTGAAACATTTTCTCCCGGGAGTTGTAAATGGGAGTATCCTGTTTTAAGATAACAGATAAACATATCTCATTTTTTATTTTACACTCATGAATATAGGCGGTTGATGAACAAAATTGCATTAAAAATTTCTGAAAAGTATTTTAACTTTATATTTAAGACGGGAACTCCCATTTACAACTCCCGCGAGAAAATGTTTCATGATTGGGCTGATTATATTAGATTATAATTGCATTTGACTACATATATAATGAATATTCATGTATATTAGTATCGCCTGGGTCCATGGTATAATAATTTACAAGGTAGCATTGACAAGTGTTGATTTGCTCATCTACAAGTAATTGAGTTCCTTTCAAAAACAGCTGTTCGTTGTTATATGCGTTGGCCACATTCGGCTGTGTGAATATAATTTTTTTATTTTCTTCTTTTTCTACCATTACCGCTTTTGTTCTCAACTTGTACCATCTGATTCGCAGTGAAAAAACTTTTTTATTAAAATGTTGCCTTTGCCAGGGTTCGATCCCGTGTCTCGCCGATTTGAACTCCGACGCCTAAGCCATTCTGCCATGTAGCTTTATATCGAAACGAAGATTTTTCATTTATATAGCTAATTCTGTCGTAGGTACCCATTAGCAGCGTTAAGGTGCAAAATTAGGTTCAATCGAACCATTAAGCAGCTTTAAGTTCAAAATAAATGAACTTAACTCTTTTCGAACTTAATTATCTTAAACCTGCACAGAAGTATAACTTGTAACTTTTGGAACTACAGGATCTATTGCCTGAAATTGACACCATAAAGCAGCTTTAGGTGTGACAAGTTCCACAACGTACCTTTAAGCAGCTTTAGGTGTGTCGAGTTCTACAACGGACCATAAAGCAGCTTCGAAGTGCCATGGAACTTATTTTGCCGCTTAAAACAGCTTTAAAGGGAACTCAAACGCAAATTTCTACTCATTTTGCTGGTTGGGATAGTATCATATTCAAGTAGCATCACAAAAAAGTACTAGTATCAGGAAAGTACAAAAATATGCAACCCTACTCCGATTTCAAAAGAAATTGTCAAAATAAGGCAGCCTATTTTTTCTGATATTGGGGATGAGAACACCTTATATTAATTTCACCACGGTGAAAACCAACATGAAAATTAAATGAAATTGTGTTCATATCTAACGAATTTGTTTTTGAAATAGAGCTTGAAACAAATTCATTAAAATTAAACAGAGCTGGTTTTAAAGTTAAATCCAAAACAAAAGTTTTTGTTTTTAAAACAATGGATTGATCAAAAAGAGCTGGTAATTCCAAGAAATCTGTTGATTCTTCACATTCGGTAATTGAGAACAAAATTTAGTTTTATAATTAGAATAATTTTTAAGGAACTGTGCATCTTATCATCTCTTTAAAAATGTATTTTTGATAGTTTTTGTTAGTTGATTTGAACAAAATAATAATTATTTAAGTAAAATAAAGGATTCAGAAAACCATCTTAAAGTTTTTAAAAGACATCGTCAAAATAAAATAAAAAAAAGTCAGACTGTCATAAATTGGCAAAGAACGACATTTTTTTAATTTAAATAAAAAATGTAATGAATTTAAATCAATTTAATTTTTTTTTTAAATTTTTTAAGCAAGTAAAGAGTTTATTAATGATTTTTAAACTAGTAGTTTTATGTAACAGTACTTATACTCAAAACATATTACTATTCAAAATTATGTTCTATCAGGTTAAAAGCTGTAAATAAGCTTTGTTTCATGATATATAGTCTCAGAACTTAGTAATCACAAAATCATAAAGTACATTTTTATTTTTGACGTTTATGACGTGAATATGTTTTTCTGAAAAGTTCTGGAGAAATGTATTGCTTACAAAACAACTGACGCACGCCTTCATTCATCATACTCTGAAACTCATGCAGTTTTTCGAAACTTAATGGTTTTAGAAATGTCTACTAGGCTATCGAGTTTGAACTATTCTTAACCTGAATATAAGAAGAAAACAAGTGTTTTTTTATAAAACTTTATGGCATATATAAAAAAATGTTTTTACATTTTTCCTTTTGTACTCCATCTTAATATCATGAAAATTTTAATATAATTTGTTTGGAAATTGCACCCCTAACCAATGAAAAATTACATATGGAATTGACTTGGGTTTTAGTGTGAGCGTTAATATTGAATAAAATTTATTATAAAGTTAAAGTTTGTTTTAATAAAACCGAATATGAATGATATTTTCATTCACTTTTGCACCCACCCTCTTGATATTCAAATATAAAACCGAAATCATTGAGGTGTGTTCTTTTTATTAAAAAAATCAAAAATTATGGGGTAAAAAGTTCTTTTGCCAAATTTTACACCCCATTTTGGCGTGCACTCTAGGACCAGTAACAAAAAAGTCTTGTTGTTTAAAGTTACTTTCGTCAACTAAAATTTGCGTTTTAATTTGCATATGTGAAAAGGGTGTAGTTGTAATGTATTAAATGTCAAGAATTCTTTATTTTATACTAACTGTTTTTGATTGTTTAACTTCAAATTCCTATTTTGACCTGTGTGTTCAAAGCCGGTATATTCAGACAATTTTTTTAAAGACTTGTCAACAATTTTTTTTTTGTGTTTTTTTTTTATTTCTGTTGTTATGTCCTTTATATTATTGTTATTTAAAACATAGCCACTTGCTTTGAAAGCATTCTTTTAGATTCTAATTCCGATAAAATCAAAAGTTATATACCTCGGGCTAGATAAGGTTATTATTATTTGTTATATGGAACAGTTTTTAGTAGCAGTTAACGTTAGACTGACAATGAAAACAAAATTTTTTTTTTTGTTTTTCTAAAAATAAGGAAATGATAAAATGCTGCAGGCTTTAAGCAACAACTTCATTTTACTTGTAATACTGCTGCATTTCCGGTGAATTTGATTAAAATTTTGCATCGCTATAGATGAGTATCTCTAAAATAGAATTTTGCAGAATATGTTGAAACCTTAAAAAAAGACAGGTCATAGTCTTTTCAAATGAAAAAACATATAGTTTGCCACATTGTTTTGATAATGTATGTAGTTCAAAGTGGGCCACATTTGCAAAGTGAATAAAGTAATATGCCAGAAATTTACTTAACTGCTTAGAGCAAGGGTTAAAAATAGTAAAAAACATTTTAAGATAACTTTAAAGTTCAACTAAGTTGCAGCCTTTTCAACGTGAATCCAAACAATTCTTTTCTCATATCCATAAAATGTGTAAAATTTTCATGTACGGTGCTATGCAAGCAAAATGTACAAAAATTCCTGGCACAAAATCCTAATGCAACATAAAATTGAGGTTAATCATAAAACAATGTCGGAATGTGTGTGCAACAATGTCGCTTTGCTTTGCAGAAAAGTAAATTTTACAGCCAGTAATTAATGTGCTTTAAAGTAAGAGGCAAAAGTAGTAAGAGTGAAGGAAAAATTTATAGTATTGGAACTTCGAAAGCTTTTTTAAATGCTTAAATTTTAAGAAATTGCCACAAAAAAGAAAGCTTTAACTATAAAATTAAGTTTCTATTTCATACTTAAAGGTCAAAGTTAACATAAATAAATTATTTTGAACACGAAAATACCACATTTACACTGACTTATACAAAATATTTTATTTGCTATTACTGCACAGACAGTCAAACCAACGGATGCGGATATGGCTGGATGAGCCAAAAAAAAAACACCATATCCTTGCAAAGTCAAATGCTTTTGCATCAGAGCTGTTGATGATGATAATGATGATGGATTTTTTTCTTCGTAGCAATGTTGCAGTTCTTCGATTGCAGCATTTCTGTTAGCACAGTAAGTCAGCATTTCATATCGTATTTTAGACTATAAAGCCAAAAACTGCAAGCTTTTCGTCCTTGAATTATCTTCGAGGTCATTTTTTATGCGTTGCGAAATTAGATGAACGTCATTTCAAAGCCGTTCTTAAATTGTTATTTACTTAACTAAATTTCAAAGTAAAGTTTTTATTCGTTTATTTATTTTAATTTCTTTTTTTTTTTTGAGATGTTATATTTTTAAAATATAATGCAAAAATTGCTTTTGACCAATTAAATGCTCTCCGTGCAATGAATTCCGTTAAGTTGTGGTTTTAATTTAAAAATAGTTGATTAAGAAGCTAAGTTAATTTATTTTCCAAATGATAAAAGCAGAACATTTACAACAATGCACTCTTGGTAAAATGCCACCTTTTTTGGCCTAAACCTCAAAGCATTGTCTTTTTTTACAGATGCCATACGAAAGGCATTATTTTGCAAAATATAGATGAATGGCTTAAATAAATTTTTGTATTTTTATACCCTAAACCAGACATGAGCTTCCAGTAGCTCAATTAGCTCAGCTGGCTCAGCTACAAATTTTTTTTGTTTTTTCAACTTTGTGTTTGCACATTTGTAAAAACAACAAGGCGTGCAAAAAATAACAACAACACGTACAAAGAATAGCAACAAAACCGAAGTACACCAAATTTCTAACTTGCTAACAATCAGTGTTGCCAGACATTTTTGAGGAAAGAAGCTAGATGGTTTTTAAAAAATGGCTAGAAAAGGCTAGACTGGCTTAAAAAAAAGCTAAAAAAAGGCTAGATTTGTTTAGGGTATTTTTTTATTAAACATGATTCTGTGAACATATAAACGTTTGTATATATTTGTATAATATATGAATATGATATAAAAAGGAACAATACCAAAAACTAAATATGTTAAAATTAATTTAAGGACCAATTAAAGGTTTTTAGCGACCAAAAGTAAATTCTATTCTTTTTATATTTTTGGAATGCATAATTCAGGAAGACTCAGAAAGACAAGTCGAACGGCTCCAAGGATCACTACCAAATTATTTCACTTGCAAAGTTACTTTTCACTTTTACTTTTATTTACTTTTTATCCTTAAATTTTTGTTTTAGAGAAATAGTTTTTATTTCATAACCTAAAATCAATGAAGTTTTAAGATTCAAAAATCGGTTTTTCAAGTACCATTATCGTAAAAAAAAAATTTTTTTTAATGAAAAAGCTGCGTAAAGTCTTTACTAAATGACGGATTCCGGGTATGTTAATATTTTACAGTCCCTTTACAATAAAACTTTTAATTTTACTTTTTTTTCATTAAATAACTTTAATGGGGCATTAAATAGAATTCAGTCCTTCACGTTTAAATATATAAGAGTATAAAAATCTTGGAGTTGAAAAATAGCACCAAAAAGCTTTTAAAATAAAACGATTAACAAAAACAAATTCATTATTTCAATCTTAAAAATAGGTATTATTCATTCAAGTACTTGACTCGGTTAGTAAAAAAACATTGCACCTCTATCACTTTTTAAATCTACATCTCAAAAACTATTTCCTCCTCTTGTGAAGAATCAGAATTTACATATAACTTTTGTAAGTTGTAAGTTATATTTTAAATGTGTTAACATATAATTAACGACTATTTGCAAAACTTATAATATCATCTGTGATTTCAAAATTATGACAGCATGTGATATTATTTTTTAGAGCATATCGTATCGTTAGAAGAGAATCTAGAATGACAGTTTGAATACGTTTTCTTTGGTTTTTTTTTACAAATTTCATTGTACCAAATATTCTTTCTACCTCAGCGTTATTTAGTGACAAAATTAGAAAACTAAAAACCAAACTGAAAGTTCTTGGAATGGTTCTTCATTCAGAGAATTTTTATACCCTCTAACTTCTGACTAGAATTCAGTTGTGGGACTTCAGTTTGTCCCACTTGTGATTTACAATTTTTTGCCATTGTTTTTTAACTATCGTCATTTCTCATATAGAGTAATTGGATTTTTCTTTCTCTATAACTGAAAATATTTTGGTTTTATCCACTTTTACAAGGCTAACACTTTCAAAATTGGATGCAAAAATAAGAAAATTTGGATGTGGTAACGCGTTTTTATATATATTAAAAAAGGCTAGAAAAGTCTAGAACATTGACGGGCAGCTTTGCACACTTGTGATTGTATAAGTGCATGAAAATATGTATTCATCTCACGTACAGAACGATCAAAGCTTCAGTATCCAAGCAAACGTCAAGCAGACAAGACCTGCGCTTGAGTGTTCCTTGAATGCATGAAAAAAAAATTGCGAGATATTACACTGAATAAATTTTATGTTTACAAGTATGTATGAGCAAAATTTTTTATTTTTAGAAAATAACGGCATGGCACATTGCATGGTCATAAGGAAGTAAAATTTGCAAATCAAACAATTTTGATAAGCAAAAAGCTGTTTTAATTTTATTTAATATTAATGTTACTAAATGTTAACATATTAGTAGAAATGTCAATTTTAGTTTCAGATTAAAAAATATTGGTACTTTCGTTTGGTAAAAAGAAATAATTAAGAGTTGTAAAAATTTTACGAATTACAAATAAAAATTAAAAATATTTGTAAAACTTCACTTTCTGTGTTTAATAATACATATTATCCATCTGTTGGTCTGTTTGCATTTCATAGTCCGTCCATTACAAGTTCATTTAAATTCGTTATATAAATCGAAGCACAAAAAAAAATCACCCAATGATACTACAAAAAGAGCTTTAGCACTGCTTTGTTTTCAGTGTAAGCTTTAAAGTGCTCCTTCCCTGCAAACATTTGGAAGACGATTGGAAGATTAGAAGATTTGGCGACGCGCTAGCGATTCGCCTAAGGGTTCTTTGGAAGATTGATCGCTTTTCGATCGCCGAAGCGATGAATACGCGATTCTCAAAAAATTTAAAAATCTTCCTTCGCTCATTCCGGCGATTGTTGGAAGATGGATCGCTTTTCGATCGTCCAAGCGATGAATGCGCGATTGACAACAAAATGTTCAAAATCTTCCTTCGCTCATTCCGGCGATCGTTGGAAGATTGATCGCTTTTTGGTCGCCCAAGGGATGAATGTGCGATTCAAAAAAATTTTAAAATCTTCCTTCGCTCATTCCGGCGATCGTTGGAAGATTGCTTTTTAAAAAGCTTTTCAAAATCTATCATTGTCATCTGAAGCAGGCTCTGAAAAATCGTTTAAATTAATCAAAAAAATTAAACTTTTAAAAAATTTCGTGAAACTGGGATAAAACAAAGTCTGAAGAGCCCGCTAGTTCAAACATGCAACAACTTGTAACATTCAACAACGATGCTCTGCAACAAACAAAAACCCCTTCTGCCATTCGTTGGCGAATCGCTTCTCCTCCTCCTTTCAGCGAATCGTTCGCGACTCTTCCTGGCGAATCGCCTAAGACTCTTCTCGGCGATTCGTTGGCGAATCTTCCCGGCGAATCGCTTAAGACTCCTCTCAGCGAATCGTTCGCGACTCTTCCTGGCGAATCGCCTAAGACTCTTCTCGGCGATTCGTTGGCGAATCTTCCAGGCGAATCGCTTAAGACTCCTCTTGGCGATTCGCCGGCGAATCTTCCCGGCGAATCGCTTTTATGGCCTCAGCTGCTTACATTCGGCGATTCCCGGAAGACTCTCAGAAGAGCTCGCCGGCGATCGTTTCATCTTCCAAGCGATTCGCTGGAGATTCTCAGACGGTTACAAATGTTTGCAGGGTTAATACATACTCAAGATAAGAAAGTATAGGTGTGCAAAGTTGCCCGTCAATGGTCTAGAACAAAACAAAAAAAGGCTACAAAAAAAGCTAGAGGCTAGATGATAATTTTCGAGGCTAGACGACAAAAACAAAGGCTAGATCTAGCCTCAAAAAGGCTAGACTGGCAACACTGCTAACAATAACAAATGCATGCAAAGCCAAGCAAGCTTTACTCGATTGCGCTGCGCTTGAAATGTTTGTACATGTGTAGCACAAAACGCACATGATTTGTTTTTGTTTTGCTGCTTAGTTTTTTTTTTGCAACGATGAGCAAAAGCAAATATGAAGATAATTTTGTGTTTGTTTTAAAAAACAAAAACCTTGGCTCACTAAATTTATGTTCTTGCTCATTACTGCCCTAAACCTGAAAGGTCAGGGTATATTAACTTTGTGCAAACGTTTGTAACGCATAGAACGAAGCGAGTCCGGTATAGAAAAGTATATATATTCTTGATCAGCGTCACCTCGTGAGTCGAGCTATCCATGTCCGTCTGTGTGTTGTCCGTAAACACAGGATAAGAAGAAGGAGTCGAGATAATTGGATGAAACTTGGTACACATGGTCACATGCACTCAAGGATCAGCACTTTTTGAATATTTTTTAAAACCGCCCACGGACACGCCTACCCCCCATACAATGCAAAAATTTAAAACTGCATAACTCAGCTCATAATAAGCCTACAACAATAAAATTTGATATGTTTGTGTTTTATACAAACACAAAGATATCTGCGAAAAATGGACGTCATCAACTCACGGACACGCCCACCTCCCATACAACCAAAAATTGAAAACGCAATAAATAAGCCTCTGTGTAACCAACAGAGCTAAAACTTGGCACATATGTTTTTTATAACAAAACAAAGATGGTTTGGAAAAATGGAGATCATCCGCCCACGGACACGCTTACCTCCGATACTACGCGAAAATTGAAAACTGCATAACTCAGCTTATAATTAGCCAACTACAATAAAATTTGATTTGTATGTGTTTTATACAAACACAAAGATGTCTTCGAAAAATGGACGTCATCCACTTACGGACACGCCCACCTCCCATACAACCAAAAAGTTGAAAACGCAATAAATAAGCCTCTGTTTAACCTACAGAGCTAAAATTTAGCACATATGTTTTTTTATAACAAACCAAAGATGGTTTTGAAAAATGGACGTCATCCGCCTACGGACACGCCTACCTCCCATACAACCCAAAAAGCTTAAAACTCAATAAATAAGGTTATTTTTGTCATAAGAGAAATTACATTTGGTATGTATGTATTTTATACCAAATTTAAGGTGTGTTCAAAAATTGGGAGTAATCCGTTCATGAACACGCCCACCTCCCATAGCGAAAGCACAATAAAACTTGGTATGTGTACATTTTTCATCAACATTTAAATGCATATAAAATATAGGCTTCATCCGCCCACGGAGACGCCCATTTACAATAAAATTTTTTTTGTTTTTGAAAAGTGGGTTTAAGGTATTTCATAGTCGGCCTAGACCGACTTTAGACTTTCTTTACTTGTTTCGTTTAATACTTCCTTTAGATAAATAAACTTGAAAAACTACCGCAACTTTGGCACTAAGAATATTCACATTCCTTCAAACTATGGATGTTTGTCACACAACAAAAAAAATTTCCTTTAAAAATACATACTTACTTTCTTAGGTGGCCATGACAACCCGTTGTCGGGTTACGGCCGACTTCATCAGCTCTCGCCAGGCGTCTCTACTTCGCGCGCACCGTCTCCAATTTCTTTCACCTAGCGCAGTAAGAGCTTCTTCGGCCTGGTCAATCCATCGAAGTCATGGTCTTCCTCTGCGTCGTCGACCCTCGGCTTTCGCCTTAAACACCTTTTTCGCTGGAGCTTCTTCATCCATTTCCCACCTTGACGGAGCTGCATGTATTGTTCAATGTCATCTTAGATATGACAAAGAGATGGTGGGTGTCGATATGATTTTCGTGGGTTTTTTCCAGCATTTGGCGTAGAGTAAAAATCTGGTCTATGGAGAACTTGCCAGGACGAAAGCCACACTGATAAGGTCCAATTAGTATTTTGGTATGCAGTTTCAATCTTTCACACAATACGCTCGAAAGAATCTTGTACGCAATGGAAATAAGACTGATACTTCGGTAGTTAAAATTGTCGGGTCTCCTTTCTTAAGTATACGCCAAACCACACTGAGTTTCCAATCCATGGGCATGCTTTCCGCTAGCCATATTTTGGTGATGAGTTGATGCATGCACCTTATCAATCAGCAGCCAGACCCTCAGCACCTGCGGCTTTGTTGTTTTTGAGTCGCTGGATAGCAGCTTTAACCTTATAACGAACTTCCGTTTTCCGGATTTTACAGCTGGAGTATGTATACTCGCCGGTGTCCAGGGTTCGTTGCAGAAAATGTATAATCATAACAGACCCTTTTCCTTATGTACAGATATTTATTCTTAGTTTATTAGTTATTAATTTATTATCAATAATATTCCTAGTGGCTTATTTAAATAAAAATCTAGTCTTTATACACAGACATATGACCTTGAGTTGACCTTGACTTGCTGGCGATACACTTAGTTATGTCCTTGAGTTGACATTGACTTGCTGGCGATGTACTTAGTTAAGTCCTTGAGTTGACACTGACTTGCTGGCGACGTACTTGGTTATGCCCTTGAGTTGACATTGACTTGCTGGTGATGTACTTAGCTATGTCCTTGAGTTGACACTGGCTTGCTGGCGACGTTCTTGGTTATACCCTTGAGTTGACAATGACTTCCTGGTGACGTGCTTAGTTATGTCCTTGAGTTGACATTGACTTTCTGGCCATGAAACAGACCTTGCTGGCGATGCACTTAGCTATGTCCTTGAGTTGACATTGACTTTCTGGCGACGTACTTGGTTATGCCCTTGAGTTGACATTAACTTACTGGCGACGTACTTATTTATGTCCTTGAGGTGACATTGGCTTGTTGGCGACGTACTTGGTTATGCCCTTGAGTTGACATTAACTTGCTGGCGACGTTCTAGGTTATGCCTTTGAGTTAACATTGACTTGCTGGCGATGTACTTAGTTATGCCCTTGAGTTGACATTAACTTGCTGGCGACGTACTTATTTATGTCCTTGAGGTGACATTGACTTGTTGGCGACGTACTTGGTTATGCCCTTGAGTTGACATTAACTTGCTGGCGACGTACTTATTTATGTCCTTGAGGTGACATTGACTTGTTGGCGACGTACTTGGTTATGCCCTTGAGTTGACATTAACTTGCTGGCGACGTACTAGGTTATGCCCTTGAGTTAACATTGACTTGCTGGCGATGTACTTAGTTATGCCCTTGAGTTGACATTGACTTGCTGGTGACGTACTTGGTTATGCCCTTGAGTTGACATTAACTTGCTGGCGACGTACTTATTTATGTCCTTGAGGTGACATTGACTTGTTGGCGACGTACTTGGTTATGCCCTTGAGTTGACATTAACTTGCTGGCGACGTACTAGGTTATGCCTTTGAGTTAACATTGACTTGTTGGCGACGTACTTGGTTATGCCCTTGAGTTGACATTAACTTGCTGGCGACGTACTAGGTTATGCCTTTGAGTTAACATTGACTTGCTGGCGATGTACTTAGTTATGCCCTTGAGTTGACATTGACTTGCTGGTGACGTACTTGGTTATGCCCTTGAGTTGACATTAACTTGCTGGCGAAGTACTAGGTTATGCCCTTGAGTTAACATTGACTTGCTGGAGATGTACTTAGTTATGCCCTTGAGTTGACATTGACTTGCTGGTGACGTACTTGGTTATGCCTTTGAGTTGACATAGACTTGCTGGCGATGTACTTATTTATGTCCTTGAGGTGACATTGACTTGTTGGCGACGTACTTAGTTATGTCCTTGAGTTGACATTGACTTTCTGGCGATGATACAGACCTTGCTGGAGATGTTGACTTGTTTGCGCTGGTACAGATCTTGCAGGAGATGTTGAGACAAAGTGAGACTTGTAGTTGGTGCGTGGAGAATTGTCTACAACGGTACTAGCACGCTTTCCCTGGAGTTGGACTGTTGTTGTCGACTTCTCTGGGGAAGTGTGACCTTGTCTTGATATGATCTACTAGACTGGCAACTAAAGAAGTTTGACTACGATATTGGGGAAGGAGACTTACCACCAATACGTAATCACGGCACCCTGCGAGTGGAAACAAAATATTATCGGGGAAGAAAACTTATCACCGATAATATGTCTACGTAAATCACGGCACCTATGAGTGGAAACAAAATATTATCGGGGAAAAAGACTTTCCACCGATAATATGTTAACAGAATTTCACAAGAGAAGTCTAAATCCTATCGAAGAAGTTTGACTACAATATAAGAGAAGAAAGCTTACCCCCAATACGTAATCGTGGCACCTATGAGTGGAAACAAAATATTAGAAAACTTTCCACCGATAATATGTCTAAAAAAATTTCCAAAAGAACTCTGACTCCACAAGGTAACACTCACCACTGATAATCCAAGCACGGCCGACGACTTTGACTGCACGAAAAACAAAAGACCGCTCAATGCTGCGACTGGCCTTTTAAACCATCACTCCTAGCTGCGAGGCCATTATGTTGAAACCACTGTTGCCGGATTGATGTAATGAGGTAATTTTTGACTCATTTTTTGGGCAGAAGTCAAAAAGGTAATTTTTGACTAAAAGTGGTAAATTTTTGCAGCATAATTATTTATTTGATTTCGAAATATTTTAAGTTTTTTGCACTTTTGTTACCTCTCTGAATATACTCACAAGCAGCCCCTTATTATTGGAGTCCCCTTCTGTAGCAAAAAATAACAAATGCAGGATAGTTTTCATTTTTGATTTGCTGCAATCTTTAACTTAAAAACTAAGGAAATTGTTGAAACACACCAAGACATAAGAAGTAATCAAATGTTTTGAAATTGCATTGAATGTTGTTTTTAAAAGAATATCGGTTTTAGACAGCCATGACCAGTTTCTACAAAAAAAAGTTGATGGAACAGTGGATAAAAGAAGTCCCTTACACATTGTGAATTGGAAAAGTTGTTGGCAATAGGAAGAAACGATTTGTTCAAGGCTAGCAAAGAAATGTTTTATTATGGAAGTAGTGAAGTGAGTTATAACGACAGTAAATCATTTAAAATTTGGTAATTTTTTTAAGAAGAAGGTAAATTTTCTCAGAAGTGGTTATTTTTTTCCCAAATAGTGGTAAATTTTAGTTCGGCTCTCTGGCAACACTGGTTGAAACTAGTTTTATGTTGATAGCTTTGCTAAGCATGTGTTATCCCTCTCTCGCTCTCTCTTCCATCTTGATGCTATCGCCTGCAGCATGTTTATGTGTATGTGTGTGCTAGAACTGGTTATGCTCTTTACCAGCTAGAATTTTATCGAATTTTTGAACATATTAGAGTCGTTTTCGACTCTCCTCCGCAATGGTGACAGTCGCATGTGCGCTAATTTTCTGGTCAAAAAAGAAGAAGAAAAATTTTTTCGGAAGAAAATGGTACACTACACGCGACTCTTCTTGAAGAGTCTTCTTCGAGTCGATTTTTAATCTTGAAAATGATAAAAAAATTATTAAAATACTTCACTTTCGAGTCATTTTGGAGTCATTTTTCAATGTAAAAATACCAAAATATGATTAAAATACGACTCATTTTCGAGTCATTTTAGAATCGTTTTTTGATTAAAATAATACCAAAAAAAGACTAAAAAACGACTCGAAAATGATTCTTCAAGAAAAGTCGCGTGTAGGGTAAGAATTTATCTCGAACAAAGAGTCTTTTTTGATCAGAAAATGATCGCACAATGGAGCAAAATCGAAAACGACTCTTATATGTTCAAAAATTTCATAAAATGCTGGCTGGGACGAGTGATGTTTAATAAAGTGTGTATTTTGAAGTTAATAGAACCGAAAACTATTTGAATTTGTTTTATTTTGGGCTTCATTCGCCCAAGGCCATGCACATTTTAAATGATCTTATTGTATTTTAAATAAGTAGGTTTAGGGTATTTCATAGCTGGGCTAGACCGACTTTAGACTTTCTTTACTTGTTTTTATTAAAAAAAAAAACTTTCGTCGCGAGTGGGAATTGATTTCGGGCTCCGAACATGCCACACACTTAATTTGCATGCCACGGTTAACACCATTCCAACTCCTAAAATTGTTGGAGCATTTTTGCCCGGTAGATGAAATTTTATCATTTTCAATAAGTACAGACATGTCACCAAAAATTACCAACAAAGTCTGGAAAAAATTGGTTTTGGCGTTAATTAGTAATTTCGAAAATCGCAAATAAAAAACACTCCATACCAATAATGCATTTTAAATATTTTTCTTTTCGTTTTATTTGACAATAAATGTTCCTTAAATGTCCTTCTCTGATCACAAACTTTAAAACCAGATTTGAAGCACGTGTCTATGGCAAAAGTCCGCTTCGTGAACTGTTATTATTATAACAAACCACATGCCATTTCAAGCAATACATACTTCCTTTCTTATAATTAATTACTATTTTTCTTTAAAATACATTCTTGCTTTCTTATAATTACTCTTGTTGTTCTATAGTATATAGTTGAGCTTTAATTAATATAAGCTATTGATGCAGCCTCTTCCTTATATAAGACAAAAACAATTTTATATCAAAGGCCTTAATCATTCAAAAGCCTAAATATGTATGTTTTTGTGGCTTGGAATCCATTCCTTAATGAGCACACAGAACACGAAAAACACTCTTCCAAAAACTAATTTAATTTGTGGTATTGCATTCATTTCAACTCTACCGCAAGTGTTTTTAACCCCAGCGGTTAGCTATAAACCGCCCACTATTCGTCTTTGTAAAAGTCAACCTTTCTTTGCTAGTTAACTGGTTCTTTTGTTTGCAAAACTTATTCAATCAGATAAGGCAAAATATTGTATTATTTGCTGTTCACAACATTGTTTAAAGTTGTTCAAGGTAACTAACTTTATTTCTTAAAGCGACCCTTTACAAAGAAATTTTCTTGGAATTTCGCATAATAATTCATGTTTAATTTAATAAAGCGACTTTTTGAATAAAATATAACAATTTTTGCTACTAATTGAGGTAAATTAAACTAAAAAGCCATTTTGAATACTTATTGCTGCTGTTCCAAATAAATTATCCAATTTATAATTCATTTTGGGATTTAATCATACCTGAATAATTTAAAGCAAGCACTCATATAGATTAAATCTCAGTCAAGTCTTGCCTTTATCCATGGTAAGGATTTGAATCATGATGAATTTATTTCTTTTATCTTGAAATACATTTTCAAACTGTTGTGAAGTTTGATATAAAATATTTTCAGTGTCAGAAGACATTTTAACATTAAAATATCAGTTAATCTCTATTTTTATTTCAAACCCAGCAGTAAATGTCTGTTTTAATCTTTGTACCTGTTGAGGTTTTTTGGCTCATAAAGTATTAAACTTTACTTTACTTTTTTAAGGATTTTAGTTTTATAAAAATACATCTTTCACTAATTCAAATAAGATGAACTTCACGGCGCACTATAGAGTATTTCTTCGATTTAGCTGGACAGTGTTCAATTTTGTCAAACACCGATTTAAAAAAATTTATATATTTTTTTTTTAAGATTTTTGAATAGAATAAGAATAACGGACAATGAGTATTTTTTTATCTTGCCTTGCGCAAACATTTTTTTTAGCTCTCTCGCCCTGTAAGTTGAACTTTTCTTTGCTTTGCTAGCTATTTAGAGGAGTGCATACTTAAAAATTCATATTTTTTCTAAGAAATTCATATAAATGGAAGCAGATATGTAACAATAAATTTAAAGTGATTCGGATGGTATTGTATTTCTTTAAAATTAGTATTTGTATTTTAAAAATGGATGTTTTTTGAGGACTTTTTTTTAATTTTACATATCCGAAGAGTTTTATTATATGCGGCTTTCCGCCCAACTAACACATGAACTTCGATAAGGCAATGAAAGTTGGATATTCGACAGCTGCAGCTTGGTTTGCGCTTCAATAAAGCTTGCAACTAGAAGTTTACTTGTTAACGAAGATAAAGCTGATATAATAGCTGTTATGAAGTATTTCAGAAGTTAATATCAGCAGTTTTATAAAGGCTTATTTCAAAGTTTCCAATAAGCTTAAAAATGTTTGTTTACGGAAGCATAGGAAGTTTTAATTTCGAAAGAGCTTCCGTTAATAGAACAACCGAAATTGCTGCCTCTTAGTCTGCAAAAGATTTCTATAAATCTTTAAAAGAAGCATTATCAAAATTACCGTCAGTTTTGTTTGAGTAGCTCTTTAAAGCTTTCGAAATTATGTGAATCGAAGTTGGAATCTCTCAGCCTGAGAAAACAACGTAGTTAAACTTCAAATAAATTAAAAACATTAAAAGAAAAAAATTTCTTGGAAAAATGCACAATGTTTGGATTAGATCACAAGCGTTATGCGATTGGGAAAATAAAAATGCAAACGGCCAATCTATTTATTATTGAATCGGGACTACAACAAACTAACTTTTGGTCTCTGCAACGAATACAATGTTCGGCAACAGTTACAAAATTATTAATCGAATTATAATTATTTTTCTAAATTGAATTTAAGTATTTCTGATACTGACAGTAATGAAATGCCAACTTCGCAATTACTAAAAACCTTAAAATTTTGTATTGATAAATATCAAATTATTTATTAAACTGTCGATTGGCAACGCAAAAAAAAACGAAAACTTAGGGTTGTTTTGAAAATCGTAAAACCTATAATAAATTGATTTTTTACGTGAGGCGGAAGCCTCGTTTATACTGAATAGAAACTTATAAGAGGCTTCTATTTCAGTTAGAGCTTGAATGAAAGCTGCACTATATTTCGTTTGTACTGAAACTGAAGTTACTATTTCCAATAAATTTCGATAAGGTATGTTATTGAAACTAAACCCTCTCGCATGTATTATATAGAAGCTCTAATTTCAGTAAGAGCAAATAATTTATTTATTTGAAAATTTGACAGTTGCATTTCGAAGCTTATATTTCCAAAAAGTTTTGATAAGGTTTGTAGTGGAAACTGAAGCCTTTCGTATACACAGAAAAGACTCCATGAGCATGAAGTCATACAGGTTTAGCTCTTCGCATATAAAATAGAAATAGGTCAATAGATAACCCTACGACCTAGCATGCGGTAGGTTGCGGGTTCGAATCCCATGAGTGCATAAGAACAATTTTGAATTTTTAATAAATAAAATACAATTAAATTAAAACATTTAGCTTTAAAATTCAAATTAAGACAGGTACAAATTTATACAAAAATTGAAATATCATAAAAAAAAATCAGAAACAAATTTTTTGCTAATTTTTTTTTTTGTTAATTTTGAAGTTTCGGTAAAACTTTTATAAGCAAGCACGCACTTATCTTACAGAAGTTGTTTGCGAAATTTAATAAAAGTCCAAGAAGCTTCTATTAAAAAAAAAAAGTTCGCCTATTTGCCGTTATAGAAGTCTTTAAGCGTGCTTTCAGAAACTACGTAGTTTTCATAATGAATTGCTGTAAAGTTTACTGCAATCTTTATAGAAGTCTTTGTGCTAGTTGGGCGTGGCTGTACATTTTTCTTCATAAACTTAAGACTACAGGTGTTGACATCTTAAAAAATATAAGTTGTCCGCTTTGTTCCGAAAAGTGCTGAATTTTTTAAAAACCGTTTAAGCCCAAAACAACTGGTAAAACCTTCATAAAACCTAAAGTTTTCACAATATCGCCATTAAACTTGGAACATAAGTTTATGTCTTCTATTTAAATGTCAGGTTTAAAAATAAAAAAATCGTATAAAAACTGCGCCTACCTCCCATATAAATTGACGTCATGAACATCGTAAAACATTTATAAATCCCAACCTTTTTAAGTTATCGACTTGAAACTTGACGCATACATTTTTTTCTTTAAAGTAAATATAAAAAACTATCAAATTCTGACAAAAACTACTCTAAACTCCCATATAAATGGCGCAATCCGTTTTATGCTTCCATTTTTCTACAAATTGTAGAAACCCAAAATCTGAAAAAAATATTTTTATCATATGCTGCGTTTTTGTTGTTAGTCGTATTCTAAAAACAGCGATTCAGAATGAGTTCCGAATTAAAATGGGATTGATTGTAGATGTACCTAAGGCGTGGTTTGGTAACTCGCGGATTTAGCAGCATCCATTTTTTAAATAATAATAATTGTTATAATGATACTTTCTTTAGGGAAATTTTAACAGGAATTATAATTTTAAATAAAAAATATAGGCTCACACAGTATTTTTTTTTTTTTTGACAAAAATTACTTTAAACTCAAAAATTGTGAATTTTTCCAAAATATCCTGATTTGACCACAAAAAAATTTTATAGGTATCCCTAAAATTTCTACTACTAATGTATATCGTTGGAAAGTCAATGAAAATATCTTTCTAAAATATCTTTAAAGAATGTTCTGCATCAAAAACGTTCGTTGCTAGAGCATTTTTAGTGAAACAATCTCCTATAACCTACAAATTAACCCATAGCTGCCCAGGGGATCAATATAGACCTTTACTTGCCGTACATTTTTTGCTTCTTTTTGCATTCCCTATAGTTTAAAATCATAAAAAAATTTTGTCCAACTAAATTGTTCTGGATACTCCACTGTGCGGCGCTCAGTTTGCTTAGAGCAACCAATAGATGATTTTTTTCAAATTCTAACCGAAAACGAACATTGTATACAGTATTAAGGTATACGCAGAACAAGTCATAGATGCCTTTATTATTAAATCATACATAAGGTTATTTATTGATTTTTCAATTTGGCATTGTATGGGAGGAGGTCGTGGGACGGACGGACGGATTGACGGACGGACAGACGGACATAGCTAACTCAACTCACGAGTTGACTCTGATCAAAAATATATATACTTTTCTATACCTGGCTCGCTTATTTCTATGCGTTACAAACGTTTGCACAAAGTTTATATATCCTGACCTTTAAGGTTAAGGGTATAAAAATACTGTTTTTCACAACTTTTCTACATTTTAAAGAAATTACCCCGAATTCAGTCAAATTCTGAATCCGGATTTTGAAAATCGCTTTAATGTTAACAAATTGTTCGTCCTGTATTGACAATATAAATTGAGCTTTAGCTTAGGGATGTCGGAAGAACATCGATGCATCGAAAATATCGATGTTTTGCTTCGATGCATCGAACAATTTTCACTCGATGTTTGAATAGCCGATGCATCAATGTTTTTTAAATATCGAAAACTGACATCGCTAGTAAAGCAAACCGCCATTTCTATTTTACAATTGCGCAAAAAAGTAAAACGAGTATTCACAGGTTGTCAGATGTTATCTCTCTATGTAAGTCACTTTGAGGATAGATTTTTAAAATTTAGATTTATAGATAGATTTATAAAAAACCTTAAAATTTTGGGAGGGTTTTGGAGGACTTAAAAATTTTAATTCTTATCATTTTTGTGATTTAACGAGAACGTTTCTGACCTGATTCGACAGTCCATTAGAAACATAAATAGCTCAGGTAAAATAATTAATTAGAAATTATGTTCAATTTGGCAAATAACATATAATGTTGTTTACTAAAATCTTAAAAATCGTCTTCAAATCGATGCATCGATACATCGTTGTATGCCCTCCAATGCATCGGAAGATATCGATGTACATTTCAATGCATCGAATCACAGAAATACATCGATGTATTTTTCCCACTGACATTCCTTATTTAGCTTTAAGGAATTTCAACATTCATTTTCTGATTACTAAAAGGGGTTTATTTTCTAAATCTATTCAAGTTCGTGGATTATATAGAGACGTTTGAGTTTCAATTAAAATTACTAGAGTTCCACAGTGCCCGAACTTCGAAAATATATTTATCACATACATTCTCTGTTGATTCGATACAAAATTAATGTGAAAAACAAATTTTCTTCATAAAAATCTGGCAAAAAAAAATTCTGTTAAAAATAGTCGGTACACTCCTTCTCCGCACAAAATTATCAAAATTGGTTAAGAAACACGTGAGAAAATGGTTCTCAGGGGAGCAACCAGGAATTTTTTTTAGGGGGTTTTATCAAATGTAGAACTTATATATAAAAACAATTTTACGTAATTACAGTGGCTGTGTTGTAAGTGCGATCAATTTTTGCAGTAATGGTTCCTTGTTCAAACTTCAGGCATGGGCAGCATCATATTTTTTTTTCCAAAAAAAAAATTAAAACGGTCACTGTCAGGGCACTTTGTCCGTACAGAAGGTGAACAGCAGGGGTAGGGGTCGTTTTAAAATAAACTTGCTTCAACGTTGTTTAGGATCTGTTCGGCTAAAATATTTTGCAAGCACCAGTTATACGCCGTTTTATGGAATTTTTTTTTATTCGGCAGTTGTACGAAGGTTATAAGGCTTGAGCTAAAATATTTTCATTTTTACTTGGGTCACAATAGGGTCAGCAAAAATTCAATTTTTCAATCTCCCCACATATTCAGAAAACTAGTAAGGTATATCTTCGACTTGGCCGAAGTTAAAATACCCCCACGACTGATTCTTAAGGGTTAAATAATCTTAAAATAGAGAGCTTTTTGTATGAGATTTTAGAAGATTTTGTTATTTTTATGTGTCTAAATTACAAACATATCAAATTGTTTTTCTGAAGCATAAATATAAGCCTTTTTATAAAATATTAAATTTTTGGGTTGTATAGGAGGTGGGCGTGTTAGTGGGTGGATGACGCCCATTTTTCTAACACACCTAAGTTTTGACATAGAACACACAAATACCGAGTTTCAGTTTTGTAACTTTATTATTAGTCTCTTTATAGAGTTTTCAATTTTGGGGTTGTATGGGAGGTGGGCGTGTAAGTAGGTGGATAACGCCCATTTTTCTAATACACTTAAGTTTTGCCATAGAACACACAAATACCGAGTTTCAGTTTTGTAACTTTGATATTAGCCTCTTTATAGAGTTTTCATTATTTGTGTTGTATGGGAGGTAGGCGTGGTTTTCAACCGATTTAGCCCATTCTCGAACTTGATCTTAGTTTTTTAGAAAAAAGCTTAAATATTGAATTTCAGCACAATAGTTTCAAAATTACGGCTGTAATCGTGTCCACAGACAGACAGACAGACGGACAGACAGACGGACAGACAGACGGACAGACAGACAGACGGACATGGCTAAATCAACTCAGGTGGTGATGCTGATAAAGAATATATATACTTTTCTATACCTACCACGCCTCCTTATGGGCGTTACACACGTCGTGACAAAATTAATATACCCCTTACGCAGTACGCGTGGGGGTATAAAAATACCTATCTTTCTCTGATAAAATTCCCTTTTTCACAATAAATTTTCACAATTTCAAAGAAATATTTCTTCACTTGTCGGAAATGGAAATATTTCAATTTCTCTAATAATAAGTACTTCTGTGTCGACAAGGAATAACCGCTAAAGTCGAGTTAGGACAAAGTGAGGTTGTTACTTTCAATGCGTTTTTTCGAAACGAAATACACTTGTAAGCAAATTTTTATGGTTGTACCTTGAAAATGAAATGTTTGAGGCCATCAAATCTAAACTGCAAAATTCCACGCAGTACGCGTGGGGGTATAAAAATACCTATCTTTCTCTGATAAAATTCCCTTTTTCACAATAAATTTTCACAATTTCAAAGAAATATTTCTTCACTTGTCGGAAATGGAAATATTTCAATTTCTCTAATAATAAGTACTTCTGTGTCGACAAGGAATAACCGCTAAAGTCGAGTTAGGACAAAGTGAGGTTGTTACTTTCAATGCGTTTTTTCGAAACGAAATACACTTGTAAGCAAATTTTTATGGTTGTACCTTGAAAATGAAATGTTTGAGGCCATCAAATCTAAACTGCAAAATTCCGGCTACCCTTATACAAGGCAGCGATTTTAATTTTAAAAATGCTCTTCTGAAATTTGAAAATAAGTTTAGTTGTTATTCCTTGTCAACACAGATTTTTCTCGGTCAAAAAATTCTCATTTAAAGCAAAAAATGTATGGAAAATAAAAAATTGTTCCTATATTTTGATAAAGAAATCACTATGCGAAGTATTTTCTTCGATAAAATTAAATCGTTTCTCAAGAATAAAAAAGTCATATTCTCTTAAAACGATATATTTTTATATATTTCTCTTTTTCATGGAAGCTTTTTATCATTTTGAGGGAGTTTTTAGTATCACATTTAGAGGAAAGCATTCTCTGGAGCAAACTCTATAAGTATTTTCTCGAAATATTATGGCTTTTTATCTTATTCCGAGAAACTTTTTACTGAGTGCAGTGAACATTTTTTATCCATACTTCACTTCGTTGTAAAAATACCCCATTGGCTGACGCTAGCCTTAAAATTCGTCCTTTAGTGAGTACTAATTATGCTCAACTCCGAAAGTAAACAAGGCTGGCTGACGCTAGCCTTAAAATTCTTCCTTTAGTGAGTACTAATTATGCTCAATTCCGAAAGTAAACAACGCTTAATTTCTGACACCTTGGGATGAAAAAAAAACAGTCTGAATTTGAAAAAAATCGTTTGAGTACCTCGCCAACGATTTTGGAAAAGTGTAGAAAAGAACTATTGTTAAAAAGTGTAGTAAAGACCTATCGTTAAAAATATACTATTTCGATTTGCTCATTGGATAGGTTATATCGTATAGCTATAATATGTCACTGGAAGGGCGGTCAGAAGAAAAATCAAACCAACATCTTTTTACCTAATAAGCCATAATTCCTTAATATCGGATAATATTTAACAATTTAGAGAAATTTTTATGAAACGAATTTTGGAAAATACGATGGAAAATTAGAAATTGTGAATTTTTTCTTCAGTTTCGGAAGTGATTTAATTATTATTGTTTATTAAGTTTTATAATGAACTATTTTTGTAATGACTCATATGACTTTACTTTAAACTTAGTTCTATAGAGTTTGTGTTATCGATGTTTAAAAAAATTACTATAAAAAATGGACGAAAAATAACAATTTAATGAGAAATAACGTGATTTTCCTCAAATTTAGGCTTTTTTTATTTTGTCTTACTTTTTAATTAATTTTTTTCCAAATATTTCAAGTTTCCTTAGTGAGCTCCATGCTAGAAGTTGAAAAAATAACTCAAATATTGAAGTATTGCCAACAACCCCTCAAGTGGTCAGAATCAGACAGAACAGAACAAAAATTAAACATGTGTAATAAACCGGATCGAAATTGAAATTTCACTAGACACCGACTTAAAAGTTAGAGCGACTCTTAAAAACAATTTCTGTATAATTTTGTTTGGATCGGAGAAATCCCCATGGAGCGGTTGTGGTTCTTCTGAACGTTTTTCTGCATAAAACGAATTTTATTGCATAAACTGTTTTTTTTCTTCAGAATGCATACCCAAAATTAGCAAAAAAACTAAAGATTTTTATTGTACACATATATTAACTAAATAAATTTTTTAATTTTTTTCTGTTTACAAACTCTTTTGAGACCCCAAAAAAATTCCATATTTTGTCATTTTCGAAAAGAGGTTGTTTTAAATATTTGTACAATATGTATTTTTCATGATATTCACATGACAACAATTATATAAAATGTGAGAAATCGATATTCAAAAGCATGCTTCAGCTCAATTATTATATAATTGCAATAATTACTGTTCGATTTTGGCAAAACTCGGTGGGCTTATATATATTAGTGGGTACATATGGGTTTTTAGGTACGCAAAATCTGTTTCCGGTAACCAGTTTTTAGTGAAATGTACGCCAGATAGCGCTCCAGTACAAAATTCATGATTTTCGAATATATATATTTTTTTTTAAGCACTCATAAAAAACTTTTTTTTCATAATAATCAGTTTTGATTAAACAACACCATACGTTACACCAAAAGAATGAAGAGCTCAGAATTCTTTTTTAAAAATATTTTATAGTTTTTAAGAGTACCTCTTACTTTTGAGTCGATGTCCGGCTCACTTTTCTTTCTCTAGATAAAATCGATCCGGCTTAATGTGCAGTCTGAAGAATAAAATATGACTAATTTAGTAGATAATACATCAACCAGAATCGATTTGAAATATATATTTGGGGTTCTCACTCATTTCATAGAACGTGTGCTTGCTTTTCATGTAACTCACTTTGATTGAATACCATTTTGCTTGGTACTACAATTATTTGGGGGGGTTTAAACCCCGAAAGTCCCCCTTTGGTTGCGCTAATGATTGTTCTTAACTGTTTCGCCTATTTATTTATTGAAGCCTATAAGTATGCATTAAGATTTTACAAATAATTATACATAACCATAAAGCCAAAGCATATGCAACATTATTTTATTGCTGAGATTTCTCATAAACAGGGTGACAACGAATTTTAAAAAATATTCTTTTAAAAATATAAAAAGAGATTACGCAAAATCGCAACAACTTTAAGCTTACAAAGAAATTGCATAACATTTGTCTTAATAGCAAATTCAAATAATGCTAAGCATATAAATAAGACAAAATGGCTAAAGGCAGTTGCAACATGTTCTCCACTAAAACAAACTTACAAAATCCTTGACAGATTTAAATAAAACTATTTTTCGTAAGGCTTTGTTGTTAAAAGCAAGTACAAATTGTTATTATTTACTTTGAAAAATTTTGATTCGTCTTGCGACAGATACTTTGTAAACTTGGAAAAAGGTCCTTGAATATGACAGATACAATTCATAAAATGAAAACCATTCCAATACAAATTTGTATATTCTTGTAACAAAGTTTCGGCATACTTGCATTCTCAATACCAAACCCAAATGCACATCACTCTAACCTTGAGATTTCAAAATAAAGCCGCAAGTAGAACAAACCCTAAAGTAAATAATTGCAACCAAAGCACTTAAGTTTTACGTTTCCTCGTTTCGCATTTTCTTTTTGCGGCAGTGAGAGTAACACAAAAATTAAGCTAAATAATTCAATAACCATTCCAGCGTAGCCCCTAATGAATGGCATGTGTTTGACGTTGGTAGGCAGCGATAGATGAATGGCAGCAGTAGAATGGCTGAATGAGGAAAACTCCAGCCATGATGGTTCTGCTGTTGCTGTTGGTTGCTCAAGAGAAATAAAACTTAGCGCGTAGCAAGAAAACTTTGAAATTTTTAAGAAATCTTTATGCTTTGAAATTAAGAAAAGTTTCAGGGAAAGATTTTAATTATTTTTTTTTTTTTGGATGGATGTTGCAATTTTTTTTTTTTTGTTTAGCTTGTCAGAAATCTTCAAATATAGCGATTCTTGTTATATAAGTTAATAATGGAAATTTTTCAAATTTTACAATTTTATGACTAAATACTGGCGTTCCGGTGTGTTTTTTAGAAAAATTTTAAAATTTAATAAAATGCTTTTGGGATAAGCAACTAAATTTCTGTTATGAAGTTTAGAAATGTAGAAAAGAAAACATATATAAAGCAATAAGTTAATAAACTAGTTCTTTCTTAGAAATATTGATTTTCTTTAAACTGAATTATAAATCAAGGATGGTCTGATATAGTCAATAGTCTGACATAGTCAATTTAAATTTTGCAAACAGCAATTTTTAGTTCCAAATATATATACAAAACCTTGAAGTAAAAACGAAAACCATAGTAGGTACGATGAAATAAGTTTAAACATTTTTTGAAAATCTTAAAATTTCAAAATAAAAAAAAAAATAAAATGTTTTGAAGTTTCAATAAATCACAAAACTGCCTAAATCACAATGCCTAAAAATATGCTATGAAATTTTTCAAAAAATCAAGCGTTCCGCACTCACATTTTATGGA
Organism: Tetanocera ferruginea; assembly: GCA_958299015.1. NCBI lineage: Eukaryota > Metazoa > Arthropoda > Insecta > Diptera > Sciomyzidae > Tetanocera > Tetanocera ferruginea. Next base: position 37,961,656 of record OY282641.1, read on the forward strand.
ATTATGATATAGTAATATAATATAATATTTTCTAATCTTTCTTAAAAAAAATTGAATGAAAAGTTAATGTTAACTAGTAAACCTGTTGCCCGAATTCGAGCAATTCAATAAAAATTAAATGTTAGCTTTTTCCTCAATAACGATATATTCAGTCTCAATAATGATATAAAAGATCATCATCTGAATGCTTAAAACTTATGATCTGACACTAAATTTTTAAATGTAACTGTCAAATACCAAACTTGAAATACAAACTTACACTAATATTACCACCAATATAAACATTACTACTATTCAAAAACATCGCTGCTAAACTTTTCAAGCTTTAAAACATAACTAATTTAAATAATAAATTTTAATAATTTAGAAAAAACAATAATACTAAGATAAAATTAAAAAATTAATTAAAAATACTTACAGAACACCTACAACATCAATTTATAACATATTGCAATGAAAACGCCAAAAAACCCAAAAAAAAATTTTTTTTTTTTTAAACAGTTAAAATTTGACTGAGTTGTTTGTTCGGAAAGTGGAACTTTTGATTTTGGAACTGCATTTTTCGGACAATTGACATTTGAGGAATGCATAAAAGATAATTTTGGTTAAAAATTTTTAGTTTTGAAAAAAATTAAAATTCGATCAATTAATTCTTAAACTAAATTTCAAATCGATTAAATAGCGGATTTTTCACAAAAATTTTATTTCTCTTTTAAAAGGTTGGGAACCCCCTGAAGTGAAATCACAATTTTTAAAAGTGGTTTGCACATCTACAGCCTAAACCTGATTAACCTTCATTTGCTCCTCAAAAAAAAAAAAATAACGTTCACGCCCCTTGTGTGTCAATTTCGACACATATGAGAATTCCGTTCTTCTTGTGAAATTTTTTCAAATTTTTATGAGTAAAATTAATTTTTATTGTTTAAGTATTTAAGAACACAAATTAATGAGGTGAAAAATGTATTTAAACTATATTTTTTCATATATATGTATGAAAAAAAAAATTGGAAAAAACACAAATTACTGAAATATTATCGAATTCACAGCAGCTTTACTTCAACACACTTTACAAAAGACATTTCGATTGTACTCCTTCTTGCAGCCAAATTTTGCAGAGAAGCAACAAATATTTCCATAAAAATTGTTTTTGGAGTCAGATTTACTCTCGTAGCAAAGATGCCATCTTGTTCTACCTTTTATTGTTGGTGGGACACTTTTTGCTCTTTTTTGTGAATGTGGATATGTAGATATCGAAGGCACATCAGTAGAAATATTTGAAAACAAATTTACTGATGATGCTGATTTTTGGTTGACAATAAACCAGCCCACTTTTCGAATACTTCGCGAATGGGAGCAAACTTATCTGACGACCGCTGTTGTCTTCTTCCAATTGCATCGTCAAATCGAATAACTTGATTCACATATGCAAACGTTTTCTTTGACATGATTGCTCTGAATACTGAACGACCATATTCGCCATCCAACAAATCAGTTATGGTTTCTTTTTTTGCTCTAAAACCCGAAACAAAATAAGTTCATTTGAAAAAAAAGCACTAAAAATCTACCTGTAAACGCCCGCCAATATCAAAACACCAACATATACATTAATCCGGATCGAATTTGTATGGAGAAAAAAAAAAGTCATCCGGACACCGACTCAAAAGTTAGAGGGACTCGTCAAAACTATTTCTGCATCATTTTTTGTGGATCGTAGAAATCCCCATGGAGCGGTTTTGGTTCTCCTGAACCAAACTTTTATAATTTTTTTTTCTTTAGAATGCATACCCAAGATAAGCAAAAAAGTAAAGATTGTGAAAAATCTAAAAAATTTATTAGTTTGTAAAAAAAATTTTTAAGTTTGTTGTGTTTACATTTTCGAAAAGGTGTTTTTTTACAGTATGTTTCCATACCATCTTTTAAAATAAACAGGGTATAAATTTGTTCACTGATACACTCGAAATCGTTTATTTGGCTGTATGCATCATTTTCTTCAATATCAGTATCGGGAGATAACAATTCATGATCAAGATCAGGAAGCTCTTCATCAGGTTCACACTCTTCATTGATGCATCCAGAAAAATTAGCATTGCTATCGCTTGCGTTTAGCAATTCCTCAATTTCTTCATTCGAAATATATCTTGACTAAGATATTTTTATATTTTTACTGAAAACAAGCACTTTTTACAATAAATTTTTTCACTTTTTTGTCTGTTTATCACTAAAAGCGAAGTAAATGTCAGTTTTCTCGAAAAAACATGTGGAGTTGCCATGTGTGTCAAAAACAACACACGAAGGTAGCCAACGTAACTTTTTGAATAAAATCCGTAAAAATACAATATTTTACAATGCGAAAAAGTTTTTTGGTGCAAAATAACGAAAGAAATAAAGTCAAACAATTTTGTGGGTTGTTCATGGATGGTTTTCGAAAAAAATTACAAAAAAGTTTTTCTTGTGTCGTTTTGATACAAGGAGCAGATGAAGGTTAAATGACATCTGAATCGGTAAAATCGGTCTTTTGATCTGGGAGGAGTTGAAGTCACAAAAAAACCTTAGCGTATTAATTATATAGATTGCAAATTTTAAGTATAAGCATTTGTATACCCTAAACCTGAAAGGTGAGGTTATATTAACTTTGTGCAAACGTTTGTAACGCATAGAACGAAGCGAGTCCGCTGTAGAAAAGTATATATATTTTTAATCAGCGTCACCTCGTGAGTCAAGCTATTATGTCCGTCCGTCCGTCCGTCCGTCTGTGTGTTGTCCGTAAACACAGGATAAGCAGAAGGAGTTTAGATAATTGGATGAAACTTGGTACACATGATCGCCTTGACCCAAGAATCTGCACTATTGAATATTTTTGGAAACCGCCCACGGTCACGCCTACCTCCCATACAACGCAAAAGTTGAAAACTGCATAACTCAGCTCATAGGTACTCTACAATTATAAAATTTGGTATGTATGTGTTTTATATAAACACAAAGATGTCTTCGAAAAATGGGTATTATCCACGCATGGACACACCCACCTCCTATACAACCCAAAAATTGAAAACGCAATAAGTAAACCTCTGTTTAACCTACAGAGATAAAATTTGACACGCATGTTTTTTACAACAAAACAAAGTTGGTTTTGAAAAATGGACATCATCCGCCCACGGACACGCCTACCTCCCATACAACCCAAAAAGCGTAAAACTCAATAAATAAGTTTATGTTTGTCATAGAGAGATCAAATTTGGTACGTATGTATTTTTATACCAAAACTAAGGTGTGTTAAAAAATTGGGAGTAATTCGTCCATAAACACGCCCACCTCCCATAGCGAAAGCACAATAAAGGCATTAACTGTGAGCTACAGGAATAAAACTTGGTATGTGTAAATTTTTCATCAACATTTAAATGTATATAAAATAAAGGCTTCATTCGCCCATGGACACACCTATTTTCAATAATATTATTTTTGTGTTTGACAAGTAGGTTTAGGGTATTTCATAGTCGCCATAGACCGACTTTAGACTTTCTTTACTTGTTTTGTATGAGACCTGCCGTAAGGGTGTAAATAATAAGGGTTATTTTTTACAATTATCAGTCATAATCCTCTTCTATGATTGATTTGAGTACTTACTCCTAAATTTGTTTATGTACTGAATCATACTTTTAAAGCAACGCTGGCATTATTTTGCACGCAGATGCTGAATCAGCAATTATACGTAAAATGTTTCTGAAAATTGAAGATCGTCAAACGTTTAAGTTTATACAAATCGGACCTGTTGACACAGACAAGCTTACTTTGGATGAAATACTTTCTTCAAGTAAGTATTTTAATGTATTTTTATATGAATGCACATTGTTATTGGAAAAAAAGACAATGCAGCTGAATATCAGTTCCAGTTTTTGTTGTGCTGGTGTGTTTCTTTTTATACTTTTTTGACACAATTCTTTTTATAGTTGCATCAGACATAGACAAAAAAGTCTCAGATGAAATAACTCTGAAAGATCGCGATAGAGCTTAACTTCACGTTGACGATCTTCCGCAACAGTTTCGGAACTGCAGCTGCTTCTACATTGAAATAAATCGTAAAGGTAATTTTTGTTAATATCGAAACTTAATTTTCCACATCCAAGCAAAAATTAAAATTGTTGAACTCAGACTGAACTCAGGCGGAATAAGGCCTAATTTCAGCGCAAATGCATCAGAAAGTCTGAACAACGGTCAAACAGCGGGCACTTGCAGGACGGGTGAACAGAGTCAGGTAACGGCCGTACAGCAGCCATACAACTAACAAAATATAACATTATGTTGAATACTGCATTTGTTGATATTATAAACAGTGATCTTATAAACAGTAATATTCTTATAATGAAACAATAAAATTAAAAATAAAAAGTTAATGTTTTCTTTTAATTGCACCTTCAACTCAAATTAGGATTATACAAATTTTTCAATTTGCAAACTTCTAAACTATTTGAAGATTAAACTTTTGTCTTTTCGGTTAAGGAAATGTTAAACCTTTGTGGATTAAAAAGTAATCCTTTTCGGATTATAATATTTTAAACTTTTTTGGACTAAAATCTAATCCTTTTTGGATTATAATATTTTATACTTTCTGTGGATTAAAAATTATTCCTTTTTGGATTAAAAAATTTTAAACTTTTTGCGGGTTAAAAATAAATCTTTTTTGAATTGGAAAATTTAAAACTTTTCATTGGAATAAAAAGTAATATTTTTTTGGTCGTAAAAATAAGCGGAGAAAGAAGTGTTTAAAGTTTTTTTTTTTTATCAAATTGACCCAAAATTCGCTTGAAGGTTTAAACCACTAAATTCTTGAAATCGAGGGTGGCCTGAGTATAAAAGTGGTGAGCGTGCTTGACTGTAAACCCAGAGATTCCGGGTGCAAGTCCCGGCCAGAACCAGATCCTAAGCTTTTACTTTTCTTTAAATCTTTGCTGATTTCATCAACACTGACCGGAGTTAAATCATATCTTACCACCAATCGTTGAACGAAAAAAAAAAACAAATCATTGAAAGCATTCACGCAACTTCGGGATGGTCTGGGGAGCGTTTGCTGCCCAAAGGAAGTTCGAAATCCAGTTTACGTCATCAAAAATGAATATTTCAGATTATATTGCAGTATTTAGAGGCTGTTTGAGCCTTTTCAAAACTATTATTTCGTTAGTTCTTCTTTAAAATATTCCGTTTTTGAGTATTATAGTTAGTATAGTTAGTATATTGAAAAATTTGGAAATATATAGTTTTGGCTATATGTAAGTATGATACGATTTTAACAAAATATATTTGATAATATATTGTCATCTTTCTCACTAGTCAAGACTTTTATAAAATAATTTTTAAACGAATAAGTTCTACACGGAAAAATAATGAGGTTGGGTTTCTGTATGTATACGAAACGCCCCTTTCTTAATTTCTACAGTAAAAAACTCCAATTATATTTTCTTTTATATTGTTATTTAGTAAATAATTACTTTTTATTCATCATTACTTAAAAACTAGATTAAAAAAAGGAAACATAACATTGAAGCAAATAGTAAATTTATACAAAATATTGACTTTTGACTAAAATTACACAAAACAAAATAAAAATTATTTTGAGGCGAAGAACTAAAAAATTACAAAATGATTAGCGAAAGTCTTCTAAAGAGCTTGAAAAAAAATTTGCGTGGCTTTTATAAGTTTAGCCAAAGATGTTGGTAGTCTTTTGCTTAAGTTTTCCCCAGAAACCGGGCGCTTCAGTTTCAGCTTCAGCTTGAACCTCGACATGCTGTTGAAGAGAAAGAAAGAAAGAAATTTTGTTTTTCAAAAGTGTTGCAATATTTTAGTGTAACTCAGACTTACCGCTGTATTAGCTGCATGCACCTGTTTCTGACTAGCGCCCTGGCTGGTGGTGGCTGCAAAAGAGCCGTTTAAGTCTTCAACCTGCACTTGCTGCTGACCCAAATCGAATTGTCGCATATCTTCCAATTCTACTTGTTGCTGCTGTCCGAAGTCTTCCAAATGTGCCTGTTGTTGATAGCCATAGTTGTGTCCTTGACGACCTTGATCGGCAGTGAAGCGATTTGAGGAGGAGGATGATGCTGATGAGCCCTGCCATGATTCCTCAACTTGTGCCTGTTGTTGATCAGCACCATTTGCTGTAAGCTGACCATTCCAGGAAAGATCCACTTGTTGTTGCTGTCCAAAATCTTCTACATCCTGCTGTTGTTGTTGCTGCAGCTGTAGCTGTTCTTGATCCATGGTTAAAGCATGCGATTCCATGCCTCCAAAGTGTTGCCTATTATGACCATAGGCTTGGCCACCACCACTGCCCATATGGGCGCTTGCGGTTGCACTATTAAGATCTGCCATAGTTGGGGGACTACCACCAGCAGGCACTGTGAATTTATACTCTTTCTTGCTGTAACGATAACCACTTTCTACTGGTGCCCCACTAGCGGGTCTGGGGTTAACGGATGGTGGCAAGTATTGATGCGAGGGGCGTGGAGTTGGTTCGCGCATTTGAGCTGACGGTGCAGGATATAAGGGATCAGGACCAGCTAAACTAGGTTCATCTTCGTCAATCATCTCCTCGTGTATATTTGGTGGTTGGTCTCCACGGTCCATGGAGATTATTTGTTGTGGAATTGAGGTGCGATTTGTAGAACCAGTGCCACTTTCATGGCCACCAAAACCACCGAAATCCATAGCCAACAAACCTTGTGACAAAAGATACAGTCTGCGACGCCATGCCAGCAACTCTTCGCCACTCAAGCCTGTCTTCCTTTCCAAAACCTCCATGCGTTTGGCTTCATTGGCACCCCAGCTGATGCGTTGTGGTTCCGACGTGGTCTTCTTATGCATAACATAGACAATGTAACGCAATTCTTTTTCGCGGAAATCTTGCAGCTGATTCATAGTCATCTGATAGTGTTCGGCCAGGCGCATTAAACGTTCGTATTCGGAAATTTGCCAATCCTTTAGTACCTGCACAGTAATGCCGTACTTAGCTGCCAACTCGTTGAGGAAGCGATCTTGACGCTGCCAGTCTTTCAGATTCTTCAAGCTGAAATTCTGGTTCTTGATCAGACTGTAGAGTCGGTCACGTTCTCGCTTTTGCCAGGGTTCTAGGCGCAATAGCTTGGTATTGTCCAGTAAACCTTCACGCTGCATAACACCAATTTCAATGCGCTGGAAAGGTGCAAGCTGATCTAGGGCACAGCCATAGATTCTTGTCAACTGGTTTTGATAGGAATGATCTCCAGCAATATACTCCAAGAATTCCTCCTCTGTGATAATGATATCGGCGGCAATGGTGCGCAAACGTTCGCGTTCCTGCTGTTGCCAAGCATTGTAGTTTAAGCTGGTCGAACCATCCCTAACCAGGCCCAAGGCAGCAAGACGCTTCAATTCATTGCGTATCCAGTACTCTAGCTCCTCCACAGTGACATGATACTCATTACCTAAGCGTTGTAGGGTGTTCCTATCGGCTAATATCTGACGTTCAAACTCTTGCATAGTGAGGTTAGGCTGACGCAAGACTATCGCGTACAGACGATCCTTCTCACGTCGCTGCCAATCGACCAAATGTTCTGAAATAATTTTGCGTTGATCTAGCAAACGCTGCAACTCCTGCTTGTACCAGGTTTCAATTTCTTCGACAGTTATGCGGTATTGCATGGCCAGGCGCTGCAAATGCTCGCGATCATTTCTGAGCTGTCTCTCAAGCTCTTCGGTGGACCATTGTTGCTGCTTGCGCAATTTCTCCGAGATAAGGTTTTGAATGTGCAGCTGCTCTTTGCCCTCCCACTCTTCGATAGTAACTGTGCCCTGTATAAGTCCTTGTTGAGCCATTTCTTGAGCTGCTTGACGCAGCCATGTCTCAATCTCCTCCACCGTTATGTTGTATTGACGCGCAAACTGCTGCCAACGCATGCGCTCATCCTTGAGATACTTCTCAAAGTCAGCCCAATTCATGTGCCTAACTTGAGCAATTGCTTGAAGATGAGCTCTCGTGTGAACCTTCCACATGTTGTCTTCTTGCGCATTGTTGTTAAAGTTGTGATGATATTCATCGACATAGACAATCTTCTCGGGACGTTTTATCTGACCCAATATCTGCAATCTACCGGCTTCTTGACGCACCCAAGATTCAATTTCTTCGGCGGTAACTTGATAGTCCTGCGAGATGCGCTGCAAGCGATCCTTATCGCGTCTCAAAAACTCTAGAAACTGTTCGTTGGTCGTAGCATTATTTTGCTGTTTCAGCCAGTCCTGCAAACGATCGCGTTCTATGCGCTGCCAGTAGGTCAACTGTTCAACCTGCAGCAGACCGGAATCCTTTAAGCGCTGCAACTCCTCACGCATCCACCGTTCTATTTGCTCCACGCTAACGCTGTACTGCTGAGCCAGCTGTTGTAGACGTCCCCGTTCACGTCGCAGCTCCATTTCGAACTCCTCTACACTTATGTTATTTTGCTGCTTGAGTAACAGCTCAATCAGACTCTTCTGTTCCTCCGTTTGCCATTGTGTTAGATTCTCTACTTGTGCTTCTCCGGTGGTTTTCAGGTTGATCAATTGCTGACGCAACCATGCTTCGACCTGCTCTACACTCAACGAATACTGCTTGGCCAGTTCTTGCAAACGATTACGTTCCTGCATCAGCTGCATCTCAAAATCAACATAACTGAGCCGTTGATTGTTTCGGATCAGCTCCTTAATGCGCTGCACTTCAGCCAACTGCCAGGTAGCCAGTTGCTGCACCTGCTGTTCAGAACCTTGACGTAAACGTTTCAGCTCCTCGATCATCCATTTCTCTACTTGATCTACATTAATGCGATATTGATCGGCAAGTTGGCGCAAATGAGCACGATCATTGAGTAATTTCTGTTCGAATTCGGCGGTAGACAAGCCGTTGTTGTATTGCGCTATCAGCTGTTTTATGTAGTCACGTTCTACAAGCTGCCAAGCCTTAAGATTTTCAACCTCAAATTTTCCCTTCTGACGCAGCTCTTCGATGACTTTTTGCACGTACTGCTCCACCTCAACAACACTGACGTGGTATTGATTGGCCAGGCGCATGAGAAAACTGCGATCCTTCTGCACCTTGCGTTCGAAATCTTCAACTGTTATGCTAGACTGTTGCTGCAGCAGACTGAGTATGCGTTGCTGTTCTGTCTTTTGCCAAGCTGTCAACTGCTCAATGTTTAGTTTGCCCTGCAAACGCATACGATCGATCTCAGACTGCACCCATTTCTCGATTTCCTCTACCGAAGTGTGATACTGGAAGGCCATTTTTTGCATATGTTCACGATCTTTGCGCAGCACCGCTTCAAGTTCTTCGGAGCTCCATTGTGTGTTCTGCTGTATCAACTGCTCTAAGCGTTCACGTTCGGCTATTTGCCAAGCAGTCAGATTGTTGATCTGCAGCTGTCCATCATCGCGCAAGCGGGCCAACTCCTTTTTCATCCACTGTTCGATTTCCTCGACCTGCACGCTGTAGTCTCGCGCCAATTTCTCTAACAGCACACGATCTTGTCTCAAACGCTGCTCTAACTGCTCGGTGGAGTGATATTGTTCTTGTGTAATGCGCTCCAGATAGCGTCTTTCAACCTCTTGCCAGTTAGTGAGTTTTTCGTTGGGCTTTAGCAGTCCCATGCTGACGAAACGTTGCTCTTCATTATGTATCCATTGCTCGATTTCTTCTATCTGCACATTGTGCTGCATCGCTAAAGCCTGAAGGCGTGCACGATCTTCTAGCAGCCATTTGTGGAATTCCTCCACGGTGAAGTCACGTTCACGTACCAGATTTGTTAAATTTCCACGCCATTCGGTCTGCCAATCTTTGAGTTTTTCTATTTCGATAAGACCTTCTTGTTGCAACTTCTTGATCTCCTGCTTTATCCACTCCTCGATCTCTTCCACACGTACTTGATGCTGATGTGCCAAACTATAGAGATGTACTTGATCCGTTTTGATCTTTTGCTCCAACTCGCTCATGGACAGATTATTTTGTCTGACCAGCGCCAATAAGCGTTCGCGTTCAATTTTCTGCCAATTGTTGAGCTGTTCCTGTATTTGCAACATGCCCAAGCTTTGTAGACGTTCACCCTCCTTCTTGATCCAGGATTCAATTTCTGAGGTTTGTACGTTGTATGTCTTGGCCAGCATTTCTAGACGTTGACGATCACTAAGCAGTTTCTTCTCAAACTGCTCAATTGTCAGCGTGTTTTGTTGCACAATCTTTAAAATGGCATCGCGTTCACTCTTTTGCCAGTCCTTTAGTTCTTCAGCTTTAATAAGACCCTCACCCTGCAGGCGCAATAGCTCCTTCTTAAGCCATTCTTCAATTTCCTCAACACGCACCTGATAGGTATTGGCCAGCGCATACATGTGCGACTGATCGTTCTTGATCTTCTTCTCCAACTCTTCCACGGTCAGTTCGCTTTGTTGTACTATGGCCAAAAGACGTTCACGTTCCTTTTGTTGCCACAGCTTAAGCTCTTTCTCGACTTCTTTCAGCAAACCTTGCGACTGGAAGTCTTTAATTTCCTTGCTTATCCAATCCTCGACTTCAGACACCTGCAGTTTGTATGTTTTGGCCAGATTTTCTAGACGCACGCGATCACTCATTATTTGTTGTTGGAACTCCTCGATGGTCAGATCATTCTTATTTATGATAGATTTGAGATGCTCATGTTCACGCTTTTGCCACTCTTGAATGTTCATTTGCAGCTTACTTTGACCTTCGTTATGCAAACGCTGCAACTCGGCTTGTTGCCATTTCTCCAGCTCTTCGATGCTCACGTGATACTTTGAGGCCAACGATTGTATGTATGCACGATCACGTGCCGTTTGAGCTTCCAGACCCTCAACGGAGCCGCGATGTTGTTTCAAGATATTTTCCAAACGCTCACGTTCCGAACTCTGCCAGGCGGAGACACGTGTCATTTCATTGCGCTGATCTGTTAAGATACTGCTGAGACGTGTAAGCTCAGATTTTAACCACTGCTCCATTTCTTGCACATTGCCGCGATATTTCAGCGACAGATCGGACAGCTTTTGCTGATCTAACTTGATGGAGTTTTGCAACTGCTCAATAGTAGCATTGTGCTGACGTATTAGCTCATCCAAACGCTGCTGCTCACTGCTATAGAAGGATTCCGAACTGGGACGTTGAATCATGGAGTTATTTTGATCGTTAAAGTACACGTAGAGACGATTAAGTTCCTCAATCTGCCAGTTCTTAAGTTCCTCTAGCGAAATACGATACTGACGTGCAAGCTGTAACAGCTTATCTTGATTTTCACGCTGCCAACGTTCTAAATCCTCGCGTGTAACGCTGTTCTGATGAATTAGCCAGTCCAAACGACCGCGCTCCATGCGTTTCCAGCCAGTTAAGTCATTACTCATGGCCTCATATTGACTCTGCAAGACACGATAACGTTCTAGTTCAGCTTTGTGCCACTCTTGAATCTGTTCCACTGTTGTGTGATAACGATCGGCCAGTCCCAAAAGACGTTCCTCTTGCTGACGCTGCCAGGCCTCGAGTCTTTGCGGTGTTGGCTCAGCCTGTGTCAAAAACCAGAAGAAACGCTCACGTTCCTCGCGCTTCCAGGCCTCATCACGTGGCACAGTCCACTCTCCAAAAGGACGTTCGGTATCATAAACTAATTTGCCATCCACCCACTTCTTGTTGACCTCAGAACCATGCACCTGAGTGCCATCAGCATTCGTAATAATAGTCTTATTATAACGTCTGACCGTTACTGTAGAACCTGGATTAAAGCTTGGACGATAGGCATTGCTGCCTGTAGTGAAGGTTTCAATATCTGAGTTGAAGCCACCATCTACGGGTATGTGTACAGGAGGTTTGTAGGTATCCAGTTTGGCATTCCATTCGTTGCCTACGTTGACAATTGGATTGTATCCCACAATGCTGGGCTCCATATTTTGATTGACCCAATCGTGAATGGTTTTCTTACGCGTTATTGTGCTGCTGCCACCAGTTGAAGTCTGTGGCCCATACACTCTGGGATAGCTCGGGGCCATACCGCTGCTTATCATCGAACTGGAAGGGTAACCAGCATGCCCGCTAACATAAGAACCACTACCATAGGTTGGCACGGTATTTGTAGTTATGACAGTGCGATTACGCTTCACGACCGTAACCAAAGGACTGTCGTAAGTGCCCTCACCGCTAGTTTTACTCGCCTCGGTAATATTTTGATGCACCACATAGGTCTTGCCATCGATCACCTTAACCTCAGCGGGATAAGCATAATTTTTGACCTCATCATAGTTAGACAAGTCGACGGGTTGATAGTGACCAAAGTCCTCCAGCTGCTGCTGTTGTTGACCACCATCATTACCCGAGTTGGCAAGCATCTGCAAGGTTTCAGCAGCCTTCCATTCGAAAAAGTTCGGTTGCGTTATGGTAGCATAGTTGACGAGACCTTTGCGCATATTGGTGACAATTTGTTCGCTTAGCTGACGATTTACGGCATCCAATTCGGTTGCTGTCTTGCCAGTAAGCTCAATCATATTAGCTGTGAAGAAGAACAAAAAGTTAGACTCAATTGGCTTAGCATTATCAGTAAAACTTACCACTCCATGGTGGTATATAGGTCATTGAGTAACCCGTGCTACTGCCCTGAGACATGGAATTGTACTCACGACGCAAGCGATTTGCCAACTGACGCACTTCATCCATGTGTCCGTAAGCCCATGAGCTCAGTTCACAACAGTTTTGTGCGTATGCAGCAGAGTTCGATGAGGATGAAGAGGAGCTGGAATATCTGGCAGTATAATCGCTGCCATAACCAGCAGATGGACGTTGCTGATAGGCACTGTAGCTGGAGCTACAATGCACTAAGGCGAATACAAGCAAAATGAGGCCTAGAGCACTCATACTTCTGGCGTTGTTTTAACTCTTGTAGAGGTATTTCTGAAAAATAAAATAAAAAATTAAAAAATTGGTTTAAAGAAATGCTGGAATTGTGACTGACGTGGGTACTACGTAATTTTCTGTTTGTAAACATTCTCAAAACGTGTTTCTTTACACATAAGAGTTGTAAGCATCATATGTAAAGCAGCTCTCTTGTGGAGATAAGCTGTATTTTTGTTAATTGAGACTAGCTCATTCCATATAATCACAATTGACGCCTTAACACGCTTTAACATCGATTTCATTAAGTTCAGAAAGTTCAACGAGATAAGATAATGTGTTGTTTCAATGAAACATGTTGTTAATGGTTATTCTTAGAATTTTTGCTACTACCCTACTTTTAGAAGAATGACAAGCGACTTCTGGTTAATGCCAATTTTAATTTTAAACATGATTAAAGATGTTGTCCAGCTTTTCTTTTCGAAGGCCTGCATGCTGCCAATTACTTTTTTTTTTTTGAGAGAAATCTTCAATTTTGAGGAGATAAGTTGGGAATTCTTTGAATTCAATATTCAAAATAAATTTCAAATTAATACTTGAAAAATTAGGTAATTTTCTGTTTGCTTACGTTTTCGTCTATTTTGATAAATTCTCTCATTTTCATAGATACATCAAATTAAATAAAATTTCTCTCTTAGTATGAATTTTTTTCTAACTGAACTTGAGATTTGCATATCTTAATATATAAAAGACAAGCCTCCTGTTCTGCACCTAATGTCGCTCAAACTTGCGACATTCTAATTCTTGCTATTACAGTGCTTTTATTATACAATAAAAGTGTCAGCCTGAAAGTATGCACCCCAAAATTATTTGATATTTATCAGTCTCTACACATTGACGATAACTGCAACATAACAGAAGTCGAGGTGAATGTAAAAATGTTGTAATATCGTCTGCTACTTAATTATTTTGAATGCAACCCGGCGCAGGACAGGCTTTTATTTCAAACATTATTTCTTACTTTATAAACGCAAATTTGTGTCACTTTTTTTTTAAATTTATACCGGTGCCTTTTTTCTATTTTCGTTCTTTTTAGATAAAAAATGAGTTCATTTAGCAGCTAAACTTCAAAATAAATCATTTAGGTTGTCATCCCCGGAGTGTAATTAAAATTAATGAAATTTAAAAATTTCATTGATAAAGTTAAACCAAAATTTTTAAGTTTTAATAAATTTCTCTCTTTTTTTTTATCATAAGCAGCATCAAACAAAATTCTCTTGCTCTAAGCTCATAAAACAAATCAATTAACTTTAAATCGATGCTGTCATCTAATAAATTTGTAATTAATTTTTGGAATCAGAAATATTTGCTGAACTTACGCTTTTTTATGTGCTCTGGAATTGGGTCACATTTGCTTCCCCTTTATTAGGAAAAAAGCATTTTTCTTATTTTTCTGTGATATTTCTTTTTTTTTTTTTTTTGCCTTTTTTGTTCACCATGAACTTTCAGTGCTTTCACGCACAGACACAATTTTTGTTTTCTTTTTGGTTTCGAAAAGCAATAAAATGGTTATTTTTAGCAAATGCAGTTTTTAAATATTGTGCGTGCTGCTTCTGTTCACGTTTTTAGTTTTAGAGTTATATTTTTATTTTATTTTCTGTGCTAATGTCTAGTATGATGTGTCATATATTGGTGTAGATTTATATGTAATTGCATGATGCAGCTTTAAGCTATTTTTAAACTTTGCTCTGTCAATGGATTAGTTTTATTATGGAGACAAATAATAAAAAAAAATACTAGACAAGATTAACGTAGCGTCAATAAAAAGAATTTAATAGGCAGTATAAGATTTTGAGATTATAAGATAGTTTTTGAAAAATCATACTTCATTGAATGAATACATCTTTTTTAAACCAACTATCGAAAATTGTCAAAAAAAGCATTTTAAAGAGATAATTTGATTATTCTTCAAAAATAATTCTTTTAATTAAGCTTTATGTATTGTGTTATAAATACAAAAACAAAAAAATGAATATATGTTTCATAATAATTTTTTAATTTTATTGAATTCAAAGTAATTTGAAAGCTTACTAACAATAAGTACAATTGTGCAAAACTATAAGTTATATACAAGGTGTCCCAAACTTTAAGAACAACAATGCGGGGGAGATGATGAAGCCTTCCCCTGGTCAGCTAGGAGTGGATAACCAAAACAAAATAGGTGTCATTACTTATACATATCTTACTTAACATATCTCTACACCAATTATTGATTTTTCGATCTTAGCATTTTTTTCCTCTCACATATTGAGATGCGAATATTTTTAACTTTACGCATGAAATAAATATTATTCGTATTCTCAAAACAAAAAATGTTTTAAAGTTTTATTTTATATATTGAATACTATTTGAATTAATGATTTATAAATAATCTAAAAAACCTTAAGTTTTGGGGCTGTATTCGACCTGATTGCTATACCCTAAAGTCGTCTCAACATATCGTAAGAGATCTCAATGCAGCCATGTTGACTCCTTTTGCCTTTGTATTCATCGCTCAATTTTCAACGGAAATCATGAACCTGTCACTCGGCGCATTTGAAGAAAAACCAAACCTGGAAACGGGCTTGAAAACGGTATTTGCGGTAGAAGATTTCTAGGCTTCCACACCAATTTTATAGTCAATCTTGTCTTATGAAACTGTCATAAATACAAAATTCTGATATTAACATAGGATATGATACTATGCTATTAAAATTGAACATAAAGTGCATAAAATCCTGTGTTCGGGCATATGACACAATGTAATATGCTTAAATGACTTTTCTCCAGTGTTCTAACAAGATTAGCTAGAAAAACAATAAAAGTATTCGGCAGTATTTTTACTAAAATACTATGATAAGCTTGCTTATCTAGCCAAACATATTAAAAACTAGCAAATTCATGACAGTGTTAAGTTCTCTTATGGGTTAAAAAATCCTTTTGCCTAGGGGCATGGGTCGGCGTGACGTTGCGATTCGTACCACTGCGCTGGCATATACTATATCTATATAATTAATAGGCTAAGGTTTTTTTTTGTGACATCAACTCCTCCCAGACCAATGGACCGATTCTATCGATTTAGATGGCATTAAATCAGGTTTAGGCTGTATATGTGCAAACCACTTTTAAAAATTGTGATTTCACTTCAGGGGGTTCCCAACCTTTTAAAACAGAAATAAAATTTTTGTACAAAAATGCGTTATTTTATCGACTTGAAATTTAGTTTAAGAAGAGCTTATGAATTGGTCGAATTTGAATTTTTTTCAAAACTAAAAATTTTTAACCAAAATTATCTTTTATGCATTCCTCAAATGTCAATTGTCCGAAAAATGCAGTTCCAAAATCAAACATTCCACTTTCCGAGCATACAACTCAGTCAAATTTCAACGGTTTTCAAAATTTTTTTGTTTTTCTAAATTTTTGTTCAATTTTCTTAGAAATGTGTTGACAATTACAGTAATTATTTTACCAAATGTATTTTTAATGAATTTTCTTAAAATTGACTTTAGTTATTTAACGTGTATTTTTATCAAACGCCAAGGCAGAGAAAAAAACTGTCTGAAATTTAAAGTTCTATATTTGGAAGCGAATATCTCTGCTACTTTTTTAAAAATTTAATTTATTTCTTTTTTGTATTTAATTGCAATTAATTGGCTTTAAAATAATTACAAAGTTTGTACCGTTTCTTCAAAAAATTTCATTATAGCTACAACCAATTAAAAGTTATAGCCACGAATCTGTTTTAATCATCCTGCTTATCTATATAATTAATAGGCTAAGGTATTTTTTTGTGACTTCAACTCCTCCCAGACCAATGAACCGATTCTATTGATTTAGATGTCATTAAATCAGGTTTAGGCTGTATATGTGCAAACCACTTTTAAAAATTGTGATTTCACTTCAGGGGGTTCCCAACCTTTTAAAACAGAAATAACATTTTTGTACAAAAATCCGTTATTTTATCGATTTGAAATTTAGTTTGAGAAGAGCTTATGAATTGATCGAATTTGAATTTTTTTCAAAACTAAAAATTTTTAACCAAAATTATCTTTTATGCATTCCTCAAATGTCAATTGTCCTAAAAATGCAGTTCCAAAATCAAAAAATTACACTTTCCGAGCAAACAAGTCAGTCAAATTTTAATAGTTTTCAAATTTTTTTTGTTTTTTTAAATTTTTGTTTAATTTTCTTTGAAATGTGTTGGCAATTACGGTAATTATCTTGCCAAATGTATTTTTAATGAATTTTCTTAATATTTTCTTTAGTTGTTTAACGTGTATTTTTATCAAACGCCAAGACAGAGAAAAAAACTGTCTGAAATTTAAAGTTCTATGTTTGGAAGCTAATATCTCTGCTACTTTTTAAAAAATTTTATTTATTTCTTTTTTGTATTTAATTGCAATTAATTGACTTTAAAATAATAACAAAGTTTTTACCGTTTCTTTATTATTTGTGTTTTAATCATTGCCTTCAAAAAGAGTCCAATAAAATGAATGTTTCCTCAAAAAATGTATTAAAAATTGTTTTTGTTGTAAAAATAAAAAAATTTCAAATTTGCATTTTCGATTTTCTTTCATTGTATGTAGTTTATTTAAGACGAATTTGTTTTTGTTTGACAGAAAAATTAATAAATAATATGTGTCATCGAAAAAACAAGGCTACCCCCTATGGTTTTTTGCTCGAAATTTTTTTTTTTAAAATGTTGTTCTTATATTTTTTTTTTTGTTTTTTCAACAAGCTTCAAAAACAATATATATGAAGAAAATTTCATTATAGCAACAACCAATTAAAAGTTATAGCCACGAATCTGTTTTAATCATCCTGCCTATCTATATAACTAATAGGCTAAGGTTTTTTTGTGATTTCAACGGTTTTCAAAAAAAAATTTTTTTTTTTTTGGTTTTTTGGCTCTTTTTCATCTAAAGGTGTTATAAATCGATGTTGTAAGTGTTCTGTTAGTACCTTTTATTAATTTCTGAAATATCTCTTAGTATTATGTCTTAAATCTATTTTTTACTGCGTTTTTTTTTAAATTAGTTATGTTTTATAGCTGGAATAGTTTAGCTGCGATGTTTTCGAATAGTAATAATGTTTGTCTCAGTACACCCAAAAAAAAACGGAGTAAAAAAAGCAGTATTCGAGCTCAATTTAACTCTTTTCGTGCATGGTATTTAGCTAAAGCTGTAAAAACAATATTTAACTCCGTCTGTGTGTTGAAATTACTCCGAAAATACACCCAAAAAAACGGAGTAAATACAGCCATATTCAGGGTTAATTTAACTCTTTTCATGTGTGGTATTTAGACAAAGCTGTAAAAACTTTATTTAACTCCGTTTGTGTCTTAAAATTATTCCAAAATTTTACTTCGTTTGAGAAGTCGTGCTAACTCCGTTTTGAGTTGTATTGAGAACTTTAAAATTTTTCATTTTACTCAAAAAAGAATTTGAGGCAACTCATTAAAAGCTTAAAAGAATAGACAAGCCAACCCACAAAAGAGTCAAATCAAGAACTTGAATTTTTTTATATTCAGATTATTTCATTTATTTTTTGTTATTTAATATAACATTTATGGTATGTTAAAACAACAATCATGTAATATGGTAAAATTTGCGATGCTCCACGATTTGACATTCTTAGATATTTCGAAGTTTTCCGTTGATAGAACCATGACAGTGACGTTTCTGTTGGATACTTCAAGAAATAAATGGATTTGTCAAGAAATAGAACAAAAAAAGGGCGTTCAAAATGGGTCATTTCCGTTTGGAGTATGTAAACATTTGCTAATAAAAGCACAAATATTACCTGCTTTAATTAGTGGTAAAAATATTGATTTGTGTCGAAGTCAGGAAGAACCGGAAGACAACCTCATGAAGAATTAAAAATTTCCATACATCCTACACACATACATAGCACCATCAGTTGCTTGACGAAGTTCTATAGCGAGTACTATCACGCTCCTATGCTGATGATCTTCAGCGTTCCCGGCGAGTTTCTTCGGGCTAAGCCGTATTATTCGCTGAATCACACACTATTTTTTTACACCCTTTTTTGTTAATTTACTTTTTTTGTTTATAACTAACGCCAGATAGCAAAACAAAAACAAATATTTTAAATTTTTGAAATACTAAAAATTAGCTGTCATTGTTAAACATTTAATTTCTACAGCACACTTGATTTTTTGTTAAAATATTTGAGTACTTTCTCTACATTCAAAGTAAAACGAAAAAACTGCTCGAGCGAACTCTGTTTCGTGCTCAACAAAACTCCGTTTTCTCTTTGAAAGCAGAGTTGATATGAAACTGCTTCAAATTTAATTTAAGATTTTAAAATTATTCTTTTAAGGTAGAAAAAGCTTTAAATTAACAAAAAAAAAATCATGGTCCAACTCATTTTGAGTTTTACTGAACAAAGCGTTTTAACTTTCCAAAAACTCGTTCAACTCATGAAAAAACTTGGATTAACTCCGCACACTTTTTTCGGTGATAGTTGGAATAAGTTTTAACAGAGTTAACATGAGAAATTTTCAGAGAAGACGCAGAGTTAATGTAAAACTGCTGCATATTTAATTCAAGTTTTGAAAATTAATTGTTTTAAGCAGAAAAAGCTTTCAATTAAGAAAAAAACTATTGATCCAATTCATTTTGAGTTTTACTGCGACAAAACGTATTTAACTTTTCAAAAACTCTTTTAACTCACGAAAAAACTTGAATTGACTCCGCACATTTTTTTCGGTGTAGTAATATAAGTTTAAGTCCGTCTTCGTGTTTTGACAGTTACATTAAAAAATTAAGTGTCAGATCATACGTTTCAAGTCAAACCATTCAGATAATGATCATTTATATCATTATGGAGACTGAATATATCGTTATTGAGTATAATAAGTTTTTGAATAGAATATCATTTATTAATGGTCTTTAATGTTTAACATTAACACTTAATTTTTATTGAATTGCTCAAATTCGGGCAACAGGTATTTAATGGTGCAACATTATGAAGAATAATGAGTTCCCGAGTAAAAATGTAAATTTGTACATATGCTGAACATCGACCGTGGCTGCAGAAAAAGTTAATTTTAACTCGGCCGCTATAGCTGTTCTACAGCCTTTCTACGGGCTTTTAACTTACAGATTTGCTTCTTTGCCTGTTGTACAGCTTTGGCTAAACAATTTTTACTCGGGTTATTCTAATTTGCATTCGTTATTTTTAAGTATGGAATTGCTTGAATGCAACCAATATAAATTTATTAAAAAAAATGGCGCGAAAGTTTTCAAAACCTAATTTTTATTTAGCCATTTTTTTACACAGTTCTCAATTTCCAGCAAATTAATTCAAAACTGCATTTTAAATACTCTGTGATAACCGTGGTGGTGGGTGCTCAATTTTCAACTTTTCAGAGCATTTGAGGAATTTTTTCATGTGCTTGTTACTCCGCCCATCCACTACCATATTATTGAAATTAGTTTGAATTGGATAGACCTGCTGAAATGCTTTCATAACAAAATATCCGGCAGCTAGAAACGAAAAACTTTCTTCAAAACAAGAATAAACGATGATTTAAATTAATTTCATTTTAATAAATATACTTATTATTTTTTTAATTTTTAATAAATATTTTAACCATGTTGCTTTTTCTCACTGCGTGTTAAGCCCACAGCCCATATTGACGAAAGAGGTGAGTGATCAAAAGTTCTTATACTAAACTTATGCTCAAAGATTTTTTTGATAAGTAAAATAGATTATTAGTTTGCTACCGACTAATCGTCTTTCGTGGTGAAATTTAAGCCGAAATGAAAAAAACATTTGTATGAAAGTCAAACTTTGCCTCCCACTTTGTCACCCTAAAAATAGTCCCAAAACAAAAGTGCTTGTTCTGGATTTGTTTGGAATGTTGATATGTGATTGCGCATAAAAATATATTGATTAACACCTTAACCCCGCAAAATTGCTATACCGTCAAATGATCTAGAAGTGAAATAGTCTTGTCATGGTAAAGTAATGAATGGAAGAAGTTGTAAAAGTCAAAATTTAAAAGCGAACTGCTTGAAAAAAGCATATTACGCCTTCATAGTGTGTGAAAAATTGTGCGTAATACTTTTGGTCGTAGAACGCCTTCATGGTGTGTGAAAAATTGTGCGTAATACTTTTGGTCGTAGAAATGGTCCTTCCAATAGTGATTTTTCACCCTTGCGTCAATTGTAATTTCAAAGTTAGTTTTTTTTTCTTAGCACATGTCCGATTTGACAGATAATTAGTTTTATCCTTCCACTCAACGAATATGGTTGTGTAAACGCTTGAACAACGCTGGGAAATATTGCGACATTACTTTGAAAATCATGGTAATGTTGCAGAATGTGTGCGAAAATTGCGCACGGATTTTGGAAGAACGTCCTTATGTTCGTTATCATGTGAAAAAAGATAAAGAAACTGGCATCCTCATCGATAAACCAAAGCTTGAAAAGCCAAAAACAGTACTGCCGCACTCATATACAACTACACTTTCTTTTTTATATGAAGTGGGAAAATTTCGCAGGCCTTCCGGTCCGATAGCTCAAAAGAAGCCTGATAGAAGCACTTCTTTAGAATGGCTAAAAGTAGGGGTAAACAAAAAGTGTTAAAAAAAATATTTTCTATTCTATGATTTTATCTTCTCTCCTATCTTTTTTTAAGTTAGATTAATTTCAATCTATAATCTTTGATATAGCAGTAAGAAGGGCCATTATTGCGTCATATTTTTAGACTGATATATATTTTAACTTTTAACGAAAAAGTTGCCCTGAAGTATATGAAAAGTCAGTCTTTGTAGGGAAAACAAATTTGTTGTGCTGCCTTTTGAGCAGAAAAGGAAGGCCTTCAAGAAGTGCTCATAAGAGCAGCGAGGAACGGATGTGTTTAGTCTTCAAAAGTAGCAGTCAATGCAGGCCTTCGTATGAAGAAAGCTGGTTTAATTGCCTATTGGGCCAAAACGAGTCACTGTTTGGTGCGGATTTTGATCCAGAGGCATAATTGGGCCATTTTTCTTCGAAAATTAGCAAGGAGTGGCCGTTACAGTCAATGGCCATCGCTATCGGGCCATGTTGAACGAATTTTTGTTCACAAAAATTGAAGAGGAGGATATTGGCAACATTTGGTTGTAACAGGACGGCGCTACGTGCCACACAACCGAAGCTGCACTCGATGTTTTGCGCCCTGTTTTTGAAGATCGCATTATCAGCCACAGAGCTGATGTCGTTTGGCCACCTCCGAGCTGTGATTTGACACCGTTGGACTATTATTTGTGGGGTGCTCTCAAAGATAAGTGTTACGCCGACAAGCCAGAGACAATTGACGCTTTAAAGGACAATATTTGTGAAGCTATTGGTGAAATACAGATGCACACAATCGATAATGTGCTTAAAAATTGGACTGATCGTGTAGGCTACTGCATGACCAGCCGAGGCAGTCATTTGAATGCAATTATTTTCCATTAGTAACCGGATGGATTGTACATTCAAATAAAAAAAGAAATTTGAGAAAATATTCAGTAGTTTTTTTATAGCATTTTCAAAAAAATAAAAGTTATTTGGCGGAACCTTTATTAGTTTTTATTAAATTATTTTCAAAACAAATATCGCTAGAATAAAATAAAAAAACAGGAATTATTTGGAGTCAAGTCTTAAAAGAAAACGAAACAAATCAAAAAAATTGTACATGAAAAGAAGATTGGTATCTGATTTAGCGTGGAATGCTAAATCTACTTTGGTACGAAAGTACCAAAAACTATACATTTTTTATTGAGATAATAAAACAAATAATTTTAAATTTATTAATTTGTTCCGTACATTTTTTTTCAAAATTCGTTTTTTTCATACAAATTCCACATGTGTCCCGTATCGCAAAAAAAAAAAACTGACAACACTAGCCCATAACCTATTTAACCCTTTCAAACCAAACGGAATACATTGCAATATATTTTTGGGATGTATTGCATTGGCCATAGAGCAATGATAAGAGCTTGAGCAATCATTTGAAAACTTCCTTTCATATTTTCTTTAAAATAGATTAAATCAACTCATCTTTTTTCGTGAAAATTCTGAAAATATGCAATCATTATGTGGGATTCCATTTAAGGCAAAGGCCACTCTAGAATTTTCGAAAGCACTTGAGCTCTGCAGTAATATTTTCGCAAAATGAATAGAGTTGCATCGGGTAATATGATATAGATATTTTTTAATTTATAATTACAAGTAACTTTCGCTTATTTTTGTAACTTTTATAGCTTAGCTTATACGGCATTACACAGGACATTTTTTATGCATTTTTCAGTGTTTTACATGCAGTGTTGTAACTCTATTGCGTGACCCAATTTGGAACTTTTTCAACTCAATGAAATATGACGATAATGAATAATCTGGAAGCCCAATTGTATGGTGCAGGCATCGCAGATTAAAGGTATTGCAAAATTATTCCTTATTTTCTACTACTCAAAACTTCAAACGAGTTTATCTGAAAACTGCACTTTTTAAGTTTGCCGAAAACATAACTTAGACAATTTTCAACCGATTCACATTAAACTTGGAATATATCTCGATAAATATATTTTTTATGGAAGTACGTAGGATTTGTTTTAAATTGAATAGTTTATTTGTAATTAACAATAATCTGATGATTTTTAAGTCTAATTTTTCACTTTCCACTTTCACGTGCACCCTTTACAAAACGAAGACGTCATCTCAAAAACGCTGCACAGCCACCATTTTGAAATTTAATGTTTTAAAAAATTATTGTTTAGAGTCACTGATATGTATAATTAACACCCATTTTTGGAATCGTGATTTATTGCGCAGTATTTCTGAAAAAAAAAATTCAAAACATGCATATTTTTAATATGCGAATAAGTTGAAAAAAAAAATTATTAAAAGTATCACGTCCCCCTTTAAGGAGTTTTTTGTATTACTCTTAACGGTTATTTTTGACTTTTTTCAAATATTTTTGCAATTATGTTTCAATTGTATTCAAGCCAAGACATGGTCAGAATAAAAAGCACATAATCAATCACTAGCTTTGTACCGGAAGTGACGTAATGGAGTATATAATGTTATCTCTTCACACACCACTTCATTTTATGATTTTTTTAACTCGAAGAGAATCGTTACTTTAGAAAAATTTCATTTAAATTCTCGACGAAAATAATTATGGAAATATTGATTAACTTTTTTTAATATTTTTTCTTAATTTTTTCAGCCTTTTTTCAGTAATTTACTGAATAATTTATTCTTAGGTATTAATTTTTTATTTTTTTAATTGATTTATTTTTTGGAAATTCCAAAAAAAAACCTCTTTCGCCAAAACCTCTCATATATTTATTTTGTTGCTGCATTTGTGTTTACATATTCATTATCCTTACATATAACTTGACTTTGTTTTAATTAATAGATATAATAGAAGGATCCTGATGAATAAACCAAAAATAATATTAAAATTCAAAAATTTCGTTTTTATCACAAATTATTTTCCCCCAAAATTTTGCTAAAATTAACTTTTAGCTTGATTTATTTTCTTCCATACATTTTTTTTTATTTTTCATGTTATACGTGTGTATATTTTTCCAAACTAAATTTTATTTTTTTTACACTTTTGATCGTACAAGAAAATTTTCAATTTCCTCGAAAAAAACCAATTTTTCAATCTACATATTTATCTTCAAATCACTCACTTTATTTATTAATCCACTAAATTTCCATAAATAAGAAAAATTTTCAGAGCAGTTTATGTATTAAACCGTTTAATTTTCAATTTATGTTTTTTAAAAAAAAAATTTTTTAATATCCTGTGGCAGGATATTTATCAAAATCGTGACGCGGCGAGAGCGGATTGATTGAAGCGTTGTAAAACGTTTCACTGCATGCGATCGACTGACTGTAGAATTGCTCAAAAGCTGGCACTTAAATGAAAAAGTTCAAATTTGAATGTTGACACTTTTCGAAAGAGATAATTTAGAATATAAACGCACAACAGCAGCAACAACAACAACATCAACAGCATGTGTCGGCTAACTTAAAGTTGCCGACAACAACAATTTAATCTCTGGCGGTGTCTCATTCGCTTTAAGATCGCTCACATTGTAATCGTCATAAATGTAGATTATCTCATTTTTCATTGGATTTCATTGAGTGGCTGTTTAGAAGTTGTTGCTTTTTTGCTAGCGCCAGCATCGGAAATTCTTCAATCAAAAAAAGTTCAATGGAGCATCTTGATTCTGAGAAGCTTTAATGTCACAAAAAGCTCATAGCTATAGATTTTTTTGAGAATTTTGATAAGTTTTATTCAACTCTGTGGTCAGTTTTGGGGTTTTTTTTTCTCCAATGCCTGCTTGAGAATCGATTAAGCTTCGATAGCATTTGTTGAATGCTTTTAATCAGTAGCTTAACCATGACGTACTGTTTGTTTTTGTTTTTTATGTTTTGTTTTGCTTTCGATTTTCATTGTTTTTTTTTTTTTGAGAATTTCTTAACAATATATGCATTTGTCATTTTATGAATCATTCGTGGTAAACTGAATAATTTCTTAAACAATTATTAATATGGCTTAAATCCGGTTCTTTTGTTTCATATTTTTTTATACATCGACATCTGTACCACATTCATTCATCTAAACATATTCCTACGATCATGAACATGATCTTTTCACGCTAAAACTCTCAGTGCAACCCTGAGATAATGCGATAATATTTTAAATTTCGACAATATGCTTATCAGCAAATTTTATACTTCCTCAGAATGAATTAATCATTCCAAGTATTTTTTAAGCTCCTTAATTTTTATTTTTCTAAAGTCAAAAACATTACATGTCTATTTTCGTCAGAATTTTGTTATGAAAAAGATTTTTGAATTAAAATCTTTATTCGTCAAATTTACAACGCGTGTGACTAACTGATTAATTTAAATGTTTTTGACGTTTTCATGTTCTTGTTTATTTTTAATTTGATCTTAAAGTGTCACAGCATGTCTTAAAAGAATTACAAAAAAAAAAAAACATTCTCATTCATAGACTTGATTTATTTCTTTGCGTGAGAATAACGAAAAGAAATCGTAAAAACACAATAACTGACAGGTGTGAACATTTATTTACAAACTTATTCTACACACTTTCAAATGCTGTGTATAAAAAATTTTATTTTTCTTCAAAAATTTTACAATATATCAACACAAAACAAAAAAATTATGATTCATTAACATCTGCTCACGTAAGTTTAAAAAAATATCTAATTACCATTTAATGACGAATTCGTGTGGGTTCTTTTGTTAATGAAATAATTCTAAGTATCTGGTAATAAATCATGATGACCATGTTTGGTTACCGATTCAAGGAGGAATATTTATTAATTTGAAAACTTTGTTTTTATCACAATCATGTATCAGAGGTCCTTTTTGGCATTAAGCCTCAAACTCTTTTAACAAGACGGGCATGCTTAACGATGACGACAAAATAATTAAGGATTGTTTTTTTTAGTACTTGGCAAACCATAATAAAACACAACAGAATTAAAGTAATTGTTGACGAAAATATTTCAGTTTTGAAATATTTTATAAAAATTTGCAAACAGCAAGAAGCATATTTGAAACCATCAACATTCATTTTTATGGTTCTTTTCCGATCCTTAAATTTTGTATATTTTTTTGCAGGATAGGCCAAAAGTTGTTAACTTTTTTGTTAATTTATTTTTTTTAGATTTTGTCAATTGAACGAACTTACAACCATTGAATTTGAGCCAGTCTCTTTTGTCCTACGCTTGCTTGCGCCAGTTAGAAACTCCAAACATCGTCAGGTTATCCAATACTTTGGACTATCTTTCCAACGAATAAGTAGTGCGCACGTTGAAATTGTAACATTGAAAAATCCAAAAATCAATCACCATGGAAAAATCTTTAAAAATTAAAACAATTTTTTAACTCTATTTCATGTTGGTTGTAAGTCCACTTTCTTTTGAAATCTTATCGGTCCTTAGAAGCTCCTTTTGTCTCCTTCATTTTTCTTTTGATAAGGGCCCAATAACTTTTTACTGGTCTTAACTCTAGATAGTTTGGTGGATTTGCCTCTCTGGGTACTATTTTTATATTATTCCTTGTGTACCACTCTTCAGTTTTTTTTATATATTCTCTTCAGTGGCATGACGCAAGATTTTTTCAGAAATAGTTGGACACCTTGTGTTGAATCAGAATCTTTTGCCCTAACTAGAATTGGTCTGCCCCACAAGAAATTTCATCGAAAACTTTGTTATTTTTTGGGTCATGTACGTATCTGATACATTTCAAAGACGTCCTGACCTGGAAGCTGCGAGAAGTCTGCTAAAACATACGTTTCGTCATCCATGAAATTTTTTTTATGAAATTTGTATGAAGTTTTCTCGCTCGAGTTCTAGCCTCGATATTCTTTTTAGCATTACGTTTAGGGACTTTTTGGCCCTTATACGATCTTAGCCCAGTAATAGCGGGTAAAAACGGGAGATAAGGGGGCGATCTTCACATGGCAACGTGTCTGACTGCCTCAACTTGGCGAGGCCAGCATTATCCATGTCGAAATCGTCTCAAGTCGACTCAAACCTCCGCGTGGTGTCTCCTGGAAACGTCAAAAAACTATCATACCGATATACTTTGGCGGCGAATCTGAGCGGCGGGCTTCCTTTGGTCATCAAGCAAAGGTTGTGCGTTGGGTTTGAAGCCCACCATGTAATAAAAATATTTCAATGAAAAGTTTAAGAATGAATAAAAGAATGATCCCCAAATCTGATGACGACTACCGCAAACCTGGAATGTCCGAACCCTAAATTGGGATGGTGCCTCTATCTGATGATTGATATCTTGGAAAGATATAATGCTGATATCACTGCAATCCAAGAAATGCGATGGAAGGGACAGGGTTGCTTACGGCAAGCATCCTGTGATATCTACTATAGCGGCCATGCGGAGAAGCACGAGTTTGGATGCGGATTTGTAGTTGGCAAGAGAATACGGCATCATGTCCTGCGATTCACTCCTGTGAACGAACGACTTGCCATAATCCGCTTCAAGGCAAAATTTTTTAACATAAGCCTAATATGTGCGCACGCTCCGACAGAAGAAAAAGATGACGAGACCAAAGAAAGTTTTTACGAGCGCCTTGAAGACGCATACGAGCGCTGCCCCCGTCATGACATAAAACTCGTGCTTGGTGACTTCAACGCCAAGGTGGGTAAGGAAAACATATTTGGTCCTACAGTCGGAAAGTTCAGCCTCCACGACAACACATCCGATAACGGAATGAGGTTGATTGACTTCGCCGCAGCACGAAACATGGTCGTTAGTAGCACTAGATTCAAGCATCTCAATATTCATAAGGCCACCTGGTTGTCCCCTGATCAAAAAACATGCAACCAAATTGATCACGTTTTGATTGACGGAAGGCACTCTTCCAGTGTACTAGACGTACGCACGATCCGTGGTGCTAACATAGACTGGGATCATTATCTTGTCGCAGCCAAGATCCGCACACGTCTGTGCGCAGCTAAGAATGCTCGCAATCCTACACAAAGAAAGCTAGACGTCGACAAGCTGCAGTCAAAACGGACGGCCGAAGCCTTCGCTACTCGACTCTCACTCCTGCTTCAAGAAAGCACTCCTCCGATCGACGATATATGCGGACAGTGGACGCACATATCCCACTCTATGCGTACGGCTGCCGAAGAGGTGATAGGCTACCACCGCCCTCGCCGAAACCAGTGGCACGACCAGGAGTGTCGCGACGCCACTGCAGAGAAGGACGCCGCCTACAAAGCCACCCTGCAGTCGGTTGTGACGCGTGCTGTTAAGGAGCGATACCGAGAGAAGAGGAGGGAAGAGAGACGCATTTTCAGGCGAAAAAAACGAGAGGCGGAAATGCGTGAGTGCGAGAAAATTGAGATGCATGGCGACAGGAATGAGACTCGAAAATTTTTCGAAAAAATAAGACGCCTGGCCGATGGTTTTAAGACCGGAGCCTCTTCCTGCAAGGACGAAAATGGGAATCTAGTGACAGATATCCAGAGTACACTGATGTTATGGAGGGAGCACTTCTCTAGACTTTTAAATGGCGACGCTGTCAACAATCCCGCCAGTGGAGATGATATCCCGGAAACCCCAATTATGGATGACAGCGTTGAAGTTCCGCTGCCCGACTATAATGAGGTCTTAACAGCTATAGCTCGGCTTAAAAACAACAAAGCCGCAGGAGCCGATGGTCTACCGGCTGAGCTGTTTAAGACCGGTGGCAAGCTCTGTTTAAATGCATTCACAGACTTCTATGCAGAATATGGTCGGAAGAATGCATTCCAGATGATTGGAACCTCAGTGTGCTCTGCCCAATCCACAAAAAAGGCGATCCCACCATTTGCTCCAACTACCGTGGGATTAGCCTTCTTAATATCGCATATAAGGTCCTGTCGAGCGTATTGTGTGAAAGACTGAAGCCCATCGTTAACCAACTGATTGGACCTTATCAGTGTGGCTTCAGACCTGGAAAGTCCACCATCGACCAGATCTTCACGCTCCGACAAATCTTGGAAAAGACCCTCGAAAAACAAATCGATACACACCATCTTTTTGTCGATTTCAAAGCCGCCTTCGACAGTCCAATAAGGAGTCACCTATATGCCATCATGTCTGAATTTGGTATTCCTGCGAAGCTAATACGTCTTTGCAGGATGACACTGAACAACACCAGCAGTGCAGTGAAAATCGGGAAGGACCTCTCCCTTCCGTTCGATACCAAGCGAGGTTTCAGACAAGGTGATTCCTTATCGTGCGACTTTTTTAATATAGTCATGGAGAAGATCATCCGAGCTGCTGACCTGAGACGCAGCGGCACAATTTTCTATAAGAGTGTTATGCTGCTGGCGTATGCTGATGATATTGACATCATTGGTCAAAATACGCGCGAAGTCAGTGCAGCATTCTCCAGGCTAGAAAAAGAGTCGAGTCGAATGGGTCTTGCAGTGAACGCAGATAAAACGAAGTATCTTGTGTCAACAAACAAACAGTCCCAGCGTCTTGGAAACCACGTCACTGTTGACAACACCTCCTTTGAGGTAGTGAAGGACTTTGTTTACCTGGGATCCAGTATAAACTCCTCCAACGATATCAGTATTGAGATTAAACGAAGGATAACTCTTGCCAACAGGTGTTACTTTGGGCTCAGTAGGCAATTGAGAAGCAGAGCTCTCTCTCGACGAACAAAACTGACGCTCTATAAGTCAATAATCATGCCCGTCCTACTATACGCATCACAAACCTGGACGTTGAGCAGCTCTGATGAAAGGACTTTGGGAGCGTTCGAGAGAAAAATCCTTCGCAAGATCTATGGTCCAATCTGCGTCAATGGCGAGTACCGAATACGATGGAACCATGAGCTGTATGAGCTATATGCCGACATCGATATAGTCAAGGGTATTAAAATTGAGCGGCTTCGCTGGCTAGGTCATGTCGAGAGAATGAACGACGAAGCTCCAGCGAAAAAGATATTGGATTCGGTACCCAGCGGTGGCCAACGCAGACGAGGAAAACCGCATCTCCGTTGGAAAGACCAGGCATTGGATAACCTGACAACGCTTGGAGTTTCCAACTGGCGCCAGCAAGCGCACGACAAAAGAGGCTGGCGAAAATTCTTAGACCAGGCCAAAACCGACCAACGGTTGTAAGCGCCATCTAAGTAAGTAAGTAAGCCCAGTAATAGCTTTTACTTTTCGAACAACTTTCAATAAGAGCTGCTTTCCGTTCTGAAGTGTTCTGAACCTTAACTAATATTCCAGAAACTTGATTTGCCTTTTTAATATCTCCAGATCCATATTTTCTTCCAGATCCAAGCTTTCGGTCCACACTGATGGTTTGCTTGAAGTTTTTCAAGACGTGGGAAACAGGTCGGGACACTTAGGATTTTTTGTGAAATTTGAACTATCGTTTTTCTAACTTCTATTTGATCATCCATTTTGCACTTAGATATTCACAAAAATTTAGAGAAATGATTTCAATAAAAACTGACATTAGCTTTGGTGGCTTTGGTGGTTTTCGGTGGTTTTGTCGTAAAATAAGTAGTTAAGCAAAATGTATGTTGCTATTTTTACGTGCGCACTCCTTATGAGGTTTTTTATTTTATTCAGGAAGGGAAACCTTCAAAAGGCCCCATTCGTGCAGGTGGAAGTGTGCGATTTTTAGGCACTTAACCTAACGTCCGCATTGAATCTCCGACCGATCATGAATAACGTGGAACCACCATAAGGACCGTGGAACAACCTTCGCGGGATGTGGCAACAGAACTAAGCTGAAAACTGAAGGACTAATTTTGTCTGTCGGGGGGCTGTCAAGTTAAGAGCCTAAATTTTTCTCATCAACTTGATGGTGACTTTGTGTATGGGAAAAACCTTAACTTTGTATATAGTTCCCTACTAACGGTGTCCTATTTGGCAAACGCTCAACTCTTTGATGCTCGTTGATTATGCGTTTGAACAAAGAGCTTACCACTGACCTGTTGGTTTCAATTCTCAACATGAGGTTCTCCAAGTTTTGGGGTGTAACCACTTCACCGGGGCGAACGAAAGAATCAGTTTTCACGTCGTTGAGCCTAGGGTACTCAAAGATGACGTGTACAGTGTCTTCTAATGTGCTAACAGAGCAATGAGTGCTCTATCACTTACATGCTTGAATTTATGCAAATATGCTCTAAAGCAACCGTGCGCGCTCAGAATGTGGGTGTGGTATTAGTTCACTGAACCATTACCAGCAACCCTTACCTGATCTATACCAACTTGACTGGCACAGTCTTATATTTCTCTCTCGAGCCAGTTTTTACAAGAAGATGCGCTCTCACTATTAGCTCCTGGTTGGGCCTGGTCCACAAGAGATCGATGGGGATCGAACTAACAAGCATCAGAGCTGCATCCTCAGACACTGTTATGAAGTCGCAGCACACTCTGAGAGCGCCTAGTCAATACACTGACTCTACTCCTCGTGAGTAGGACTTAACCTAAATCGCTGCGGCCCAGACCGTTGATGTGAATTTTTGATACTTCAAAATCAAATGAACCACGTTTAGGAGGAGTGTCCGGCAAGCTTGCTTTGGTCCTCATGTGATTGGTAACATTCTTGCTAGCGCCAGACATGAAGTGGTTGCTTTTCTCTGGGCATACTCTAGGTGCTGCTTAAAACAGAGTCGATCAGCGTACATGAGTTAATCAGTACGCCAAAGTACTTAATAAATTGAAGTACATGAGTTAATCAGTACGCCGAAGTACTTAATAAATTGTTTTGAGTGTATTTCTTTCCCGAGCACGTTTATAACTGCGATTTAGGACCTTTTACGGGTACTGATAAGCACCGCCTCGGTGTTGTGTTCAGCTAAACTAAGGCCAGCTGTCTTTAGCCATTTGCAGATAGTTCCAGATGGCAACACTTCTTAGGGCCTCCACTACTTCCAGATGTTCAATCATCCGCAAATCCGGCGATCTTGACACCTGTAGGTACATAAAGCCTTAGAACAACATCATATATGACGTTCCACAGAAGAGGTACTAGTACTGATCCATTCGGAACGCCACCAATTACATTATACTTCACTGCACCGCTATCGATCAAATATTGCAGCACTCTCTCAGCGAAATAATTTTCAATAACATTCGTGAAGTAGCTTGGTACTCTAAACTTCCTAGGAGCTTTCAAAATCTTGCTCCAGTTAGCAGAGTTGTACGCATGGTGTACATCAAGCGTTACTACAAAGTAATATGGTTTTGCACCTTTCCTTCATCGAGTGCCTGCGAAAGCTTTCTGCGCAGTAGTAGTGACAAGGTTTATGGCATCTATCGTTGAGTGTAGTTTCCGAAGTCCAAATATGCTATTAGATAGACCTCCCGCTATTTGGATCGCCTGCACAACAGTCGCTCAAAGGTTTTCCCTAGTCTGCCAAGCGTACAAATTAGTTTGTAGTTTGAGAGATCTATCGTGGAGGCACTGCCTTTTGAGCTAGTAGCACTGATAGTAGTCTCTGCTCCTAGCCTCTGGGACTTCCATTGAGCTGAAAATATGCCCTGCCTTAGGCAGATGTTGAAGAGCTGGAGAAATGCTCCAAGTTACTTTAGAATGGCGAGTTTTAACGCAGGGTTAGGAATACCACCTGGCCCTGGTGCCTTTTCGTTCTTCAGAGATTTTTCATCAGTGCTTACCATTATTTTTTTAGAGCTTTATGCCAAGTAATTTATGAAGTAACAGGTTTGCAACAACAACAAAGTTCTTTGTAGAACAACCGAGCAGACTAGACTATGGTTTCGTCGGACGCTATTTCGACGTGGACTGCATTAAAATGCCACAATTTATTTTAATTTTATATCGTACCGTCCACCCAGTTCAAATAATGAGCTCACTAGATTAATAAAGGAGCTTCCTACTGCACTACTTCAATCTGCTAGTATTATATTCAATACTATGTATTCAATCCGGTATTGAGCAGCACCACGTCAAGTGATTTGAACGGTTCGAAAACTATGAAGCCACTTTGGCTTCTACGTTGACTGCCTCATTCTAGAGCTCAAACGTTAATGTCGCCGATTGTTAGAACTGGCTTAGTGCCTCGTATGTAGTGTCCGACCGAATATTCGGTTTCGGTTTCGGTTTCGGCCAGTTTCGGCCCTTTTAGTCGGCATCAATATGGCCGAAACCGAAACCGAAACCGAATAACTCTAAACACTAAAAAGTTCCTTAAAGTGGTATTAAAAATGATCTCTTTATTTATTATTTTAAAGTTGAACTTAAATATTCAAAGAACGTTATACGTTATTATTATCTGTTTGAATTGTTTTGTTTTTGAAAGCTTTTAATAAAATTTTAAAAAAAAATAAAATTTTTTTAAAAACAAATTTGTATGTAGACTTTCAGTTTCGGTTTCGGTTTCGGCCGAATATTACAAAAATGGCCGAAATTCGGTTTCGGTTTCGGTTTCGGCCAAAATTTTGGTTTTGGTCGGACACTACTCGTATGTCTTCAACTATGTCATCTGTGGTCTCCCCAAACTCTTCAAAGATCATACTTGTGGCAAGGTAGCATCTCAAAACCTGAACACCCTCTACCTCGACCCGAACAAAGCCGTTTGCACGTGTACGAAGGTGTATATAAAGAGGAACCCTTGCGTTCAGGTTTGTGATGCGAATATTAAAAATAGACGCTTATTTAACGAAAATAGTGCAATTACCATTATTGAGGATTTGGTAGAGCACACTGAGGTTATAATCATCTGGAATGCATTCTTCCAAACATATTATGCATAGAAGCTTCTGAATGCATTTAAACAGAGCTTTGCTTCCATACCTAAACAGCTCAGCCGTTAGGCCTTCGGCTCCTGCGGCTTTGTTGTTTTGAAACCGATTAAAAGCTGTTACGAACTCGTTATAGTTGAGCAGCGCAACTTCAACGCTGTCATCATTTCTATTGGCGCGATTGTTGTTAGCGTCTCCGTGACATACTCTGTACTCTGTATATTTGTCACTAGATTGCCATTTTCAACATTGCAGAAAAAGGATCCGGTCTTAAAACCATCGGCAATGCGTCTTCTCTTTTCGAAAAATTTTCGAACCTCATTCCTGTCGCCATGCATCTCAATTTTTTTTCTTCCTCGCGAATTTCTGCCTATCGTTTTTTTGCATAGAAAAGGCAATCTTCTATCGATCTTCTATCGGTATCGCTCTAATAGCGTAACAACCGACTGCAGGGTGGCTTTGTAGGCGGCGTCATTCTCTGCAGAAGCATCGCGACAAACCTGGTCGTGTCATTCCTGCGAGGTCGAGGGCATTTATAGCCCTATCACCTCTTCGGCAGCCGTACCTATAGAGTGGAATATGTGCGTCCACTGCGCGCATATATATAGCTGATCGGAGGAGTGCTTTCTTGAAGCCGGCTTGAGAATCGAGTTTTGAAGGCTTCGGCTATCCGTCTAACTTGCCGCAATCAAAACGTGATCAATTTGTATGCATGTTT
This sequence comes from Tetanocera ferruginea, assembly GCA_958299015.1. NCBI lineage: Eukaryota > Metazoa > Arthropoda > Insecta > Diptera > Sciomyzidae > Tetanocera > Tetanocera ferruginea. The sequence goes on from OY282641.1 coordinate 37,996,576, forward strand.
TTGGTCAAGAGACAACCAAGTGACCTAAAAAATACTGAGATGCTTGAATCTAGTGATACTATTCAATCAACCTCATTCCATTAATGGATGTGTTGTCGTCAAGGCTGAACTTTTCGACCGTTCGACGAAATTTGTTTTCCATCCCCACCTTGGCGTTAAAATCACCAAGCAAGATTTGTTAATCGTGACAAGGGCAGCGCTCATATATGTGTCTTCAAGGCGCTCGTAAAAACTTTTTGATCACATCGTGCGTGAAGCGTGTGCACTAGGGCGGGTCGATTTAAAAATCGCCCATTGCTCTGTGAAAATCGTATTCTAGGGATACTAGGACACTGTGCACATACTAAACTGATGTTAGAAATTTAGCCTTGAAGCCGATTATGGCAAATCGCTCGTTCACAGTGTTATTCGCAGGACATGATGCCGTATTCTCTTGCCAACTACAAATCCGCAACCAAACACGTGAATGCTTGCCGTGAGCAATCCTGTCCGTTCCATCGCATTTTCTTGGATTGTAGTAATATTAGCTTTATATCTTTCCAATGATACCAACCACTGGATAGAGGCACCATACCAATTTATGGTGTGGACATTCCATAAATTATTACTAGTTTTTCGTTTGCGGTAGCCGTCATCAGATTTGAGGATAATTTTTCTCATTATTCTTATTTGTTCCATGTAAATGGGTTTTTATGTGGTGGGCTTTAGACCCAACGCAAAACCTTTTAACTTTACATTCTATGACGAAATACTATATTTTAAATATATTCTCTTAAGTATTATGCAATCCAAAAATAAAAATAATCAGTTTGCAAATTTATTAATTATATTGCAAAATTCTATATATTTATTCTTCACTTCAACTAAATATTACAAACACACATATTGACATATTTTTGTTTTATAAAAATAAACTTCTTTAGCTTTATCTGTCTACATATAAAAATATGATTCCTTCAAATAAAATAAACCTTATCAGTAAGTCTTCAAATCTTTAAAAACGAGGCCAACTGTGCTAAGGTCATCACATAATGATTTAAATTAAAAACGGATTCTATGGATCTCGAAATAAGCACACAAGAGATAATTATATGAAATTGAACAGTATGTATATCAATTTATAATTATATAATTTTTGCAAACAACATTTTTTAAGCTATGGGTAAAGTTAGCCACTTAGATGAAAGATTAGAATTTTATTTTAATTTGACAATATTTTATTAAAAAATTCGCAACAAATTTTTTGAAAAACCGACACGATCTTAAAACCTTAAAACCACATCGCTAAGAAGCATGACATTTTTTTTCTCCAATATGTTAAATGTTAACCTTGAAATGGATTTCCTTAGAATTGGTACAAAAAGAAACAATCATCTAGCAAATCTTAACCACAATTCTAATGGATGTTGTTTATTTTAAATGTTCTACTAACTACTTAATTATTCAATAGCGCTGCCCGGATTTTGTATGTGGTTAGGCTATGTATTGTGCTTTTTCTTTTTTGTTTTTTGTGGACTTAGGCTCAGACACTGTTTGTCAGACGCTGCGACGCTCTCAATCAACGCCTCAGATGCATTTTAATTTACAAAATACACAACTATTAGCTAATAATGCTAAAATTAGGAACATTTCGAAACGGATCTGTACAGCGTTTTAAATCAACTGACGCTTGACACAGTTCAACACACATAAAAAGTTAAAGACTTCGAACGACGCAATCTGGCAGATGAGACAGATTTAATTTACACGTTTATAGGCTTATTAATAGTTAAAGTCTGAGTAATTTTTTATAGCGGACTTAAGTTAACACCAAATTAAGTCAAATATTTTTATTAACTTCTAGAAGAAAACTTCTAGATATTGAACTTTAACATAGTTGTTTTTTTGAGTGATTGTAGTCCGTTTCAAAAGAGAATAACATTTTGAGTTTGATTTTTCAATGCGCAGAGAGCATGATATACTTACTCCAAGGTAGTATTGACCATGATATAATGACCAAGTACTATAAATCGCTAGGGCTCAACTGTCATTGGAGGTATAGAATGTCAAAATGACGATTTGACGCCAAAACAATGATGCTTGAAACAGGGATATTTTTATTTATGTGTTTTCCTTGAAGTTGGAAATATTTTGCAATGTGAATTAAGTTTTTGAGTAAATTGTATTATTATATTATATTATTATTTACTTTCGTGAAATATATTAACCTAATACTCCTTATTATTTTAAAATAAAAGCGGAATTGTTTTAAAATAACGATAAACAAATTTTACTTGTTTACTCTAGTTGGAAAATAATACTGTTTATCTAAATATAAGTGTTTACCTTTTATAAAATGTTCAAAACTTGCAAGTGAAACAACAGAAAAATCCCTTTCTTTTAGTGCAAAAGTAACCAGAAAGTGCAAGACCAAAGACAAAAAAATCCCTGTTTACTTCTTCTTATGATTACACTACTTGTATTTGACACATCATGCCTCCGTCTTGGCAGCGTAGTCGCTTTTTATAATACCTGGTTTTTATATCATGGTATTGACGTTTCTGTTGGAAACGAACTTCTGTCAAAAAATATAATAAGAAAGAGAGCGCTCACAATCCGTCATAGCATACAATTAATTTTCACTGGTCACATTCAGCGTACCCAACTGTTGGCAACTGTTAAGTCAAAACTTGATGCACATAAATATGAAGTTGCGCATTATAATGCATTTCAAAATAGAAAATTTTTAATTTGTCGGTAAAATTTCCATTCGTATTTGATACAAAGCTTGATATAGCATAAACTTGACAATTTTTTTGAAACTTCCAATACCGATAACAGCGCTCCCCGATGTGTTGCTGTCACAACAGTTGACACAGCTGAATGTGGCCAACGCATATAACAACGAACAGCTGATTTTGACAAGAGTTCGTTTAATTGTAGCTGAGAGAATCAACATTTGTCAACACTACCTGGTAAAATTATTATATCATGGCAGAGAGAAATTATTTCTAAAGCTAGACATTTTTTTTGAGCGTAATTTATTGTTCTTTTTGTACTGTTTGCTGAACTTTATGTTTTTTTGTGTGTGTTTTTTACTGTTTTTTGACACAGTACTTTAAAAACCACCGGTAAATTTAATTGTTATATTGCGCAATCTGTTTTGCGTCGCAGGATATCACAGCCGAAGTTTGAAATCCTACTTCAAACTTTGTTTTCAAAAATAAATTATTTTCTTAAGAATAAAATTGTGAAGTGACATTACGGCTGACAAATTATTTCTGAAAATTTTTTTTTTACATATTTTGCTGCTCAGAGAATATTAAATTTTATTTTTAATTTCGACCAATCAGAATGAAGAACACTCTCAAAATTATATTCTTATTCTCAAACATGCGCGAAAATGTTCTTCTCTTTTGAAACAGGCTATAATAATAAATCAATTTATGTTTGTTAAATATTTTAAACCTATTGCGCTCAAAAAATTTGCATTCTTTACTTTAAGATACTTTTAATAATTTATAACTCCCTCTTTTTTTCCAAAAAAGCTTCGGCATGTTCGACTGGCTAATACTAAAATTTTACAAGGACCGTTTACATCAAATTTTTTGATGACACCTAAAACAATGTCAGAGATAATGAGATGGGAAACTTCTTTTTAGCAATGACTTTTTTCATGTTTCCCGCCATATTCATGCTTCTTCTTTAACTTTTTGTATACTTTTCGAAGGCTCATGTATTGTGTACGCGATTCACCTCATAGTTGTCAAGTATTATTGTCAGATTTTATAAATAGGGTTGCAATGCAAAAAAATAAAAATGTACTCCTAAATCAAAGTTGCTTTGAATTAAAATGTCGTAAGCGGTGGACTTATGGCATTTTCTTTTCTTTCTAAAAGAAATGAAAATAAATTACATTTTTCTGTTGACCCTCTAAGCAGAGAGTGCAGAATATTTTAAATTTTATCTTGAACTCAACAATTTTTACCTCTTCTTAGTCGAGATAAGTGCAACAAACTATATTTTGCATAATTCTAGTTTATGGCCCACACCTCTTTATTTTGTTTTTGAGTCTAATCATATGTAAATAGGCTTCTTAAACTCAATGGGGGTAAAATAAAGGAAGCTCTTTTATATCTTAGGAGATAAAATTCATCAAAGTTTGGAAAATTAAATAATTTTTTGCCGAATTTTTACTACATAACAATAAATTCAAACGGTAAACTTACTTCAATAATTAACTTATTTTAACATTAAATTATTTACCATTTTAAGCAAAGTTGTGCCAAAATACAACGCACTCATACTTTTACTTTAAGCTGCTCATGGCCTTCTAGATTGAATATTTGAAAATAAACGTCTTTTAAATATTTAAGTGAAATTTATTGCTAATTTTATGTTAAGTTTTATTACGATAACTAATTCATTTAATGTCCTGAATTCACAGATATATATATGATATATAAATATATGAGATAAAACATAATTATTTTTGTGGGAAGCGAAAGCTTCATCGATTACTTCCAATGACATGTCTTTATAGAAATAATGGGTTCCGCAAGCGAGATGGTAATCCACGATTCAAATTTTTGGGATTACTTTATCGATTACATGTTAGCAAGGATTTTGCTGGTGCTTAAATGAAATATCAATAATAATGTTTATTTATTTCTTAACATTTCACTTTTCTGTTCCTTCAGTTTGTAGCATTTGAGGACAGAATATTTAGAGGAAACTGCAATTAATCTTACTTTTGAGATCAAAATTTCAGAGAAAAGATCACGATTCAATTTAAAAAGATAGTTTTTTTGATAAAAGAACCGAAAAACTGCTAATTCTTAATAAGGGCAGAAATAATGTTAAATTTTTCTGCGCCTTGATGTTATACCTAGTGGAGACGTCCTGTAACGCATACCCGACCTATATAAAATTATTCTCAATGAAATAGTACTAGTACAGTACTATTATAAATTCGTACCTATTAATTCGTATCGAAAAAACCTACTTCAAATAATACAAAACTACTTTTTCAAGCAACACTGCAGTTAAGATTCAGGCCGTGGTGGCTTTCAGAATAAAACAGTGACCGTCTTCAGACGATACAAATGCTCTGGTAGAGATTCTTAACTTAGCGCTTTTTTTCTATAACTGAATTGTTAAGTCAGACTTCAAAAATATTGAAAAATTGTTCGAATGCAAGTCCAAGTACCAAATAACAACGAATAAACATACTGCGGTCGTTAAAATGCATATTTGATGAGAATTTTTTAAAAAATTTATTTATTTAAAGTGATGAAAATAAATTATATTTTCGTAAGTGTTCCAAACTGTTGGTGACCGTGGCATGCAGGTTAAGTGTGTGGCCTGGCATGCTCGGAGCCCGGGTTCGATCCCCAGCCGCGGCGAAAAGTTTTTTTCAATAAAAAATTTTTCTGATCGGTCACCACCTCTCTGCAGACAATGGCAAACCTCAGAGAGTAAACAATGCCATGTAAAGCTTCTTGAGAACATAAACTTTAGCCGTTCGGAGTCGGCATAAAACATGTAGGTCCAGTTCTCGGTCAATTGTGTGCAAACATTTAATAACACACACAACACAATTGATCATAAGAAGCTCGGTCAAAGTCCTTTCAAGGGCTGAAATGGCCAATTTGTTTTTTTTTTTTTTGTGTTCCAAACTGTTGGCTTACTGTCTTACATATCACCAGTTTGACAACTATTATGACGTGTCAAGTATCAAATATTCAGCGAAAAATCTAATGCAGTTCGTTGAATGTGACCAAGGCTCGCTTTCGGTGAATAAATCTCCTTGTGGTGAGAATCGGTTTGCCTCCCTAGGGGTGAACTCCTCCCTACTGGTGAGTTTATAAAAAAATTTTACTAACACATTCATATGATTTACGTTGGTATTGGCGTAATTTCGACAGAAGGCTATCTCTTTCTTGACGAATTTTGTTTAAGTTTCCCATCTCTTTATCTCTGACAATGTGTCTCTTTTCAATGACACTTAAAACATAAACATGTCTCTAAAAATAAAAAATTTGACTGTACTAAAAAAATTATACTTATTAGAAAACATATGAAGTTAGGATAAAATATCATAAGATAATATCATTGTTTTCTTATAAGTATAATTTTGTTAGTATAGTCAACTTTATTTTTAGAGATATTTTTATATTTTAAGTGTCATTGAAAAGAGAATTAAATAAATCACAAGATTTTTTATCAAAAAAAAATTAATTTATTTGTTAAAATTCTGAGAAATTCGGACTCAAAGTTGAAATTTAGTTGTTTCTACCGATTGATTTCATCTTCAGATGAGCACAGCTCAGGAACGGTTAAGTTGGTGGGGTTTGTTGATATACCGTTAGAAAGGTGATTTTATTGCCTTTACAATGAGTTCTCAAAAAGTTTTCTGTGTGTTAGTTTTTGTGCTAGAAACAATAATTTAATACCCCCACCTCCCATACGATTTTTTGCTCAACTCGACATTACCTTTTACCTCCGTAAATAGTTGCACTCAGTTGCGGGACACCCTTTTATCTTTTCAAAAGCAGAATCCGCTGATATCAGTCTGCTTAGGAATAATTTAGAAATTGTGTCATACAGTGTAAACACAGACGACAGCACTAAAAAAACTTAAATACGATACACAATATAGACGATGGAGTATCTGATTCTTGCGTGAACCTGAACTTGTATATGTAACGCTGATTGCTTGATTTGAGTAATAAACTTAGCTAGAGGCGGCAAGTGTGAAGATTTTCAATCACTCGTTATTTTTATTTCACTTGCTGCATATATTTTCATAACTTAAAAATCATTCTATAAATAATCTTACAAGCATTGCTTCTGAATCATCAGTTTGAAATAATATATAAACTAAATTGATTCGACAATAATAACATTTATAACAGTATGTAATTGTTAGATTGTTTTTACTTCTACCTGATCGAACTGATCATAGTTTAGTGACAGTTCAGAGAATTCAATCAATTAATTTTCAAATAACTCATAACGAAATTATGTATTTTAATTTAAATCTTTAAAAATAAAACACTTCAAATTCCTATCGGAAAAGTTTGCCTTATGTTCTTCAATGATTTTATTGCATCAAACTAATTTTTTTATAAGATTTTTTTATATATATAATTTTTATATTTTAACAATCATATATCTTAAGTCAACTCTTCTCTTCTCTCCCAAGAAAACCCTTAAATACATACCTCTATTCAAAAAAGCTGGTTCTCAAGACACATTGAGTCATACCGAAATGTCAAAAAGCAACCGAGTTTTCTTTAATCTTTCACCTGTACCTTGTGTCGTACGGACACAAATTGTTTCTCAGGACAGAGACCTTACTCAACTGGATTAGATCCTACTTGTCTGAAAGGTTCCAATATGTTAAGTTCCACGGTATCTTGCCTTAAAAAATCTTATTCTAATTCTGGTGTTCCGCAAGGCTACCACATTGGTCCACTTCTTTTCAATATCTTCATCTCTGACACTTCCTATCGGTAATATTGAGAGACTTTCAGACACAATGGCGATAATTACTGGTATGAATTAAAATTTGATATATTCTATGGGTGATAGAGTATAAGTGAGGATAAAGAAACAAATTCCAACGATAAGGTCATATTTATTCGAAATAAATTGGTCACTAAAGCAAAATATGAACCTGTGTTCGAGCATGCTTTCATTCTACCTAATGCTGTATCCTGGCTGACCAAGTTTTCTAATCTGATTTAGATAAGACGGTCAGTTTTTGGAATTCTTATATTTCTCCAAAACGGAGGGATCCTGAGTGCCATAGAAATAACCCAAAAAGTATCTAGCAGTATTTATTACTGGGATACTATGATAAGCTTGCTTATCAAGTCATTGTTAGTATGTCAAAACCATAAAAGTTAAGTGCTCATTCCAAAGTGGAAACCCTTTCGACGGGGGACTATCGTGGGCTGGCCCTTCGGGCAGTTTCGTGCTGGCTGTGATAAGCTTAATGTCGCAAGCTAGACAACGAGTCAGCGTGGAGTTGCGTCTCAGTACAACCAGGCTGGCATATCCTATATGCAAGAGATTTTAGATCGGTCTCGCTTCTTACCAATGAAGGTGAATTGAATTTATCCTCAAAATAAATTTTCACATATCGGAACTACTTGAAACAGGTTAGTTAAGATGAATGCTTGACATACTAGGAAGGTTCGCGTCCAAGTAAAGTATAAGTATTTCGTCTTGAAAGCCTATTTCGCATAAAGTAGGGCACTGGCCATGTCTGAAAGAAAAATAATTAATTATATATGGCGATAATGGCAAACAAATTGGAAAGAAAAGCATTTACTAAGAATCTTTGGCTGGTGAATTCTTTGAAACAGGTCTATGTATTAATTCTTTTTTGAAAAACTATTTCTGAAGGTAATTAAAAAAAACAATCGACCCATTAGAACGAACACTGTGGATTGTTTGAAGGACATTGGATAAAAGAAAATGGTATAAATTATCATGATAATTTTTTTAACTACAAGCAAAGTTGCAAGTTGAATAGAGCCTACACGACAGGGGTACTTTAAAAAAAAATTAGAGAGGTTACCATATAAGTTCTGTGAAGAGTTCTTCGAGTTTTATGTCATTAATTTGAATAAAATAAAGCTAGAAACTTGATGTGAACATGAAGCAGTACACATCGAGTACAGCTGCATCAATTCCTTCTTAAGTCGACTTAACTTGTTATTATATCAGCTTCGTCTTAACAGAGATGCGAGTTTTCCGGGCCCCGAGCTTCAGGGCCCTCGAGAAAAAATGTGAAAAAAATTGCCAGTACCATATAAAAAACAATGGGCCCGAAAAATATAAAACTGAAAAATTATAACTCATGAAAAGTCGACAAAATTCAAAATTTCGCAGTTTTTTTTTTAAAAGTTTGATAAATATGAGGGATGACAATATTGAACATACCATTAAATTAAATGGCTTTCTTTCCGTATTTAGCGTGAAGTAATTTTTCAATAATATCGTCAACACTCAAGCTATCAGCAACTGAAAAGAAAGAGATTGCATTCAACTTATCGTCAGACATCGAATTTCGCAAATAATTTTTCATATATTTTAGTTTTGAAAAAGGCCGTTCGTCAAAAATATTACTAACAAATAAACATAAGTAAATTCTGAGAAGTATTTCAATGTTTCGAAGAACTGATAATAGTTCTTCATCAATGATGGTATCATTTGAATCTGATACAAGATTCATTACACTGCTTTACGCCACATGTACGAATGAGTTAGTCTGGATCTTCAGAAGACAAAAATCTTAAAATTTTTTTTTTTCATTTGTAGGGTTTTTAAGATAACGGTACTTTTGTAATTCTCGAGAGATGATTTCATTCAAGTTTACTTACAGCTGGAACTACTTATCTGATAGAAATAAGTATGTATATCAATCAATCAATCAAATCGGATGAAAACCACGCTTACCTCCAATACAAAGTGACTTTGACTTAACACAGGTTCTTATCTTCCACATGCTTTTTCTGGTAAACAGAAGTAACAATCTGTAATATGTACTTTGTATGGAAAGTAAGCGTGGTTTTCATCCGATTTTATTGATATTCATACTTAGAGTGCATATTAAATATCGAAGCTCATATGCGAAATTTCGAGTCTATAAATTAATATTGTAGAATTCTAAGAGATTTTACCGTTTTGATAGTCACTTTGTATGGGAGGTAGGCGTGGTTTTCATCCAATTTGGCTCATTTACGAACTTGACCTTCTTTTTGGGTATAAAAGCTGAAATATCGAATTTCGTTTAGAAAGCTTTAAAATTGTGGCTGGAATCGTGATCACAGACGAACAGACGGACATGGCTAATCGACTCGGGAGTTGATGCTGATCAAGAATATGTATACTTTTCTAAACCTCCTTATAGGCGTTGCAAGCGGAGTGACAATATTAATATGCCACGTTTACATTTTTTAAACGTAGGGGTATAAATATAGTGCTAGCACTGAAATTGAAATTAAACTTTTTCTACAAAATTATTTTTAAAAAAAGTATTTTTCATCCGGTTTTGGCCAAATTAGTCTTAAAATGTTTGTAAAGAAATACACTTTACTTCAAAAATATAAAATATTACTGATTTTAACTTTTTCTAAAAAAACAAGTTACTTAAAAATGGAATTTTTAAAAAAAAACATGAAAATTGCAAGAAATTTTAACTTTGACGAGCTATCACTTGAACATATTTTATCCGATCGATACGATCAGTATATCAATAGAAAGACAATTTAATTGCCTTAATTGTTAGCTATATACTACGTATTTCTATCAGATAAGTAGTTTCAGCTGTAAGTAAATTTGAATGAAATCATCTCTCGAGAACTACAAAAGTACCGTTATCTTAAAAACCCTACAAATGAAAAAAAAATTTTATGATTTTTGTGTTTTGGAGATCCAGACTAACTTGCTTATATGTGTGCCGTTCGTGGTATTTTTATAAAATTATTATTTATAAAGCAGTGTTATCGATGACCCAAAAAACGTTCTTATACCAACTTTGGATTAGATTTGTTGATTCAAAAAATATATTCGCCATCACATTCGTCATTTTGCATATGACGTCTAGAATTTTCCAAATTTTACTGAAGAATCGTTATCAGTAACCCCAAGAACCCCTCTTTACAAAATGTGGGTCCATTAATTTGATTTTTCATAATGCCGTCCGCCATCTCGAATTTCTTGAATCTGATTTCAGATTCTTAAGGTGAGACCTAACATTCGCGGTGGAGAAAACAGACCTTTTTTTAAAAATTCATAACTCAGTCAAAAACACACATTTTTCCAAAATTTTTTTTATTATTGTAGAGAATTGAACAAATTACACTCCAACATGAACCATTTTTCACTCCAACATGATTTTATAGAGCTCTAAACTGGCGGCAGAGAAAAAACAGGGGTCTCGTGGTTGCAGCGCTGGGCAGTCGCAAAAATTGTCCGATCTGAAAAAAATTACTTTTTTAAATCATAACAAAATTGGTTATCGTACGACAGGAGCTTTTTTTTAATTTTTTTTTTCAATTTTTGGTGATGTTCCAAAATTGAAGTTATGTTTTTTCGAACAAAATATTGACTTGAAAAATTCATAAAAAATTGAAAAAAATTTTAAAAAAGCTTGTGTCATACGGTAGCGAATCAAGTTAAAAAATACAAAAAAAAAAAAATTCGTCAAAAAATTAACGCGCTAGTGCTGCAACCAGTACGAAAAACATGGTTTCGAGATAAACGCGTACGTAGTTTGTGAACAAAGAAAAAAAAAGGTGAAAATTAAAAATGCGCTCTCACTATTCCGACTGTAACTTTTGAACCCATAAGAATTTTTCCATTTTTTTCTTAGAATTTTAAGAATATTAACTAAAATACAAAATTATAAAAGAGTCAATTTAAAAAAACGGTTAATGTCATGTCCCCCCCTTATCAGCGACCCCGAAAACCCCTTTGTACCAATTTTGACTGAAATTGATTCAGATTAAAAAAAATAGTGATTTCCGGTTACTTACTTGAGGTTAGGAAAAAACTATTTGGTCTACTTCAGTTCTAGCGGTGGAATCAGTCCGACAGATCTTTCTTCATTAATATTCAGTGTTTATTGTGAAAAATAAATTCAAATTTCTTGTGGCCAATTTTCATTAATTTTCTCCATTTTTACCGGTTTTTAGAGGTAAGAAAAAAATACTGACGTGTTCGCTTAATTTTGAAGGCAAGGAAAGTTCTTCATCGCCGACAGTTAATTCGTCAGCTCTGCTTTCTTCGACTTTAAAAACATCACTTTTCGTTTCACTTTCATATCCATCGTTTCCATTTTGCTGCTCTAAACGAGAACCCTAATGATTTGATAATTATGGAACCTTTTTCAGTAGATTTTACTCTATTTCTCGCTTTTCTGTTGCCTTTTTTCACCGTTTAAATATTTTCGCACCGAACCCATTGTCACACTGTTTCAAATTTTCCGAGAAATGTGGTAAAAAGCCAGACGGTTTTGAGTTTAATCGAAGACTAGTCAAATATTTTCTCAAAAAACTCTCAATATTAGATAAAAGGCGACTACACAACTTATCATGTTAAATTAATGAAAAGAGATGTTTCTGTAATTATTTTATACTTGGTAAATGCAATATTATGGTTTTATGAATGGCTATTAAATTACTCTATAGGTGATATGGGCATTTTTTTACCTATTCTTAGATTTATAGGCATTATAGCAAAACCCCATTGGACACCATTGGAAACACAGTCTACAAACTTCACGACTGCAACTTGTCGTCAGCAGCCCGACTTCAAATTCTTGATTGTTTAAAAGCGGCAAGAACGAGCAGCGTCATGTATTTTTTAATCAAAATGGAAAGTTTTTATTATTCCATAACTGCAATTGCAAATATTACATTTTGTGTTTTCTTGGCCTCCATAACAATTCAAAAAGGGACGAACAGAATGGAGAATTTGTCCCGTTAACCTTTCGCGAGAGGAACTAGGCTTTTTTTAAACGTGCACAAAACAATTACAGGACATGGATGAGCAGCACTTTTTTTAAGCAATCAGGATAAGAGTAGAAAAATTTAATGGTTTGGTTTGCTTGCGGAAGGAAAGGCTACAGCGTTTTTCACAAAGAAAAGCTATAAGCCCCGAAATCTGTACCTTTTGTAAGAGTCGCTTAAACTTTTCCAGTTCCTTAAAAAATATTAATTAAATTTACATTGCAACTTATTTTAATAAAAACACTTCTTACACATCCATACCAACGCGTTTTTCAATCTCCTCCCATTTTTGTCCTTTTTATTTACATTTTTATAGTTTTTGGCTTTTAAATCGTAGATGCAGGCGTGTTTGCGGACCTCTTCAACATTGCATTCATCTATATCCATTTTAAATTTGTTTATATAAAAAATTATTATTATTTGTTTAAAAATCATGTTGATAAATTTATACAGCCTACTACAAAAAGAATTCAGATATTGTCGCCAGAAAAACAGACATAGAAATAAATGTTGGCGACAACTGCTGCTGCAGCCCTGCTGACATTTTGCGTTCTATACAATAACATTTTCTGCCTGTCGACCGTATCTCCGATTGTGTTTATGCTATAAGAAAGTTTAAAAAATAAATGATAATAAAAAATATTTAACAAACTTTTTTAACATATATATATTTTATACAAATACATTAAATTAACAAGGGAAATCTAAAAAAATGTAATTTGAACATAGGTTAAGTATTTAAAAAATTAAATTAACAGAATGACGTTTTTTATTAATAATATTGTTACATATTTTTACAGTGCAAGTTAACAAAAACTTTTTGATTTCAAAGTTTTGAATTTTGAAATGTTTTCCTTGTGAAAATTTGTATTTAAGTTTTCCATAAATTTTGTTTTAGTAAAATTTTTAGACGGTAAATTTTTGTAGTGCTGTTCTATCGTGTGTTGAATGCACTGTTTTTGGACTTCCTGGTGAGTTAACTTAGTATCAAATCGCGTTTTTAGTGTGATACTACGTTCAGCAAATGTCATCCAAAACTAATGATATTTGAACAATTTTTTTAGCCACAATACAGTTTTGGTTTTTTCCCCATGATGTTGAATCCGAAAATACAAAATTTCTATTAATTCCAGTAATTTTCTCATTCAAATTTATGTCGAAAAGAACAATGTTTCCTCGGTAACAAAATCACAAAGCTCAACTGTTACTATATTATTGACAGCTAAACTAATTCTTTTTGGTGTATCAGGATGCTCTTCTCTCTTTCAATTTAACACCATTTTCCTTTTCATTCCAACGTCGGTTTCATCGTCATAAAACGGTACCATAAATTCCGCCGTAATTTATTTTGAGCCAGTTCTCCAATGGTGAATATATTTTTTGAAATCTTCAAGAACATTAAACCTACCAATTTTTTCAATAATTGTGCTGAAATGATATTAGAAGTCAAATTTGTTTGGTTATAGATTCTTGTATTGAAAATGTAAAATAAATTTAAAAATAAATTTTAATTTTACTTACACGAAACGAAACAGTGAATTGATTTCTAAAAGGATAAATTTCTAAAGTGTAAATAATTTTTGTATTCCATCTGGCTTGACTGGCAGCACTGCGCTGAGAAATTTTGTACTTTGGTAACTTCAATATATAAAGCACTCAGTTTAAGCATTTCCACGTAGTCATGTCTTCTAGAATCAACTTTATTCTGAAGTTTGATGTTGACCTGATGTTATTAGGCTCTACAGTTTCCTTGAACACTGCACCGGCCAACAACTCGATTATATGGTTCCTACAGGCAAGATACAAGAGCTGTCTGTTAACCTTCTGTTCGACTACAGCACACGACCGGGTTAAAGTAACAATACCAGCTAGCCGAAACACATTGCCATTACTTTTTGTTGCACATTCCAATCCACGCTGAGTTAACTGCACCTTCTATAGCACCTGTTTGCTGAGTTACTTTTGGAACTCCAAATACTTTGGAATTACTGTCTGAGCACAGTATTACAGATAGTCTATTACAAGTTAAATTATCCGTGCTTGTACAATCCTCCAATATTTTACCATCCCAATGATCCGGTTTATGCTTGTCAAGAATTGACGGTCAATTGTCAGACCTGTCAATTTATTTTGAAGTAAATCTAAAACGAATAGTAGTACTACATTGATAAAAAATTAATTCAATTACAAAAAAATAACTACTTAAATCAATCCGAGTTCTTTATGAAGGGATGTTTTACAAACTAGGGCTTCGCAGCTTCTCCTGCGCTGAAAGACTCATCCACTGCCTGGTGCTCCGCTGTTTCTCTTATTCCAAGTGAAAATGATCATCAATCTCATGATTTTCCTTATAAATTGGGTGGCTTAAGAGATATTTTATATGCTGGTGACTCTCTGCATTCATTGAATCTCCTCCTTTGATAGTTTTGAGCACTTGGCTAAAATTGATAAAAACTGGAAAACTGAATACTATACGAATACTTACTTCTTAATGAATACGAATACTTACTAAATCAGTGGCTCTTTGCCTGAGAAATCATGTGGGAAATGCAAAAGTAATGACCTTCCTGAAAGTAAACGTTTACAAATTTTATTAAATGGTGTTGAAAGTCTTAAGTATTTGAGTGTTAATTTCAAATAATTGGTTAAATTTAATGCTCATGCTAGATCAGTTTTCAAAACGCTTCTTTCCTCAAAAGCATGTTTCAAGACTCTTACATAGTATGGCCCGTATTCACCAAGCTCAAAATCTCTCTCTTTTCTTTAGCAGGCGTTTTAGTTTACTTTTCTTTTTTTTGCATTCACCAAGCAATCTAAATTTTTTTTGTTTCGATATTATTTTTTAATTTTTCTGACAGTTGAACGTTTTTCTTTTAATTAGTTTGTAAATGAGGCATTATTTAAACAATAAAAGACTAGGTCGGCTATTTATCAATTTTTATCTGTAACTTCACCGCTATTATTAAAACTAATTTCATTTTAGTCTGCCATCGGTAGCGCTTTGCAATATTTGAAAAAAAGAAGAAGTCTATTTTTGGGTGGTGTTCTGTTTTTAGATTGGAACCGACAACTTACTTATAGACAAGTCAACTGTTTCTTAAAAACGATGGAAGAAAAAAGGAAAAGAAATCTTTAAGACTTTATAAAAAGGAAATCAAATGAAAAGGAAGAATTGGGAAAATATTACCGAAGAAGCCAATGACACACACACCAGCCAAGATCACACTATGAAACAACTTCAAAATGTTGATAGAAATTCCAAATGAAGAGCTTAATAAAGGAGAGCCGAACCGTTTTGAAACAAAATGCAAATTCACTCCTATTGCTGTACAGGAAACCTTCTATTGACTGTTTTTACAAAACAGACGTTTTATAACGAGTTTGACAGCAGCCACAATTTATTTGAAATGGAAGGAGACTCTGAAGTAAGTGAACAGTATCACATTCTTTTGACTTGGTTGAAATATGTTTTCATTTTTTAATTTAGAAGATGGAAGTTATTTGTAGCTCAAGCCAAACTCAAACGTCAACATCACATCAACATCAACATGTTTGCATTTTTTAATTTAGAAGATGGAAGTTAATTGTAGCTCAAGCCAAACTCAACATCACATCGCAGTTCTACCCAACTTCCAACTGCAAGATCAAATACAAGACAAAATTTTGTGGCTACAAGAAATCGAGAATTTAAACCTTTACTAAGCATGAATAAAACAAAAACTGGAGTCAACTATTGACAACATTAGGCTAAGACAAAAAGCATATGTCTACATTAAACCAATAAAGACATGCACTTCAAAAGTTTAAAAGTAAATTTAAAGAAAAATGTTGAAAAGCTTAATATAGCCAATGACTTCCACTTTCAGCAGGATCCGAAGCCCACAGCGGCGCTTATGGATACTTAACAATAAACCCCATACCCTGAAAACACCACCTCAATCCCCGATCTAAATCCAATAGAACACTTTTGGGATGAGCGGGATAAACCCGTGAGACAAAATTACAATATCTCAAAAATCAACTCAAATGGATTCTACTGAAGGAGTGCTAAAAAATAAGCCCAGAAGTAACAAAAAATTCAGCTTACTCTATGCTTATGTCTTTTGAAGTCGTGTTAATGGCGAATGCCAATGAAATAATAAAGTTGATTTTTTTAAAATTTATTTTGTAAAAACTTATGGGAAAACAAATTTGGTTGTTACTTATAGTATTCTGACACTGGCTTGTTTTCGAATTTTTAAGCACTTAAAATCCGCTCCGAATAAAAGAGATAACAATGATTAGTGTGAAAAGGACCACTAAAATTTTACTTCAATTTTAACAGCTTTTCATTTATTGTCATTTCGAAGAAATTTTCAATTTGAATTCATGATTGAATTTAATTTAATATAAAAAATAAATACAAAACAATATGAAAGTTCTAAGGGAAGACGCTCATGTTTTCTTCTTAATTGATCGCGTGCAGACTGCAGAGTACGTGTGGAACTACCATAATCCAGGATATAAAAATAAGTTAAAGAAGCAACAATTTTGGCTCCAACTTACCAGTGACCTAAACTCTAATACAGAGTTTACATATGGTTAAATTTGCCTAATTTTAATATATTAAATAATTTTAATATTAATTTATTTATTTAAGCCGAAACAATAAAGAAATGGAACAATCTAAAAAGTTACTACTCTGCGGAAGCTCAGAAATAAATTAGGGCGGAAAAGAGCGGAGCCAGCGCAGAAGAACTGGAAGTAGTTCATAAATCTTGGAAGTTTAAAACACGCTTGGACTTTCTCACCAGCATTGTCGAGTCGACTCCGTCTGTTAATAACATTAATAAGAAAAGCTTGGAAGTAAGAAGAATTATAATTGTGTTAGTTATTTAAATTTTAAATTATAATATTTATTTTTTGCAGAATTTGAAAAATGATAGTTTAAGCTTGCAATCAGCAAATGAGACTTCTATATCTTCCTTACCGATTTCATATTCTAACGAATTCTACAATCTCTTTGAAGAACATTTTGTAGATGATGCCTGCAATGATTCAAACATAAACGAACCAACCTATCAAAAAACTCCACCTAAATCGTGAATTCTACCGTATCCTAAAAAGAAACAAAAATTTGCTGATGCTACAAAATCGATGAGTTCTTCATTTCTAGACTTATCGAAAAATTTAACAAATGCATTAATGGAGAACACTATAAGAAATGCTCATAATGAAAATGTAAACTCTAGTTTCGGTCAAACAATTGGCTAAGAAATCGTTACATTGGATTCTGATTTACAATTAGAATTAAAGAAAAAAATATATGTCTTAATAATGGATGCCCAAGCTGAACAACTAAAAAGACGATGCTTTTAAAGCTCTCTGCTTAAGAGCAGACCAAATTATCTTGTTTTTACAACAGCAAATTATCTTATTTTTACTACAACTTATAACATAATATTTTGTAAAAATAAGAATTTCTGATACCTTTAGTTGCCAACAAAAAACCACTTGTTTCTTTCATGTTTTTAAAAATTATATACCTATGCAACTTTAAATCTTTTTGAAATTGTTATTATTATTGTCTTTATAAACAATAAAAGAACTTCATTAAATTTTGCTTGCATTGTTTATTAAAAATATCATCTTAATTTTACCATCTCAAAGCACTGATAATAACCCAATATTAAGACGTCCTATATAGATGCCTCAGTTTTGACAAAGAGTGCTAAGAATTGAATGCACTCAGTTTGAAGAGTAAACAAGTAAAGAAAGTCTAAAATCGGTCTAGCCCAACTATGAAATACGCCCTAAACCTATATTTTCAAAATACAATAATAGCATTGAAAATGGGCGTGTTCGTAGGCGGATGAAACACATATTTTATATACATTTCAGTTTTGATGAAAAATTTACACATACCAAGTTTTATACTGTAGCTCACATATTAAAGCTTTTATAGTGTTTTCGCTATTGTGGGTTGTATGGGAGGTGAGCGAGTTCCTGAACGGATAACGCCCAGTATTTGAACACATCTTAGTTTTGGTATACAATACATAAATACACAGTTTTATCTCTGTAGGTTAAACATAAGCTTATTTATAGAATTTTAAATTTTTGGGTTGTATGGAATGTAGACGTGTCCGTGGGCGGATGACATCCATTTTTCGAAGACATCTTTGTTTGATATATCAAATACATGCGTACCAAATTTGATCTATAGATTTTTACATACATACCTTATTTTATTGTTATAGGTTAGTTATTAGCTTATTTATGCAGTTTTTTAATTTGTGTGGTGTATTGGAGGTAGGCGTGTCCGTGGGTGAATTTCAAAAATACTCAATAGTGCAGATCGTGGCATGCAGGTTAAGTGTGTGTGTGGCTTAGCATGCTCGGAGCCCGGGTTCGATCCCCAGCCGCGGCGAAAAGTTTTTTTCAATAAACTACCTCTCTGCAGACAATGGCAAACCTCAGAGATTAAATAATGACATGTAAAGCTTCTTGATAACATGAACTTTAGCCGTTCTGAGGTTACAACTTTTGATGAAACTTCAACAAACTGTTGGTGACAGAATTACTATAGTTAATATCTAAGGAAGAAAGTACGCTATTTTTTATTTGCAAAAATTATATAAAATATACTTACATTTTATTCTGCTTAATGTGTCTGTCAAACAATTAATTTCTACTTTTCTCGACATGTTGCTTTAATGGCTGCCTTTCTAATTTGACTTTATTTAATCTTTTTATCGGCTGACATTGGCTGACGCAACATAAGCTGTCAAAATATAGCACTTGCTAATTGCTGCGAATTTTGCAACTCCAAATTTGTGTAGCAGAAAATAGCAACATTTGACAAGGACTGGATTTCACATTTTCGCTCTCTTTTGCGATTTTTTTGGGTACGGGAACAGAAAATCGTAGAAAATAGCACAAATTCGTGGGAATTCGTACGCATGTTGAAGTACGGGAACAGATCTTTTATTTACATTAAAGCTCAAATTATTCCTCTATATAAATATGCTTTAACCTTGTAAAATGAGTTAATATCAAATCTTTCTTTTCATGATAGCTATCTTATAAATGACATCTTCGAGTGTCAAAAATCTTTTTAATGGTTTAACAGCACTTACCTTTCTCCTTTAAGTTTAGTATACGAAAATATTCCTTTGGATATAGACTTTTCCGCACATTCGTTATCTTCTTTTTATAACAAAACATCGCTCAACGGGCTATCGCTACCACAATAGTTGACATAGCTTTATGTGGCCAACGCAGATTGCATATTTTTGACAGCAACAAGTTTTTTCTCATGATAAAATAAGCTGCTATCAACGCTACCTGGGTCGTTGTACCATGATCGTTGTACCATGCAGAACAAAACAAAAATCTGGCAACTCATTTAATCAATATATAAGTGTGTGTATGCCTTAAAATGTGCGTTGTAGAAAAGTATATTTACACCAGCGGTCGTCAGAATACAAAATGTGCCTGTTAGTGCAAGTGAGACAAAAAGATTACGTGTCATCCGAAACAACACTACTTCGCCACTGGTTTTTTATTGAATGAGTGAAACAGCATGTGTAAAACGAGTGAGCTCTTAAGAGCACAGCGTGACAGCCACTGATTTACACCAACGAGTGACGGAAAACAGCTGATTGTCAATAGATATAAGAAACACGTCAGTGAATAGTTTTTTGTATCAGCAAATTTAACGAAATAATTGCACACTTTTGCTTGCGTGGGTGAGTTTTTGAAATATATATGAGAATTCTTAATTCAAACAAATTCTTTCCTTTTCGCAGAGATGAAAATGATCTTGAAAATTAGAAAAAGTAGTGATAAATTAAGAAGAAACAAAAGTAAAACGCCCTGACTGTAAAGGGAGGAGAAAACCACCACCACAATCAGCTCACAAATATTAGTAGAAACATCTTAAAAAAAAAACAAAAACATATTTATTAAGACAACATGTCCAACGATATGCTATCGAATGGATTAACGCCAGCACCAGCTGGCAGTGAAAAACCAAAGAAAATGCATTACAATGCTATTGATGCAAAATACGCCACGTTGCCTGTGAAAGAACATGGTGAGGCCAAATTTCGGCTGCATCGCTCTTCCAAGCTGGACAATCTGCTTATGTTTATTGCCGGCACTTTGGTGGCCTTCATCTGCTATGAACTGGTGCATTGTGGCTATTTCAGTAGCCTGTTGCGTCGCCGCTCTGGCCAATTGCAGCATCTGCCAAACGAACACTTTCTACAAGCACGAGATGATTTTGCCATATATGCAGTACCTGATATTGAGAACTTACCTAAGGTTTTCTATGGCGATAGTGTTGAGGTGGCTACAGCTGAACAAGGCGATGGCAATGTGAATGTCAAAGAGGCGCTGGGTTCGCTGAAACTAGCTCAGGATATGCGTGCCTCTGGAAAAGATGATAAGGCACAGCGTTTATATGAGCATGCTTTTGCTTTGGCACCCAAGCATCCAGAGGTGCTGCTGCGCTACGGCGAATACCTGGAGCACAGCCAGCGCAATATACTGCTGGCAGATCAATTCTATTATCAGGTGAATTGATGGGTTAACCAATCGTTTAGGCTAAGTTAAACTTGAATTTGTTTTTTTGTTAGGCGCTCACCATAAATCCTAGCAATTCAGAGGCTCTGGCGAATCGTCAACGCACTGCATCAATTGTACAAACTTTAGATGAACGCCGATTGCAAACACTAGACTCCAAACGTGATGCTCTCTCTGGCATACACGAATCCAATGCAGCACTGCGACGCGCCAAAAAAGAGGCGTATTTTCAACATATCTATCATTCGGTGGGCATTGAGGGCAACACTATGACGCTGGCACAAACACGCTCTATACTAGAAACACGCATGGCTATAGATGGCAAGTCCATAGATGAACACAATGAAATTTTGGGCTTAGACTTGGCTATGAAGTACATTAATGCAAGCTTAGTTAATAAGTAAGTTTTTGGCGATTTCTGAAGTTAACAGAAAAATTTAATAAGGTATTTTGTAAACATTTACAGAATTGAAATCACGCTGAAGGATATTTTAGCAATACATCGACGTGTCTTGGGCCACGTAGATCCCATAGAAGGTGGTGAGTTTCGACGCACACAAGTGTATGTGGGTGGACATGTGCCTCCCGGTCCGGGCAATTTAGCTATTTTAATGCGGCATTTTGAAAATTGGCTTAACTCAGATCAGACCATGGAGCTGCATCCTGTCAAGTATTTATCTTTTGCGTTCTTTTAGATTTTCTTATTGAATTTTTCTTCCTTTTCCAGGCATGCTGCGCTCGCTCATTACAAACTAGTACATATTCATCCGTTTACAGATGGTAATGGACGCACATCCCGACTGCTAATGAATACTTTATTAATGCGAGCCGGCTATCCGCCAGTTATTATACCAAAGCAACAGAGGTATTTATTTTGTGACTACTATGCATGTTCTGCATTTCGATCAAACCTGCGTCGATATCGATATCATTTTATCAAAATGATATTATAAAACTGCGTCGATATCAGTACATATTCAAATTGCGATTAAATATATATTGAATCCGGCTTTCTCAGCAGCATTTTTGTTGACAAAGAGGGATAGCGCTATAAGAAAACGAAGAGACCAATATTTAGATACCATTTCAATGTCGTAAGCAATCCTCAATTCACAGCATTTGAGAAATGATCTTCAATTCTTGACTTAACAATCATGCTCTGATTCTTGCAGTAGGTATTTATTAAAGATTGGTTAGTAATGTTGCAAACGTCGCTTTTGGCAGGCAATTTTGATTGGAATGTGATCAAAATGAGTGAAATAAGACGCACCCGATCAAGAACTTCGTGAATCGATTTTTGTAGTAATCAGAATTCCTGGTGTCATTGCACGCATTGATGGCACTTACATTAAAATCCAAAAACCATTTACATCTTTTCATTTCAGTCCATAAACAAAGTTCTTACAGACTACCTACCCATTTCACATGATAGAAAAAATAATGTTCATAAAATGAATTCAAGCTAACAATTTTATGCAAAGTTATACATTACAAATTAAAATTCAATAATTTCTACATTTCACATTTAGGCAAAGAGAAATTAACATAACGTTTAGATTCTAAATGATAAAAATTTGATAATTCTCTTTATGGAGCAAAACACGGCAAGTGTTCCCACTTAAAAAAAAATTATACTTCTGATTTCGATGTACTTGATAAAGTTGTTATACTATTCGAGCTCATAAAAAGTGCAAAAGGAGTTGTGGCAAAAATCTTGGATTATTTTAATCTAGGTCTCCCAGTTTTAGGCCAAAATATTTGTTTTAAGTTTTAATTCAAATAATATTAAAATTACTACTAATATTGAAATAAAAAAGCCAAGTTTGGCATTCTTTTAACACAAACTGGTAAAAGTCGTTAATCGTTCGAAATTTTCCTAAAGTCAAAATAGGTTTATTTATATTTTGCCAACTTAGATCATGCAACTGCGTTTTTGCTGGTACCAGTGAAACTTACAATGTTTGTCTGACGATGGCTTAGCCTTATTATGGAAGCTATAAATTTCAAAGACCTAACACTTGTGGAACTTAGTTTTCTTTCGAAACATACCATGATATCTTCAAAATAATAAGTTGTTCTGCTCCAGATTTTTGTGTCAATGAATGTCAAAAATGTCCAGAAATAAATCTTTTTAAATAAATCTGAAACAAACTAAAGAAATTTTAATATGGCGAATTCTAATTAACATGCAACTTTGCTGAAAATTATGCAATTGTTATGCAATCTTTTTTTCATTATAATGATGATCAAGTAACAATTTTCATAATAGTTTTTCATTACAAAAAAAAACAAAAAAAAACACAGACAATCCCAAGTTGTAGTATGGCAATTCTAAATCACCCAAAGTCGCTATTCAAATAAGATAGAGACAAGTAGCTATCGTCTTTGCTAACGCATCAATCAGTGAGTCCCAAATTAGAACCTTGACTCCAAACATACAGATTATATCATCATTTGATAATTGCGGCAGTGTATTGCGCAGAGCCCAACATAAGGCAGCCATACAAACTACTGGACCCATACAGCAACTTCCAGGCAGTGGTCTTTGCCATAAGGAAGGTCGCAGAGATAGCTCTTAGTACAAACAATTATCGCTATTTAATTAAAATCTTTGTTGACAGCCAAGCTGCAATCAAATCCTATGCTACGATACTGTCAAGTCCAGAAATGTCATAACAAACAAAGACGCATTATGTAGATGTATTAAGAACTGAAAAACAGCATCTACTGGGTGTCAAGCCACGGGGGAATTGATGGAAACGAGAAAAGTCGTGCAATGAAAGTAGCAATGGAAGGCGCCGGGCTTCAATTGGAGCGCATAGAACACGTGACTATTCCACTACAGGAATTGTACAAAAACAAAGACACAAGAGCCAAACGTGCAGTGAGCCGTAGATGAAAAGGTACGGCAACATGCCATTTCTCGAGAAACATGTTTGTTATATACACCACGTGAAAATTGATCTTCGTTTATTCTAGCAGGCCCCCAAAAAGACGGCAGGAGACTGGCAGGAGACACTGCATGGTGGCGGCCCACACGAAAAAGGAGGGTATTACAACGGATGACAAGTGCAAGGAACCAAGTATCCACGAAACCATGGAGCACATAACCCGCCTTACTTAGATCTAGACTTAAACACTAAGTATCACCGTTATCGTTTCTTTAAAAGATGCAGTCAAAATTCCTCTAGAAACCTCTTAAGATTTGTGAATTCCACGCAAATATTTGAGATTTTGAACCGATTTCTTAAAAGACCGTATGGTCTCTGTGAGACTCTAAAGAGAGACAGTCGAATTAACCTAAACTAATCGCAAATCTGTTTAATGCTGAAATAAATATCCTTTTCTGTTGTAAAAAAACGGTTAGGATTAACTCGTGGCTTGGTGATACTAACTTGCATAAAACCTTTTATGCCAGGGATTTCAAAATTTTTCATAAAGTGACGTTTTGATTGGCTACGTGTCAAATTTGTCATAATTGATTTAACCCATTTATTACTAAAGACATTTAAGACAAAAATTTCAAATTTGTGGTAACATAACTTTATTAAGTAGTGTCAAAGGAATACAAAAATTTTTTTTTTAAAAGTAGGAAGTGTGGTTTTTAAGCTGCACCCAAGCAGGTACAATCGGAAAATATGGTTGCTAATTTTGTACATTAAATTTCTTTAAGCATTATTTTTCGACACACAGAACTATGTCGCAAAACTCACAAACTCATCAAACCGCATGTGGTATACTCTTTGGAAAATGGTGACCTTCAGATAAAGCGACGCTTGCAGATATGGAGCGTTTTGATGTCGAAGATTGAAAAATTGTAAATCTTCTAAGATAATCACCCCTATCAATGTTGTCGAAGTCGACAAAAAAATACTCGACAGCGACAAAGTCGAATCACCTTCGCCGAGCTTGTCATTTGAGTGAACAATCTTTTACAATTGTCACATCGTTGAAGTCGATGTGAAAGTCGAATATCGAAAATATTAACTGTTTTTTGTCGAGCGCTTTTTTTCATCGAGAGTAAGCATTTAGACTTACAATAAATAATAAAATAAAGAAATATACAATAATTAATAAAAGAAAATATAATAGAAATGAAAATAACAAATTTAAATCAATTTGAAGCCTTGGTAGACCACATGGAACGTAATGTGGCTTTTGCAAGAAGTTTCAATAAAGGCTTAGCAAAAGTGGACGTAAAGAAAGAGTGGAACTCACTTGCTACGAAGCTCAATAGCTTAGGTCCCCCAATACGTGACGGTGATGGCTGGCAAAAGGTATGAAACATATTTACAAGACTTTTGCTGTAAGTTAAGAGTGATAATTATAGGTTTGGATCGATTTAAAAGGAAAGGTTAAAAAAAAAATCGCCCATAATAAACGTGAGTCGCATGCTACTGGAGGAGGGCTTTTTAATCAAAAAAGTCTTTCTGCGTTGGAAGCAGTTGTCGCCAATATCTTGTGCTTCAATGACGCTATGAACTCACCCGGCGTAGCCCTTGGCATTTCTTCCCCAGCTGCAGATAAAACTGCAGAATCATCTTCTTGTCCTGAGCCAGCGCCATCAACGTCCGCACAAGCACTTCATATATGTACAGCTGAGGAAGCATCTGAAAATGGCAACGAAACTGTTGCGACAAATGGAAAAGCCAAGAAAAGACCGGCAAAGGATCAGGCTGAGCTTTTGGTGGAGCAGATTGACATTCAGAGGAATTTATATACTGAAGTCAGGCAGAGCCTTAAAAATATAGAAAACCATTTGAAGGAGTCAGAACGTTATAATCGAAAGCGTTTCAAATTAGAAGAAGAAACCCTAAAATTGGCCAGGGAAAAATTTGAGTGGAAGAAGAGACGTCAAGCTGAAAAAAATGCATATTAAGATCTCTCGATGTGCCATACACACATTAGGCCGGGTCAGTCTCCATAAAAAAGTTTTCGATAAACTCTGTCTTAAATTTTACTTGGGTCATTAAGGGCCGTTTTATTCACTTTTAAACTCGAGGGTTTTGAATAACTTTCAAGTTTTCCATACAAAAATTCGAAAGTTATTGATAACTCTCGAATAGTGAATAAAACGTCCCTTAGAACCCTCGACAAAACGATTTCGTGATGTGTTAAGTTTTAAGCTGCCTGGAATTTTTGTAAAAATATTCCCTGTTTTTCAAACAAAACACTTTTTGTATGGGCAAATTTTTCGTTTCTCAGCCAAAAATAAAGCTCCTAAAAATTCTGAAAAACAAACAGCTTTCCCACACAAAAAGTGGTTTTTTGCCAAAAAAAAGGAAGATTTTATAAAAATTACAGAAAGCTTAAGGGTTAACACAACACGAAATCGTTTTGTGGATGGTACTGCAATGATCCAAGAAATATTTAAGAACGAGTTTATCAAAAACGACCAGGCGTAATCAACATATAGGCAGCATAAGGCTGTGTTAATTTGTTTTTTCTCTCTCCATAAGTTTTAAGAACCAGTTCTTTTAAACTCATTTTTGTTTTATAACATTACATAGTAAATGAAATGAGTGCTTGAATAATTATTTTGTAATACATGTTTCTATGTAAATACAACTTTTTTTATTAAAAATGTATTGCATTTTTTATTTGATTCCTTATATCAACTGCCACTGTATTGCTGTTAGCACGGGTTGAATCGTCAACACTTGAAAAAATGGGTTCACTCTCCTCGAGTTGAATTTCCGCGACATCAGGGGCATTATAGTACAGGCAGATGTTGTGCAATGCAGCACAAATATTCACTATTTTTGTTGCCTTTGCTGGAGAATAGTGTAACTGCCGAGCAGATAGTAAACACCGAAATCTGTTTTTCAATACTCCAATGGTCCTCTCCACTACATTTCGAGCCTTCGAATGGATTGAATTATATTTGCTTTCGGGGCTATTTTCCGCAGCCGCTCGAAAAGGCGTCATCAAAAAGGGTTCCAGAGGGTATCCTGCATCGCCTTATTTATAAAATATATCTTTATATGAAAAAAATCATAAAAAGGCAATAATTTAGATTGCATACCCAGGAGCCAAGTACTTCTATCTCCACTTATAAAGTTCGTTTCCATGAAATGTCTTAGCTCACTGATATTCCATATGAGTTTATCGTGACTGGCTCCAGGGTGTCTTGCGTCTATAAAGCGGATTCGCATTTTGTGATCGCAGGCCTAGAAGTAACTTACATATAATTTTTCATCTAGTTTAAATATAACTATGTATATCTCACAATCATAACGTTAAGGCAAGAGAATCCTTTTCTGTTATAGTAAAGGTGCTGCTGGTTCTTGCAAGGTGTTAATATTCTGATGTGTGTACCATCCACACATCCAATGACACCAGGAAATCCAGTTTTTTCAAAAAAATACTGCTTTGCTTCTGCTTTTTCTTCTCTGGTCATATTCATGCATACCCATTTTGGACAAATTATGTCTTGTAGGCATTCAAGAACTTCTTCCAAAACTCCAGACATGGTAGATTGAGCAAGTCCTAAATTAAAATCATTTCCAGTGCCCCGCTGATAGCTTCCTTCAGCCAAGAAACGTAGAGTTGCCGCCAACTTTAATTCTGTCGATACAGCTGAGGTCCGGCAGCGCATTTTTAAATTGTTTTTAATTTCGCCTAGTACGTATTTAAAAGCTTCTTTTGTCAAACGAAAGTTGCGAATAAATCTAGAATTTATTATATAAGAAATGAATTTAAATTCTATCTACTATTCCAGTTCCACATTTACTTACTCCGTATCTGGCAAACAACAAATATTTGAGCTGTTTCTTATGTTTTGCCTAAACCGCTTAACGTCTTGAACAGAAACACTTTCTTCATCTTCTTCAAAAAATATCGCAATGCTGTCCATTTTTATTGTTTTTACAAATTTAAAAAAATTTGTTTTTAAAATTTTCACAAACTGTCACTTCAAATATATTTTTTTTTTCATTCACAATAGTAATTTCACTTCAAATATATTTTTTTTCATTCACAATAGTAATTTCCGTCAGAAAAAATCTATTACTGCAAAAGTCATATCGACCTAGTTCGCTGATCGCTCTTTTAAGTCGACTCGACAAAAAAGTCGACAGTCACTAAAGTCGACGCTCGACCTTCGTGATAGGGGTGAATATCGAGCAATATCTCTTTGAAACGAAAGCAAGTCATCTTCGGAATTAGCTGCGAGTTTATATAGTTTCCAAGATATCTACATTCACCAATGTAGAGTTTAGCATTGACGTAAAAAGCGACCACCACCATTTATTTTAAGCGGCCTCGAATTTTAATTTTATAGGCATTGACACACTGGTCGTGTAAGTCAACGCCGCCCATACCATTATTATAATCCGCAATAAGGATCGGCTGCTGAATGAAAACTCTTCTTTTTTCGACTAATGTCCAACGTTGGACATAATGCATGGGCTGGATAGTATCGAAGTTTGTGCCCATAGTGACAAAACTATTATCACTCCATTTTATAAAAATTGTTAACGTCGTAAATGTGCTCAAAATGCCCTCTTTTCAATGGATAATTTTTCGTGCATGAAGCCCCCATTGTTGATATTTTTTTTCATAATGAGATGAATACATTTTTTATCTCATAAAAACGATTTCGCGACATATTATTTGCTACTAATACGGTTCTTGTATCCTCATCTTATTTCCAATACATGGACGCCCTAAGCATAGAGTGGTAACCACTGTAGAACATAATGCCTATGAAAATTTCCAAGTATTCTTTTTGGACATTGAGTTTAGGATGATTATGATTATGTTGAGAAGCATAAATATTAGTTTGATTCAAGATCAATTCCATAACCTCATTATTAAAAAATGTTTCAAATATTTCAACTGGAGACTTATTATCTGAGGCAGATGTCATATACATCTTGTTTATCTCAAAGTTATTAGAACGATTCATCACAATATCAGTACCTCTTTTAGATCCGCGTGGTTAGGTTTGAGACTGCCCAGATACTGAGGCTCTTATCTCTCTATTTATAATTGATAATGGAACTTCGTCCTCGCTTTTGAAATCCTCATCCCTAATGAAAAGTTCAATGTTACCTGGTACTTCATGGGGTATGTGATCGTTATTCAAATTATCGAATCTTCTTCCATAAAATGATGATGTTGTGAGTGCTTTGAAATTCATTCTAAAAAAAATTGTCAGTTTTTCCCATTATATCCTAGCGGGTGTACCTAACTTTTCGCGAACTAACCTAGCGTAAAAATTAATTAACACTTTTATCTTATTATTTAACCCTTCGATGCGTGAACAGGTCCCTAGGGACCTATTGCGTTTTCAAACGAAATTTACTCCTATTTTAGCCAGGACAACACCCCCCAAAGTTACCATGTATTCCTATTTTAGCCAGGACAACACCCCCCAAAGTTACCATGTATTCCAAGAGAATTTTGAGGAGAATCGTTTAAAAAAAAATCAAGGCAATCCGACCAATGGTTTAGGTGCTACACCCATTTAAATCAAATACATGCGCGGATGCGTGAACAGGTCCCTAGGGAGCTTGTACTGAAAATGCAATAAAACACTTTTAAATGCATTTGTTCTTCGCTTTATTATAATTTTTTTTATTGTTTCAACATATCACAGATGTGTTCTGTGAATTTTTGGTAATTTTTGGATAATTGTTATTGTGTCCTTGAAAGCATAATAATGTGGTAGTTTATTTTTGTACTATTTATATTACGTCCTTCCTTCAAAACATAATAAAGTGGTAGTTTATTTTGGTAATTGCTTTTCGTTGGAAACATAATAAACCAGTTCTTAAAATTTCTACCTATACTTCACTAATCTGTTTTATGTACAAAGAGCAGATGTGTATAGTGTAGGTAACCTAAAGGCCAGGTAGACGTATGAAAGAGTATATAAGAGGTTATAATTTCATCAGCCAAATCATTCTAAGTTCAGACAGTGAGCAGTAAAGTGTGATATATAAAGTGAAAATAAAAGTAAGAAAATTGAAATGGCAGACCAATATACAAATATTGAAGTTGCTGAAATGGTTGCACGCCGTAGTACAAGATACTAGGAAATGAGTGTAAATGAAAGACGTGCAGTTGATGACAGATTTGCTAATTTAATGCAAGAAGAGCTGAGCGGTGACGAAGCCTATGATGCTTTTGGCAATACAGCTGAGAATGATGACGACTCCATATATGAACCAGGTTTTCATGGTGATGATTCGGACGCAGAAACTCAACAACATATCGAAGTCAATGAAGAAAGTGATGACAGCGATGTTGACGACGAAGAAAACAATGCACAGCAAACAAATGACAATTACTACTATGGTAAAGATGGCACACAATGGTGTAAAACAGAACCCCCTACTTCTCGCATTCGAGCTCATAATGTGGTTGACTTCACAAGAAGGAGACCAGGGCCAAACGGAGCGGTACATGATCCCTTCAATATATTCCGCTCCATCATCAGTGAAGACATAGTGTACATAATATTACGCGAAACTAATAGGAAAGCCAGGGAAGTTACAGCTGCATGGAATTTGGCAAATCCAACGAAGATGAAGGAATGGAATACCATCACACTAAAGGAGTTTGATGCATTTTTGGCTATTATTCTACATGCTGGACTCACCAAATCAAATACCGAACCTGCTAGAGAGTTATGGGGCCCAACACATAACCCAATATACAAAGCTGCTTTGTCCTACGATCGCTTTATGTGCATCAAACAATTCATCAGATTCGACAATGCAAATACACGACAGCAGCAACTAATCACCAGCAAAACTGCGGCAATTGATGATATTTGGGAAATGTTGCAGTCAAACTTAGCAGCAGCTTACACTCCGCATGAGTCATTGACAGTTGATGAGCAGTTATTCCCCTACAGAGGCCGTACTCGCTTCACACAGTGCATTCCTTCTAAGCCTGCCAAGTATGGAATAAAGGTATGGTGGTTGTGTGACTCCAAATCATACTATCCCGTCAAAGGTATGATCTATTCTGGTAAATTGCCAAACCAGGATCGTGAAGTAAATCAGGGCCAAAATGTTGTACTTACGCTTATGGAGAGATATATGGATACTGGCCGCACAGTTTATGCAGACAACTTCTTCACAACGTTGGATTGGCACGTGTTTTGATGAGGAGGAAAACGGGCTACGTTGGAACAGTTCGCGCAAATAAGAGGTTCGTTCCAGAGGAGTTCCAGAAAAATCGCCAGCGTCCTGTCCTCACCACATTGTTCGGCTTCAACGATGGCGATATAGCACTATCTTCATATGTGCCAAAACGAAACAAAGCTGTTCTTCTTATGTCTACTCAACATTATACTTGCGCTGTCGACGAGGCCAGTGCAAAGCGGAAACCCTACACCATTCTGGACTACAATGCTAATAAATCTGGCGTAGATGTGATGGACCAAATGCTGGGCAATTACTCGTTCAAACGCTCTACACAACGCTGGCCATTAGCAATGTTTTACAAAATGGTAGACGTTGCTGCACTTGCTGCATTCACCATATACAACGAAATGCAGCCTGACCAACGAAGTGATCGACGACGGGCGTTTCTCCAGCTCCTCACCAGGCAGTTGGCAATGCCAAACATTGAGAATCGGGCCCTAAACAACCAAATCACGGAGCATCCAAGGATACGCAATGCGATGGAGACATTTGATGTCAGGGTAAGAAAAAACTGCTCCAATTTCACAACCAGACTACTAATTTTATTTTTTTTTATCTTTTCAGATAAGACCAAGACCGGTAGAAGTCAATTCACCAGCATTTGCGCCAAGGACGAACAAGCCGTCATGCCGCCTATGCCGTTCTGAGTACGGACGGCAGCGGAATACGAGGGCCTACTGCTTCAATTGCGACAATGCTGTTTGCGGAGAGCATTCTACAGTCCTCCACTGCTGTCATACTTGCGAACAGGCCACGATGGACCAACAGCAGCAACAACAACAATAGAAAATAAGATGTTTTATATGTAAATTTTATTCACTTTCATATGACCCATGTAAAAAAAAAAAATCTAAATATACAGTTTTGTTCTTTAGACAATAATAAACATAAAAAAAAAAATTAAAAAATTTTTGCAATTTTTTTTCATAGTAAAATACTTAAAAATAAAAAAAGGTCCCTGGGGACCTGTTCACGCATTGAAGGGTAAAAAAATTTTCACGCATCGTAGGGTTAAAATTCCAAAAAAATAAAAAAGAAAATTGATAAAACGAAT
The DNA here is from genome assembly GCA_958299015.1 of Tetanocera ferruginea. Classification (NCBI taxonomy): domain Eukaryota; kingdom Metazoa; phylum Arthropoda; class Insecta; order Diptera; family Sciomyzidae; genus Tetanocera; species Tetanocera ferruginea. Next base: position 38,028,864 of record OY282641.1, read on the forward strand.
ATTTTATAACGAATATTTATATAAAACAAAGTTGAAGAAGGACAACGGTAAAACCAAACAGTTGTTTAATTTTCTGTACCCAAGCGAGTACAGTGGTAGTAAATGAGTTAATTAACATTGACAAGATATAGTTTTCAACATAAAATATGCAATCAAATCTTTTTGCAATTAATTTTTCAGCAGGTTTTCAACAATAACAAAAATTAGCTGTTTTCGAAAAACATTAAAATGTAAAAAATATTCGGTTTGCAGAGCTCCAAAAACAAAACAACTTCATTTCAGATTGAAATTGAGTCCAAATCCAGAGCAAGCCTGATTGGTATTTTAAAACATCGACAAAAGATTATTTAAAGATCCTTTTTAAGATACACAACAGATATTATTTTCAAATTGAAATTTTGTCAGAATTGCATATCGCAATATGCAATTTCGATATCGATCAAAAACGATTTGCAGGACATGCCCTGCATATTTAGATCATTTTTTTCTTTTATTTATTTATTGTTTTGTTTTGTTTGACTATGAAATTTTATAACTCTTTTTGTTTTAGGCACAAATATTATCAGTTCCTGCAAATTGCAAATGAGGGTGACATACGCCCCTTTATACGCTTCATTGCCGATTGCACGGAGAAAACTTTAGATTTATATCTATGGGCGACGAGCGATTTGCCACAACAGATTCCAATGTTAGTAGAAACCGAACATAATTTAGCACCAACTTCGAAGAGTGCTGCTGCTAATTCTATGTTGGATAATGCTCACAACGATTTGATGTATGATGCATCCGGTTCTGGTGACATACCGCTAACAGTATAAACTAAACAGCCTTGACATCTGTTGTTAAATCTATGTAAAATAAAATTTAAGCAAATAAATATGTAAATAAGTAGTAAACATTGTAGCCTGGTGTAATATAGCCTGTTGTGTAATAATTTTTATAAATTATTATAAAATTATTTTTATTTTTATAAATTATTAAATTATTTATTTTTTAAACATTTCATTATAATTGTATTATTATATCCAAAGAAAATATTTATTATTAATTGTAGTAATTGCATATTCTTTAGTCTATCATCTTGTGTCTTAAAAACTTCAAACGTATTTCTACGTTTTTTTTTTTCAAAAAAATTTAAATATGTTAAAAATAATTGCTTTATTTATATTTTGTTAACGCATCTGTTGTTTGTTTTAATAGAAGATATTGACAAGGTATTTACAGATAAATGCTCAAGCATATTTTAAATAATTTATAAAAAACTATTAGCAAATCTTATCGATGGTCTAAATTCTGCTAAAATCTTCATTCAAATTTTTTCATGCCCTTAAAATATCTGTTAAATATGACTTATTATTGTGACTTAGATTAACACAACTACAAAAACTAATCAATATAAAAGCTCAAAGATAATATTATGAAAATTTGTAATATTTGTGTTTGTATATATGTTACATACTTTTATTAAAAATTGAAACCACAAATTGCTGTCTGTGATCGTATGTGAAGCAAGTAGTTTACTAACAATTATTAAAGTTCACTGAGAACAATATATGTATCAGCAACTTTAATTTATTTCGAATTTTAAGTAAAACACTTATTTATAAAAATTTATTTTATTTAAGCTTAGTTATTTAAAATCTTATTACAATTATACAAAAGTTGAGTACCATGGTTTAATTATTCTTGGCAACGTTGTTAACGAGAGCTTTCCAAACATTAGTTATTAATCTTGAATATTGTGGATTTATTCGAAATTGAGAAAACCAAATTATAAATAGCGATTTTTTAAATAAATATTAACAATAAATGCATACTTTAAAAAAGCGTTTTAATAATAAAGCAATAAATTTTTTATTAATTAAATGATGATTTAAATTTTAAAATCTATATTTTTCCTATTCCTGATCACACAATTTATTAATATAATGAATTTTCATCGATGACGAGTGTCGTTATTAAAAAATTTATATTTAACTTATATTTACAAAGAATAAAAGAAAATCTTCCACATAAAATTAATTTTATGCGATGGTAAGTAAACTTGTTTATTTAAATATTAATATTCTTTTAAATACAGCTAAATGAAAAAAACCTGATAAAAAATATTTTTATTCTTTAAAATACAACTAATTGAAAAGTTCTTGCATGGCGTGTCTACGAACTAGCTTCAATGTTAAAAAATAATAAATTATCAAACTGTTGTATATTTTAAAAATAATTCATGTTTTGAATAAAACCGTTTCAGAGTTTAAAAATTAATCTTCTTATATATAAAAATTAAAATTTTTTAAATTTTTTTCGGCCTTTATGCGCTCCAAAACCATTCATCCGATTGAAATAAAACCTTGTCAACATATTGCTTGAAATTCCGTACAGAGGATAGGCTAAGTTTGATTTCAATTGGGTAAGAGGGCGTGGTACATCCCATGCAACCTAAATTTGGGATATCGAAACTCTTTGCAATTATATAGGTCTCATAGCTTCGAAATTTAGTTATCGAATTCAATTTGCACGAGCCGTTCCACTGGCAATATTTTATGGTCGTTAGATGATGGGCGTGGTACTTTTTCAAAGTTTAACATTTTCCTTATTTATACGTACACTGTTGCTGCTTGCTGCTGATTTACTTAAAGCCGCTTAACACTGACCTACTGTTTAGAGAAAGATCATAAGGGGTGTACAAAAGTAGACGGAAGTATGTGGGCGTGGCACTCTATAATAACTTCTAAACACCTTGACCGATTTCAATGAAATTTGGCATAAAGGTTCAAGTGCCCCCAAAATAACATATAGGCTATAAAAAATTCCAAAGACTTCCGTAAGAGGGCGCTTTAAGTAGTGCGTTTAAAAGAACTAATAATAACTCCTAAACACCTGTACCGATTTTAATGAAATTTTGTACGAATGTTCAACTCCACCCAAGATAAAACATAAAATTTAAAAAATTCCAAGGACTTTCGCAAGAAGGGGTTTTAAGTAGTACATTTTGATGACTCTACCGATTTTACTAAAATTTGGTACGTGAAATAACCTGATCCTGTAACAGAATTGAGGCTATTTAAAATTCAAAAACCTCAAAACTGAGAACTTAAAAAATTTAATTGATAATTTAAAAAATGTAAAAATGAGTCCAGTTTTAAAAATCGTCCTTTTTTGTGTTCGAGGCACAACCCCGAGTAACACCGGGTTACATGCGCTAGTACACTCAAACCACTATATTTTTCCAGCTCTTCTGCAACAAAGTTTAGAACATCTAACATTCCTATTATCAAAACAATTCAGCTGCAGCTTAAGTGATAGTAAAATACCTTCCTAAGGCTGGCAGAAGCTCGAAAAGTAATCCAAAATGTTTCAGACCCATCAGCCTTATGTTTTTCATACTCAGTATCAGTACTAAATGACCTTATAAGCACAATTGAAAAATCTATCGACCACAAGGAAATATGTATCGTCGCTTTGCTCGATATCGAAAGAGCCTTCAATAGTACATCGTCATAGATAGCCTCCCAGTTGTACTCAAAGGAACTGGGATAGATGTGGTTGGGTATGACCATGACGTAGCAGTCATCATACAAGGGAGCTTTGAAATTACAGTGTCTGACGTTCTACAAGCAACACTGAACACAACTGAAATGGTGCTTTTAACGAAGGCCTCTCTGTAAAACCAAAAAAGGCAGTTGTTGTTACTTTTACGAAACGACGTAAGCTTAATCTTACTTGCCCGGAACTCTTTGGGGAAAAGGTAGACTCTTCCAACTCAGCAAAGTATCTTGGAGTGGTCCTGGACAGCAAACTGTCCTGGAACCTGCACATAGACCGCATTATCAGCATATCAACAGTCTCATTGTGGACCTGCAGAAGAATTATCGGAAAGTACTGGGGAATAAGACCTAACACATCCAGATGTAGACGAAGCTCAGCCTGCATAGACTTTTCCATCTGGGTAACAATGTCCCAAACCATCCCCTTTTCCATCTGGGTAACAATGTCCCAAACCATCCCCTAAAGGCCCTAAAGGGACACCTTTCCTCAATTATAACTCTTAAGCGAGAAGGGGAATTCTGCATGCCCCCAAAATGACATGCTTCCCAAAAACTGATTCAACAAAAACTTCATAGTAGTTATCTCCCTAGATCTAACCGAGAACACGAGAAACTAAGCCCATCCAAAAACGACATTATATGGTATAAGGACGGTTCCAAAATGGAGAAAGGCATTGGAGCTGGAATCTTGGAATCCAATGACAGCCACTTTAACAGTGCAGATCAGTTTACCACATTCTTTCAAGCGGAAATCCTTGCCATTAATAGATTTATCAGACTTAACTGTCTGAATAATGTTAGGGGCAAAACGATTTTGGTTCTCTCTAATAGTAAAGCTGCCCTTAAAGCTCTGACATCATCGATTATCAAATCCCAGCTAGTGTTAGAGTCTATCAACGTCCTTAACCGCCTGGCTGCACAAAATAATAAAATTACCCTAGAGTGGAAGATTCGCCGGGAATATTCACGGACGATTCGCCATGAGGGGTCTTAATCAATTCGTCCGGAAAGATTTTCAGACGAATCACCGAGATGAATCTTAGGCGATTCGCTTGGAAAAGTCCCGAACCAAAAGTCCACCAAGAGAGGACTAAAGCGATTTGCCGGGAAGATTCGCCGAGAAGAGCCTCAAGCTATTCGTCAGAAAGAGTCGCACACGAATCGGCAGAAAGGGTCTTAAGTGATTCGTCGACAAGAGTGGCAAACGAATCATTTTTAAGGGTCTTCAGCGATTTGTTTCAAAGCATCGTTTCAACTTTTCTATTCATTTGTACGATTTTTCAGAACCTGTTTCGTTTCTTTCATTAGAATGATAGATTTTGAAAACTTTTTAGAAACAATCATCCAACGATCGCCGGAATGGGCAAAGGAGGATTTTTAAACATTTTTGAATCGCTATCGAAAAGCGATCCATCTTCCAAAAAAAAACTCTTGGGCGAATGGCTAGTGTATCGCCAGATCAACTTATCTTCCAATCGTGTTCCAAATGTTTCCAGGGATTCGTTTGACATGTTGATGCACTTGAAAAAGTTTATTTGGAAGGTTTATATACCTTTTATACTATCTTAATTTTTGCTTGAATCTAAAATGGGAAATTTTTCCACATTTGCCATCATCATAATAAAAACACACTGATTTCAGTTATAAAAAATTTGTTATTCCTACTCGAATTAATCACCAGTCAAGAAGTATAAGTTTGAATATTTTTTAAAATATACACTTGAGTTTATACAAAAATATAGCTTACTATACAATTAAACTACGAAAGCAAAAGAAAATGACTTAAGAATTACAAAACAACAAATACAAATTTTTGTTCTTATAACAAAAGTTTACATCTTAGCTTTTTGCAAATAATTCTTGAAAGTCACCTCACGCCACCATTCGGGACGTTCAAATACACCCGGTGTTGTAACAATGCTACGCTGCAGATGTTGATAGATCTAAAAATCATAAGAATTTTTAGTATTTTTTTAAAGAGCTTTTTAAAAGAAGCAGCTTTTTGTTGCTTACATTGCCGTCACTCATGCCCAGTGGAGAATTTAAGATGAAGTCTGTCGGCGCTATAGCATCGATTAGTGAAATGGCCTCATCCTTGAGTATGGGCAGCATATTCATAATTCCGTGCTGATAGAGTTCTGCATGACTATTCTGACGGAAGTAGCCACCCTGATAGAATAGATTAAAATGTTTGCTCACCAAATAAGCACCATAGAAAGCCAAAACTTTGGTCAATACATTCTTTTCGTTCGAACGTGGCAGATCGTTAACAAATTTAAAGAATATGTAGTAAATTGTGCGCTGAAATAAAGCAAACAAAAAAAAAATCAAACCAATCCAATCCATTTTTTTAAGATATCAAACTCAAACTTTTGTAAGTTTCAAATCGTGAGCTCACCTGTGCATAGATAATCGAAAGCTGTTGAGCATTAAAAACTTGTATATTATTACGTGTCTCAAAGGCATTTTGACCCTGGTTCTTCAAGTTTTCAAAACGTTTTACTGTCATGTCCAACTGCCAAGCACACAACCAATCCAAAGCTTTCATTATATCTGTAGAAAAAATGTAAACTCGTGACAAGTAAAAGCTATCAAATATTAGCAGTAAAACTTACTCTTTGGCTCCATGACTTCCTGCGTCGTACGCTCTTCTGCTTTCGAGCGCAAAATTGCATCCATATCCTTCAAGAAGGCTACTGAACCCAGCGGCGAAACCTCTTCAAAGTTGGCACCACCGCGACGCAAGCTAATCAACCAATTTGAAGCTTGCTGTATCAACGTGTTGTTCTCGCCCTCGTACGTGCAGTTGGCATCATTATCATTACGCAAATCCCCAATTCCAGTGGACTTTAGATAACCGTGTCCACCGCAAGCTTCGCGACACTCTTGAATGCCATCACGTGCAGCCCAGGTGCAGACAGGCTTCGCTGCGGAGGAGAGCGCATGAATTTCCATGCCCATCTGAGAGATGTCTTCGCCCATCAGTGACTTGGTGGTCATGTCCACATTTTCACAGCCTATCCACATGGTAAAAACGCGCTGCGCATATGCAGTGGCCAAGTGTGGGAAAAGTCGGTATTGCTGCATGAGAAAGACGGATAGAAAATATAACGATAAATTTTAAAAGCAATTTTAAGAGCTTTTTAACTTCTACCTACTTGGGACTGATACTCTATAACGGGCCACTCTTCGGAAGTCTCATCAGGTCCGAATTGTTTGCGGCATGCCGAGTAACGTGTAGCAATTGTGATGGCCTTGCTTAGGGTTACATAAGCCAGGGAACAAATATTGACACGACCCGCCGATAAAGCTCCCAATGAGGCGCCCATTCGTTTGCGGTTATCCTTGATGGGACTACTGTAGTTACCCTGCTCATCAATGTCACCGGTCTTGGAGAGCAAATTTTCCTTGGGTATGCGATACTGATTGAACATGACGAAGCTTTAATGATAGAGGAAAAGAGTTTTTTATTAAGTACTAATGCTTTCCGAACAAGAAACTGAGCTTTCAAAGACTCACTTGCAATAAATCTCATCAGAAATTAAGCCAAATAAATAATTATTTTATTCATATTAACAGTTAAGCTTTCAAAAGCTAAATAAACGAAAGCTCTCTTTAAAGCTCATGGCTACATTAAGCTCCTTACAGGCTTTTTCAAAAACAGATTTCAAAACACGTTTTTAAAAAAGATAATAATCAGCCCAATCATGAACAATTTTTCCCTCGGAATTGGAAAAGGGAGTTTTCATTTTAAAGATAGCAAATAACGACATCACAATTTTTTCATACACTTATAACACTCATTACATTTATATTGCATTAAAAGTTTTCAAAAAATTTCATCTGCATGAAAAAATATTTCAAAAGCTTTTCAAATTTGTTTAAGCCAAACTCTTTAAAAAGCTTTCAAAGGGTCATTAATTACTACATTACAACAAAAAGCTCCATTACTCATAAATCATAGAGGTATCATCACAAAAAGTTTATTAAAGCTCATTGTTGAAAAATTATGTTATTTTTAGTATTTATTTTGATGTCCAGTTTAAATAAAAAGCTTGTTAAACCACAAAATTTAAAAAAGTTCGTTTCTTTAAATGCTTAAAAAGCACATATTTGTTTGAAAAGCATAGAAAATTTGTTTCAGTAAAAATCCAAACAAAGCTTTCAAAAACTCATGTCATCCGAAAAAATTTCAGATGCTAATTAAACAAAATATTTACTTTGTAAGCTTGGAAAGCTTTAATATATGCTTCCAAAAAGCTTTTTTTAAACACAAAAATTTTTCAATGAAAAACTTTAAAGCTCATTGTTACAAAAAGACCTAGTTTTGATTCTATCTTTGAAGGCATGTTTAAACAAAACGCTTTTTTAGATAAAAAATTTAAAAGAAAAGCTTTTAAAAACTATCAAAATAAAGGTTTCAAAAAATAAAGTCATCAGAAAAGATTTTATCTACTTATTGAACTTAAAATGTAAGTTGTAAAATTATAAAGCACTTTTATTATATTAGCTTAAAAATCAGAAAGAAACTTTCAAAAATTTTTTAAAACAAAAATTTTGCAATGTGAAAGTCTAAGTTTGAAGGCCTAATTAAACAAAAAGCTTTTTTATACACTTCGTTGCAATCAATGCTTTTAAGCTCATGTAATCATAAAAGATTTCAAATGCTAATTTAACCAAAAAAGTTGTTAAATTGGCATAAATCTTGTATCAATGTGGTGACCGTGGCATGCAGGTTAAGTGTGTGGCTTAGCATGCTTGGAGCCCGGGTTCGATCCCCAGCCGCGGCGAAAAGTTTTTTTCAATAAAAAATTTTTCTGATCGGCCACCACCTCTCTGCAGACAATGGCAAACCTCAGAGAGTAAATAATGCCATGTAAAGCTCCTTGAGAACATGAGCCGTTCGGAGTCGGCATAAAACATGTAGGTCCAGTGCTCGGTCAATTGTGTGCAAACATTTAATAACACACACAACACAATTGATCATAAGAAGCTCGGTCAAAGTCCTTTCAAGGGCTGAAATGGCCAATTTGTTTCTTTGTTTTTCTTGTATCAATTAAGCTTTCGAAAGCTTTCTTACACAAAAGCTTAAAAATCGTTTGGAAATCTTAAAAAGCTTTTTGAACAGAAAACTATTGTAATGATAAAAGCTCATATCAGACTTCAAAAGCTCATTTTAATTACATCTTTTGAAAGCTTTAAAAAACTGATGTCATCAGAACTGATGACATTAGATTTCAACTGCTCATTGTACCGAAACGTGAAGTTATAAAATTGAGAAGCTATTTTATCATATAAGCATTCAAAGGTTTAATTAAGCAAAAGTTTATAAAGCTTCAAAGCTTCACATTTGCAGAACAAATCGAGCAGACTAGACCATGATTTAATATTTTTATTTAAAAAAAGCTTTAAAGCTTTGAAAATTTATCTGACCAAAAGCTTATTTAAACTTTTTACTCCATATTTTTTCCAAAAACTTCTTATAATTTCGTTTCTTCAAAAGCTTATTTTTACAAAAAGCTTGTAAGAGCATATTAAACAAAATGCTTTAAAATTTGAATTTAATACAAAGCTCGAAAATGCTTTTTTAATAAAAAGCTTTGACAGAAATTTGAAAAGCTAAGCAAATAACGTGCAGAATATCACGACAGCAAAAAAATTTAACAAACTTAACTAATTTATTAACAAATAATTTTTATGTCGGGTCATTACAGCTTTGAAAACTCATTTTAAAAAGGCTCTCCAGCGAATGTGTCGAATAAAAGCGCTACATTTGAAATTCTATTGAAACAACTCACCCATTATCAACGCCATTCAGTCCCACCTTCTCACCCAAATCACCCACAGTCACTCCTGGCAGTGCCAACAGAGTCTGCTCATCTCTGATGGGCACCAAAAATGCATTCAAACTCTGGTACGTATCATCAGGTACATAAAGTTGTGCATAAACAATCGCATGCGTACATGTCTTGCCCAGATTGCCTACCCAGCACTTGGCAGCCTCAAAGTCTGGCGTATGTATAATGAATTCCTTTGATTTCGCATCGTAAGTTGCACGTGTACGCATGCCACGTGCATTGGTACCGTGCGATATTTCGGTCAGCGCAAAAGCGCCTACAATTTTGCCCTTGGCAATCTTTCCGGCATACTTGGCCAAACGTTCGGTGCCCAGAGCCAATAATGTGCTCGGGAACATGCCATTCGACAGTGAGTATTTAACGGAGAACCCAAAATCGTAGCTGAACATGCCTTGAGCTACGGCCATTGAAAGGCGTGGCTGGGATATGTACTAAAATTAAAAAAGGAAACATTGCGAAATATATAAAAAACTTAAAAGAGCTTTTTGCTAAATGGCAATGTTATTACCTCATTTATACCATACAACTGTTGGTCCCACATGAGATGCGATCTTCTGTTGGCCAATTGTCGCGCACGCTCCAAGGACGGTGTTTCTGGCTCATGCTGGAAATCGGGGTGTTTTTCCATAAAATTCCATAAACGATGCTAAAACAAATTCAATACAAAGAATTTAATCAACAATGCTACAAATTTACAACTTTATCACTTAAAGTAATAAAAGTTAAAATTGAAAAAGTTATTAAAAAAGTTAATTAAATAACAGTTGAGCTGAAAAGTTTGTAGGTTGACATATGAATGGTATCACTAGAATTAAATTCTCCTGGTTTGCAGTTAGTACCAAACTTCGAACGACACGTGTAAAAATTTGACCAATGTCGAACAATTGGTTCGTGTGCTAAGCACTGTGAATGAAGCAACTATTGTTATTGTGAAAAAAATTAATCAAAAAGAATTCCATGCGTTAATGAAGCATTGTCTTATGGTGAAAACAAGTAAGGAAGGAAACTCTAAAGTTTGTCTAAAATACACTAAGAAAACAAGCATACTTTAAAATTAAACAAAAAATTTTAAAATAGAAATTTAACGCATTTGCGTTTCTACAAAACAAAATTTAAAAGAAACATGTTAAAATTTCAACTATGAGCTCTTTTCCTTTTTTATAATTTTCTCTTATTATTTCGTTGAAATAACAACACAAAAATAGATATCTGCCCATACAAAGACAATTTTTGAATTTTTCGAATTTGTTTTCAAAATATCGAACATGTTTAATTAATTATTAAACTAATTAATTATTTCAATATTTAAACTATTCTAAAATATTTAAAATTCAAACTTCATCGAGTGGAGTTAAAATTAGGTACTTGGAGAGTACCAGGGGTCGCTGAGTACGAATCTGATGTCTAAAACTCAGAAAAATTCAAAAAATGCATCGAAAAAATCATGCTTTAAAATATTTATTTTAAATTTTTAAAATTTTTGTTTTAAATTTATTTTTATACTTACATGAAAGCATTGTTTTAAAAACAAAAATTTTTGTTTTGAATTTAACTTTAAAAACATTTGTGTTTATCTTTAATGAAATTGTTTTTGAATTTAAATTTAAGTACAGGTGTGTTTAATTTTAATGAATTTGTTTCAAGCTCTATTTCAAAAACAAATTCGTTAGATATGAACACAATTTCATTTAATTTTTACACATTTTTCCCTCAGTAAAAAATTTTGTTCATATCTTTTAAAGATAGGTGCGTCTTTTTTATTAAAATTATTGTAATCACTAGACCTCGGATTTTGCATATTTGCATATTTTTGAAGGATTAAGATAGGTAAATTCTGATGACACCAAAGTTCGTTTCATTGCAAATAGAGTGGAAAACAAAATGCATATTTTGAATTTTTTTGCATATTTGCATAAAATGCATATGCATAATATATGCTAAAAATATGCAAACTATGCAAAATATATGCAACATATGCAAAACATATGCAAAATATGCAAAAACTTCCTATGTTATACAAATCGAAAAATACTACAACAGCGACTCGACAGGACGTATACATTAGAGCGTATCACCAAAACTAACCTATTTTTGACCCCACGCATTATTTGAACGTACTATTTCTGCGAGCGTTACAGCCACCTTGAATCCCGAAAAGATTTCGAAAATTAAAAAAAAAATTTATTATGATCCAAAGTGTTATTCTTTGCAAAATAGGTCGGAAGTGCTCCTAAAATCCATTTTTTCGATGTCACTTCTTCCAATGGTTATAATGATTTTTTCAAAGCTTTAATTTGTTGGACTTTTTGGAGCAGGATAATATGGTAGGAACGAATATCAATTGTGTAATCAGTCGAAAAAAAAACATTTGAGGTGAAAAAACATCAGAAAATATTTGGATAACACCAACAAACACACAGATATAAAATCTTCCGTATCGAACAAGAAACACCGAAGATATAACGAAAAAACCAAAATAGCACCATAGGGACCACTTTAAAAAAAAAAAATATTTTATTCGAAAATGTCTTTTAAATGTCTAACGATTGAGGCGGGGTCAAAATAGGTATATTTTTCTGCCATACAAGGTGATACGGTCTAGTATACATATTGAAATTTTATTAATTATCAGATATTAAAGTAGAGTCCCAGTGGGCAAAAGCAGGGCTTTGAAGCGCCACTAGCAGGCCTTCATATCAATTTTGTAGACCTTCCACACTCATATCCAAGCCCATAAACTTTTTTATATGAACCGAGCAAATTTTCTAGGCCTTCCTCTGTCGCGACTCTAAAGAGGCCTGCTAGAAGCACTTCTTAAGAATGGCTAAAGGAAGGGGTAAACAAAAAGTATTGAAAAAATATATTTTCTTTTAAACCTTTTTCGGTTTATTATATATTCTATGATTTTATCTCCTCTCCTATGTTTTTTTAACTCAGATTAATTTCAATCTTTAATCTTTGATATAGCAGTAAGAAAGGCTATTATTTTGTCATAGTTTTTAACTGATATTTATTCTAACTTTAATTGAAAAAGTTGCCCTGAAGTATATGAAAAGTCAGTTTTTGAAGGGAAAATATGTTTGTTGTGCTGCCTTTTGTGCAGAAAAAGAAGGCCTTCAAGAAGTGCTCATAAGAGCAGCGAGGAAAGCATGTGTTTGGTCTCCAAAAGTAGCAGTATTTACAGGCCTTCGTTTGAAGAGCGCTGGTTAAATTGCCTATTGGGGTAAATGATACGTAATACATACGATGTTTTATAGGTTTACAAATTATTCAACATAATTGGTATTACAACACACAGCCTTATTTTCTCTAAATTATTAATTAAGAGGCTTCGGAGTCTCTCTCCAAAAACCATTTTGTAAGCGGAAAAGCTTCTTTCAATATCACAGGAAATAATTGGAGCAAATTTATATTTAATGATATTTTCATTTGTGACGGTTTCAAGTCCAGACACATCTTCATCTTTGAGATTTAAAATATTATTTTATTTTGAAATGATGTTAGAATGTGGATTTCTTTTCAAAATGGCTTAAAATTTCTTTTTTAAATCCAGTCCAAAATCAACAGTTATATTGTGAACTATATTTTAAGCGTCGTTAAATATATTCATTGAATTTATTTATGGTATACCCTTTCCTTCCAAGGAAGTTAATTTTTCGGCAACTCTCTCGAAATTCGATTTTATATATATAAAATCCCGATATAGTTGGGAATTTTTTATCAGCTCTTTTGTTTGCTTTATAGATTCAGCAACTTCTGGGTTCAGTGTTTTAAGAACCTAAAATGCAAATTTAGAATTTTTTTTTTAACCAAACTGAAGTAAATGCATATCGTCGTTGTCCAACAATAATGGGTTATCCAAAATAATTTGGAAAATTAAGTCAAAGGTAAAATATTAAAATATTGATCGCTTAAGGGCCCATTAAAGTTTTTTGTCGACCAAAAATAAATTTTAATTTTTTCTTCATTTACCAACGCGATGGTAAAGTGTTGGAAAGGTAAAGCATTGGAAAGTCGTACATATATATTAAATATTCTTCTGCATTACTCGCAGTTTAATATTTAAGGATTATAATTCAATATTTTGATGAAATTCGTTTGCATATATTTTGCATATTTTGCATATTTTTTGCATATGTTGCATATATTTTGCATATTTGTGGCATATTTTTTTGCATATTTTTTGCATATATTTTGCATATTTTCGATATGCTTTACAATTTGTTCTATTTGAACGATAAAACGGCGCCGTGTTGCAATCCCATATACCATAACCCCATATTGGCTTTATAGCACCAGCGATGTGTTATAGTCCCATATGGGTTTATTTCCTTCAAATAAGTGAGATAATACCATATTAAAAAATTGAAATTTATGCTATAACCCCATATTGGCTTTATTGCACTTATTGCAGACAAAATAATTTGGTTTCCTTTTTATAGAAATAACATAGTATGACTGATTTTAACTTTTCGTAAAAGGGAAAATTCCCTTCTATTATAATATTTTTTTGCAAAATTATGGTTTCCCCTTTTACGAAATGCAAAATTTGTGCTATAACCCCATATTGGCTTTATTGCATTTTATTTTGTGCGATAACCCCAAACCCAAATTATGGGTTTATAGCATAGGAAAAAGTGCTATAAAGCCAATATGGGGTTATGGTATATGGGATTGCAACACGGCGCCGATAAAACGTCTAGATACAAAGCTTGGTATCAATCTGATTAAAAATATGAAAGTATGCAAAATCCGAGGTCTAGTTATCACATATGAAAGAAAATTAAACAGCATTTTAGAAATAATTAGAAAACTTGGAAAATCGTTAAAATTCGACCAAGGTATTGACATGGAAAGTTGAAGTTTTGAATTAAAAATGCCGATTTTTACAATTTTCACAATTGATGAATGAATAAAACTAAATTTTTTGAGGAAATTTTTATTTTTGAAAAAAAATTCAAATTCACTCAGAGCTCTCTCCTAGCTCAATTTACTAAGGAGACGTTTATGACCACCACCAGCAATACAATATTTAGCTCACATCGTCACGGGGAATGACTCCGCATTATTGTCCGCTAGGTCTGGGATACCCTGTATATGCCTAACTTTAGCCGAAAGCAAGACTCGGATATGGCAAAAAGAAGATTTTTTAAAAAATTACAGTTAAAAGCAGGCCGGTATAAAATTTTTTTGGAGGGAAGAGAAAAGGGATGAGCCAGTCAAAAATATTTTCTAAAACAAATTCTGATGAAAAATGCATTTCATTGCTTTATTTGTAAAAATAAGACAAGACATCTAGTTTAAACAAGGTTAAAAATATTGGACTAAATTTCTAACTATTGTAGTACAATTCTGTAATGTACATATGAAGAAACCGAAATTGTATTAAAATTAAAACCACGACAAATACTAAAACTGAGTTTTGTCCCGCACGCATAGGCTTAAAATTTAAAGAACGTCATATACTAAAACTAAGCTTTAGTCTCGCATGAGTTTAAAATTTAAACTCTTATGGGTTCAGTTTTTAAATTTCGTAAACATTGAAGTACACAATAAAGCACGCGCAAAAATTTTTATTCCGTGGCTCAATTGTTTAATCTATTAATAGTTATTACCTTTTAGTTATTATATTCGAATTTTGAACCTAAGTTACTAAAATTCAAATTTTATTCCCAATTTATTAAATTTAAGTACAGTTTTGACTAAAAAATTTATAGTAAATTTGAAAAGCATCAATTTGAATAAAAACAAGGTTTTTGAAAATGCATTATTCCAAGGATAATTTACAAGAATAAAAGATTTTTTACCATTTAGTTATTTCGTATTATATTAAAAACCTTATTAATTAACTTTCTAGTATTTTGAAAAATACGAATTTTAATGAAAAAATTATAAAAACATGCATTAAACCAACCAATGCACTGTGGAGTATCCAGAACAATTTAGTTGGACAAAATTATTTTATGGTTTTAAACTAAAGGGACAAGCAAAAAATGTATGGCAAGTGGAGGTCTATATCAACCCCCTGGGCAGCTATGTGTTAATTTGTAGGTTATAGGAGGTTATTTCATTAAAAATGCTCTAGAAACGAAAGTTTTTGTTGCAAAACATTCTTCAAAGAAATTTAGAAAGATATTTTTATGGACTTTCCAACGATATACATAAAAAAAAAAATTGGTCATTTCAGCGCTTGAAAGGACTTTGACCGAGCTTCTTATGTTCAATTGTGTTGTGTGTGTTATTAAATGAGTGGGTTTTTTACAAAAATTGTATTTCTCTCATAGAAGGTTGGGAACCTTCTCCATCAGATATATCATTTATATATACATTCTGTACACCTGTGTTGCAGTGAATTTCGAATGATATAAGTTTCATTCGTATTGAATTTTAATTAATACCAAAAACGCTTACGACAAAGTTAAATGTTCACGTATTGATATATAAGATTTTAATATTATTGTAGGTTAAGGATATTCCAGAGTCGGGTTTGATCAATTTTAGAGTATCTTTACTTGTTTTTATTAATTTTGTCATGAGTCCAACAGATTAGCCTTTAGTCTTGTATTATTATTTTAATCGTTTTCGAGCGAGTAAGTATTTTTCCTTCCAACTTTTTTGAAAAGTGTCCCGGTTGTATGGGAGGAGGACGTATTCATGTGTGATTGACGCAAATTTTTTGTACACACCTTAGTTTTAATATAGAATGCTGTCATACCAAGTTTAATCTCTGTAGATCAAATATAAACGTTTTTACGGTGTTTTCAATATTGTGGGTTGCATGGGAGGTGGGCGTGTTCGTTGGCGGATGACGTTCATTTTCTGAACACATCTTAGATTTTTAAAACAGCAATTTCACATACCAATTTGTATCTCTGTAGCTCATATAAAAACATCTTTATAGAGTTTTAACTATAGTTGATTGTATGGAAGGTGGGCGTGTTCGTTAATAGATGACGCTAATTTTCTGAGCACATCTTTGTTTTGATAGATCAATCTCACATACCAAATTGTATCTTTGTAGCTCATATTTAAACATCTTTATAGAGTTTTTACTATAGTTGGTTGTATGGGAGGTGGGCGTGTGCGTTAACAGATCACGGCGATTTTTTGTGCACTTAGTTTTGATATAAAATGCTTCCGTACCAAGTTTTATCTCTCTAGGTCAGGCTCTTTTTATAGTGGTTTTAATATGGTTCATGAGCGGATTACGCTCATTTTAAGTACGTATCCGTTTTGATATAAAATATATACGTTTCAAATTTTATTTCGGGAGCTTTAACACAACCGTCTATATAGCGATTTTGTAGTTGTATTGGAGGTAGGCGTGTACGTTGGCGGATTTCAAAAATAGTAGAATATTCTTGGGTGCATGTGAACATGTGTACCAAGTTTCATGCTATTATCTCAACTCCTTTTTCCTATCCTGTGTTTACGGACAACACAGACGGACGGACGGACGAACAGACATGGATAGTTCGACCCACGAGGTGACGCTGATCAAGTATATATATATTAGGCCGGGTCAAATTTTTTATCGTCCAAGCGTATAGCAGAAACGTAATCTATGATGAATTCTAAGAAAATTCCGCCAAGAAACAATAGGTCTAAAATCAATCCCAATATCGCGCAAATCGAGGTCAAAATTTGGTTAAGGAATTAAAAAATTAATAAGTTTTATATAAAAATATTGTTGAAAGGTAAAAAAAAAGGAAGCGTTTATCATTGATTTTGGGCATGTTGAAAAAGAAATTGCTATCTCTCTGAAAAGTATTTTGCCAACCTGATATTTAAATATTGTTAAAAATAAAACTATTTGAATTTACAAAAATTCTTTTAGTTAATTTTAAAAAGAAAATAAAAGCAAAAAGTAAAATTTAAGACTTTTAAGTCTTGTTTGCTTTCAATGCGGGGTATTTTAGTTCGACTTTTTGTAGCTACTGCCATAACGTCGTCTCTATTTTTTTCAATTACGCGTCTCGAAACACTTGAAAGTAACTGAACAAAGTTCCCTGAATATGCGATGGAATTTGTGGGTCTGGCAGCTGCGGATCTTCAAACTCTAGATAACTAAGCATGTGCTTGTATGGAATGTTTGCGGTGAATGGAGGTTCGGATAAAATGCTGTCATCATCTAAGTTTATCAAATCAATATAGTCTGAGCATTCAAAATGAATGCTATGCTTTTTTAAGTCCTTAACACTGTTGGATCATAAAGTTTACCTATTTCAATTGTAAATTCAGAGTCAACATCCATTTTTGGTACGTCAATGTTATATGTTGGATCATGAGTAGTTGATGGCTGTGTTGATTGTTGATCTGCATCTGTCATGAATTCTAGAATCGTATGCTTTCTATTTGAATGCTGATCAATCATGAACTGTTGAAGATGATTCGGGATCAACCCACAGCTGCAAGGCGTTGTTGTAATGCATTGGCATTTTTCGATATAAAAAAAACTCATTTATTGTTTTTAAGAAAGGGGCAATTACACTGGGTCTAGATTTATATTTAATTTTGTTTTTATAATTATTGATTAAGGAATTAAGATTTTTTGCGAAACTTTTTGAATTAATAATTTTTATATTAAGTTTCGCCCATATTTAAATTATTTTTTTTTTGACTTGTTTGGTAAAAATTGAATTAGAAAAGTGTTTACCATTTTCTCTCTCACGTTCACTTAAAAATAAATGGAATTTTAAAATATCACGATTACTTGGCAAGTTAAGCTCACTAAATTCGCTTTAAGGTACTATTACAGTGTGAAGCTATTAAAAACAACACGTTTTTAATTAATTTTTTTTACATAGTATTGTTAAATTATTTAATTAAAATATATTTAAATTATGTACAGCTAAATTTGAAGCTATTAAAAAAAAAGGTTTTTTTGTTTTTGTATTTGTGGTTTCTTTTCTAGAGGTCGTTGAAGTTGGCATGTTTAAAAAAAGGTTGTAAGTTGGTTTCTCGTCTCCAGCATTTTCAAGGCGTCGGAAAGTAAAAAATCTAAGTGCATTCTTCAGTTAAGGGTTGTAGTTGAGCACTCTACTTACGCAAATAAAAAAAAATACAAAACAAAAAAAATGGCATGAATTGAAAAACAAATTTACAAAAAACCCCTCTTTTTGGCAGAAATTCTTAGCCGTAAAAAACAAAATAAAAAAGTTTCTCTGCTTTTTATAGGTAGAGTGCTTAACCGAGTTTATGAAGATCGCAATAAATGAAGATTCATCGAAATCGATCAAGCAGAACTCGAGATATCTTAGAAACCAATTTGAAAAAACTTGTTTCCAGAAAAACGCGATTAGATTTTCTGCTATGAACGATAATATATGAAAAAATGAGCGACATACGAATGTAATGTATGTTATATCTTTTTTGTTATTTGATATTTTTTTCTAAAATTTCGTATACGCATTCTTAAGACCTTAAGAAACCAGATTCTAAAAAAAAACAAAAAATTATTTTTAATTTTTACACACTGTAAGAACCGAAATCACTGATGTTTTGATATGGCAAATAACTTGACTCTGAGATTTGAAATGAAACGTCCATTTCCAAAACAGAAGAATCAATGGATTTTGCAGAAGATTAAATAATTATTCACTACATAAACTTTATCACGTGGAGAATTCTGATAACACGATGTTTTATGAATGCGAACGATAAACTAAAGACTGTCAACAAAACAATAGCTTTCTATTTACTATAAATTTTTATTTATTTTATAAAAAATGTGGTCGATTTTGCATTAAGTGCTTACTACTTCCAATTTTGTTTACTATTAAAATACTAAAATGAGAGAAGTGTAGTGAAAAAGTAATAATGAGAAATTTATAAGTTAAATTGAAATGATAAAATCGTTTTTACGATTTTTAAAATTTTTTTTTACAATTTTTAAAAATCAGGTTGGCTAAATATGGTTTAAGAGCCAAAATATTTGAAAAATCAATTCAGATTCGGAGAGCTGGCAAAATTTCCTTTTCAACATGCACAAAATCATTGATACACGCTGCCCTTTTT
Source organism: Tetanocera ferruginea (assembly GCA_958299015.1). Taxonomy (NCBI): domain Eukaryota; kingdom Metazoa; phylum Arthropoda; class Insecta; order Diptera; family Sciomyzidae; genus Tetanocera; species Tetanocera ferruginea. The sequence continues at coordinate 38,048,284 of OY282641.1, forward strand.
GAACTTTTCGATAGTATGTTTTATATAAAACTTGATTATTTTTTTAATTCCATACCCAAATTTTTATCTCGATTTGCGCGATATTGGGATTGATTTTAGACCTATGGTTTATTGGTAAAATGTTCTCAGAATTCATCATAGTTTACGATTCTGCTATACGCATTCTTCGTTTTTTCTCATCCGAACAATTTGACCCGCCCTAATATATATATTTACTTTTCCATACCGGACTCACTTCTTTCTAGGTGTTACAAACGTTTGCACAAAGTTAATATATCCTGACTTTACAGGTTAAGGGTATAACGATGTATATTAAAACCGCGTTAAAACATTAAACTTTAAATTGCAAAAACTTAAAAACTTTTTATTACTTAAAATAAAAAAAAACTTTTTGAACTTCAAGTTTATTAATTGTAAGTAAGAAAAAATAGTTAATAAATTATTACATTACACAGAGCAAAGTACTTGAAAGTTCCTTAACCTTATCACCGCCGCGAGTGTCATATGGCACTTCAAAACGCAACAAGTTTGATAAATGTTCTCCAATTTCTTCGCACCCGCACCCGATTATATGGCACTCGTGTACTGGGGGGTTGGGAGTCGGTGGCGGTAAATTGTGATAGCCCATCCACAATGACGACAACGAGCGACGAGCGACAAACGTCACTTTTATTTCACATGTATTTCTTATGGGACGAAATTTTGGAGACAATCGCGACGATATTGTTGCCCGACATCAAATGTCGCTGTAGCCAGCTTCAATTTAATTCTAATTTGGCGACGAAAACAGACGACAAAAAGAAATTCAGCCAATGTTTACATTCGTGTTTTTTCGTTTCTGCTGCTCGAGTGCTCGTTTCTATGTTCAATTTATATTTTTCATTGCAAGTCTTGATGTGAGATTTTAAATAATATAATTTACTTTAAATTCAATTCAATAACCTGAAAAAATATTGCTGTTTAAAAATCTTGCCAATTATTGAAAAATAATTTCTTCGCCTTTAATTTTTATTTCGTTTAGAATTAAGCTTCATGTTGTTTGTTTTTGAGTTTGTACTAAGTTTCGAGTAGTGTTAAAGATAATATCAACTTTTATCAAAAAACACAATTTCAATTAAAATAATTTCTTGTAAATATCACAAGCAATTTCTGCTGAAGCTTGTTGTTGTCGCGTTTAAAAAATTCAATTCGCCCGAAATTTCTCTACAACGACAGAGTGGAAACCTGTCGTTCGTCGCCCGTTGTCGTCATTTTGGATGGGCTATGATGATGGAGTTTTCTTTCTGGGAAGTCTAGTAGCAAACCCTGAAAATTTCAGCAGCATCGCGCGGCGGTGATAGGGTTAACCGAGTTGATTTGTCAAAAAAAATTCGAATATATTATTTACTAGCTATTAAAATTTTTTATTTACATCGTTTCCGACTAAATAATATATTCAAAGTTTTAATAGAAACAACATTTTGGCTATGTTTATGATGCAATTTCTACAAAATTCAATTCATTCTTATTAATTAATTCTAGTTCAATAAGGTAAATCAAATACGAGCATACTTTCAAGTTCAAACTTTAATTTCTTAAATTTAGTGAATAAACAATTAGAACTTTTAAGTTGCGTTAAAATTTTCAGCAAATTTTCTGCACTTTTTCTGTCATAACATTGACTAGGATCTATCAAATCTTTGACTCTAGATTTAGGGATGTACTCATTGAACAGTTTTGTTTAAAGTCGGCTGAAGCTATTATTAATTACCACAAAATTAATTATCATATTTTAAGGTACTATTACAGTGTGTAAAAAATTAAAAAATTTTTTTTTTTTTAGAATCTGATTCCTTAAAGTCTTAGGAATACGTATACGAAATTTTAGAAAAAATATCAAATAAAAAAAAAAGATATAACATACATTATATTCGTATGTCGCGCATTTTTTCATATATTATCGTTCATAGAAGAAAATCTAATCGCGTTTTTCTCGAAACAAGTTTTTTCGGATTGGTTTCTAAGATATCTCGAGTTCTGGTTGACCGATTTCGATGAATCTTGATTCATTGTGATCTTCATAGACTCTGTTAAGTACTCTACCTATAAAAAGCCCAGAAACTTTTATATATTTTTTTTCACGGCTAAGAATTTCTGCCAAAATGCGTTGAAATACAAATTTACAAAAATTGCCACTTTTTTTGTTTTTTATTTTTTTTTATTTGCGTAGGTAGAGTGCTCTACTACAACCTTTTACTGAAGAATGCACTTTAATTTTTTACTTTCCGACGCCTTGGAAATGCTGGAGACGAGAAACCAAATTACAACCTTTTTTTAAACAGGCCAACTTCAACGACCTCTAGAAAATAAACAACATATACAAAAACAAAAAAAAATATTTTTTATATCTTCAAATTTAACTATACATAATGTAAATAAATTTGAATTAAATAATTTAATAATACTATGTGAAAAAAATTACTAAAAAGGGTGTTGTTTTTAATAGCTTCACACTGTAATAGTACCTTAAGTTAAAAAAAAAAACTGAAGTTAATAAGTAGTAAACTTTGAACTCCGCATCTATAGAGTATAACAACAAAACAGAAATACGCTTATCAGATGCGTACAATCTAATCAAAATGTTCTTAAAATAAAGATAAAACTAATAAAACTTAAGACCTCAAGCAGCACAAAGTAAAAAGGAACACATTACTTGAGGACTTATAAAAGTGCACAAAGGAAAATTTAAGCAAGATTTATTCAACTTCAATATGGACTTTGCACCCTTAACTCTTCAATTATATCAAACTAACATAAGAAGCACACTTCAATATTTAATCAAATGCAAGTTTAACCTTTGTTATGTTTACATTTTGAATTGTTTTTGTTTTACACTCACCTTCAAACGTATATGTTCTTCACCCTCCAGCAGGACATTCATGCGTTTGTAGCAAAACGACGATTTACTGCGATATTCCGAAAGTGGTCCGCTCTTGAATTCTGGAAAAATCACATTATCTTCGAGTATATTCTTGGATCCTTGCTGTTCCACATCGATCGCACTATCACTGGAATTATTAGAAATGTCCGAATTTTTTAACCAAAGCATTAAATAATTTAAAGAGGTCATTTTCTCAAGCCTCGCTTGAGCACTGCGAGCTAATGTTTTGACAGTGAAACGCGATAAATACATGACAACAAAATCAGTGACAAGCAGTAATCGCTGGCACTTATATGTTACGGAATGAGTTGGAAGTGTAGAAAGAAAGAGCGATAATTGCAGAGCATACCAACAGATGTTGTGAAATTCCATCTATTGGTCGGACTGTGAAATTCCGACATTAGGGGCAAAACCATCTAACTGACGATTGAGATTTGTTGGTAATTTTTGTAGTTCGGTCGCTCTTGATATCTGTAGCTGGAAATTATTTATACACAACGTTTTCTTACGAACGTTGATAAGCTCAAGAGTGGGTAAATAATAAGGTCCGTTTCAAAGTTATACCCCACCCAATACACTTTTGTGATTTCTTTTATAAAAATTAAGATTTCCTGTTAATAAAGAACATAAAAGAACGCACTGTAAGGCTAGTAGTTTACGATGGCAACCCTGTTTCGTTATACTTTGCGAAATCCCGTTATATTTTATCAAAACGTATGATTTGTCATTTTAAAGTGGTACAATTGCAATTGATAATTATCGATCGTTTCATAATTATAATCCAGTCGTAGTTTTTTCTAACAAAAAAGAGGTTAGAGCTATATAAATTTTTAAAATAAATTATAACAACTAATAGTTAGGGTATTCATCTCAACGCTGAAATTTCCGAAATCTGAAATTTACGAAAATTTCAATGCAATTGTTGTTGTTTTGGTTTTCCGAAGTTTGCTTAAATTTAATCATCTATTGAGTTGATGAAAATTAATCGTCGTAAATTTGCGAAGAAAAGATCTGTTATATAGTCGTTAGTAGACATGTTCGATTGATGTGAGTCATTGTGAACATGCAAAATATGATAAAAAGAACATTTTGTCTGTTCTCATATGAATTCGTCAAATTAAGCATCATATTAAGTTTATTATGCAATAACTAAATTTTAATTAAGAATAATTAAGACGGCAAACAATATTTTTTTTAACAATGGTAGACACGATTAATTGATTTGTTAGCGTTCAACAAAAGCCAGCTATGGCGACTTTCATGCTGACAGAAGCATAAAAAATTAATAACGGTTGCTCACTTTAACTCGTCGGAAATTTGCGATTTCGGAAATTTCAGCGTTGAAGTGAATACCCTAAGTGTTATATCTAGTGTTAAATTTAAATTATCTGTGAAAAATTAAAGTATGTTAAATTAAAATCTATAACGTCTCAAAAAATATTTAAAAAATACCAAATTTTAAGGAACCAACCGGTCATTTTGGTACGATTTCACCTGTTGATAATGATATTAAACAATACTGTTTAATTTTAAAATCATTTTTTTTTTTGCAATACCATCTCATAACGGTAAAACGCATTTATATATGTATATTTTTATACAAATAATAGGGGTATTCACGATGTGATGTATTTGCCCTTGTATTGTGTATTTTTGATAAATTTGATATTTGAAGTAATATTACAAAAACAAAATGTACAGTGTTCAAAATACAACCCTGTAGCAAGAATACAATGGCGAAACCCTATTGTATTCTTTGTAAATATCGTTGTATATTTGATCAACTGATCACAAAAACTTTTTGACTCAGCGTAGAAGAAGGTACTGGCTGGGTTGTGTGTTTATTTAATAAAAGTTAATTTAATTCGTTTTATTAAAATGCTTAATAAATGCTTCGTTTCAATTCCTTTATTTTCTCGTACTGCTAAATGATGAACTACCCAGACTTAAGTAAAGGTTTGTTCACAATGCGTTGTAAATATTGTAAATTTTGTAAAAATTTATCAAAAATACACCACATCGTGAATACCCCTAATGAAAATAAAAAAAAATATGTGTGTGGAAGCCACGCACGGTATAAGTGAAACTTTAATCCAAAAAGTGGAGTTTAAAGTGGTTAATTGTGGTTATCTCTTAAATGTAGTATAAATAAAAAAGTTAAAGTAAAAGATTAGATTTCATCGGTTTTAATACAATTTCGAAAAGTTCTAAGGTTTTCTACCAACAATTGACCAAACTACATCCATCATACTATACCACTAATTTTTATTTATTGTGAAAACCTTTATCCAAAAATTGTAGTGGGGCAATAGTTAAGCAATAGAAGCACAAACTCCGAGGTTTTAAACCTTTAAGTTCGGTTTTACTGCTTATGTAGTTTCAATTCAAAAAATTACTCTCAAACTTTGATGATTAGGTGTTCTTCTTCGTTAGTTCCGTTTGGTAAGTTTCGTTAGTTTGGACTCAAAACATTTCACCATGGCTTATGGTGAGTTATTTAGGTTGTTTAGTTTCGTTAGTTTGAATTAACCATTTCACCCTGACTATGGTGAGTTATTTTATTGCATGAACTCGCTGCGTTTCATTAGTGTTTCATCGATTTTACTCCCCGTTTAGTTCGCCGTATGTTGTATACGCGGCTAAAGAAGTTAAATTTCAAAAAATTATTTTAATATTAGCTGTGTTTTTTACAAAGCGAGTCGTCAAAAAACGACCACGAAGTCGCTTAAGAATGTTTTCCAACCTTGGAAGAATTTTTCTCTAACGTCAAATAAAGTAAAAATAAACAAAAATAAAATTCAAAAACAATATTTAATGTCAAAATATCAGCAGGAACCGAGTTCTTAATGAGGAGCAGAAAGAAGCTAAAACAACAATGAATGGCGCAGAATAAACCAAGAGCTGTGATTTTTTTTATAGTGCTTTATTTCTACTATTTACATTGGAATATTTTAACTATAACATGCAAAACTTCACGTTTGCCTCAAGTTAAAATAAAAAAAACACTCGCGCGCATATATTTCCTCATGCTTCTCATAAGAAGTGTAACTTTTTCAAGAACCACTTGGTTTTGCTTTTGTACATCCCAAGCAACAATTACTATCTTTATTTTATCCTAGACTTCCTGAAGAGAAATTATTACTAATGACACACTTACGATTATCTCTAAACGATATCTGTAAGATATTGTTAAACTCTTCTAAGCTCATTTTGGCACTATATAAGAGCTAGTTGTTATTTTAAGAGCGCCCTCATATCGACCTCTTAGACCACTGAAACAAGGTCAACACTATTAGAAACATTGTCTTAGATAAGACTTACCACCATTTTGAAGAAGCATTCACTAGTCAGACAGTTGCTCTTATCATCAGAGTGATACTCTTCTAGTCAGACCGTTGCTCTTTTAATCAGAGTAATACTCTTCTAGTTAGACCGTTGTTCTTATACAAAGTCTTCTACTCTGACAAATGTCATTTTAGGACATAATATACTCTTTATTGACATTTACAGGGCCCTTGATTTTACAGTATACCAGATCAGATCAGAACTCCTTCAATATAAGCCTTGGAAATGGCTCTGATGACGGAGAGTTTGACTCTGATAGCTGAAGTCTGTAAGAAATGGCTCATAAGATACATAATCTTCGCAGGAATCCTCTTATAACACAATTCTCTTAAAATACTGTGGGATAATGTGAAATAGAACAGAACACTTACAGACAACTAGTTTTGCTGTAAGCGTATTACTTTTGCTGAAGATAGCTATAGGACCTAATTCAAAAATAAAATTTTTCGTCCAGTGCTCAACTCTTAAGAACTGTTGCTTGGGATGGGCCCGAATTCTATTGACTCAAGTCTGGACACGCTGTGTTTTCCTCTTGGCGGGATCTTCGAAATCATTAGCTTAGATTCTGTCCACACTGATGTCACGAGCAGCTTAGCGAGTTGGCATCAGATGGTTGAGGAAAATCTAAGCTTTATCTTAAACTTCTTCTTCAGCTTGTTTTGTATATGAACAAGCATATGCTTGGTCACCTTATTTGGTTATCTGTGAGTTCCAGCTACCAGCTAGAATGTCCGAATGGCTTCTTAGAAGTACCGACGTCGAAGATCTTCATGATGCTGCTCTACACCCAGCGTAACGTTGCACTTAGGATAATTTTAACTTTATCCTGTTTGATACACTTGCTTGTCTTGATGGAGGTCTTATAGCTCACTGGACACAGATCTCTAGTTCGCTAATAAAATATTAGATACAATATCTTGAATTTTTCAAATGATTTGAATATTTTGACAATTTTTTTTTTTATGTTGCAAAACTTTGACAAATAGTGCTGTATAAACTGTTCGATGTAAAGTATTTATAACTCGGTTCTGAAAAAGTACCTGATACTCAAACAATTTTCAAAACTAAACGCTTGAACAACGCATATGTTTTTCAAATTATGAGTAAATTTATACAATCCTATTTAAATTACTTATTAAATTTTGTTTTTTTAATCGATATATTGATCAAAAAGAAATTTTCCAAGGCTTTTCAAACGGCATAAGACCGCTAAACTCGAATTTAGTCAATAAAATATGGATAGTAATTGGTCGTTTGTAAGTCAAATTAATTTCAGAAGTGTTACTTGCATAAAATTTACGTTTCTGCTTGCAGGTCATAATTTCTGATGAAAAAAATTGAACCTCGATGGACCAGACGGCACACACTTATATTGGAAAGAATAGAGAAAAGAACTTCGCTACTTCTCAAAAAGGAACTTTGGTGGTGGGTAGTAATGGTCTGGAGAGCTTTTTCAGCGCAAGGGACTATAGAAATTCAGTTGACGTCATCTAGGATGAATAGTTTCGAGTACATAACTGTGTTGCAAAACAGTTCACTTCAATTTTGACGACATCACGAACATAATTTTCCAGCATGACAATGCTCGCATGCACACTAGCGCGGAAACAAATGCTTGGCTCACACGTAAAAAACAATTAAACTTTGAAGCGTGCTCTCCAGACTCAATAAAAAATTCATGGGGAATACTGGTTCGTCGCATTTATGCTGACAATCAGCAATACAACAACGTTGATGGGTTTCAACTTTGAACACAATTTTAATTTTGAACACCTATATTTTACAGAACTAATTCTGTTTAGAAGTTTTTGAAATAGTTGAGGTTAAAGGCAGCCATATAAACTTGTAAATGCTTGTAAATAAATGTTTTTTATTTTGAAAAATTTTAAAATACAAAGAAATGAAGCCTGGATTATAAATATGAAACGTTTCTCAATAAGATATTTAAATTTAATGGGTCTCGGTTTTAAATATATTCAGTTATTATGATCTAAATGCTGATTTCATCTTTTTCTATATCTTTTTTAATGAGAATTAAACAATTCTGAAATGTAGAAGTAAAATATATCAATATTATGGGTGTCGGCTATAAATATGAAACGCACCTTATTATAAGCAAGTTAATTGCAGGGCTGAGAGGCTATCTTGTTTATTCTACCATGAGGTCATGAATTGAAAACTATTTTTTGAGTTCGAAAAAGTATGCGAACTAAAATTCACGTATGCACTTGCGTTTTCTCTTAACTAATTCGCTACAGTTAAGTGCCTAGAAACTCGAAAAATTGCCTTCAATTATTAACCACTTTTAATTAGCGAAGAAATTTAATGAATTTTTCGAGATAGAAAAAACTGTACGGTACAATTCAAGTAAACGCATTCTACGTCTTTTCACCAATTCAAAGCAATTTGCAAACAAACTCAAGAAATTCGTTTCAAATCCTTATGAGTATAAAAGGGGTCAATGCTTTCGTAATTAGTCAAGAATATAAAGCAGCTTTTCGAGTTCGATAAAATCAACGGTGCAGTTCAAGTGTATGCAATTTTCTTACAAACTCGAGAAATTGCTTTGCCTTCAATTCTTGAACAATGTAATACGGATGAAAACAAAAATAACAATTGAACTTCCAAGAGGTTCCATTTTCGAGGTCTCCAACTCCATATCGCTTCTAAGAGACTTGTGAACATAGATTCGAAATGTTCTCCCTTGATAATACTTCGAAAGTACTGTAAATGAAAGTTCACAAAATTTTGTCAACAAACTTATTTTGCTTGCTTATATTTAAGTTCTTGAGAAGCAATTCTTGAGAGTCTTGATTCTTGAAGCAAATCTTGAGAGTAAAGCATTGTATTTGCTTCGTATTCTAATATTTAAGCTTTAGCGTAAGCTGGAGTGGATTTGACATATTTTTTAAAATGTTATTCCTCCAAAATTGTATAACCGAATCTAAAAATTTTAAATTCGCTATAATAGTTGATTATTCGACTTTAAGACCTGGTTATTGTATTATTTACGTCCTAACTTTTACTTTTTAAACGTTTTTAAAAAAAAAAATCTTTTTGTCAAATTTTTTAGTGTTTTATTGAGTTATTCTAAGTATGAAAAATTCAATATATCTTTTATTCGTATTTGTAAGAGTAGAAAAGAGTTTAAAAAAAATTTAACAACATCAGTTCGAAACAATTGATATGAAAATTGAGACAATTGAAATGAAATATTATTAACGTTTAATGAACACCCAAAATAATCAAAGCTACTCGTATAGTCGTTTCTGCGGCTAATGGAAGTCTCATTCTTGATGTTTGAAACTACTTTTTTACTATCCTCATCGATAGCACAACGTACAACTTATCATTTTAATAAATTTATTAATATTCCTTATTTGTTTAAATTATTTTACGTAGGGTCAATTTTTTTTCTTCAAAGTTTCTCAAATGCATATTTCAACATAACTTTAACTAAATAAATAAATTTATATATAAACAAATTTTATATTTTTTTTAAGGCTGCATGATAAAGCAGCATTACTTCTAGCAATATTGTACCGCAACACATTCTCTTACAATTATTTTAAGTTAATTAATTAACAAATAATATATTTTAAAATTTTTCTCTATCGCAATATTTTTAGGATGTTCAAAAAGGCATTATTGATAAAGAAAAAAGTCCGTAGCTACTTTTTAAGTAACAAATATAACAAAACATAAAATGCAACTCTGTATCGTAGAACTAATTCCTCAGTTGGCAACTCCAACATTTTGTTTTCTTTTCAATTACTTGACATTTGTCATTTATGCTAGAATGAGACAACAATATAAACATAAAATAATAACTTCAATCGTGTTCCGGCAAGTAAGCGCTTCAAATTTTGATTGTTTGCTGAATTCAGTTGCAAGTACGTAAGTTGTGAAAAGAAATTAAATAAAATTGATAAAAAGAGCTTTGCTTATTGCATGAGCAACGAAAAAATATATTCGCATTAAATGCAAAACAATTTAATGGCTTGAGGAAACCAACCAAAGTGAATGCGTTGCTTCATTTAGTGCGTCTGCTAGTCCTGCTAGTGAAGTGGACCGTGATATGAGTGATGGAACTTCAGTGGTGGCTATGAAGAATCCTTCTGCATTTTAGATGAGCATTCTAATGCAACTTGTATAGTAAAATCAAATTTTGGACAATAAGAAACAGTGTTTAGCAAAACGAACTAATTGAGAAAAAAGTTTATTTTTAGGCTTAACCAACGCTTAGAGAATGCCTCGTATAAACGAAGTAAGCATTGCGTTGTTTCGAGAGAACAGCATTAGATTAGTGGGAGGTTGGGAAAGTAGAGTAGTTTTGGTGAAGGTGTGTTTTAAATACGTGCAGCTCGAAACTTCCGGACGACACTCGCAGGGTGATTATTCCACAATTAACTAGCAATTGAAAAACGAATTGTGTCAGTAATGAGCTGTTCTATTGGACATCAAGACAATAATAATATAGAGATGAGCCATGAAGGCTGCCAGAGTGAGTGTAGAAAACAAACGAGCGTCAGACCATGAATTTATCTTGAACACTTCCCATTGTAGTACCTGTATAGAAAGAAGGAATAGTAACCAACATTGGGTCGATGCCCAAGAGAGTAAAAAAAGGAAGAAATGGTTTCTCCCCTATCAAATCTATCGCACGACGTTGTACCGTTTTAAAAAACCTAGGAAGTTGGCCGCTTCTTTCGACACATCAAGTATATTATCATTCCAACGAAGATCAGATTGGATCGATATGAATGTCATAAGTTGCTGACTCCACAAGATCTACGCCGTTCATATTGACAAGAGCTAAGGGGCAATCTACTCGCTTGTGACTTATGAATTCAGAGCTATCATCTTAAAATGAGGAGAACAAAGCCATCCTCAGAGGATTGTGCCTTGATAGAAAAAGTGTCATGGACAGCTCCAAAAACAGCATCGAAACAATTAGGCAGAAGGACAAGATATGGAGTGAAGTTTCTGGCCTGTTGGCTGCTCATGGATTGGCGGCTCCTGCAAACAGGTGCAAAGAGGTATGTTATCTTAAAGCTAGCAGTCAATAGAGCCAGCGCATTTTATAAGCTTGAGTAGTCTACCATGTGATGTGGGTCAAACTCGGCCAAAACTCCAAACTCGGTATCCATTGTAAATATGGCAATGGCAGCGGTAAATGGTTGTTTTGAAGGCTATTATGAAGACCAAGCCAGCAATGACGGCGACATGGAGGTAGGCTTCTTTTACTTTGTTGTTTTTCGTACAGCACTACAGTCCGTCAGGATTTCTCTGCCCATAAATAAACTTTCTTCGTCCATGTTAAGTTAAATTTTTCAATTTTAAAATAATTTTAAATTATAAATAAGTCCAAACATGTGTTGAATGTCAAAAAAGTAGCCAGTTTTAAAATAAAATACATGGAAAAGCTATATATTTTCTGAGCTGGCTATAAAATACATTTAAATTTAAAACTGACTATGTTTTTATTGGTACCGTTTTTGCTTCATGTTCAACATTTTTGAAAATGTTGTACATTAAAATTGTTTTTTACTGATCGTGAGACACATTAATACGGAGAAAATAACAACTTAACAAGTAAAATTTTTAAATATCTCAAAAAGGTGTATTTTAAAATAATCATATCTCCATGGAAAGTGAAAATAACAGCATCAAACTAAAAAGCCAGTAAAGATTAAGGTTTATTTCCTAAAAGTTTCAGATATTTGTTAGGACCTTTACATGCCCGTTTTAGGGGTCAAAGTAGGACTTTTTTGATAAATTTCAATCTTCAAAGGTATTTTTCGTTAAGAATATGAGAATCCTGAAACCTAAAACTAATAAATTCCTAATATAGAATATAAGTAATACATGGCTGAAAAAAAATCAGGAGTCCCGAACTAATAGTTGAGGTAGAAGACCTCATGCAATATCACAAAAATTAACAATTTTTATGGAATTTTCAATGGTTTATCATTTATATAAAATAATGTCATAATGAATATAATAAAAATATTTATGTTTATCGCACACTAAATACAAAAGTCAGAAATCAAAAAACATAACTTTTTAGGAGAAGCGAAAAATAAAACTCTTTGTTGAAAGTGTCGAAACTGCCGATATAAAAAAATTTCGAGTTGTGACTGTTTTGTATTTAGTGTGAGTTATAACGAAATAAAAATTTTAGCCTACTTAAGAGGACCATAAAAATTGCTCATTTTGGAATTTCACATGGGTGCCGATTCGAAGTTAGGTACCTACAAAAATAATTTACTACGGTTGTTATCATTAGACACCCATAAGGTCATCCTCAATTTTTTACATCAAAATCGGAGACTATGAAGTTCACCCATAAGACGTTTTCATATAAAATAATTCAAATAAGAAAATGAATTCTTTTTTAAATGGCTGACATTGTACATAAATATTTTTGCATTATATATGAAAGAAGTTTTATTTCACAGTTTCCATAATTTTTTTACATTAATTTCAAGAAGCAACGCATTCCGACTTATTTTTATTGCTTTGAACTATTATTATAATGTATATTATTTTTTCAATTCTCCATATGTATCATATAATATATTCATATTAAAGTAATTTATGAATATGAGCTCTATTGATGACAATTCCAAGGACACTACGATGTCACAAGCATCATCAACTGAAGGGCAAGGTAAGAAAAACATACGATTATTCACACGTAGTATTAAATATCTTAGATAAACATCATATTTCTTTTTCAGGTCAACACTTAACAATGGAAAAGCGTGACCAATCGCAAAGATGCCTTTCCACAATTCCTCAAAAAAAGAGAAAATCTGAAGAGTACTCTCAGGACAATGGTATGCATTTTATTAGTTATTTGTTTTCTTATGCATCTGTGGCAATATAAAAAGATAGCCGTAGTCAAACGATATTGTTTTTTTATATTGAAACATACAAATCGTCACCTTTATATAGAAAGGACGTAACTCATAATCTTTCGAAATCTTATTTTTGGCATTTTCTGTTAGAATACCCACAATGAAACCAAAAAACTGAAAAATGGTTTTAAATACTGAATTTGTTGACGATTTTCATTACAACCTGCATTAAATCATTTTTAATTAGCTACTTAGCATTTTAAGAAGTTATTAAGATTTTTGTATCTTTTTGTGAAATTGTAGGTTACGTCTTTTCTATATTAGTGTGTTATAATATTTTAACATAATTTAATTACAAAATACTTTACAGAGTGCTCAGAAGAACAAGAAAGTACACCATTAAAGGAAATTGTGGTTGAAAATGGGCAAAACACTGCATATCAAGAAGGTGAATTATAATTTGTTTTCTCTTATCGTTTTTTTATAAGTAATTGGTGAATAATTTTTTACAGAAGTGCTTGATCTCCTAAGAACCATTTTGCAGGAGCAAAAAAAATTAGACGAACGGCTAATGAGAATTGAAAATACTATTAATGAAAATGTGAGTTGAAAATAAAGTTCAAACTGTAGAACTTTAACAGTTAAAAAGATTTATTTAACAATAGATGATTGACAAAAGCGAGCTGATGGCGCAAAATAAAATGCTGAAAGAATGTAAAACCATGCTAAGGAGAGTGCAGAACTCGATCGGCCTGATGACCGGTGATGTGCAGGACGAACTAAAATTCTTTGTTAAAAAAACTTTCAATAAATGAAAAATATATTAATTATGAATCTAAAAATTTGAAATAAAAAGTTCCGGTATTTTTAAATATACGTCAATCATTAAACCATTTTGTATGTAAGAAATAGATTTCAATTTGAGATTGAATTTAAAATGCATGTGCCAGAGAAGATAGTCGCCAATGGAATATTTTAGAAGAAGTTATGTTGGAAAACGTCGCTTAAGCGCTTTTGTTTTGTTGAGATATTTTTTCCGGGGTGTGTTCACAACTGTTACTTACATGTCAATTCCATTAATCAGAGCAACCATATTTATTTTTAGTTTTTCTTTCTCTTTGTTATTCTTGTTTTCGTTGCTGGTCAAGTGAAACGTCAAAACTGAACTAAAATATGTTTGTTTTGATTTTTGCTTTTGCTGCTGCTATATTTAATATGAACTCCGCGTTATTAATATTTATGTTTTGCACTCGATGGCATTCAATAGGCAACTGTTTCGAGTTAGGTGTTGACTCTACACAATAGTTAACAGTTTATTGGCATTTGATAAATTGCCCTCAAATACTTCAATTCTTATCTTTTGCATTTATAAGATTGATTAGATTGAGTCTGTTGACAACAATTGAGATGTAAAACATAACCGAATTTAAACGCTAAATTAGTTTATTTATCTCAACACACTCACAAAAGCTGATTTCTCTTTTAAGCAACGCATTACTTATGTAACAGCGATAGTCATGCACCAGTAAGTCAACAACCTCTCCTATTATAGTTGGTCGCTGTAATTATCTCAATGAACATAATGTAGTCAATTGTCAAAATCATATGTTTTTGGCATAATCTATGAATTAGTTGAGTACGAAAAATATTGTTGTATTCGAAAGACTGAAATCATGGAATAATGGACAAGTCACATGAGAAAATCTAGCAGTCAAAATTGTAAAAAAAAAATAAAAAATCAAAACTTGCAGTGCAAGAACAAATTATGGCAATTTTTTACTTTGTTTTTAGCAGTTCCAACTTGCAAAGAGAGTTGCACTCACTCTTCTTTGAGTGATATAACTTGATCAATAGAATAGAGAGAGGTGTGTGATTAAATGAGCCTGTATAAAAGCGACAATATTTAACTAAACAACAACGTACTCTAAATCACATCAATTAAATTTTTAACTTTGATTACTGCCGACCTTTGATCACTTTTATTGCTTCCATTTATTAGTTTATATGGTATGGTTTGCTCAGGTGGATATATAATATATATATTATATATGTATATATTTATGGCATTTATGGTTTTAGGATAATCTGATTAGATATCGTAATCAAGTTCAAGCAGTAAATTTTAGGTTTTTATATTTAGAACTTAAGTGCACATTTTCATTTTATATGGATCAATTCGTATATTATCATTATTAACTTTATTTCAAACTATACACTGCGTTCATAAATTATAGCACCATTTTTTGTGAAAAAAATTTACTCTTTAATGATTTTTGCTATACTAATGAACTCTTCTTAGGTCGAAAAAATTCAAAGTATGAGATATTGATAACGGTTGTGAAGAGAGTTAAGTGAGTATAAAATTTGATCATGTCAGTTAAAAGAGAACATATTTGAGGAGTTTGCATTCAAAACCAGATAAGTCACACAGATGGAATTGTTGAGAAATCGAAAAAAACGTCTTAATTTTGTCAGATATTTTTTATAAACAAACCAATTATGCAAAATTATGGTTCACAGAAATAGATATATTATGCGAAAAAAAGAAATAGTCTCATAGTGCAAAAAAATCGTATTTTCAATTTAAAAATTTGAACTTATCTGGTTTTGAAAGTAAGAAATGAATCAAAATTTAGATTCCACCGGTTGGAGGTCTCAAAAGTTAGAGGAACTCATTAAAATTATTTCTTATTACTTATAAGAAATTATTATTATTACTTTTTTTTCCAATCGGAGGAAAACCACCGAAGTAGTTTTAATTCTCCTGAAGGGCATTTTTAGTAAAAGAAAATGTTATTTGCTTTAACTTTTTACAGAATGCATGCCCAAATCCGCTTAAATGTTAAATTTATTACTCATACCAACGTTTCGACATAAAAAAATTTTTAAAATTTGAATGAAAACTACACAAATGAAAACTTGGACTTATCCCTGCAAACATTTTTGATCGCCTGAGAATCTCCAGCGAATCGCTTGGAAGATGAAACGATTGCCGGCGAGCTCTTCTGAGAGTATTCCGGGAATCGCCGAATGTAGGCAGCTGAGGCCATAAAAGCGATTCGCCGGGAAAATTCGCCAGCGAATCGCCAAGAGTAGTCTTAAGCGATTCGCCTGGAAGATTCGCCGACGAATCGCCGAGAGGAGTGTTAAGCGATTCGTCTGGAAGATTCGCGAACGATTCGCCGAGAGGAGTCTTAAGCGATTCGCCGGGAAGATTCGCCAACGAATCGCCAAGAAGAGTCTTAGGCGATTCGCCAGGAAGAGTCGCGAACGATTCGCTGAGAGAAGAATTAAGCGATTCGCCGTTAAGATTCGCCAACGAATCGGCAGAAGGGGTTTTTGTTTGTTGCAGAGCATCGTTGTTGAACGTTACAAGTTGTTGCAAGTTTGAACTAGCGAGCTCATCAAACGTTGCTTTATCCCAGTTTCATGACTTTTTTAAAAGCTAAATTTTTTGATTAATTTAAACTATTTTTCAGAGCCTGCTTCATATTACAATGATAGATTTTGAAAGCTTTTTAAAAAGCAATCTTCCAACGATCGCCGGAATGAGCGAGGGAAGATTTTGAAAGTTTTTTGAATCGCGCATTCATCCCTTGGGCGATCAAAAAGCGATCCCTCTTCCAACGCTCGCCAGAATGAGCGAAGGAAGATTTTGAACATTTTTTGTCAATCGCGCATTCATCGCTTGGGCGATCGAAAAGCGATCCATCTTCCAACGATCGCCGGAATGAGCGAAGGAAGATTTTTAAATTTTTTGAGAATCGCGCATTCATCGCTTCGGCGATCGAAAAGCGATCATTCTTCCAAAGAACCCTTTGGCGAATCGCTAGTGCGTCGCCAAATGATTTAATCTTCCAATCGTCTTCCAAATGTTTGCAGGGATTTAGTTTTGATTGAAAATTTACGGTGGACTTTTTGGACTGCTTTTGAAACTAAAATTTTTTTCTGACTTATCTGGATTTGAATGTCATCTCTTCATTTAAGCACAAAGTTTCTCAGAATGAGAGTCAGAGGTTCAATATCCAACATGCTACAGCACGTTTTCTCAAAATACAGAAATTGTGCTATAATTTATGAACGCAGTGTGTTATATACCACATAGCCATTATTTCTATCGTCTTCTACTTCAAACTACTGCAATTACTTCAAAATGGCCTTGAGAATTTCTATAACAGTGGTGTTATTCTAAAAAATAATGCAGTCATAAGACTTAAGAAATGGACTCCCCCACCATGCAGCTAAGGGTAACCTTCACGTGTCGGCCATGATGTATGTGCTAAGTGTGTGGCGTGCGAGCCAACGAATAATAATTTCAATCCTCAGATCGGTAAAATTCTCAGACATAAGCTTATTTAATGAGTTTTAAATTTTTAGTTTGTATGGGAGGTGGCGTGTCCGTGGATGAATGACACCCATGTTTTGACATAAAATACAAAAGTACCAATTTTTTTCTCTGGTGGTTAAACATAAGCTTATTTATTGAGTTTTAAATTTGTGGGTTGTATGGGAGGTATTGAAGGTTAATCTTCTTCAATTGTGGAGATTTGTTCTCGAACGCGAGCACTAAAACGGGTCCTTGCAAATCTAAATATAAAATAAGCCTCTGGTCCTGATAGTATACCACCAATTTTGCTTATAGCGTGTGCTCTCTACCCCGGCTCGACCTATGCACCGACTTTTCAACATCTCCTACAGGACATGAGTTTATCATATTATTAGTAGATCGCAAATGTCCAGGACCACGAACCCTGCTACAACCTCATGAATTATCTGGACTCTAGAATCTGGAGCATACAAATTGCTTAACCCCTTCAATATAGTTTCTTCAGGGCAGGCATGCTCTGCTGGCAACATGATATAGTACTGAAGAATGGAACCAATGCGTTCACTTGTTTAGTGAGAGCAAGGTTGTTGCTCAGGATATTTCAAATCCGTTTTACCAGGAGTGACATAAAGTGCTCGTTTCAAAACTAATCGCTTATGGTGTCGGTGAAAGTTATCACTCGGTGGATCAGGTGTTTTCTCAGGGACAAATCGACGGAACTTTGTCCAGAAAACACACCACCGATGCAGGTGTACCGCAAAGTTCTGTCCTTTCAACATCTTTATTTTTGGTTTTTATCAACGACCTTCTGTCAATATTTCAATAAGCATATCGATCCAATCCGGTCTTCGTTGGAATGATCATATATTCGATGTATCAGAAGCGGTCAAGTGTCTAGGTTTTTTAAAACGGTGTAAGAAATACTTCACTCCTGCTGACATTTGCATGATATATATCCCCATATATAAGGCCGAAAATGGAGTACAATTTGCACATTTCGACAGGGGCTTCAAGATATTGTTTATATCTTCTGGATTGATTTCAACGTCATGAAATATATTTATTAAAGGATGAAACCATTTCTGGTTTTCTCAACTTTCTTGGACACCGACGCAATATTGGTTGCCTAAGCCTATACATATACTACCATGGGAAGTGTTCAAGGGAAATTCATGGCCTGACGCCACCATCTCGTGTGCTTTCTATGTTCACTCAGGCAGCTCTTCAAACCCATGCCTTGATAACATCGCATTTCCGAGTCAATTCATTCTTCACTCGCTCAGTACAATTGTGGAATTATCTCCCTGCGATTGTCTTCCCCGGAATTTCGAGCTGTTCAAATTTAAAATAAACCTACACCGACACTAGATACTCTACTTTCCCACCCTTCCACTTATATGTTACCCTTCTTCTTAGGGAGCATCTCCTAAGCGATATTCAGTTAAAAAAAAACATTATTTTCCTCCTGTTTCTACTACCATTTATTGTTCTAGTAACTATAGTTCCTTAAGTACTTCCAGAAACAACAAGTTCGAAAAGCTCTCATCTTTGGACTAGTCTTCTCTTTTGATTCAGCATATAATGTTTTAGGTGCTGAGATCCATTGAACTATTTCGCTCTTTTTCATTATTTTAAAAGAAATTAGCGCGGTTGAAAGGCAAAATAGGGGAAAATGGGAAAAGCATATCTCAGAGTTGGACAAAGTAAACCTAGAACACATTGTCAAATTCAAGGCGTAGTGTAAAGTTCCCAATCGCCTGGCGGATTTAAGCCATAGCCACTTTCTGGGCGGGCCTCTAACCTGAAAAACAACACCAGCAAAAATTGCACGCCCAACTCTTACAACACACATTAGTGAAACCTGTTAAAAACTCGAAAAGAATACATGGATTTTGAAAACATTAGAAGTTATTTATATGTATAAGTAAATCAATATATGTTTTAATATGATAGGAGGTTAAGGGTAATCCATAGTCGGGCTAGACCGACTTTAGCGTTTCCTTACTTATTTTACCAAAAGTCTGGTTAGCTTTTTATGAGTTATCAACTCTCCAGCTTCATTTTGTACTTATACTTATGGCATCACATATTTTTTGTGCTATTTTGTTATTTTTTAAATGACTGTTGACTGTTTTGTACTTTTGTTTTGAACTTATTTTTCAACAAAGTGGCATCAAATCATTAAGGACTATAGCCCGTATAGCGGAAATGATTGTTACTAAACAGAGAATGAAAAATCAAATACAAAATCGGTTGTCAAATTTTAAAAGGTAACTGTCCGTTTCCTTGTAGCTGAAAAAAAAGAGTTTCTCATAAAATTTAAAATGATTTTTGCTTTTATTTTGAACTAGCTTAGCTTAAACAATTAAATAACTTTTTCATTATAATTCAATTTACAGCAATTTTAATGATTACAATTGCATTGTAGTTTTTATATGTTACCTACAAATAAATATGTATGCATGTAAGTATGTATGTTATTTGATTTGAAGTAGGTACTAGTATCTCTATGTTATATGCTCATGAATTTTTTTTTTCAGTTAAAAATGAAGGTAACATGTAGACATTTTCCGACTGTTTCCTTACTTTTTTTTCTCTTTTAAACAATTTTATAATAGAATTAAAAATTTTTTTCACATAGTATGATCCTATAATACTTTTAAGGTTCCATAAAATTTTATAAAAATTTTATTTTAAATATAATATATATTTAGATATAATTTTTTGTTTTTAATTGACGCTTAAAAAAACATGCAGCATTTTATGTTTAATGAAACTTTTTTACAACCATAATTTTGAGATTAAAACAATTTTCATGGCAAATTAATTTTTTACTTGTTGGTTTTTATTACTTACAGTATAGAGTGTGTGTATGTTGTAGTGTGTATTTATAGCTAGCACAAATAAATAAAAATTGATTTTCAATCAATTACAATATAACTTGGATTTTAGTAACTTTTAGCTAGTTACAGCATTTACAATATTCTTTTTATCTAGAAATATTTGAGCTAAATATTCGTTTTATAAAAATAACTACTTTAAATTTCAGCAAAAATTTCTTTTATTTATATATATATATATAAAATCAAAACTATATTAAAAGTTATTTTGCTGTTGAAAATATAAATAAACATTTACAATTTGTTGTTTTCTAAATTTAAGCTTTTTTCTAACAACTTTTTAAAATTCTAACCATTTTTGTCTTTTCATTACTTAATTATAATCACCGCCATGCGTTCTGTCTAATATATTGGCTTTCAAAATTTTATTAAATTTAATCTACATTTGAATTGTTAGCTAGATTCTGCTTTTCAAATCTTGTCATAGCTGTCGCTTCTTCCAGAGATGTCTCTTTGACTTCCACAGCGAGCTCATCAAATTCTTCCTCTAAACCGTTCCTAGTATTCTTATGCTCTGCATATCACCGACTCTGACAGGAACTGGCGGCCGACGAGGAGGAGAAACCCGATTGCAAGCTGGTCATGGAACCTTTATAATTGACCGAACTTAAAATTTCGTAGAAATAATTCAGCTGTGCTGGTCCTTCGGCAGTAACAGTTGGACTAAACCAATGCAGTAGATAGGTTTCCGAGTGATTCATGACATGGGAGCCCTGTTTGATTGCAATAAAAAAATAAATTAACATTAAAAAGCTGTCATGACTAAATTAAGACTTACCTGCACGCTTTCCTTGTGGCGACATATAATTGTCGGCTCTTCGCGGAAATAGTTTTCACCTTCCTTGAAATCACAGAGATCAAAGAACGATGAGGCATCATCTGCAAGGTTAGAGAAAAATCCATAAATATCTTTTCATATAACGTGATTTTTGTTAATTTCTTACCATTTTTAGTTGGCAGCTCTATGTTGGTGCGATATAGCGTAAAGTGTAAATCGCTACGCATTACATCAAAATCCCATGTTAGCACACTTTTGGGATCCGTATTACGTATAACTACCTCGTGTATATAACCGGTATGCAACTCGACCGTTTTATAAAGATTTTGATGCTCATTTTTGTGTGCAACCTTGGCAGTATCACCATCCTGTGCGCGTGCCTCTTCGTCCTCTTCGAGTGAGCTCATTTTATAGAGTGATTTTGGCACAAGTCCACCTTCGTGTATAAGGGTCTAAATTATTTTATTTTTTGAAAAAAATTAAAAATTAGTTAATTTATTAGATACGATTTAAGCTTAAATGTGATTGTTACATATAAACACTAAAAAAAATATTTGTTGCTTTGAGCACAAGACTGAATTATGGCGTTTTGACAGACAAGCCAAGAAGGCAGCACGTTAGAAGATTTTTGACGAGATTCAAAATGAAAAATGTTCACAATGGACATGAAATGGGACTTCAACGAATATGAGTTCTAAAAGTGTAAGAAGTGAACAGCGAGTTAAATATAAGTGTAAAAAAGATGTATTATAAGTTAGGAAAAAGTTGCAGATCTACACCTACCTACCCAACAACCCATATAATTAATGAATTTATTTTTGTATAAACTGTAAAAATTTTTAGAAAAATTGTTTGTTTTAGTAAAGCCCTCTTATAAGTACTTACAACTCTACAATGAGTTTTAACCAATCACTTGATTAAACTGTCAAACTTTTTCATTGGGTAGCTGAATGTGAAAACCTACTCCGAAGATCTTAAACTTTAATCTTTTCAGGAGAGCAGTTTCTTGAGCAATAGTTTTGAAAAAGAAGTACTATTTCATATATTTTTGGTATAGCTTATTGACAGCTATCAGCAACTTAACTGTAAAAATAAATAAAATTACAAAAACTTCAGAATATAGGCACAAAAACTTTTTGATGTATGAAAACTGGCATCAGCATTTTTAACCCTAGAGTGCTAACCTTATTTTTCATACGTAATACCACTGAGCATACAAAAGATAGAGAACTCAAACCATATAAAAATTTCAACCCAAAAATAACTATATGCAATGGCTCCCACACTCTCATTTACGCTCCCATCGTGCATGCGTTCAAACGAACGTAACTTCGTGTTTCCATTGGCGCAGCTACCACATTGTCGTGAACAGTGTTGCCAGAAAACCAATGCGCCATATCGGGATTTTTTCTATCCCATATCGTATTTCGTCGTGTACAACTACAAAGTACAACTTTGAAGTTTCTATAGTACGGTACTGCCCTGTAGTACTGTACAAGGTTCAACTAATATTATATGTAAATACCCCATCTATAGGGCGATAGAAGAGATTGTTAGTAGATATATTTGAAATCAGTTCGTTTATTCCTAACTATTGGTTTAAATACGACAAAGGAAAACTAATTTTTTGGATTAGTATATATAGCTATATTTTTTATGATTGCATATAAATCTTTTTATATATATTATATTAAAAATTAACAAAAATAATATCCATTTTGTACGTATGTAACCTTATTATATAAAGTAGGAATTAAAAATAACAAAAACTCGAAATGTTTGAACTCGGCAACATCTTCCCACGAATTGCAATTTTTTGCAGCTTCCTTTTCTGTAAATAAGTAATATTGCACAATAAATTAAACAAACTGAAACCTGCCATTGAGAATTATTAGAATTAACCTTGGCTTTTGGCGTTGCACATTCCAAGTCTTTATCTGAATCTTCATCCAAATTAATTTTTTCTTCTGGTTGAATTTGAATGTTCGCTTCAGAATCAAACTGGCTATCGAGTTCGAGTACTGAACTTGATGTTGAAGCTGCATTTGTTGATGTTTTCGCTTAATATATAGTAGGTAATTATATATTTTACAGATGAACATTGAAAAATATGTAAGAAGTTGCAAATATCATTTACTTACGTTTTCTAATAACAAATCGGTCCATTTTTTTATTTAGCAATAGCGAATATTAATTGTAGCACATTCAGTCACAGAAAGAAACAGAAAAATAAATTTACTTGACACGATACAGCAACAGCTGACTTTAAGCTTTGACATTTCAGCATCCCTGTAGAGAAAAGTGAACATAACCCAGTTAAAAAAAAATACCCAACTAAACCCAGCCATAAAAATGAAATGTGTATAAAAGCTTTCGCATTTTAGTTAAACTTATTCCGTTATAATGAATTTAGTATTTTAGATCGTGTGTCGTAATTGCTTTTTTGCAGATCGTGTTTTTATCTCATATATCGGGACATCGTCCACAGAGACTCAGATCGGGGAAAATACGATATATCGTGTAATTTGGCAACACTGGTCGTGAACTTTCAAATCAGAGATAAAGAGATGGGAAACTTACGTGCGAAAGGGATAGCATTATGTGCGCCTTATGTCAAAAATCGTCAATACTAATGCAAATGCTTTAACTGTAGTAGTAAATTTTTCACCACAATTCTCAAAGAAAAAACTTTTTCGCGTAAAATTTGACCACTAAGACGTAAAACTTCCACCATGGCTTGAAGTAGTGACTACATTCAGCAGACTCGATTGTTGACAGCTTGTCACTTATGTGTAGGATTTTTATGTCGCTGTTGCCATTCAATGTAGCAAAAAATATATACTATTAAGCCATATCTGCTTAAAGATCAATAAATTAATTATGTTTTAATATAATAAAATAATTTTTCACCTTAAATTCTATGATTTGCAAATAAAATATGCTCTTAAACTGCAAGAACATATGCATTTGTTGTTAATATCACAGCAAATTTGACACATGGTCCTGTATTTTTAACTTCTGGCGTTTTACTAAGAAACATTATCATAGAATAACAGCGCTAACTTAAGTTTCGCTACTTGAACAATTGTGTCCCTTGAATGCGGCCACTGTATTTGAGTTTAATCTACCACGGTCTGATACCTGAGAGCAGTGCTGCATAAAAAAGTAGTTTTGTGTAATTTGGAGTAGGCTTTTATGGCAAAAGTACGAATTTATGTATGTTATGTATTAGTACTAAATATTGATTTGAGAAACTTCTACATAAGTCGTGTTTATATTTAGGCCAAGCGCAACCAAGCGGTAAATAGAATTTTATTTGCAAGTTGATAGCAATACCAATGAAATGCGTGAACATTAATTGGGATGTAAAAAAAGGTTTGGTTTTTAAGTTTTTGAATATAGCATTAATACTACACTCACTCCGTTAGATTACAAAGTTTAATACATTTAATTAATGAAAATTAAACATTCCACTAAAAATAATTATAAATGCCCTCTCAACGCTCTTAAATTTAAAAAACTATCATTTTACGACTGTATTTTTTCTCATATAATAAATTATATTCATAATAATGGTATTCATGCAATTCCATATATTTTATATTTTTCAAAATATTTCCCTTGTCATATATGGGAATATATTCGCTGTTTTTGCTTACGATTTCAATGCTTTATTGAAATCAATGAAGCAACATTATTTGTCCCTTGACATGTTTGGAAACTCTTTGGATAATTAAAATTCAATAAAAATGAGCTCGAAACAAATATTTAATTAACATTTTCTCTAAAAATTATTAAATTTGTCACCACGATTTCATAAAAATCTTTATTTTAATTTTTTCACAATTTCTTAACACAACGTTTGTCACAGTGGTGTGTAACATATCTATTCGCCTCTTTTAACCACATGAAAATTTAAGTCTTAACCACATGAAATGTTATAAAGGCATGGTGTTCAACTTATGGACCTCTCCCCTTTGTATCAATTTTTTGTGTTTTTTATGCCGCGTTTCCATGCTATCTTCTACGATCTCCCACAATCACATTTTTTGTAAGAAAGAATAAGCATGCGAACTCTTTCTTGTGGAATTGGCTAATGTAAGTGTGGAACAGGCATACATTTTCTATTTTTATAGCATGTGATATCTCCTGTGATTTTATGAGATACTAGAAGATAGTAAAAGTTCAATATCTTGAACTTTTCCTATAAAAGTGTATCACATGCTATAATATTTTACAGCTGTTCTTATAGCTACATGGCATATTTTATTTTGTATGACATTTCTAAAAATGTTAATGTTATAAATTCGACAGACAAACAACAGCTTGAAATTGCAGATAGTAAGATTGAAACTGTTCCTTTCCACGTTAACAGCTAAACTTTTCCTCTTCCCGCTAGGTCGTCGCGCTCTAAGGAACTGAAAGTATTCGATCTCAAAGCAAAAATTGCCAACTTCTTGTCATACAAGAACTGACTCGCTCTGTTTGCCACAATGCAGTTGCACAGACGCCAGTTTAATGCTTCACATGACGATTCACCGCCACTGCAAGGAGCTGATGGTGGTCCAGGAGCTTCCTCGCCCATGTAAACCGTTATAAATGCGGGCGCAGCAGCCGCCAGTGAACAGCAAACATGCATATACGGCGGATATTCACATAATGCAAGTGTCAAAATTGATACCAGTGCCAACAGTATACGTGGTGTTTTCTGCGGCACTACAACATCAGCAACAATAAAATCAACAACAGCAGCAATGTGCTGGCATCGTACCCATTTCGGTAGCAACACCATTGACAACACTTTGGCTCCTCGAATTAAGATTCCAATGCCACGGTCTACACTCCGAAAGGTGGCCCTGTTGGTGGTGGCTCAAGCAATGGTGGCGATGTTTACGTTTGACAAATTAATGAAAATCATTTATTACTGCGTTAAGTTTGAGATTATTATTTTTATAATTAAAACAAATGATGAAAACAACAACAATTAAATAACTAAAAATTGATTTCCGTTTGAATTGAACTAAACTGAATTCAAAGCTGCGTGAACTGATGGTCTGCTGCTCCTGGTAACATCTTCCTGTTTTTGTTTAGTTACGGCTTTGTTTCTAATGTAGTTCCTTATTTTTATTTGATATTTTGAACAACACATTTCGGCACTTGAAAAATAAATGAATTTATTCTTTGTTTACAAATTTACCATTTGTCAAACATTAATAGCAAAATGTACATATATGCATCTCGCTCTTTATAGCAAGTGTTTTGTGATATGGGATAGGATAAGATACTGGAAGATCACATGGAAACGCGGCATTATGGTGTTTTTTTATGAATAAATGATTTACCCTTGCACAGAATGTTCAAAACAAGCTTGAAATGGTTATATTTCTGAACTTTTTACGAAATTTATATCCTATACCTCACTGGTTTTTTATTTCAGCTAATGAGGTCCAAATACATAAAAAAAAATATGAAAAAAATATTGAGGCTTGTCATCTGAAGTGTATGAGATGGGTCTGCAGCGCATAGGGGTGTTGAAATAGAAGTGCAAAATCTTTGTTGTTAATTACTTGTTCTTTTTTTGTTTGTGTACATCAGATTACCTTTGAATTCAAATATTTTATTCTGCAGAAAATAAAATTGATTTCGTATAAAAATGATCAAACAATTCGTAAGTTTTAATAAATTAATAGCTTTGTGGGAAAAATCCCTTTGTGGAAATTCTTAATTGCTGTGGGAAAGGGAATTCCCGTGGTATTTTTTAATTCAGCGAGTATTATTCAATTCGCTTAACCATCGATATATGCAAATAGTGATCGTCACTTGCACGCATACCGCCTTAATACCAAGTATTAAGTAATTCGTTGGTGTTTTTAATTCGTGTGGGAATTTTTTTCACACACATTTTTTAATTATATTCGCGTGTATAAAAAAAAGTTTTAATCAATAATTTACAGTTATATTTTGTTTTGCATTCAGTTATGGTTTGCATTTTGAGTAAATCGTACGTAACAAGGTTGATTTCACACTCTAGACGCATTTTTACATGGAATTTTTAATGTTTGTGGACAGTTTGAGGCATTTTTTTGGTATTTTTAAATTGCTGTGGTATTATTTTAATGAAAAAAGTACCGTGGGAATTGGTGTGGTAATTTTTAGTTTACTTGTGGTAAAAATGTATTTTCTGTGGGAATATGGATTGGTAGCTATGGAAACATAGCATTTTTATTAAATTGGATTAATCAATTCTGTTCTTAATCTGAATTGACTCTGAATTCTGTTCTGTTCGGAATTAATAAAGAAATACGGGCATTATATCAAAGCAACTCTTTTTTTAATAGTACTTTTTTTCGGAAACGCAACCCTTTCTGTGTGCTTATACGAACTGACCACACATAAACAACTAAAAACATATGTTAACAATTTTATATTATATGCCAATGTCCATTATGTCCTATATGATTATAAATTTTATAGAGCTATTTATATTTTTCTTTTATTTAAATAGTTTTTCTTAGTTAAAATACAACATATTAACCTTTAAACATATTAAAACATATTGCCTTAAAACAAAATTAATAACCTGCCAGAATTTGACAGATAATGGGGTGAATTCATATACACAATACGTGAGTGAATAAAAAAATGGGTAGAACAAGCACAGCTATCAAGCAAAATTTTTTTATTTTCATTTAAATCGAAGTTTCCCATCTCTTTATCTCTGTTTCAAATGATCGTCAGTTTGTGTGTTGTTGTGGCTACCAGTGCTACGACGCATGCGCTTAATTGTTGCTAGCATCGTTTATTTTTTTTTTGCCTGTCCCTTTCCCCTGCTGCTGCTACCACGATGGCTACCATATATTTTGTTATTGTAGAGTTGTTGTAAATGAAACCGGTTATTGTTGTTGCTGTTAAACGAAAATCAATGGATAATGAATGAATCTCAAGTTTCTGAATTTTGCGATTTCAGCATTTTTTCGTTTTTGTGATTATGATCTTTTTAATTGTAATTTTAAAATATATATTTAAATTAAATTTAATTAAATTTAATTAAATTGAATTAAATTAAATTAAATTAATTAAATTAAATTCAATTCAATGAAATTATATTAAATTGAATAAAATTTAATGAAATGAAATTAAATTAAGTTTAATACAATTAAATTGCAATAATTTAAATTGAATAAAATTGCATTTAATTAAATTAAATAAAATTAGATTAAAAACATTTAATAACATTTAATTACATTAAATGACATTATCTTTTCTTTATTTTCATTTCATTAAATGAAATTGCATTAATTTAAATTACATTAAAATGCATTTAATTAAATAAATTAAATTTAATTTACTTAAATCAAATTAAAATAAATTTAAATCAAATTAAATAAGATTAAATAAAATGAAATGAAATGAAATAAAATGAAATAAATTAAATTAAAATTAAAATAAAAATTAAAATAAATAAAATTAAATTTTATTATATTAAATTGAATTAAATTAAATTAATAAAGTTAATTAAATTAATTTTATTTAAAATTAAAATTTAAATTAAATTAAATTAAATTAAATAAAATTAAATTAAATTAAATTAAATTAATTACATTCAATTAAATTCAATAAAATTCAATTAAATTCCATTAAATTAAATTAAATTAAATTAAATCAAATTTAATTAAATTAAATTAAATTAAATTAAATTAAATTAAATTAAATTAAATTAAATTAAATTAAATTAAATTAAATTAAATTAAATTAAATTAAATTAAATTAAATTAGATTAAATTAAATTAAATTAAATTTAATTAAATTAAATTAAATTAAATTAAATTAAATTAAATTAAATTAATTAAATTAAATTAAATTAATTAAATTAAATTCAATGAAATTAAATTAAATTGAATAAAATTTAATGAAATGAAATTAAATTAAATTAAATAAAATTAAATTAAACTAAATTCAATGAAATTAAATTAAATTGAATAAAATTTAATGAAATGAAATTAAATTAAATTAAATTAAATTAAATTAAATTGAATTCAATTAAATTTAATTTAATTTAATTCATTTCAAATTAAATTTAATTAAATTAAATTAAATTAAATTAAATTATATTAAATTAAATTAAATTAAATAAAATTAAATTAAATTAAATTAAATTACATTAAATTAAATTAAATTAAATTAAATTAAATTAAATTAAATTATATTAAATTAAATTAAATTAAATTAAATTAAATTAAATTAAATCAAAATAAATTAAATTAAATTAAATTAAATTAAATTAAATTAAATTAAATTAATTAAATTAAATTAAATTAAATTCAATGAAATTAAATTAAATTGAATAAAATTTAATGAAATGAAATAAAATTACATTAAATTAAATAAAATTAAATTAAATTGAATTCAATTATTTTAATAATTAATAAATAAATAAATTAATTTTAATTTGATTCAATTTAATTCAATTTAATTGAATTTAATTCAATTTAAATTAATTTAATTTAATTAAATTTAATTTAATTTAATTTAATATAATTTTATTTAATTTATTTTAATTTAATTTCATTTCATGTAATTGAATTAAATTTAATTTAATTTAATTTGATTTAATGTAATTGAATTTAATTTAATATAATTTAATTTATATGAATTTCATTTAATTCAAATTAATTTAATTTAATTTAATATAATTAAATTGAATTTAATTTAATTCAATTGAATTTAATTAAATTAAATGGAATTTAATTGAATTTAATGGAATTTAATTGAATTTAATGGAATTTAATTGAATTTTATTGAATTTAATTGAATTCGATTTAATTTAATTTAATTTAATTTAATTTAATTTAATTTAATTTAATTTCATTTCATTGAATTTTATTCAATTTAATATAATTTCATTGAATTGAATTTAATTTAATTAATTTAATTTAATTTAATTCAATTTAATTAAATTTAATTTAAATATATATTTTAAAATTACAATTAAAAAGATCATAATCACAAAAACGAAAAAATGCTGAAATCGCAAAATTCAGAAACTTGAGATTCATTCATTATCCATTGATTTTCGTTTAACAGCAACAACAATAACCGGTTTCATGTACAACAACTCTACAATAACAAAATATATGGTAGCCATCGTGGTAGCTGCAGCAAGGGAAAGGGACAGGCAAAACAAAAATAAACGATGCTAGCAACAATTTAGCGCATGCGT
This sequence comes from Tetanocera ferruginea, assembly GCA_958299015.1. NCBI lineage: Eukaryota > Metazoa > Arthropoda > Insecta > Diptera > Sciomyzidae > Tetanocera > Tetanocera ferruginea. The sequence continues at coordinate 38,078,637 of OY282641.1, forward strand.
CGTAGCACTGGTAGCCACAACAACACACAAACTGACGATCATTTGAAAGTTCACGACAATGTGGTAGCTGCCATGGTTGAATAACAAGGTTGCCTCAAAACTGACTGTGCTCTCTTTCGCTTATCCGAAAGTGTCAAAATCAAATGGCTGCTGAAAAACAACAGCAACAACAACAACAGCTCAAGCAGTTCGCTTTGACATTTACGGCAGTCACGCTCTCCGTCTTGCTACTACCTTATTCAGTGTACCCTGGTAGCTGCGCCAATGGAAACACGAAGTTACGTTCGTTTGAACGCATGCACGATGGGAGCGTAAATGAGAGTGTGGGAGCCATTGCATACAATTTCGATAGAAGCATATTTTTATGCGATTTGAGTCCTCTATCTATTATATGCTCAGTGGTAATACGTAAATACTAATTATAAGTCGAATCGACTAATGACCTATATGACCGGCAGCTAAAATTACACGAAGTTTGAAAGCGATCGGCAAAGTTAGAGAAAAACAGTGTTACAAAATATAAATGATTTAAAATTCAATTTTGTTTAAAATTCAGATAACATCAATTGAGGCCCTTATTATGAGTTGCTTTCGACATTCGATCTTCGCTGGTTATCGAACAGCAAATAACGAATGTCAATTTTTTATTATGAGCAGTGCAACCCTGTCGAAATATTCGTTGTTGAACGAATTTTCAGTCGAACAGAATTTTTGCTTAATTATCAAAAATATAAGTATTTTGTGATTTTAGTTTTCTGACGACTTCAAACTAATTTTCATCGGTTTTTGCTAATCTTATGGAGGTCGAAGTTGGTGAGCAACAAATTACAGTTGGGAAAAACTGGTGTCATTGGTGGAGGCAAATCTTCTAGTTGCAAAAGGTATTTCTTCCAAAATTTTCTAAATGATTTAGACCTCAAAAGTTCTTTGAAAGGCTGCACTTACGTGGTGGAATTCATTTCCAAGGAGTTGGAAGTTCCCTCAATCGTTTTCTACTTCTTTTTTATTCCGTAAAACTTTCATTCTCTTCTGAGGAATCCTCTTCTGATGAAACGTCGAACCATAATTCCATAGAAGTCATGAGTATTTTGTTTACTTTTTTATTTTTTCCACAATTAATTTTCAAACAAACCTTG